>JBAJHW010000001.1:321128984-321803984 GCA_037013535.1 Intellagama lesueurii | reverse complement strand
GAACAAATAATTAGTCTCCTGCCACAAGCAAACCCAACTTTAAATAAAAATAGTTGACTTTAAATCCCAGTTCAACATTAATGAAAAGCCACTTTTAAAAGTTCAGTTTTCACCTGTTGCTTAAAAACTTGGGGGGAACGAGCCACTCAAACCTCTGTTGGAAGTTTGTTCCAAAGAGACAGGAAACTCTTTAAGCACTTCCTTGAAAAAAACAGCTTGATTTTCATTTGGATAGTAAGCATTAAAGTACATTCTTCTTCTTCCATTGTATCTTGTAGCATTAGATATCTTCCTTAATCATCATCATCATCATCATGGGCCGTCAAGTCAATTCTGACTTATGATTACCCCTTTTTTAGGGTTTTTGAGGTAGAGAATCCTCAAAAGTGGTTATCTTCCTTAATTGCTTATATTTACAGATGCCAAAATACAAATTTATCATATAATTAGGGATAAGCAGAACTGCTAAGATTTGATCTGTTATTACTTCATGTTTCCATTATACCTTCTACCCTGCTTCTCTCTCAGCAAAACAGAATTTTATCTAGTAACTCTGGGGAAGAAACCATACATGTATGCACCAGCCATATAAATGAATAAATGAACAAACAAACAAATAATGAACTGACCCTAATTGTCTGGTTCAACTGAAATAAACATTTTTTTTGCTGAATTCTTCTTTTGTTTTAAGAGACACACTGAGGAAATAGAGCTCTAGAAAAAATTGGACTCCATCATCCCAGACAGATAAAAGCCAGAGCAACACACACACACAGGGGAACATAGAAAAGGACAATCACATGCTACAGTGAAGCTTTATTGATCTCCTGCTGCTCTCCTTGCTATATGAGAATAATACTCTGCCTTACTTAGACTGTGTAGTTGTAACAGTCCTTCCTGTCCCACAACAGCCCAGAACAGTGTTTGTCTCATGCAACACAGGTATTCACCCATATAAGTAAGTAAGCTTTCCAATGGAAAATGTCAGCTATTCCATTACAATAGTTGCCACCACGGACCAAGGATATTTCTGCCTTAGAGGTTTATGGTCAAAATGACCAGAACAGAACAGGTTGTTACTAGTAGGGGAGACTGGGACATCAGTATTGATGAAGCAGTTCAGCCAAGCACCAATCTTTTCTCTATCACATCCTCAAACAAATATTTAATATGCATCCAGATCCATGGACTAGAGTTATCTGCTATTAACTATATGTATTATTCTCTCTGTGCGTCTCTTTTGTTCTCCTCATTCTATTACTTAAAAGATACAGGATCCATCTTCTACCACATTCCATGTGGATAGTGAGAGAGACCCATGAGCTGATCAACAACATCAACAAGTACACTTCTCCTTTCAATAACACTGGGGTTAGGGGTGCCAGACCCCTGAGTACTTCAAAATCTATATATAACTCTTATGTCCCCAAAACATTACTACAAGGCATAAACAGTTGATTCACACACACACTCTTCCCCC
Organism: Intellagama lesueurii; assembly: GCA_037013535.1. Classification (NCBI taxonomy): domain Eukaryota; kingdom Metazoa; phylum Chordata; class Lepidosauria; order Squamata; family Agamidae; genus Intellagama; species Intellagama lesueurii. The sequence goes on along the minus strand of JBAJHW010000001.1, from coordinate 321,802,504 downwards.
AACCTGTGTCAGCATCCCAGCTTGCCCCAGCATCCTCCCCAGCTGCCATGTGGAGCCACTATGACAGCATTGGGGTCTAGCCATGCTGCCACCATCAGACTGGGGGCCACCCCACTGCCAACAACAAGGCTCTAGGGAAGCCTGACACCCACCTTTCTCAGGCCAATTCCTGGAGATAAATAGTAGCACAGTATTGATTGATTGATTGATTGATGATTGATTGGAAAAAAATGTGTATAACCAAAACCATGCTGCTCCGATCTGTGCAATTCAAGGGAGAAGTATATGTTCTTGGTTCTTCCTCTGTGGGAGACTTCTCTACTAATTAGGATTGGGAAATATATTTTCTGGAGCATGGGCTGCACATGGCCCCACTCATTTTTGGCCCTGTGCCTTGATTTGCTCTCAAACTGAATTTCTGCTGAAATTGACATAGCCCTGTAATCAGTTCTGGCTTCAGATGGAGTGTATGTGCAGTGTGCAGGAGCTGGGAAACTTTTGAAATTGCCTGTTTTGGAGGTACTTGTTCCAGGCAAATCCCTGAACTTGCATCATGAGATGCATGATGGGAAACTATGCAATATGTTAAGGTTTTCCAAAGGATGGTTTATTCAGATTTTCTTTCCCCACCTCAATCTGGTTTTGCTTCAGCTGGTTTCACGATGGGGCTCTGACAATATGTGTGCAGGCAGCTCATCATGGAGATAAACAAAACAGAAGGGAAAGTGGGTTGGTGTTTCTCAGTGGTGTTTCCAATGTAGGTTTTGAGTGCCAGCAGTGGTTTAGGCACCTGGCTGTGGAGCCAGAGGTGGGGAGTTCGATTCCCCACTGTTCCTCTTTGACAGGGGCTGGGCTTGATGATCCATAGAGTCCCTCCAGCTCTGCAGTTCTAAGTTTATTATTTATTTTATGTGGCAGGTGAAGAAAAGGGGCTGGAAATATTATCTTTTTCCCCACTTGGCCTCAAACTCCTTGTACCTATTTTCAAACTTCAACCAATAGGCAGAAAGATAGGTATCCATGCATATCTGTTAACACTTCAGCTGCTTTCCAAAGGAGTTTGTGTGAGCATGGTTCCTATAGGAACAATACGATCCATTAAATTCCTAATTCTCATCAATATAGTCTGTCTCCCTTTCATAAGACAATTCAGTGGGTGAGTTTTCAGGCCCCCACAAGACAAGGAGCATTTTCCCCCTCTGCAATTTGTGTAGACTGTCTCTGCACAAAATGAGTGACCTTTCTCTTTGAGAAGCCAAGTGCATGTATCCAGCAAGCACAGAACAACTGGCTGATTGTAAAAAAAAGAAGAAGAAAAAAGGAAAAAAAAAAAGAAAAAAGAAAAAAAAACTCTTCAAATCCTGCTTCTAATCATTAAAAACCCCTGCAACAAAGCGACTGCCATCACTCCTCTGGGGCTTTTTGTGTTATTTACAGAAATATGTTTAATTTGCACAGAAATAATTCTAGTCTGTTTCTATTCTAAGAATGTCACACTTAAGCAAGGAGAAAGTGTTTTTCCACCCATATTTTGTTTACTGAGCAGCATATTCTCTGCTCCCACGTCAGTAATAAGGCCTCAGCCTTCAAACTGAGATCAAGTGTGGCCACACAGTGATTGTCTCAGTGACAACTCTGTGTACCCTCATTATTTTGCTGTTGTCATGCTTCTTCACCATATTATTGTCCTTGTCTCTTTCCCAGACCTGTTTGTTTCCTAGCCACAACCTTTTTAGCCATAAATAGAGATGGAGTATTCGTATTCGTAGATGAATACAAATATCCCGGACCCAGGTGGCTGGTACCCCCAGCTCGCCTCCTCGAACTGATCCATCCACTTACAGGTCGCCACAAAATGTGCACAGCCAGTGTCCTACTCGTCAAACCAATGCCAGACAAAGCCCAGCTGGTGCTGCTCCACCTTCTTGCTCTTCTGGTCCCTCCAGCCAGGGGACGGGATGATAAGTCTCCCCGCTCAGCTGCTGAGTGGCCAGAAGAGCAGGAAGGCGGAGCAGCGCCAGCTGGGCTTCGTCTGACATTGATGCAATGAGCAGGATGCTGTCCATGCATGCTGCATGGTGACCCATAAGTGAATGGGTCGGTTTGGGGAGATGGGACTGGGGATCCCAGCCACCTGGGTCCAGGATATTCGTATTCTAGCCATAAATAAAATTGAAATAAAATAAAATTTGGTTACCAACAACAATAAACAAACAAATACCCACTGGTCATTCTATCTTCCTTTCACTCAAAAAAAAAAAAAAGACACAAAAAGGCCTCCCTCAACTCCACAGCAACAAGGACAGTTCAAACAGAAGGCAACTGGATTGGTGCACATGAACAAATGAAGGGCAATCTTTTGTAAAGCTTATGGCTCTTAATTGTCCATTTAAGACCAAACCACTGTGAAATATTTTGCATTACTACAGAGATGGCTTGCAACAATTAACTGTTCCTGGAAAAAGTATTTGTTTCAGCTACTGTTAAAGGCAAACCAAAGAGGCATGGGATGACTGATTATGTCACATTTCCAACTAATCAGAATATCCCAGAGCTCCACGATACAGAAAAGAAATTCTGACATGAAACAATTGCACTGGGCATACAGTTTGGTATGAAGAACTCTGGCCATTGTAGATACCTTAATAGTGACTGGCCAGAAATCAAAACTGGCTACTACAGGTGGCAAGACAGCACCTCAAGGATTGTCCAAGCTCCTCTTTGTTGCAAGACTGACATACCGAAACATTTTTTAATTTGTTCAATATGTTCTATGCATAGAACTGCTTCTGTGCAAAACCTACATATGTCTTTTTCCTGTAAGAACTTAAACACAGGAAGCACAAGGACAGGCTCGCAGATCACAAAATACAAGAAAACAATCCAAGGTTACTACTTCTCAAAGTTCATGCAATGAGGCAACAACATTTTTTCCAATAATGTGCATTCCACAGAAATGTGGACACACACACAAAAAGAGCAGAAGCAAAACCAAAAAATCCTCACAGAAATGCTACATTTTCTCTAGGAAAGGAAAAGAAAAAAGCCTAGTCCGGATTTAACCTAACCCCCTGAATCTTTCTTGCCTTGCTCCATGTTGCTCCCATGTTCCTTCTGACCCCCATTTCAAATTTCCTTGTCCTTCTTTCTTTTCCATTGTTCAACAGACTAACATTTTTACTTAAGCCTCCTAGATGACATACCCATTCTATTCTCCCAAACAACTAGCATCATCCTGTTGTCTGCATAACTACTGTGGACCCATAAATGTTTTAAAATGGCTTAATTTTCTACTTCCAATAAATCTTAACCGTTCTATTCCTAAACTGCTGTAGCTAAACTGCTACCAGGTTCTCAGCGGATACCAATGGTGATATAGTGAATCCAGAATTCAGAGGGTTGAAGCCCTGGGACCTTCTGAGCACCTGGCACTATGACATCATCCACAACACCCTCCAGCTTCCCTGTTCCCTCTGAGCCAGGTGCAATGGCCATATGGCCTTCTTTAAGGTGAGCAATCCTCCATTTATTATCATCATTATCATCTTAGAACTACAGAGCTGAAAGGGAACCCTATGGCTCATTGAAGTCAGCTCCTATCAAGGAAGCACAGTGGGGAATTGAACTCCCAATCTATGGCTCTGCAGCCAGACACCTAAAGCACTGAGCTAGACATAGGGATGAATTAAGAAATGAATCACAATATTTGTAAGAAATCACTGATTCATCAAATATCCATCACTTCATATTCGTCAATTCTGGAGACCTTGATGAATAAGAAGTTATGAATATTTACCTGTTTTTTATTCGTTGCTCCAGAACAGCGGCTCCTGTCTCTGCATATACCCCTGCGGAACAGCTGTTCCTCGGGAGCATAGGCAGAGAGGGAAGGCTTGGCTGCCAGAATGGCGGTTTCCATTTTGGCAGCCTAGCTTGCTCTCTCTGCCTATGGGCCCACCAATCAGCTGTTCAGTGGGTTTATAGGCAGGGAGAGCAAGCTAGGCTGCTGGAACAGAAGCCACCAGTGTCCTCTGCAAAGATGGCAGTGGCAGCAGCGGCAGTGGTGGAGGAGGCAGCAGGACAAGGTAGGGAGGTGACAGGGGCAGTGGGAAGGGGGCAGAGGGGCAGGCTGTGGGAGTGGGGGGGACTCAGCTTTTTTGTTGTTGTTAGACAGCTACAATCTAATCAGCTCCCTCTCATTTTTTTAATCTATCTAATCAGCTCTCTCTCATTTTTCAAATAAAATGGTGGGGGGGCTGCGGAACAATCATTTTTCAAGGAAGATGCAAACCATGCACACTGTTATAACTACTGATAGATGGCAGATAGGATATGGCATAGCAGTTCTGTACAAACTTTAGATGTGTGCTGCTTCTTGGGACAGATACGATGTCAGTTGCAAGAGTGGATATTCTCAAAGTACTGTTCCCACCATTACTCTGAAGTGTCTGATTGTTGCCTAGCTAGACATTTCAACAAAACTACAGTGGCCTCTGTTTATTTTCTTTCTTTATATATTCATTTTCAGTAAGCTGCATAAAATACAAGATACAGGGCATTTCAGAGAGTTATTAAACACTAAGCCTTATTTATTTATTTGATTTATGTATATCCCATTTTTATTTCAGTGTTATCTTCCAACACTCATCCTAGTCATGATAGGATGAGAAGTAGTATATTTCTACTTAAATTATAGTACTAATAATTCATTGGGATGATAACTGCATATATTAGTTTAAATTAGCATATGCAATTTTAATGCAAAAATGTCCTCTTTTTGTGAAACATGTCCTTTTTGGTATTCTTTGTCCTCCATGGCCTCCTTTTGGGTGATGTCTGTCCTCTTTTTTGAAGAAGGAGCAGCAGTCACCCTATCCAATCCATACTGATGCTGGAAGAGAGCAGGATGTTGTTGCAAGCTATCCCTGTTGTAATGCAAAATAGTTGAGGATGATTTGCCTACAAAGGTGCAATGAAGAGACATTAACTTTACAATAAAAGCACTGCTTATGTATTGATGTGGAACAATCCAGCTGCCTGCATTTCTGGAACTTCCAAGGTGGCTTGGGGAACTAGCAAATTTACTACTACACTACTGCATACATTCACATGAAAAACACGACGACTTCATATTTAGGCTATAACCCTGAAACTGTCTATCCTGGAAGAACAGTGCTGAAGCTCTGCTGATCACCACTGGTGCTGTATTTCAAAAGAAACCAAACATATGATGTGAGATTACATGTGACATTAACTCTGTTATCTATCTCCATTACTATTTCTTGCCATTGGAACAAAGCTTCCCAGAATCTGTGATATGCAATAATATAAACCAAATCCAAGATTACTCCTTTTTTTTTTCTCCAGTAACCACATGCTTCATGTCATCCATATTTTGTATCTCACAGAAATCACTTGACTGCAGGCTTCTGAAATTTCAGTTCACCGTGAAGTTGTAACATACTGTGCATACCTTTAAAAGATTCACATTAAATTCCTGTAGTAACTGAAAGTGCATGCTGTTTATTATTTATGCAAAACATCATGCACAAAAAATAGTTAACAAACATGTGCCCTGCACTCAAAACAACAACGGCAGCTTTTTAAAATAAATGCATTAATATTAATTCAAAATATTCAATTATTCTTTGGTCAAACAAACTGCTAAAATAAAAATTAAGAATAATGAAATTTCTGCACATACTTTTTGGAATAAATGATTTAAGATGAAGTTTAAAATTGTAGTATAACATAGGTAATATTCATTTATCAGTTATTGTAAATTATAAACATATGCTATTATATTACAACATCATCTCCTTTGGGGTTTTTTTTTAAGAGTACACACTCAGAATTTTGAAATATGAAATATTTTAGATTAGGCATGCTTTTCATTATCCACAAATTAATCAAGGTTCACAAGACTCCTTTCCTTCTATAAACAACAAAGCAAAATCCGTTAATATTCTAAAGTGATGCCCTTTTAAAGTATATATTAATTGTCTGAATCTTAAATTCCCCAGATTTTTCTTAAATCTAAATCCACACCCAGCTTCTCTGAAAAGTGTTAAACCAAATTATACAACAGCAATTCTTAAGTAACTGATTAAAATCTTTACCCTTTCGGTGTTTAAATCTGAAACTAGTGAAATCCGGTTCCTAAGGCATTGCATAGCATCTCTTCAATCGATGAGGGCATATTAAATAAAAGATCAGTAGCAAAAAATAGCTGGAAGGATAATATCAGTTTACCACTGGGAGATGTCCCTGTTTCTATTTAAAGTCTTCAGTAAGCTGAAAACGTTTTGTTTTTAAGTTAAGTGTTGGGTATAAATGGTAATTGGGGGGAAATCTTTCAGAAAAATCAAATGAAGAAGTGGCACTTTAACTTCCTCGCAGTATTTGAGGTGAGTTGCTCTCTAAATAAAGACACTAAATTTCCATTCTTGTGACTGGAGATGGATCACTGGCTCAGGAAAATAGTTTGCATTCTGAGCAGGAGATACAGATAAGTATTAAGTCGCCTCTAAATCTCCTGTTCTGAATTGCACTGAAGTCAGGGCTGGGTTTTGGCTTTAACAAAGTGTGCTTATTTACTACTTTATTCCAGAATGGGGTGGGATAATTTGGAAGTATCGCCATGCTGGCAGAGTGAAATACACAGAGAGCAGTGAATACAGCAGTACCACCTTAGATGCTTAACAGGACTATCTGTGCATTAAAAAGAGTGGGAAGTAATTTCAATACTCATGCCTTTGCATCGGATCCAAAACCTCTTAAAACAAAAATGCTTTAGGGGTGCTTGTTCAACAGGCCTTACTGTTGCTGTGCAACCTTTGTGCACTTGAATAGGGCTCCTATGTCAGCACCATGCAAGCCCCACAGAAACGAAAGGAGGTTGAACAGCAGCTGCTACAGAAGTGGATTGTTCCCTAAATTTCTAGGATGTTTTTTTTTAATTGAGTGGGAAAGCTGGCAAAAAGCCACTCATGCTTTTAAGAGTAAATATCCATCAACCCCGTCTCAGCTATAAAATGTTTAATGCTAATCAGGTCTACAATCCTGATGGATGATATTACTTGCATTTTAAAGGATGAATCTTGGGAAGCAAATGGGGAAATGTTAGCAAAAATCAAAATTAAAGATTAAATCCTGGTGTTTGTTCTTTGAAAAATGTAATCTTCATAGAGAAGAACGATTATTACAAACCAAACTGTTAAGCAAACACTGTGGGCCACCAGAAATGCTAGAATCTCTGGTTCAGTGCAGTTTTATCATTGTAAAAGTAAGAGGGAGAAACTGGGGATTTTACATCTCAGATTTCACGGGGAAATACAAATTCATCTTCACCAAGATTAAATCGTACAAACACTGGACCTGTTATGCCATTTTTGACAGATTGCTGTAGCATATAATAATAATCATATTATTAGTCAGAGGCAATATCCCAGAATGATACAATGTATTGTTTTTCACACTAATATTGTCCAGTATTTCTACATCTTAAAATATCTATTTGAAGTGTAAACAGAGGTTACAAAACCACATTAGAAAATAATGTAAGAATTATTTAAGTCTCCTTTTTTGTTTTTTACTAATAGTAAAACATTTCTTATATGCTTAGCATAGTTTGATGCTGCATCACCTTCTTTAAAACTAGATTCATGTGTGTGTTTCTCAGTTTGGGAATAGCACTAATGCGATGTTTAATGTCATTTTTCTCTTCTATAAAAGTTACACTTATCCATTTTTAGCCAGGTATAGGCTGGAATTTTTTACTCATTACTGGAATAGTAATTCTTCTTTTAATTGTGTCCTTATAAATCAGATTAAACCACATCTGTGCCTTTTAAACATATTAACTTGCCTTAATTTCAATGACACACGTTTCACTCTCAAATTTTTCACTCCATGTCTCAGTCTTTACTATATCTATATGATATTTTGGAATGATGCCTAGCTGTGACCTATTCCAATCCTTTGCAGGTTTTAATGGCATTTTTTATAAAATGTCACATTTTGCCAGATGGGTTAGTACTGACCAGTGTGAATCATCACCATTTACTGCGATATTCAGTGCCATCTGACATTTATTATATTCACAGAATGTAAATTGAGGTACTCACCAGTGGGCCTAAAGCGCAGCCTTTTGCGGTACACGCTTGTACTCTGAAGGAATGCAAGCTCCAAGGAGGGAGACCAGAAATATAGTAACTCAGCTTTGAGGAGTTCTGAACCAGAATGCCGTTCATGTACAATCCATAACTAGTAATAATTCCTATTTTTGAAAGGAAGGAAGGAAAGGATTTAATAACTGTCAGACCACAAGAGGTTAAACAGGAGGTCCACCTATGGAAACTCAAGGCAATGCAGTTTTTTCATAACCAACATACAAAATAGAAAGTGTGCTGCTATAAAAATAAAAATCTCTTATGTTCTCCATGCAAAATCCTAGAAATTTTCCACTATTCCCTCCTTGTACAAATGAATATTTTCCAAAGGAAGCACATCTGAATTGATGATGATGATGATGATGATGATATGTAAAAGTACTTTTCTAGTTGACAACAGTAAAGCAACTCTGTTTATGGCTCTATTCTGCATGTAAATATATGGGTGGATTAAAACAAGGACACTGGAGATAGATGGCCATTATTTAGAATCCTAACAACTTCAGACCTATAAAAATATGTGATCCATATTTTTAAGCATAAGGCACTAGGAAAATGCATGGCTAAATCCTGCTTCAGCCCTCCACTGGAATAGTTACTGTTGTGGCTCACATTTATCATTAACATGCTTTAATATTAACTCAGATAAAGGTTCAGAACTACTGATTTTGAAAGGATTCCATGGGTTACTTAATACGACTGTTTCTTCAAGAAGGTATTTCTGAAAGATCCTCACCTAGTTTCTCTTAGAAGTCTCCCCAAGGAAGTAAATTTCAGAATTACTTGTGACTACCTGTTTGCTTGTTTTGTAAGTTTTTTTTAATGAATTACCCTGCATTCCACATAGCAGCTAGAGGTTGGTTTTTACTCGTTGCGTTATAACATATACATGAATGTTCTGGGTGAACAGAGCATAAAATGGATAGTTTTCATCGGAATCATGTTTGGGAGTAAAATGTTCAAACTGCCTTCTCTGCATCCTACCCTTCAAATGAAATTTTGGGGTGGAATTTTGGATTTTTTTTATTTTTTAGAAGAAGTGCAGTTGCTAATCACGCAATTACAGTTACATCTTTAGGTATAGTCAGCTAAATAAAAAAATCAGACTGTACAGCTCACAAGCTATTTTGTGATGTATAAAAGCAAAGCTATTCACTTGCTTGGCATGAATATCTTATTTCAAGAATTCTTCCCTCCACACTTTGGGCAGGGTCTTCATTCCCCTGCTCCTTTCTCCAGTGTGCAGTTAAAACATAACATGCACGGACAAATCACATAAACATCCTTTGACAATGTTATTCCCCTTGTAGCAGGACTAACCTATATCTATCTAAATCTGCAATCTTTATTCCAGTGTTTCCTCAGCTTACTGAGGTTAAAATTAAAAATTCACTGAGTCAAGCAAGATGTGCCCTTATCCCATCTTTACATACAGCATTGTGAATAGTCGTCTCCTTTTGTATTGATGTTTCAAAGCATCTTTTTGTGTTTCTGCCTATGTGTCACATCACTACTACCTGTCCCACCTAAAACCTTGGGGAAATTTATTTGCTTGGCAATTGACACACATATCTATTCTCTAGACATGGGTACACTAACCTATACTAATGTGAATACACTGTTCCAGCATCCAGGGGATGAAATATATTAGAGAGGATGCATAAAATAAAATAACTGCTACTGTCATCATACCAGTGGATTTGCCTTTATCTGTTGACATGCAAAGTCAGAAACTTATTCTATTAAATTAGTCTGGTTTAACTATTTAATTCCTTCAATGTTTGTGTTTGCTTGCACTACCAAGGGCTCTTACTCTGGGTAGGAAACTACATTCCCCATGTATTGCTTCATGCCTACTTCAGACATTTGAAATTATCTCAAATGAGCCTATTTCTGATGGGAAAAGCCTTGAAATATTTTGCACTCTTCTGTAGGAGACAAACAAGAGGTCATCTTTCAGCACTGTTCAAATTTAGAATGACCTGTATTATTCTGATGGAGTCTTGGAAACTGCCAAATGCTGACAAACTTTTTTTAAATTATGATCCAAAATAAGGGCACCCCATCTTCTCTAATCTCCCAGCTTCTTCTTTGCTACTAGGCACACTTGACTTCTAGGATCTGACTGTCCTTTCTAGCCAATCCCTGAAAGTAACCTCACCCCAACATCTACCCCTTCCTGATGGTCAAATAATAGCAAATATGTAATCAACTCTTAGTCTACCATATCCAACGCAAAGGAGCAAGAAGGGAGATCATTAATATCAAATATCTTCTCCTTCCCCCCCAAAAAAATCCACAAAGACTCCAGTTTTTGTGGAGTCTTCTCTACCTTCTTGTGTGCAACTTTCTGACTCTTACTGCAGGTTACCATCACATAGTGTAGTGATGTTGCTTTCTATGAGATCTGTAGATATGAATTTTTTTGTGTCTCTTATTATGGAGTGAAAAATGCCCTCGTCTATGCCTCTGTCCCGATTACCTGGTCTATGCAAAGCCACAATAGATGGGCAACCACTCTTTTCACTGCACTGACTGTAGAACAAGCTTTGAAGAGTTACTTTTCAGGTAAGGGCTGCTAGCTAGGAAATTCTGGGGGTTGGTGTTTATATACCCGTCTTTTCCAAGCTTTAAGTTCCATGATTGGATATTTTGCAATAGCTTTTGCTTACAGAAGTGTACTTTTGGTTATGGAACAATCCCTCAGCAACACTAGTCTCATTTCAACAACCTTCTCTAAAGAGAAGCTCAGCAGGATCTTTTGCTCAGTGGCCCCACAATGTCTTGTTCACATTTGTTTGTGATTCAGGGGCTAGTTTAAAGTTCACTATAGCACCGCTTGCTTTTGACATAACAATCCAGTTGTTATGACAAGAACTGCTATGAGGATTTAAGTAGGACTCTTCATTGGAAGCAGAGCTCTCTTCTTTTTGAAACAACAGGTGCAAACCTTGGCTGAAATCTGGCAACGTAACTTATGCCTTGTAATGCTGATGACATAATCAGCTGTGTTGGCCTCCAATACACTCCCCACAAAGGTCCCAAGGCTCCCTTGGAATCCATTCCAACATGGGGAAACCACTGGGGGGTGATGGGATGGGGGAAGTCTTTAATTTCCTGAAACTGCTGCCACTGGGATGATTGTACCACTGGTGGTGATTTTTTATGCTCGCCACAGTACGATATCTAGATTTAGAAATCAACAGGTCAGGGCCCTATGTGGTGCAACAAAGATGAGCCAACATTTCTGCCATTCAGTGCTTAGACCCAGTTTGTCCATCTTCATTGAAAGAACAGTCTCAGTCCCAGCCTCCTTTTTAACTCTTTTTGTGCTAGTGTTTTCTACACCCAATTCTATTGCAAAAGCAAAGCCAAAAAGCAGTGTGCTGTTTATATACTGCCTTATAGCACTTAAAACACTCTCTGGATGGTTTACAGTTTAATTATGCAGGCTACCCCCCCCCCCCCCCCGGTGAACTGGCTATTCAATTGACCAACCTTGGAAGGATGGAAGGTTGAGTCAACCTACAGCCAATTACCTGGGATTGAACCTGGGTCATGAGCAGAGTTTTGGCTGCAGTACTGCAGTTTAACCACTGCACCACAATGCTCTTTTGCAGTGTGTCTTTGGCATTGAGCCCCAAATAGTTGGGCAAAGCAGGCAAGGGGAAAGGAAAGAATATACAACAGATGGAGGTAATTCTGAAATCTGAATTGGCAAAGCAGCCACTTGAATGGCTTAGCCTACTTAGGTAGAATGGGGAAGGAAAAATCCACCAAGGCTTCCTTGGGCAGCTCTTCCTCCACGTCACCATTCATCCAATACAAATGGCTCCTGCCAACCAGTGCCCAGCATGACCAGTGTTACCAATGAAATGGGTGTAGATTCCCTCCTTGATCTTCTCCAATACAGGATGCAAATGGGGACCCTTGGCAAATCAAGGATCTGACCTTGCAAAGAGGTCACAAATTGAATGCTGAATTCCACCTGATGCTTTCTTGCCTGAGACAAAAGAATGTTTCTCCTTATTTCTAACACAGTAATCCATGCTTGTTTGTGTAGTCCTCTGTACATAGATTTCTAAAATGCTCCCCTGTCCTGTAAACTAAAATGCTTAGCCACATTTTAATTTTGATTTAGCTGATGTGGGTTACATTCTGTATTTTAAACTTCAAGGAAAACAACTAGAGTTTTCTTTATTCAAACTCCTAGGACGAGTAGGGATATCTTGTGGGTAGCAATTAGACGACAGCACAACCAATCACTGAAGAAAATGTGTACATCTAACTGTATATATTTCTATATAGTGTTTCTCTTGAAGAGACTAACTGCTCTATTTAGTAGCACTCATCTATATGAAATGATAAATGTGAAGTATTTAATAGCACAACCCTCTCCATGTCCATTGTGGTGCTGGAGGAGACTCTTGAGAATCCCCTTGACTGCAAGGAGAACAAACCTATCCATTTTGAAGGAAATCAACCCTGAGTGCTCACTGGAAGGACAGATCCTGAAGCTGAGGCTCCAATACTTTGGCCATCTCATGAGAAGAGAAGACTCCCTGGAAAAGACCCTGATGTTGGGAAAGTGTGAAGGCAAGAGGAGAAGGGGACGACAGAGGACGAGGTGGCTGGACAGTGTCACCGAAGCTACCAACATGAATTTGACCAAACTCTGGGAGGCAGTGGAAGACAGGAGGGCCTGGCGTGCTCTGGTCCATGGGGTCATGAAGAGTTGGACATGACTTGACGACTAAACAACAACTCCATGTCTACTGAGAAGAAGGTTCCATGCAGTCCATTGGGGGTTACTGGCAGGTTAGTGACTATAAATGTAACCTTCCTCCCCAGTTCAATCCCATTAACCAGTGAACCTTGGTATGCTAGGAAAAAGAAAGAAGCAAAATCCCAAGGACTCTAACTGAAACCTGATTGGCATATCTGACCACCTCCCAGGGCTTGGTCTATAGAAGTGCATGAATGGAATATTGTGTTGAGGTCCTGTCACTCAAAAGGCAATTGACTGAAAGCCATGTTTTTGCATTATGCTGTTATTTTCTTAGCTATATGTAAACATTCTCCAAATGACCCCAGGAATATAAGATCCACACTAAAGTTAACATTAGGAAGAGAACTCACACCTTGCAACTCTTACTTAAAATTAGGCGGTAGCTAGCAAATAATTGGTCTCCTGACCCCCTTAACCCTCCACTGCCTTAACCTGATATCTAAAGCTACCCAATGTTCTGCACGTCCAAGGGGAACATGATTAGTGCTGTATGAAAGTTGTAAAATGCACAGCAGGTCTGTCTATAATGGAACTGTGAATGTAATTAATGGGCTGTAGAATTTGTCATAGATTTTGTTTGCTGAGCTTGGAAATAACCTGCGTTTTGCAGGTTTATTTGATTTTAAATTTCAGCTGGATGTTTGTTGGATTTTTTTTTGCTTTTCCAGGTGAGAGCTTTATTCTCTGTATAAAAGCACAGCTTCTCATGCGGTAATTGCTTACTTTGGAGCAGGATGCTTCCACTTACAAATTCCAATAAACAATAGATTTTTGTTGTCTGGAAGCACTGTCGCATGCTGGATGGTTACTTTTACCCTAGTTAGGTTGTCAGCATTTTGCTACAGTAGCTCATTTGCACAAGGCTCTTTAAAAAAAAAAACTACATTGGATGTATTAAGTAATTTTCCCATACCCATAACACCCAAATACATACAACACACACATAGGTATCAGTGGTGTCTAATAACACATGTTTTCATGCACTGCTTAACATACCACTGTGATCACTAGCGTTCATATGGGTGGTAGAACAACAGGGGACAATGAATGTGTCAGCCACCCAAATAATGCAGAAAACAAACATGTATACAACTGGGATGAGAGATGGTCATATTAAATTGTATACTTGTCATATACCTTTCCACACAGATCACTCCACCAAATAAATATCTACTGAAATGTGACTTTCAATATAGTGCTTTCACCATCAGTACATCTAGCTGTAAGTATATAACTGATTATGAGGCTTCAGGATCACAGCAGGTGTCCATTCATATACTATTTATATTACAAATACTGCTCATGTTCATAATGCTGCACAGAGGAAGATAGGCTTCAGTCAGAAGGGATATTTGCTATCATGCTACATCAAGCACCACTTCAGAGGCACCCTGGCATATAGCATGGGGCAGTGCAACAGGGACTGCCAAGTAAGGCACATTACAGTAAATTGCTAGACAGAAAGGCTGTTGAGGTTAAGTGGAAAATTTGAGATTTCATATGTCCAGCTAGATCAATAGTGGCAACCTGATTTAGCCCAAGGTTCAAGTGCACAAAAATTCTTGTATTCTAACAGTGGTCAGACCATAAAACATGAAAGTGGGGTCCCAAAATATAAGCACATTTTAGCTTAACCCCCTCATTGCCTGCAATTAATCCTTGGGCATTTTAACCATTAAAATAAGACAATGCTATTATTGTGGAGAATGAAAGGACCTGACATTCTCCGCGCCTAAGCTACTGAAGCTTTCAGTTTATGTAGAGAAATTTGAACTGCAAGTTGTGAGGGGCTCACCACCAGCAACCTTGGTGGGCTGTCAGCTCCCGCCCCAAACTATCCTGAGAGCATACAAGGAGCAGCCACGCTGAGCTTTCTGAAAAGGTGGGAGGAGGAAAGCCCAGAAGTCACTTGGGAGCTGGGCAGCTGGGGCAGCTGGGGCAGCTGGCAGGACAGGAGGATGGCCCATCAGTGGAGTTAAACTAGGGCAGGGGTGAAAGTTCGGGGTCATCCTAGGAGCATGGGACTCCCAGCAAAGGTTTGGCCAAAAAAGAGGAGACCTAGGGGTTTGTGGCAGAGCCTGTCCTATGCACTACTGAGGAGCTGAGTTGGAAGCAGAATGATGACCCTTGGCAAGAGCCCACCAGTAGCATCCCAGTGACTAGAGGCAGGGATGTCCATCATCTCAGTCCCAGAAAAAGCTCCAGCCCCACTGGCTCCAACACTCCTGAGACATCCAACAGGTCCCGCAGCTTCCATCCCCACTCAACAAGTGTGCTTGTGGTGCAAATGCCAGTGAGGAGGAGGTGGTGGCTCACCAAAGAGCAGGAGGACCACCAGCGCCTTCCAGCTACCTCTAGCAGCCCTCATGGAATGGTGCCAAGCCCAGTCCCAGACAGGGCTTGTTTACTGCAATGACTTCACCAAGCTCAGGAATGGAAACTGAACCCAGTACAGAACTGACTGTGTCCAGGGGACTAGTGTGGGCTAGTCATGTCCATGTAGCACAAATTTCTTGCAATTCAACATAAATGATACATTAAGAAAACATAGGATCATGTTGTGACATTAAGTTGGAAATTTGGAATAGTGAGAAACATAGTATAATGCAACTTACTCTGAACTTTTTATTAGGTCACTGGAAAACAAGTTTATTACACCAGATCATCCTTACCCTGGCAAGAATCGTTCTGTGTTTTCTGTACACAGCAATGAAAAGCCCAATCATTTGCCTGCTCCCAAAACTAGCACATGACCAGGCATGTGACCAGCATCTAGTTAATTAGCCATTGTGATTTCTGATTGTCAATAGATTCAGGACATGATGTTGACAATGTGACAGTAAAACTCATACTAATTTAAATTGTCCCTCATGTCTATTTCTTATTGTACAGTAAATTTGTCCATGAGAAAACATGCCATACCAAGAAGCATTCTGATTATCTCACATTAAAAACAACAATGGGTCGTGAAGTGAGTGCGAGCAAGGAGTGA
This sequence comes from Intellagama lesueurii, assembly GCA_037013535.1. Lineage (NCBI taxonomy): Eukaryota > Metazoa > Chordata > Lepidosauria > Squamata > Agamidae > Intellagama > Intellagama lesueurii. The sequence goes on along the minus strand of JBAJHW010000001.1, from coordinate 321,786,552 downwards.
AATGATAGAAAAGCTGCCACTTCCAATGATTTGCTGGCTGATGTTGATCAGGGCAGAAAATGGAGTGTGGTGGTGGTCTTCTTTTTTAAATGTTCCTATCATCCATTTCTTGGCATGGCTGATTTGTGACATTAATTTTAGCATGGCATAGCTGAAGGCCCTGATCTTGGGGCTTCTCTGGGTATCTAAAGCTGCTTCTTACCCACTCTTGAAATATCCTGCTTCAAAGTCTACCACTGGTGGAAATCTCATCAGTGGTACAGCTATACACAGGGTTTTTGCTAATGTAAACAGATCTCTGGGGTGGATGTGCTCCCACAACAGCAAGGCACCAATCTGCCAGCACATAGATGCTTCTATCAGATTTCTAACTCCCTCCAACCAGCATGTCTGGGGGTGAAATTCATCCTGGTAATAAAGCCCACTGAACTCTGTGACGCTCATCCCTGAATATACTTGTACAAGATTACATTGTTAGGAGGAGTATCTGACAGACAAAACATTTTTCCCCACAATTGATTCTTCCCATGAAACATTTACATAACAGAACAAACAACAGCAGTAGCACATGCCACTGTCCATATTTAGTGTAGTGTATATCTGGCAAATAAACCTGCCTTATTAAAATTTATAATTGCTTACAAATTATGCTGAAATAATCAACAGTGCTATTTGAGAGCAGAAGGCAGGCTAGCTACAAGCTTGCATTAACTCACAGATTGCAATAGTTATTTATAGCTTTTAGACTATTAAATAATTGTTAAAAACTTTACTCTCAACTTGACTAATCTCCTAGTGTCACTGGCTGTTATGTGTCTCAAAGGTGCAAGTGGATTTTTTGTTCATATGATACATTTCACTTATTTTTAAAGCAGGAACAAACGTAACAAATACAAACAGCACAGTTGCCATTTTCACTGGCCCTGCTGATGGGTTCCACACACTATGCATGTGTGCATGGAGGCTTCTTGTAGTTATGCACCATCAAATCACCTGTGACTTATGCTGACCCTATGAATGAGTGATCTCTAAAACATCCTGACCTCAACAGCCCTGCTCAGCTCCTGCAGACTCAGGCTTCTGGCCTCCTTTTGGGAGTCAGCCCATCTCATATAAGGTCTTCCTCTTTTCCTGCTGCCTTCCACCTTTCCCAGCATTAGTGTCTTTTCCAGAGAATTCTGCTTTCTCATGATGTGCCCAAAGTAGGACAGACTCAGTGTCAACATTTTTGGCTCCAGAGGCAGTTTAGGCTTGATTTGATCTACAACCCACTTGTTCATCTTTCTAGCAGTCCCCAGGGTATCTGCTAAGCTCTCCTCCAGCATCCCATTTCAAATGAATCTTTTTTTTTTCCTGTCAGCTTTCTTACCGTCCAGCTTTCACACTCATACATGGTGATCAGAAATACAAGAGTGTGGATGGTTTTGGTCTTGGTCTCTAATGACATATCCTTACACTTGATGATCTTTTCTAATTCTTTCCTTGCTGCCCTTCTGAGTCTCAGTCTTCTTTTGACTTTTTTTTTTTTTTTTTTTTGAGGGGGTATGGCCTTCACTTGAACTGATGATTGAACCAAGGTATACAAAATTTACCCCTGGAAAAGGTGTAGCAAAAGCTTCACCTGCAAAAATCTCAGCTAGCCTTAAAGGCTTCGATCCAGGGTCCCCAAGAAAGCTGACAATCTGGCAACAGTACCTGTAGTTAGCAGTTTTTCTCACTCTCTAACGTTCAGACATTATCATTAAGGTTCTATATTATACACACTTTGGAGTAAGTGTGTATAACACAGTACACTTTACTTTTGAATGATAAATAGGATTTCACTGTTGAAATTACATTTTTGCATTTTGATCCACTCTGATTTCAAGAAAATCTGTGTGGCGTCCATGCTGTATTTTTTCCTGTGTTAACCTACCCCGTGAGCTAGATAAAAAGAGAGAGAAAGAGAGAAATACAGAGAGAGAAGCTTTGGCTAGGCTCTGTGCACTACTCTATCCACTAGAGTATCTCTCCAGCATTGTACTGCCATGGCATTCTGCACAGCAGCAGGGTTAGTTGAAACAGAAAAAGAAATGGGGCAACTCTACATGGAGGTATGTACAGACAAGGGTTATAAACTCCTGCCTGAAGTCTAAAAACTAAAAAGCCTTTTGAAAGTAGAAATATGAGGTAAACTACTGAGTGAATCTAGAAGCAAATAATACTGAAACCAATGTTAACGCTAACACTACTACACCATAAGAATCAACACTTTATTAAGATGTGGCAGAGGCATCCTTCTTTTTGATTGTTCCATAAAGCATTAAGTAAAAGAATGCAGTACACGAGAATCATCAAAAGGGAGCACTTTTGAGCCACTAAAACAGCAGAGAGAGGCTGAAAACTTCCATCTCCCAGCTACAGACAATGATACTATCTCAGGTATTTTATGCGCTAAAATGATCATTAAAAATTAAGCACCACATATAAGCTGCCATTTAGAATATTAATTTACCTTTACTAATCATCTTTTTAACTTGAGGCTAAAAGAGTTCACTTACCATTCGGGTACTCTGGCTTAGTCCACGAGACGTTAAAGGAGTCAGAGGAATATGACTGGGCATCTGGAGCAAGAACGCCTTCTGGTGTACTTTCAGTTGTTATTGCTGAAGTAGGTTCACTTACTGTACATCCACCTCCTGTACAGGCCTTTAAAAGAAAGAGGGGGTGGGGGTGGAGGGAGACCACAATGATAAAACATGACACATAAATACAACCTCCACACACACACAAACAGCCTATGCTGTTCAGAAAAGCCAGAACTCAAGACATTTTACAGAGGTTCGTATTGATTCTATATTTTTAGATCTCAGAAACACATAACCCTTGCCTACATCGCTCTTGGCTCATTTGCGGGGAATTAGTTTTAATTATAGTTACTTAAATCCCTATGAAATGGCAGAAGAGATTGTTTCCAAGATGAACAGGCCTCTTCACGGAAAGCACCAACTATGTGTCAGCATCTCCTAGTACCAGCTTATCTCTCAGCAAAGATCCAGGGCTCAAATTTAAAAAAAGGCCTTTCAAAACGACTTTAGATTTGGAACAGATAGATAGATAGATAGATAGATAGATAGATAGATAGATAGATAGATAGATAGATAGATAGATAGATAGATAGATAGATAGATAGATAGATAGATAGATAGATAGTCTCAAGTCCTTTAGATCAGATATATGAAAAAAATTCTGAATGTTGCCTGGAAATTTAACATCAAACACAAATCAAGCAAAATTCTTAATTTGGCACTGACCAAATTAAATAGGTACAGATATTCCCCACTTTCTGCTTGCCTGTTAAAGATAAGCATATTGAGAAAAGAAAAGAAAAGTGGGTGCCTTAATTCAGCACCACAAACATAGTTGAATACAGAGAAATTAAAAGCCAGACTTTAAAAAGCTAAGCAGTAGTAACGAAGTACTCTGCCTAGAGAGGTGAATCAGTCAGTTTTTGTTTCTCTCTCATCTGGATCTTTAAAATCTTAAGTTCTTTCTGTTAATTTCATGGAGAAACGTGTAAACTTCAAAAGGTCTTATGAGAAACCAGACTGAACAAAACTCAATTTTGAAGAAGCCATTCCTGTGGAAAGGGGTGGAAACTTTCTTGGGAAGAAAGATTTCTTAAACATTTCCCCAAATTCTCTGCTGTCATCAAATAACAGAGTCCATATTCAATTTGTTTGGGTTTGGGACAATTACATAAAATTTCTAGAAACTTTAATGAAAAAAAATTACATGAAGCTCTTTCTTTCAAATGGAAAACAGCTATGAAAATGGATAGTGGAAATGAAATGTGATACTTTGCATCACTTCAGTTCTTTCAGACCTTACATCAGGTTATAGCACAGATAGAACTACAGAGCTAGTCCACCTGCTCTTTCGAGAGATCATCTCCACCAGATTCTTCTCCACACCAGTTATCCTGTTTTTTATTTTAATATAAGCACTGATGTCCAAATCTCTCTCGCTCTCTCTTGCGCGCGCGCACACACACACACGCACACACACACACACACACACACATTCTTGTTTTTAGTTCTTTATCATATTTTTAAAAAATGTAAGACTACTGGTGAGACTGTTAGGGCTGAGTGTAAAATCCACTTATTTTACATTTGACTGACTAAATTTACACTTATCAAAATGACTGTAAAACCAAATATACTTAATATAGATATCCAAATCCGTTTAGTTCAGCAGTTAGCAATGGAATCCATGTATGTAAAGGCATTTAAATACATACATTTGAAACAATACACACAATTTGGAAATTGTACAAAAATGGTAAATTATGGAAATTGGAAAAGGCTTTGTTTGGTTGAATAATCACTTGAAAATATGTGTCCATTTGAAAAAGACAAAAACATTGTAGCACCTTAAAGACTAAGTGCTATATTTTAATGTGAGCTTTCGTGGACAAGTCCACTTCATCAGACAGAAGAGTTTTGTCCATGAAAACTCATATTAAAATATAGCAGTTAGTCTTTAAGGTGCCACAACGTATTTGTCTTCTTTTTTCTTTTCTTTTCTTTTTTCTGGATATGCTAGCACATTGCTACCTCTTCCAAAACTACTGCATTTGAAAAAAAAATGTACAAAACGTATACGTTTTAAGACATGTTCAGTTTCCAAAGGCTCATGAAAATATGGACAAATTTTCACACAGATTAATTAAAAATGCATTTTGAGAATTTGAGTGAAATTGAGCTTGACAGATTCACCCATCCTTAGGGACTGTCTTCTTTATTATTGATCTCATGTAAGTCACTCTGGGATCTTTTTCATTTAGAGAGGGGGATAAATAAATGCCTTAGTAGCCAAAGAAACAAATGAATGAATGTGTCTACTGAGAAGTGAGCTCCACTGAGTTCAGTGAGACTTCCTCTCCCTGGGTCATAGTCTAGCTTTCGCCAGTTGGCAAAAAAAAAAAAAAAAAAAAAAAAAAAAAAAATGATGAAAAGAGAACTATCAATATTAGTAGCAAACATGAAGGATTTAGCAGTTGGTCTTGAAACATTCATAAAACAAAAGCATTTTCATATGGAAAAAGAAACTCATATTGTCATAGAAAATGATTGAAATAAAAACTGTCCTGTAATTAAGCAGTAGTCAGAAATATAGATATCCAGTTAGACATTAAAATGTTGTTTTATAATCTTATTGAACAATTTGATTTGATTTAATCATCATACATATTAAATCATGTTCATGCTCATCTGAGGCTATGCCTCACTAAGGAATTGTTTCTGAAGAAAATGCACAATATTGTCCTAAAAGTATCACAGTATTAAGAGACAGATAAAATTGGTCTTCGGATTGATTGATTGATTGATTGATTGATTGATTGATTGATACATATCCCCTAAACAGATTTAGGACCTTGGATAGCTCACTTAAAGTTTGACATAGTCCCAAAACACATTCACAACTCCTTACTCGGAAAGCTCTCAGCTGGCATTGGGGCAGCAACAGGAAGCTTGGGCAGAGCTAGGACTCACTAGGCCCCAAAGCCTTCCAGTTTAAGCCCTTCCTCCCAGGCAAGCCACATTTAGGTAAAGGTAAACGTTCCCCTTGACAAATGTCCAGTCGTGTCCGACTCTAGGGCGCGGTGCTCATCCCCGTTTCCAAGCCGTAGAGCCAGCGTTTGTCTGAAGACAGTTTCCATGGTCACGTGGCCAGCACGACTAGACACGGAACGCCGTTACCTTCCCACCGTGGTGGTACCTATTTATCTACTCGCATTTTTACATGCTTTCGAACTGCTAGGTTGGCAGGAAAGCCACATTTAGGTGTCTGTAAAATGCCTATTTGTCAGGTAGAACTCCAGAATACAGAATTATGGAATTTGTAGTCCAAAAATCCAGAAATACAATCAGCACCTGTGACACGGGAGTCACTAGCTTCCAGGGCCATGGATGCCAAAGTACTCTGAAGCAGCTTTGAACTTGACTGTTTTTTGTCATTTGGAACCATCTCTTTGTAGACTTCCAGTCTCCACTTTCTGCTCTTGGCATAGTTGAGGCTGTATTGTGTGTTTTGCTTCAATCACTGTCCATCTGCTTGACTGCAAGATGTTGTCTTCACTTACGCCTACTCATGCCCAGGTCTGGCCCTATTTTTTACACTGAGATGTTGAAGGATATGTTTGTCTAAGTGAGGCCTGATTCAAATGGACCTACTCTAGTTGTGACTTACTACAGTAAATTAAGCTATGCTAGAGTAGACCCATTTGAATCAATGTAACTTATAGAGGAAGTGACTCACCAAATCCTCAGTGATTCAACAGGCCTGCTCTAGTGCACTTTACCACCCTAAACAGCAGGATTTCAGCCACTATTTCATGAATGCCATGTCACCACCTTAGTGGGAACTATGAGCTTAGAAAGAAGCCACAGGCAGCATCATGAACTTACAAATCTGTTATCTCATCAAGGCAATAATTGTGCAGACATGGTCAGAAACGGGGTTTGTGCCACCACAACTCCTTGTAAGGGTACTGTCTTCCCTCCTTCCCTGCCAGTTTGAACACAGGAAAGCTAGACCATTAAGACTTTGTACAGTTACACTGTAGCTTCTCTTCCATAGGATGGAAAGCACAGCATCCTTGTGGCATCCAGCCACATAGACCATGTTCAGCTCAAATTGGAGGAGAGGGGGTCCCCTATGTATAAGAGCATCCGTGTGCTTCTTTTTGCTCTACCGCATTGTGCTGCATCCTTGTCAGCCATCCCTTCAATAAACCATCTGTTGCATCAGTAGTTTTCTGTTTTAAGCAGAGTACCAAGAATGTAGGCTCATGAAGGTCTGGCTGGTCCAAAACGTCTAATTAGCACACTCAGAATAAGGGAGAATATAATTTGCAAGATACCAATGCAACCCGACACTGAACCATAAGGACAACCTAAGTATGAAAGTTAAGATCCAGCAAAACTAAAAGCCTTGAGGTTATCAAAAATGAAAGATAAACATTCTGTTCACTTTGATTTTGACAGGAGTTTACCAACATTTGAAAATTTTGTCATGTGGATAGGAAGAAGTTGAGATTTCAGAAGATCAAACATGGAAGAAACTAGCACTGGCAGCTTTGTCCATTGTGGCCCATCAAGGCTGACTTTTAAAAAAATCCTTTGGCTATAATATTTTCCCATTTAAAGCCATGTCTATTTCCACATTACAACTCATTCTTCAAGGCAAATGTATTTGCTACCTATGTGGTGCCTGTATTGTCTGCTATCTTCCATTAACCTAATTTGTGCCACAACCTCAATAAGGACAATGGAGGAATACAGGGTTGAGTATGTTGCCTTCACTACAGGATAGCTGTGGCCTCCTACCTTCCTATATGCTAAGCAGCAATAAGAGGCCATTTATTTATATACAGAAATGTTATTTAATATAAAGCTAATGAAGCACTGAGGAATAGAGCATAGTTGGACACTAAGCAACTTGGTGCCCTAGCATATATCCAGATGTTCTCTGCTAGCAATCATCTCACGTCTTTAGCAAAAATGACCTGGCTTTTACCTTGCAGACCAGCAATACACAGAATGAGAAAGAAGGGTGACAGAAAGAAGAGTACAGAAAGTGGCCATCCCATCATAAGCATTAGGTCCTGGACATGGTTTTACCATGAGAAGGAAAAAAGGAAAGTTTCCCCACTTTTGGTTTGGGTATCAGACTACAGCAGTGGAGATCTAGATTCAAATCCCCACCCAACCATGAATTTTACTGGGTATCCTTAGGTCAGTTACAGTTTCGTACTTTAGCCTACCTTCAGAGTTGATGTGGGGATGAAATGGGGAGGAACATGTATGTTGTACTCCATCAAGAAAAAAGAGGTAATTAGAAAGAAAAGAATGAGTCATAATGCTATGTTTGTAACCAAAGCACAATGCTTGTGCGTAACAAAATTAGCCATGAAGATGAGACATTAAAAATAAATTGACTTTTATTCATCACAAACAAAATTTATAATTTGTTGTTGTTGTTGTTGTATGCTGTCAAGTTGCTTCCAACTTATGGCAACCCTATGAATGAGTGATCTCCAAAATGTCCTGTACTCAGCTCCTGCAGACTCAAGCCTATGGCTTCCTTTATAGAGTAAGCCCATCTCATATTTGGTCTTCCTCTTTTCCTGCTCCCTTCCACCTCTCCCAGAATTATTATCTTTTCCAGGGAATCCTGCCTTCCTTCTCATGATGTGCCCACTTATAAGATGGAATCATACAAATATGAAAAGACCATGTAACTGGCCACTTCATATTTATGGCCTGAACAACAAACTCAGCTACCATCTATTTAGTCACAGATGTTCAACTGTGGCTTATACCAGTGGGAGTACATGCAATGCATGTATTAACTGTGTACAGAATGACAAGAAGTGTACATAATTCCTTGCCATTCACTATGCCGACATATGCAAAGGACAAACAAATGCTATCAACATGGATTCCAAGTCATACTTAATTAATCCGAATGTCCTTGCTTTGGTGGGCTTTTTCAGACAGCCCTTTATTGTTACTTGAACATAGATTATTTTCTTTGAGGTATAATGTGGTGTAATATTAGAGTATTCAAGAGCATGTTGGACAAAATGAATGCATACAGAGTGTCTAAACATAAATGTAAATGTATTCATAATCAAGAGCAGAATATTTTTCTATGGCATTTATCAAAGCAAATGTCCTTATACAGGTATTACTATAAAAATGATGAGAGTGTTCAAAACAAATAGGGACAATCTCATGTTTATATTCAAGATATTTTTCGGTTGTACTATGGAACTTAAACTGTTCTGTAATAAAAACAAAACAAAAGAAAATGACTGCACAGAAAAACGGCAATGACATTTAAAAGGCATTTTAAAATGCTACTGGCTTGCAATATGCATCCCCTTGCACTTTCACAGACTTAGTTTTGTGTGATGTTACAGAGAAATAGTGTCATGTAAAAAAAAAAAAAGATATAAGGAACCTGAGATTCAGTTCCCTCTATCTGCCAAATTTAGGCACACATATAAATCCCTATATATATTGGCGATGTATGGCCACCACTGTTGGCTTTTTGTACCGTCTTTGTAAGTACTTTAATAACATACAAAGAGATCATAATCCCAACAACCCTGCTGTTCACTGGAATGCATTATCTGGAACTCAGAGCATACCTCCTGCTGCTTAGCATGGTAACCCCATATAACAAGAACAACAACACTGACTTATTAGTTTGGTACCTGCTTACCAATCTGCCTCTGACTGTCTGACTGTCCTGCTAGTGGCAGAATCAAGTGACAGATCCTAGTAAGTAGAATCCCAGAGGTGCCACCACATGGGCTTGAGACATATTTGTGGCATTTCCGGGTTCCTTCTTCCTTCTCATTCTGCCAGACTGCCAGCTTCCATCACCAGCTGTTTCCACCTGCTTCGCCCTCTGCCCTTTCTTTCCCCTGTGCAAAAAAATCCCTACAACTCCAAGGCCATTTTCTGCCTTTGCAGTGTTCCCACTTACCATCAAGGGGCCATGCTTACCTGGCCAAGGTATTAGTAACAAAAACAATACTGGCTTTATAGCATGTTTCTCCCTGGTACTCTGGCTCTGTCACTGCCAGCCTCCTGAATTCCAGGATGGAGTGCTAGGGCAGGGATCTTGAAGGTGTCAAGACACAGGTTAAAGCAAAGTGTGCTGATTATATGCCTCCCCATAGCACTTAAAACACTCTCTGGGCTTTTTACAATTTAATTGAGCTGGATATTCAATTTAATGATCTTAGAAGGATAGAAGGCTGAGTCAGCTTTGAGCTGACTACCTGAACCTGTTGGGATGTAACTCAGGTTGTCAGCAGAGTCTTGACTGCAGTACTGCAGTTTAACCACTGTGCCATGAGGCTCCCTTAAGATGTAAGGCATACTCTTGTCTCATACATATCTCTGGCTTTTCTACCTCTTTGTTTTGCCAGCTTCTATCAGCTGCCTCCTCACTATGTTCTACTGTTACCGCTCTCACATTTCTTTTGCCTGGCTCCTCACTCAAGTAAAGTAGCAGCAGTGAACTGACAGTATTTTGCCTTTGCATGGATTCTGCTTAGAATAAATATTTAAAAAACAGGATGGGACCTAAGATGGCCATACTCTTCAATGCTGGTATGCGTCACTATGTAAGAAGGCTTAAATTGTTTTGCAAGCATCCATGAAGTTCATGGGTGTTGGGGAGTTGGGAGGCAAATGCAAGAATGCAGAACTGCATATTGGTGCCCTTGGGGGCTCAACGCTGCATTCTGCCCACCCCATCATAGAGCTTCCCCTCCTCTTTTCGAAAATGCTAAGCACCATTTCATACCAGTTGTCCAAAGAAAAACATGAGAGGGAAGGAGAAACAACTATCCCAAAATTGTTTAGTTTATCCTTTCAGTAAACCTATCCTATCCCCCCCCCCCATCCTGCATTTTTGCAGGCCACTTAAGGCCACCTCTGTGATATCTGTTAGCCTCCAAACAAAAGGGATAAAAGCATGTCCTTTCTCAATTGAAAGTCCGATATTACCTAAAAAGGCCTGTACAGTATCTGTTCATCTTGAACATAGTGGTCTTAATGTCTTCGAAGGAGGCAACTGGCCTTATAAATGTCTGCCAGTTTTGCCAAGGAGTAAAAAAAAAAGTACTACCAATTCCATTAATTATTTAAATAGATGAAATTCAAAAATCTCAGCAGCTTTTTTTTTTGAAGATTTAGAAGGCATAATCCCAAATCAATTGATTAATATGCCTATAAATATCGTTCAATCTGCCCAAAAGGAAAAAAAGGTATAGTCCTATTGTATTTCCAGTGACAGCCTATGTCATGAACCTTCAAGATTTTCAAATCTAAATTTGGGATCTGGAACAAAGCAGACGAACTCAGAATGAGTCAGAGCAGAAGCAGGTGGTTTTTATAAAGTGCAGAACCAAGGTTTGTCAGTGCACATCTATAAAATAGAAATATTCATATGCTGTGAGAGGGTCAATGTAAGCACCCCTTTTGGGGCCTCCTGGAAGGCCCGGAGGAGACTCCAGTTCTGGGGCCTCAAGAGGGCACAGACCTGGGAGGACAGCCAACAGATGGCAGTGAAGAGGAGAGAAATGATGTGGCACACCTGGAGGAGGGGGATGGAGTCCAGGTTGAAGGAAGGGCAGTTGAGGTTAAAAGAAAATGATATAAGCTGCCTTGGGTCCTTTTATGCAAAAAAGGCAGGGTAAAGATATTTTAAATAAACAAACAAATAAAAAAAGGGGGAGAATTACTTGGAGAGACTCATTATTCTCAGGCAGTGAGGAACGGGGCAAGGCTGAGGGAGAGTTAAACCTTGTTCTCTGCACCACTGAAGACATGCACTATACGTACATGCAGAACCCCTGGACAGGGATTCAAGTGGGGGTCACGGTGGGCAAAGGGAAAGGATGCAGGGAAGTACCTATGTATTCAGCCTGCCAGCATTGCCAACCCTAGTACTGGCCCCGTGGAGGTCTCAACACCAAGCTCCCACCCAAATGCAGAAAAGGCGCTGGAGGCGCAAGGCGTAAAAGGAGTGCCAGAGGTGGCAGCAAGAAGAACTGGGCACCTGTCCTGAGCAGCTGGCCCTACAGATCCTCCCTGAAGGGTGTAGGACAGTTAGGGGCTTTATTGAATTCCTGATGCCAAACACAGACTGTGAACCACCCAACCCCAATGAAACTAGGGGCTGAGAAGAGAATAGACTATTTATTTAAAAATTTATTTAAAATATTTTTCCCCCCAACTTTCTCCTTGAAAGGACCCAAGGCGGCTAGTGGTGGAAACTCAACCCCTGGGTGGACTGTGGGAATAGGATGTGGCTGGTGCCTATCAGTACTTTGTAACCCACTCCCCTGCTGTAATAAAGTCTAGCTCAAGCAGTTCTGACAGACTGAAGTTCACAGAGACCATTGCTGATGACGATGGATGGGGGTGGCAGCGCTCACATATGCTTACAAGCAGTTTGTCACTCAGTCATTCCACTATATACTAATACTGGTATTAGTACTACTATTAGTATTATTTGCTACTTACTGCTAGCTTAAAGAAGTATTCAGTGCCAGGAGAAAGGTGCCTGATAGTATAATCCCGCAAAAGAACTGTAGAATTATATATTACATTCCAAACTGTAACATTTTCCTCATCGTTGCCGAGGTACAGAATATAGCGCTGTAGATTTCCATTTACTTCTTCTGGTGTTTGCCAACTAAAAACAGAAGCAACACATTATTATGTTTTAAAAGTGACTTACACAGTAGTTTAAAGAAGAAAATCTTTATGATAATAACTTAACAGATGAAAAGTTACTAAAAGTGACCAATGGGGTGATCGGATGAGCATGCAGCTCACTATTTGGTTTGCTTGTGGTGTGTTTTGATAATCCCTATTTTCCGGTGACCATATGTGTCTGAAGTAAGAGCAACCCATCCAGCCCCTTTTGTGAGCTGTTCTGCTTCTTTCTGGCACAGCACTAGGGCTGCAGTTTATTTTATATGATTGGGAGTGCTCCTGATTATCCTATTCTTCAGTCTGCGTGGTTGATTAATTCACTCCCTAATAGAGCTGTGGGCAGTGTTCTCTTCAGTAATAACCCTGTGTCGTATGCAATGGGTTGTAATAATAGATAGGATGGAGGAGAAACCATCCTTCTCTATTCTCTTCTTCTTGCAATTTAAAAAAAAATATTCTTCTAAGTGGTGCAGCACCATTTCAGATATAATGGAATATCCATGCTAGGTTAATGTATTGCTGTAGTGCTATGCCACTTTTTAAATTAAACAAAAAAAGCAGGAAGTTGCCATGGCCTGCAGAATGATAGCCACAACAAAAGGCAGAGAAAGGGGGCATCAATAATCAAAAGGGGGAGAAACTGGAGTGATCGGAAGTGCTGTCTGGGTCCTTTTCATGGGAGAAGAAACATATATACCACATGAATGGAAGGATCACTCAAATGTAAAATAAAAATAAATTGCACCAAAGATAAGAGCCTTTTAAGTGTGACCTGGATTGCTCCAAATTCCCCCAGTCTAATCTTGTCCTAGGAAGACCTGTTTCATTGGTTCATTTCAAAGATCTAGTGTTTGATTTTACCCATTTTGTGTAGTTGAAGTCCAAATTATTGTGGAAATATCTTAGGGTTAAAAGTGAAACACTGATCATATCACAAGCATATTTTCCCATGCAAAGCTTTGTGCTGAGGTTCTGGCCATATGTAGGTTACACTGATTGCATGAAGACAAAATGGAAATTAAGAAGGTAAGTGATAATCAAAGGTTCACAAAGCTACTAAATTAATCATTTCTATGCATTTAATCATAATAAGTTATATTTTATATCTTAAACTCTATTGCTGATTCGTCTAATCAGGCAAGCCCTGTCTGGGAATTCCAGGAAGCCCCTTTCCTGGCTGTTGCCTGCACCTTGATCACTCAAAAAGAGCAGTCCTAGTCAATATTGATCTACCCCAATAAAACTAGTGAAAGAGAAAATTTGTACTTAACTGTGCATATATTGTTTTAGAATCCAAAACTGTCAGAACTGGTGCATCCACATGAGTTGGTGACAACTGAGCTGTAAACAAGGTGACTTGGGAACTGTTTGTGCAGCCAACAATGGTGCAGGCAGTGATAAGAAACTGATAAGCTGTAAAAACTCTTAAATCTGCAAATAAATAAAAGAGGTTAAAAAGGACTTATTTTTTCCGTTTGGATTTTCAAAAGATTATTAAATTGATTTTTCCAACTCAAAAACTCATTATTTTATTATGAGACTGTGTATTTGTATTAGATACCAAAAAAAGTCAAAATTCAACTGAATTTGTTAAAATTGGGCTATGACCACATTAAGAGGAAAACAAGACGATCTCAGAAGATTGAAGAAATCAAAGTAAAATTTAAACCAAGATTACGAATGCTGAAAGGGAATATATTATCTACCCTGTTTCTCCTAAAATAAGACCTAAACTGAAAATAAGCCCTAGTATGATTTTTCAGGATGCTCGTAATATAAGCCCTACTCCCGAAATAAGCCCCACTTAAGTGAAACCCCGCCCTCCATCATTGTGCAGCAACCAGAAGAAGATGACATGACCGTATTGTAGATTGTTGTACATGAAAAAAATAAAACATCCCCTGAAAATAAACCCTAATGCGTTTTTTGGAGCAAAATTTAATATAAGACCCTGTCTTATTTTTGGGGAAACACGGTATCAGGATTTTTAAAAAAAGAAAAGGTAGAAACAATATACTGAAGAACTATGCATAAGAGATAAAAGGATGTTCTTTGAGGAAGAATCCTATAATTAAGAGCGTGAAGTTTTAGAAAATGAATTGAAAGCTGCTTTCAAAGCACTTGAAATAAATAAATCACAGGGAGTAGATGGAATACTGGTAAAACTATTCCAGGCTGCAGAGACTGAATCTGTCAAAACCCTAACAAGACTATGCCAACAAATATGGAAAAGAAAAAAATGGCCCATAGACTGGAAACATTCAATATACATTCCAGTCCCCAAGAAAGGAGATGCCAGGGAGTACAGTGCTATAGGACAATTATATTAATTTTCCATGCAAGCAAAGTGACTCAAGCCAAGATCTCTAATGAGAAAGACGAACAAAGAAGCAGAAATAATGGCACAGGCTATAATACTTTGGGCACATCATTACAAGACAATACTTGCTGGACAGGACAATAATGCTAGGAGAAGTTGAGGACAGCAGTAAAAAAAAAACCCTGAACATGAAGGAAGTCACACCATTAAGGTTATAGGAGCTGAGCATGACTGCTAATGACAATGCATTCTGGAGGTTACTTATTCATAGAGTCGCCTTAAGTCAGAGGTGAGTTGATGGCATGTAACAACAATAGAAATTGGCTACATTAACACTTTTAAAAACTCATTGTCTGTTTACCTCCTAGAATTTGCTGTATTTTTACTGAATTCACTATTCCCTTAACACTGGGATCCCTTAACCCTGTAATGAATGCAGGTAGTGTGCAGTTACACTATGAACTCTTCCACATTCCAAGGAATATATTACAGCGTTCTTTGGAAAGCAAGGTGGAGACATGCTTTTCTATGTTTCTTTTCAAGACTATTCACATGTATTGCTTATAGGGAAAGGGAGGGTTGCATGCCAATTCATGTATTGAACAGGTCCTTTCATTCTTTCAAACTTAACATGATAAGTAGCTAGAAGAATGGGAGAGAGAGTAGTTGCTGGCACATTAGAAGAGCCAAGGCTGCATTTCTACTGGCAATAAACAACCAAAACCATACATTTCAATCAAACCAGCATCAATTACTTGCTGCCTCTGATCTGATTTGAATTGCTTGTCTGAAACTGACCTATTCAAGTGTTTCATAATGGATCAATTGTTTCAACAAATTCAGGTACAAGCATAAATCCTGAGCGATACAAATACAAATTGGTGCAAATGCTGGAAGATAACTTTTTGGAGCGCCAGCCTGGAAATAAGATCTGAAGGCCAACATGGGGAGATTTAACAATCAGAGGGTTTGGTGACAGGAGATACATTTATAGGCCACTAATAAAAAAATATTTAGAAATCATATAAAATGCAAGCTTATGTGGGTGAATCACATGATCAGAGGGATTGTTGACATCATCTCCAGGACTCAGCCAATCCCGAGGGTGCTGCTGCTGCCTTGGGAACCCAACTGCATCCTCCTGGGTCTTTGTGACCTCACAGGGGCCCCACCTCTCTGCTGGCAGATAAAAGGGGCTTGCTGGGCAGGGCAGGAGAGCAGAGGGGAGGCCAGTGGCCAGAGGGCAGTCCAGCAGAGAGAGCGGAGGCTGCTGCTGCTGCTGCTGCTGCTGCAGGGGACCCAGCCCTTCTGCCCAAGGCAAGTTCTGTACTTGCTAAGTGGGCTTGCGAGTTAACAGCTCGAGGCTGGCGGAGATCCGTGGCTTGAAGCTGGCTGATGTTGGCGATGGACCGGGGGGAAGTCGGTGGACGTTGGCAGACAGAAGCTGGTGGAATCTGCCTGCGGAAGCTGGCTGAGACCGCAAGGCGGAGGCCGGCAGAGGTGGGCGGATGAAGCCGGTGGAAGTTAGCCTCCTGAAACCAGTTGGCGGAAGCTGTGTGGATATCGGTGGATGGAAGCCCGGGCGTGTGTCGGAGGGGGAGTGAATGTGTGTGTGTGTCGGGGGGGCTGGATGGTGTGTGCATGTGTGTGAATGTGTGTGTGAATGGGCTGGCTGACGTTCCGTGGGGATGTCGCCGGGGCGTGTGTGTGACCCAAGCATTCGGGAGCTGGCGGAGGCTGGCTTCAGAAGCGGAGTGGAAGAGATGAACGGGTGGATATTCCTGGTGGAAGCCGGTGGATGTTGGCAGGCGGAACTTCGGGATGAAGTTGCCAGAACATTGGTCGGTGGATACGCCTGGGTTGAAGCCGGTTGACGGCAGTGGACGAGCTCGCCCCTTAGTTGGTTTTTTCTCTCTCTCTTTCTCTTGCAGGGCCCGAAGCGTCCTCTTCCCCAGGGGGATGCGAGGGACCAGAAGGCAGGCGTCCTGCTGGAGCTGAGCCAGGTTGTCTCCGCTGAGGACCGGGATACCCGTTCAGCCTCTTTTCAAAAACCAATAAAAGCATTTTTCCGGAATGGTTTTGAAGTGTTGTCTTGTTTGTCAGCGGCTCTCATGGGATTATCTTCCCCATCCCCTCATTATATCTGGGGCCCAATGCCTGGGGTGGATCTTTGTGAAGTTATGGTATGGGGCCTTGTGATGTCACAGGAATTCGGAACATAATATTTCCCCATGCATGTTTGAGAGAGTGAGCTGGCATTGTGGATTCCCTGTCTGAGCTCCTAAGCAAGTATATTATGTGCCATGTTGGACAGACACAGGAAGCCAGCGAGGCCTGGTGCCATTTGGAGAGGGTTGGAGTTGGGTATCCAAATACTATGGCCACCCCGTAACAACAAACGAGACTCGTTCCTTCCCTTCCACCACTGCTCCTGACATTTGTCTGCCTGGCCTGGAGATTCAAGGGAGTCCAGCCATTTCCTGGCACTGCAGCTCATTCTCTGAGACCTGGCAAGCCTCATCATCATCATCAACACCATGAGCACTCCATGGACAGCTCCTTGCAGAGTACAAGTGGGGAGAAAATATGCCACTTCAAAGAAGCTTACAGTCTAACCTCTCACGCCAGTGCGACAACCGAGGAAATAGAGATGGGCAATGATTTGGAGATGAGCGTACATTAAAATTCATATGGATCCATGCCATGGATAGATGGGAAAAATACACTGGTACTGCAAAATCTGCTGCCTGAGCGAAGTGGCTGCCTCTGAGTGCCTAGTGGTTCAGGTGTCTATGAATGCAAGCCTCGATTTCTCTCGATTTGAGAGAGAGCCACTGTTGTGTTGTTTCGTTTTCATTGGGGCCTAAGGCACTGAATTTCCTGCCACACAGAGAAGCTTCCTGTATTCTTGCTTTGATGGGCAAAAGCCTGGCCTGTGCTAAGATTTGCATGTGGTGCTATCATTCACAAGACCTCTTTCTAGTGTACCGTTTGTAACTGTTATCCTGAGAATACATCTTTCCATGACTGTTGTTTGCAGTGGTACTAAAGGCCTGATTCAGAAGCACACTCGGGGGGGGGGGGGAGGCAGTCCTGTGCCTGCTTACCCAGCAGCAAGTTCCATTCACCTCAGTTGGACTCTGGGGAGACATGTTTAGGTTTGCAAATGTCTAGCTACAAAGCAAGTTCTTCCTTCAAATGGATCAATGTGAATTTGCCCAATGTAGGGCCCCAGGAACAAGACAGTTGGGCCACCTGCCTGAAACATTAGCTATAGTGAAAATACAGGTATGCAAAGCACAGCCTGTGGCTGTATTAATTTATTGTCCAGACTCTTATTAATAATTGGCAGGTTTTTCCTTACTTTCCAAACTGACTCATGATCTACTAAGAGTCATAAAGAGTAGTGTTATGTAGGTATTTAGCTTGTCCACTGGAAGGCTAAAACTGAGGGGAGAACAGGAGCACCCCTGCAACACTTCCAATGGCTCCATGCCTACTTCTCCACACGTTCGTCATCTTTAAAATATTTAGAATTAAGTGTGTTTACTTTCCTCCTTTATCAGTTATTTTCTATTCTGCTCTCTTTTGTTGTTGTTGCCTGTGTATTTCATTTTAATTCAAAACTAGCACCGGTGCTCATCCTTGCATGATTTAGGAGCCCTCAAATCTCTCGTGCTTCCCGCTGCTTCTTCTCATCTACCGAGGCATACCTGTTCTTGGCTGGTCCACCCACGGACCCATCCAGTGACCCAGTCTTCCTCTCCACTCAGCTGTCATGGTTCTTTTTTCCTCCTCCAGAATTCCCAACAATTACCCTTTCTCTTTCTCTCTTCTCTTTCTTTTCTCTCCCACCCCATTTTTCCCCCTTGCAGGTCTATCCTGGGGCTAATTCAGATTTTCACTCTGCTCACTCATCTCCCACCAGGCAGCAAGGCGTTTTCTCTCTTTCAACATTTGGAAGAGTTCTGCTGTAGTCATGTCCAGGATGATAGTTTCTACTCCCCTGAGGATGATCAGGGGACTGGAAACGAAGCCCTATGAGGAAATACTGAAAAAGCTGAACATTTTTAACCTTGGGAAAAGGGGACTGAGGGGAGATATGATAGCACTTTTTAAATACTTGAAAGGCAGTTACTTGCTGCCTCTGATCTGATTTGAACTGCTTGTCTGAAACTGACCTATTCAAGTGTTTCATAATGGATCAATTGTTTCAACAAATTCAGGTACAAGCATAAATCCTGAGCACTCCCCTAAAACTCTAAGGTTACTGTTTGTCAAGCCCTCTTGATTACGGCATCTTGTTTTCCATTTGCTTGATTGGGTTATTTGCATAAGAGCAAATGTAGGCAATTGTGGGCATGAAAAACAGAACATTCTATGAAGCCTTAGAAATGGATCCACAAGAATTATCCATAGATATGTTACAAGATAATGTGCTTCAGCATATAGAGACCTCACCAATTAATGTCAAATAAACTATAATGTATAATACAGATCACAAATTATATGCTATTTTACAATTGATTTCATGCTTTTGTTGGAAGAATTTCATTGATTTCAATTTACAAAATGAACCAATAAGCAGGGGATTATTTTCTTTTAACTCTTCACAGAAATTCAATGTTTTTCTCACATTATTACTCAATCCCACATTAGTAAATTAAAGGCCTGTCATTGCCCTTGTTAATCTGCAAAATATTGTCTCTCATCAGCATCATAAAGCAGTACCTCTGAATTGCTTAATGCAATGGGAGACTGTACTCATCATTCTATCCTTTTGAAACCTTATACTCCATATTTCCTTTGTTGTTTATGTACCCATATTCATGTTTTACTCTTAAGCATAGTAGTTTGTACACTTTCCTTAGTATACGTTCTGAGATAATATTAGTTCCTAGAGGTATAAATAAAATTGAGGTGCTGGTGATCATTTGTTTAATGACTGCTGCCATCAGGAGAGCCCTAATGGCTTCCGGAAGGAAGGCAAAGCAATGTTGTCCCATATCTCTACACAGAATACGACTGTGTGACGCACCCAGAAGAAATCAATCCAAGAATAAAGGTAGTATGTTCCTTAAAAACAATTTATCACTACTTACAAACAATACTTTTCCAGACCATGCTGGAAAATAGTATGGGAAGATTGGCAGACATGTAGGATCAGAGATGTGTGGGACATGAGGATACAAAACAAGTTAAATCAGTATCAAAATGTTGGACTACATTCCCACCTAGTTCACATCCCTTTAGAGGGAGAAACATGGGATAGAAATCAAATCAATAATTAAACACAAATTGTGCTGTGATTGCCAAGTTGAAGGCATAATTTTCCTTTTTGTCATTTATCAGGTATATGTTTTCAGAAGAATGAAAGAGGGGAATTCTAAGTCTGCCCGATGTGCAGAAATCAAGATTAGCAGGGTTACAGGTTACCGACATTTCCCTGCAGTTAATATCACAGGTAATGAAATACCAGTGATAATTTGCTCTGTACACATTACCACCAACCTAGTGGTTCCTGTCAGGAAACTGATGTGCTTATGAAGTTTCAGAGGCTATTTTTTATGGTCTCATTGACACCCAAACCATGATAATGTTGTCTTTAACTCCAGTAAACTGTAGAGGTTAGGAATAATGTTTCTCACAACATCTCTAGTAAAAGGTTAGCAGCGGCTTCAAATGTGGTCTCCAAAAACATTTCTTTCTTCTGCAACAGAAATGAATAGTTTGTGACATAGGAGGCACTGAAGCTGCTCCAAAAGTATGAGAACAGTGTCTGTTAGTGGGGAAGGAAGGAACCTTTGCAGACTGAACATTTTGGGGCCGGGGTAAAGCTCGCAGGTATATTGAAGCATAGTCCAAACTCATGTTTTTCTTGTTATATTATACCAGAATTGGTAAACATTCAAAACTAATTTTTTTTTGCACATTTCTTCTTTTAAGCTAAAGTGGGACATTAAATTTTTAATTAAAATTCAGAATCTGGTGATAATTTGTATAGCATTCCCGTAAATATTTAGCATAAAAAAAAATCAATGTTCATATTCCAATCATTCCATATTCTCTTGATGAAACACAGCAAACCTAAATGCAGTTATATTTACGTAAATATCTCTCTACCTAAGGTTCATCTATTGGCCTCAACGGTTAGCTCTATTTTTCAGTATTAAATCTGAATTTCCTTGCATGGTTGGTTTAAATGAGGTCATTACATAGCCATCCACAGCTTAATTAATATTTCTTTGCTTTCTCATTTCAATTAGCGAAGAGTCAAACATACTGGTCCCAATCCTGATCTTTTTTTCTTGCATATAAATGAAGAGTAACTGCACTAAAGAAAAAATAGGAAGCATATAATATGAAGCAGTCAATTTAGGTTTTCACAGCTAAATATGGTTAGAAATCTAACAAAAAGCATCCATTCAGGACAATTATTTTTCAGCAGGTTTATATCACCCTAAATAGAAAACTGTTATGCTAAATCAAGGACTAATTGCTGCAAATTTGATTTTTTTACATCTGATCCAAAATGCTTAGTTATGGAAACATATTCTACTGATTTAGGCAACCTCGCAAAGCAGATCCTATGGGGCAGCTATTGGTCATCACTAAATTTTCGTTCTTTGGACTTGTCACAAGATGCTAATAAGGCCTTGGATGGAGAGGAAAACCAACAAAGAACTGTTTGAATGAATTAGTAAAAACAAAGAAATCATAAACACATAAAATTCATAATGCTAGTGTACTTTGGTCATGTAATGAGAAATGAAAAGTGCAGATTGCAAATGTACAGTCCCTATTTTGGCTAATTATTTTGTGAGAAACAAGCTGTTTGGTGTAATTACCCAATGAGCAAATCCATCCATAATTTGACAAGATTTAATAGATTTATACAGTTATCTTCTCGCAATATACGGGTAAGTGCTGCAGCCCAATTAAACTTCTTCCTCTCAGAAATAAGACATAAAACTTTCAAAAGTAAATTATTATAATGAAAACATTTCTTCTTCCTAGGATGGTGGAAGTGTTTAGATTTCACCAAATCTTACCAGTTGTGATAGACATTTTGACACAAGTTTTCATGGCCCTTTCTCCTGAACTATATCTGTAAAATAAAAAAATTACCAGGAGGGTGTCAAAATCTGACAAACGTGGGTTTTCTCTCAAAAGCATTGGACTTCAAAAATTGTATCAAGAAAAGGAAAAAAAAAACACTTTATCAATAACAGGATCAGGTTATTTTGGTTGAATAAGAAACATGAAGACAAACCAGTATACGAGTAACAACCACAGCATAAAGAAGTTTTATGCTTAAAGTAGAACTAATTCTGCAATTTCTTTTTCCCCTCAAAATGTCTTAATCACTTTCACTCCTTGTGTGTGTCAGTTGCTCATCTTGAGCTCATTGGAGGAAAGGTAAACTGTAAAGGTAACTAAGTAATTGACTAATTAACTAAACTATGACTGAATGAATGAATGAATGAATCTGTTCGGTAGCAACCAACCAAAGTCTATTGTGGCAAAAGAAAATATGTTCTTATATTTGGATAAAAGGAGTGGATGAAGAAAGAAAGCAAAATTAATAGTAGACTTTTGAATGAAACCTAATTTAACCTCACGTATGGGGTTAAATTAGGGCTCTTCTTAGAAGTAGAGTTCTCACGGTGGCCAAATGTCCTCTTTTTGGGAGTACATTACTCCAATTGAAGTGTCCTCCATTTAAAGGACTGTGCAGTCTATGTTTGATATAAATATAAAAACCACAAGAAGAGAGTACCACAGCCATAATGTCAGCCATAGTGTACTGCTGGGCATCAGACTCTGCAGGCACAAAGGTTTCCCAGTCACACTCATCATCTTCAGCTGAGATGGGTTGTAATCCTGTTTATATTACAAAAATCATTTCTAATTTTGCATATATACATATACATTACTATATGCTATTTTATGGTGGTGATGCATGTTCTACTTTTTGGTGATATGGCAATTCTATCACTGTCACAAGCGAGTGTGATGAAAATTGCCTGCCACCCAAATGGATAACATGCATAACATGGAGACAAATGCTCTCGTTTGCTCTGCTGAAAAATCTCATGTTCATGCAAATAAGCAGGGACAGAAGGCATGAGGATTCTAGTCCAGATTGAAACTTCAGTGGGAAACAAAGATGTAAAGCCCACTTCCCCTATTCCAAGATCCTAATCCTGCTTCTCTTCCCCACCAAGTATGTATGAAAGAAAATCTTGCATTCAAGAGCACAGTGATTAATGTGTAGCTAATCTCTAAGAGATCTCTAAGAGATGAAGCATCTTTAGTGGCTGATTCAGTTAGCGACAAGCCACAGCTGACCTTCTGTGGGCTGTGGTTCTTGCTATCACCATTTTCATCTGCCTGCTTCCCCTGTCCTTGTCAAATTCAAGCAGATGTCCCTGCCAAAGGACAGGAAACTGTTCCTAACCTTATTTTCCTAGGCCATGTGCAATATTCTTCCTTCTAAATATCACAAAAGTTCAGGGGTGGTGGGGCTGGTTTCAAGCCAGAATAGTTAAGACACATTGTGTATATTATTTTAGAATGAATAATCTTCTGTTGACTTTCTCTCACAGCACCCCCTGAGCAGACCACCTGTGAGCTGGGGAGAGCAAATTGAATTTATCATTAGCAGTTTATATGCCCTTTAATTGGAATCAATGTGCTAGCCTTGTCTATGTAGAATCCCCTGAAATATCTGCATACCTTAAATGGCATGATAAGCTTGGGGAAAGGAGGCAGACAATTTACATTCTACTGGTGTCTTATAAATAAATGATAAGAACAGATTAGAATTATGCATTTACGCCTACTAGTGAGTGTGAAATGTATAATTCACAAGTGGCGAAGTCTTAAGAGACTTCTGAATTCCCCAATCTCTAGCATACAGATCAAGGTATATTTTTCAATTCCCTCTGTCCATGTTTCTGTTATTTTCCTAGCTTCCCTGGGTAGTCGTGCCAGGAGCTTCCTGCTTACTTATTATCCATTAAAGCTGAATGTTAGAGTAGTTTCTCCCTTTCAGAAAGTGGTTATACAAATCTTTCAGGGTTTTTAAATTTTTGTCCTGTTCGATAATAGTCTCTGTGTGCCCTAACCAGGCCTGGAGCCAGACTGGAACAGGTTTAAATAATCCACCTCATTCTGGAGCTGAGATGTTACCATACAGTCCAATATCTTGCCCAGTTAAAGGCTGGTGTTAATCAGGTTGTAATTCCAGAATACAGACGTATAATGAGGATAAATCCTATGGGTATATGGGATTGGACTTAACGATAGATATATAGCTGATGGAATGGACTACTGACCTATGGAATGGAATGGCCTACCTATTGAATGAAATGGGGAAAGTCTTTGGTGTGTTTCATTAAAAGATTGATTGATTGTTTCTCTTGGAAAGGAGGCCAGAGGATTTCTATCAGTCCAGACTTCTGCAGTATGTAAAGAGCAAAAAGACAGAAGGCCTCAGACAAGGTAGAAGACAAGAGAACAGTATGAACAACCTACATATTTGGGTAGTTCCCATGGCTTTTTGAGAAGAGTGAGGGACACACTATGTGGTGAAATGCCCAAGTCACGCCTGTCCGTCATATGGAGCTCTAGGGCAGGAACCTATGGAAGGACAGGAGGGGCGGAGTCAAGAGAACAGTTAGAGAGACTGAGGGAGGTTAGTGGGAGTTTTAAAAAGGGTTAATACAGTTAGAGACAGTTAGGGAGAAGGGTTTTGAAGTGTTAAGACTGAGATTGGAAAGTTGGCGTGTGTTAGAGAATAGATAAGAGATAAAAGTAAAATAAAATAGATAGACAGTCCTTAGATATTGTTACCGTGGTGAATGTGAATGAATACAAACAAGCAAACGTGTAATCCTATCCAAGTTTAATGATTGAACAATAAAAGAACATCTATGACTTTACTTCTGTGATTTACTAATTAAACAATAAATAAACCTGTTATATTTGGCAGCCCGAGTCTAAGGAACTTATTTGGTACAGTGTGGATAAAGATCCACTGGTGGCAGCGTGTAAAGGGAGAAAATAGTACATCGTGTCCGAAGGTGGACCTGTGGTTGAGGGAAAACAAACAGGGGACACTGGGGGAACGAGACACCCACATACACACAATTTCAGCTCAGTTTTCTTATGTAATTTTATTTTCTGCAGATTTTGCCTGCTTTGGTGCCATTGTGTTTTGGTTTGCCTCATGGTGCAGTGGTTAAACTGCAATACTGCTGAAACTCTGCTTACAATCTGGGAACAATCCCAAGTAGCCAGCTCAAGGATGACTCAGCCTTCCATCCTTCTGAGGTCAGTAAATTGAGTACCCAGCTCCCCCGGGGGGGACGGGACAATGTGTAGCCTCCATAATTAAATTGTAAACTGCCCAGAGAGTGCTTTAAGCACTATGTGGTGGTGTATAAGTAGCATACTTTGCTTTTTTACTCTTTTGTCATAATTTTAAAAGAAGTTTCAACTTTTGTAATGGTTAAGGTGATTTATCTGGGAAGAATGTACCTCCCAAATCAGAATTTTCTCTTGTGATTTATACATAAAGCTAGATTTTTGGACTGTGGACTGCTCACAGTGAACTCTGGCCAACAAACTCACACACCAGTGACTTCACCACTTTATTTGCCTTTTTTGTTGTTTAATTTTCCCACCTACATCTTTCTGGACCAATTTTCCTTCATATTTGCTTGAATTATTAGATACGTGCACCTCCTGACATATTCATCTTTCTCAGGTTTTAGACCAAAGGCTGCTCAACAGATGGCAACATAGGAAGGTTTTAACTAAAAAGCTGGTAGAAGATTAGAGGCAAATGTAATGTTTTATAAAGGACTAGCCATAACTAATTTTGCATGTAATAGTTCCCTCTGATTCTTTAATTCCAATTTTTCTACATTACACTTTTCATTTAGTCATTACATTGTATTTTGTCTGAAAGTCATTGATTTACCTCTGCTATTGGTAAGTTGTGCCTTTATTTAATTGATTTTATACCCCCTTTATCTATTGTGTTTTGACTAAGTTTTTCACAATTAAGTGAAATTTTTTTTTTACTTAATTGTACCTATGAACCTCTCGTTATATGTTCTTGTCTAGTGGGCCAATCCAGCTGGCAAGAAACTATGAAATATGGTGGGATTTACGGGGAGTTCATTCAAGAAAGTTGTAATTGCCACCTCTTTTAGACATGTTCAAATGTTGCTGTTTTAGTGCAAGGAGATCCACTTGAGCCTCATGGTGCAGTGGTTAAACTGCTGTACTGCAGTCAAAACTGCTCACGACCCGGGGTTCAATCCCAGGTACCCGGCTCAAGGTTGACTCAGCCTTCTATCCTTCCAAGGTCAGTAAAATAAGTACCCAGTTCACTGGGCAGGGGGGCAGGCAAAGTGCAGCCTGCATAATTAACTTGTAAATGCTATGGGGCAGTATATAAGCAGCACACTTTGCTTTTTTATTTTTTTCTTTTATTTTTTTAGGCAAGCTGCAAAGACCTGTTTATTTCATTAAACCTTATGTGAATACCAGTAGGATTCTGGCCACTGAAAACTAGGGGCTAAATCCAGGCTTCTTGGGGTCTTACAGTGGTATTTTCCTCCTCTCCTCCTTTCAACCTGCTGCACTGCCTGGAAATTAGGCCCTGGTCATACAAGTGAAATGTTTTCTCCTTCGCCTGATACTTTCCATACCTCTGAATCGTGGTCACGTGGTTTATATCCCAGGACGAGCATCCCATGAACTTTTACCAGTACTGATTTATTTCCTCCTATTTGAATCATTATGGCTGGTTACACCATGGTACCGGTTTATTTTCTCTCTTGCTTCAAGGGGCAATTTAGCCTCTTGATAATATTTACTGATATATTGATGTATCAGAAACAAGGCTCTCTCTAAGCACTTGACTCCACCCCCCTCTGCACAGCTTTCCTCCTTCCCTATGCACCCACAGCGACTGTTTCCAGCCTCGTTCATTCCAGTTGAAACGGAACCCCATGCGGAGGGAGGGTGGTGGACTCACACACAGGGGGTGGTGGAATTAGAGGGAACATTGATCAGGAAGGGAGTTCTGTTTAGGAAAGTGTCATCTGTTGCACTGGCTGCTCCTGCAGAAATGCATTGTACACAATAGACTTGGGATATCCATGCACCAGTACTGGCGATCACACCCCCCCCCCCCCCGGTAACATTGGCATACCAACGTTTCAATGTATCTTCCCATATAATTTTTTTAAAAAATTACTCGCAAGTAGTGCAATGGCGGAGCAACCCTCCACCCCCGTGACATACTTTTACCAACATATTGATGTATTGGGCATAAAACTTTTTTAAAAATTATGTGTGTGCCACAGTAATGGCGGCCACCTTCTTGGCTTCGATTGAGAAAAGAAGTGGAGCGGGGCATGCACACAGGCAATCCTAGTAAGGAAGGGACTGGTACAACAAAGGTACAAAATAACACAACCCTTCTGGCGATGGGGAAATGTTCCGCAGTCATACCACTGGCTGAGAAAATGTCTTGATCTGGTAACTGGGTTGTGTGACCAGGAAAAAAAAAAAGCAACAAACTAACTGGGGGATAACTGGAGAACATTCCCCTCATGTGACCAGGGCCTTAGTTTCAGAGTTCCCAGCTCTCTTGCAAGCACACAGGAAACTATACTGGGGAGGGGAGACAGCATCACCCAGTTCTGCAGGCAGGAAAGCAGGCAGGTGGGGTTTTTTGGTT
The DNA here is from genome assembly GCA_037013535.1 of Intellagama lesueurii. Taxonomy (NCBI): domain Eukaryota; kingdom Metazoa; phylum Chordata; class Lepidosauria; order Squamata; family Agamidae; genus Intellagama; species Intellagama lesueurii. Next base: position 321,759,179 of record JBAJHW010000001.1, on the reverse strand, counting down.
AATAAGCTGACATGTTTTCTTAAGTAATTTTAATGTTCATTGTTTTAATTTGATGCTTATTTCATTTAGCTGTGTTTTCATTTATGTATTAGTAGCACCACGACTGAGTACCATTTTAAATGGGAGATGAAATTGTGATAAATAAATTTCGTTCAACAAATAATAAATAATGTACCAAAGTGTACCAAAAATGTTATACAGCATGAATCAGGGCAGTAGAAGATGGTACTGAGAGCTCTACTACTTTAGAGTCAGGGGAGCAGTACTAACTATTAAATGCTCAGTAAATGAATTAATTGGTTATATAAGATTCACTTTTCTTCTACAGACCACTACATAATTTTAAGAGCAGAAATTAAGGAGTGGTTTTATTGACAGAGTAACTTGGTAATCATTTTGGTTTGACAGCTGCAGTAGAACTATAAATTATGTCTTTGAGAGAAGCATTCCTCATGTCACCTTAAAGAAGTTATAGGTTTTGCTAATTTCCCCGAACTGCAACCAGTTATTTAGCTGCTTGAAATTTCCCTTTGCACTTTTGAAAATGCATCCAATCATGTTTCAGTAGTAACCCTACTAATAATTTACATTTCACTTTTAAAATCTTACAGTAGACTGGAAACGGTTTGCTTTCAAGTTTTCAGATAAACAGAACCCTCATTTTTCTCTAAGAAAGGTAGTCTCACATCACTAATACATAGGTGGACTTTTCCACTGTTCCATTTTTTTTCTTCTCACCATATACGTTATACTACTTTGAGTATTTCAGCTGCCATTCTCTGCATGTTATATTTGCATATAAATTTAAACAGGAAGACTTCAATCATACATAGATTCACATTCCTAATAGAACTTAACACTACAAGAAAAACGATTGTGTGACATTGGAACAACCACCTCAGCTCCAGCCAACAACACAACAGGAGTTTAAAACATCTCAGCTGACATACAGGAAAACATTGTTATCCGCTAATGTTTTAAAAAATCGTATGTATCTCAATGATCAAAACACCCTAAATAACTGGCGCATGGTATGGTATCTCCATACCAATGGAGATATTAAAGGAACATTTTGTGCAAAGATGGACATGATAAAGGACAAAAATGGTAGGGACCTAACAGAAGCAGAAGACATTAAGAAGAGGTGGCAAGAATACACAGAGGAATTATACCAGAAAGATCTGGATGTCCCAGACAACCCAGATAGAGTGGTTGCTGACCTTGAGCCAGACATCCTGGAGAGTGAAGTCAAGTGGGCCTTAGAAAGCATGGCTAACAACAAAGCCAGTGGAGGTGATGGCATTCCAGTTGAACTATTTAAAATCTTAAAAGATGACGCTGTTAAGGTGCTACACTCAATATGCCAGCAAGTATGGAAACCTCAGCAGTGGCCAGAGGATTGGAAAAGATCAGTCTACATCTCAATCCCAAAGAAGGGCAGTGCCAAAGAATGCTCCAACTACCGTACAATTGCACTCATTTCACACGTTAGCAAGGTTATGCTCAAAATCCTACAAGGTAGGCTTCAGCAGTATGTGGACCGAGAACTCCCAGAAGTACAAGCTGGATTTCGAAGGCGCAGAGGAACTAGAGACCAAATTGCTAACATGCGCTGGATTATGGAGAAAGCCAGAGAGTTCCAGAAAAACATCTACTTCTGCTTCATTGACTACGCAAAAGCCTTTGACTGTGTGGACCACAGCAAACTATGGCAAATTCTTAAAGAAATGGGAGTGCCTGACCACCTTATCCATCTCCTGAGAAATCTCTATGTGGGACAGGAAGCAACAGTTAGAACTGGATATGGAACAACTGATTGGGTCAAAATTGGGAAAGGAGTACGACAAGGCTGTATATTGTCTCCCTGCTTGTTTAACTTATATGCAGAGTACATCATGCGAAAGGCTGGACTGGATGAATCCCAAACCAGAATTAAGATTGCCTGAAGAAATATCAACAACCACAGATATGCAGATGATACCACTCTGATGGCAGAAAGTGAGGAGGAATTAAAGAACCTCTTAATGAGGGTGAAAGAGGAGAGCGCAAAAAATGGTCTGAAGCTCAACATCAAAAAAACTAAGACCATGGCCACTGATCCCATCACCTCCTGGCAAATAGAAGGGGAAGATATGGAGGCAGTGACAGATTTTACTTTCTTGGGCTCCATGATCACTGCAGATGGTGACAGCAGCCATGAAATTAAAAGATGCCTGCTTCTTGGGAGGAAAGCGATGACAAACCTAGACAGCATCTTAAAAAACAGAGCCATCACCTTGCCGACAAAGGTCCGCATAGTCAAAGCTATGGTTTTTCCAGTAGCGATGTATGGAAGTGAGAGCTGGACCATAAAGAAGGCTGACCGCCAAAGAATTGATGCTTTTGAATTGTGGTGCTGGAGGAGACTCTTGAGAGTCCCCTGGACTGCAAGGAGATGAAACGTATCCATTCTTAAGGAGATCAAACCTGAGTGCTCACTGGAAGAACAGATCCTGAAGCTGAAGCTCCAATACTTTGGCCATCTCATGAGAAGAGAAGACTCCCTGGAAAAGCCCCTGATGTTGGGAAAGAGTGAAGGCAAGAGGAGAAGGGGAGGACAGAGGACAAGATGGTTGGACAGTGTCATTGAAGTTACCAACATGAATTTGACCAAACTCCTGGAGGCAGTGGAAGACAGGAGGGCCTGGCGTGCTCTGGTCCATGGGGTCACGAAGAGTCGGACACGACTTAACGACTAAACAACAACCACCTCCCAAATAATATTAGCCCAGGTCATAATGCAGAACCACAATATGATTTCTAGACTCTGCCAAAGATTTTATCATCACAAATTTGCCTTTGAGTTTGTAGCCATGCCCCATGAAAAACACACAAGGCTGAAAGAAACTATTTTGCTGGCCTATGCAACAACAATATTTTGGTAACCCCCCCCCCCCATCCTGTCTCTTTTCCCATTTCTGCACAGGTATGGACTTCCCTACCATTCAGCTCTTTGGAATAACGGGAAAGGGACTGCAAATAGAGAGACAGAAGACATGACACTTCATTTCAAGCCTGTGGGGTTAAGAAGGCATCTCCCCTACCCCAAGATTTTTCTGATTAAGTGGGAGCTCTGGAATTCTGTTTGCCTAGGCAGCTGATTATTGGGTGGGATGCAAAAACATGAGAGGTACGGAGAGCAAACGAGATATTTCATCACAATATGCATAGTTAAATTGTGGAATTTTCCACCACAAGGTGTAGTGGTTGCTATCAAACTCAATGGTTTAAAAAGGGAATAGATTACTTTATGGAGGATAAGGGGATCAGTGGCTACTAGTTAGGATGGCTATAAGTCAGGTTTCAGTGTCAGAGGAAGTGTGCTGCTGGACTGTGGTATCATATTTATTTATTTATTTAAATGTATAAACCACCCATCAAGTGGCATGCCACTACTTTGGGCAGTTTACAACTTCATAAAACATTTTTAAAAAACCACTACTACACCCAGCACACAGTGAAATAAAAGCAATCCAGAAGCACAGAATTGTTGAGATGAAACCATCATCAAGTCTGACCATCAGAGAAGCAGAAATTCCACATCTAAAGTTTCACTGAAAAGTGGCAATCTAGCTCTGTTTTAAAACCCTGCAATAAGGGAAAACCTCTGAAACAGCTCAACTCTGTTAAAATTAAATAAACAAGATTTAAATAAGTGTTGACTTAACATTTAGCAATTGGTGCACTTAGCAACTGGATGTAGGCTAAGCCACACAACAGTGGACGTAGAAGCCATAAAACCTAGTTCTAAAATGAAGACAAATAGTTTTGGAATGAAAACACTCTATATGACCAGACTGATCCTAATAGGTAGTTTATTAGAATAATAATCTCTGTATGCAGCCACTAAATGAGAATTCTAGACCAAATCAATAACTTTCTTTAATTGTTTTAAAAGATTGGTTGGTCTAATCAAATCAGGTCTGGAATCCATTATAAGTCACACTAAAGTCTACTGAAATCGGTGGGCAAAAGCACCCTGAACTCTGTGCTGTACTGTCTTTAGAATTGCTCTCAGGATTATCATATCAGATATTTCAAAGATTAGCCAGGGCACACTTTTAAGCTAGAGAGCCCATACAGTCTCATCAGCATGAAAATCTGCTTTTTCTCTAGCTCACTCCTTTTTTCTACTTACGTCTGCAGACCTTGTGTCACATAGAGTACTTTATTAGGATGATTAAATAATAACACCATTCCTAAATTATGAATACAGATGTTTATTTACATGCTATCATATACATTTGCTAGGAATGGCATAAAAAGAAATCAATATCAGACAGCTGAAGCTGCATTTACACTGTGTATCTGCAATAATGGAGTTTAGTATTTGCAGTAATGCCATCATTGGAACAGTAATGAACTATCTTTCCTCATCTGCTTCATGATAACCATCTTAAAACATTAAGTTTATGCCTTACTTAAAGAATGCTAATCTGATGTTTTCCTTATAGACTTTGACTTACGTTCACTTAATTTTAGTGCTTATGCACTATTTATTCTTTTTTGCAATACATCATATTTAACTAGAAACAAATGCATTATGGCTGTGAATATATCTATCCTGTAAAATTGTAACAACTTTTAAAGTTGAACTGAAGTTTATGCAATAAGCTTCAATCAGAGAAAGACAAACATAAAACACCATATTTTAGAATAACAGTGAAATGTTACGGGATACAGAATCAATGAATAGTCTGTAACACATAATGTCAACAGTTTGGGTGATTGGCACAAAAACATCTTGGCAATAGTTGAGCGGAAGGGCCAGAGGGGATCAGCCAGCAAAATACAATTATAAGTCTCTTCATATTTCTTATGATACTTACAATGATCTACATTTCTGAAGTTATAATAATAACCACCTTTGAACTGCAGAGCTGGAAGGAATCCTATGGATCATTTAGTCCAGCCCCTTTAACAAGGTGCAGTGGGGAACTGAACTCCCAATTGCTGGCTCCGCAGCCAGAGACCTAAGCCAACAAATTTGGTTTCTGAACTTCAGACCAGAAGATTTACAAAATCTGAAGAGCCTTTTCCAGCAATTGCCTGTAGCATCTGTTGTTGTTGTTGTTTAGTCGTTTAGTCGTGTCCAACTCTTCGTGACCCCATGGACCAGAGCACGCCAGGCCCTCCTGTCTTCCACTGCCTCCCGGAGTTTGGCCAAATTCATGTTGGTCGCTTCAATGACACTGTCCAACCATCTCGTCCTCTGTCGTCCCCTTCTCCTCTTCCCTTCACACTTTCCCAACATCAGGGTCTTTTCCAGGGAGTCTTCTCTTCTCATGAGATGGCCAAAGTATTGGAGCCTCAGCTTCAGGATCTGTCCTTCCAGTGAGCACTCAAGGTTGATTTCCTGCAAAATGGATAGGTTTGTTCTCCTTGCAGTCCAGGGGACTCTCAAGAGTCTCCTCCAGCACCACAATTCAAAAGCATCAATTCTTCAGCGGTCAGCCTTCTTTATGGTCCAGCTCTCACTTCCATACATCGCTACTGGAAAAACCATAGCTTTGACTATGCGGACCTTTGTCGGCAAGGTGATGTCTCTGCTTTTTAAGATGCTGTCTAGGTTTGTCATTGCTTTCCTCCCAAGAAGCAGGCATCTTTTAATTTCATGGCTGCTGTCACCATCTGCAGTGATCATGGAGCCCAAGAAGTTAAACTCTGTCACTGCCTCCATATCTTCCCCTTCTATTTGCCAAGAGGTGATGGGGCCAGTGGCCATGATCTTAGTTTTTTTGATGTTGAGCTTCAGACCATTTTTGGCGCTCTCCTCTTTCACCCTCATTAAGAGGTTCTTTAATTCTTCCTCACTTTCTGCCATCAGAGTGGTATCATCTGCATATCGGAGGTTGTTGATATTTCTTCCGGCAATCTTAATTCTGGCTTGGGATTCATCCAGTCCAGCCTTTCGCATGATGAATTCTGCATAGAAGTTAAATAAGCAGGGAGACAATATACAGCCTTGTTGTACTCCTTTCCCAATTTTGACCCAATCAGTTGTTCCATATCCAGTTCTAACTGTTGCTTCCTGTCCCACATAGAGATTTCTCAGGAGATGGATAAGGTGGTCAGGCACTCCCATTTCTTTAAGAACTTGCCATAGTTTGCTGTGGTCCACACAGTCAAAGGCTTTTGTGTAGTCAATGAAGCAGAAGTAGATGTTTTTCTGGAACTCTCTGGCTTTCTCCATAATCCAGCGCATGTTAGCAATTTGGTCTCTAGTAGCATCTGTATGACTTAGCAATAATGTATGAAAATAATTTAGGGGTCTTAGTGGATGACAAGCTAAACATGGTTTGGCAGGATGATGTGATGGGGAAAAGGCTAACACACTTCTTGGTGTCATCAACAGAAGTATAATGATGCAGTGAGTTATGGTACTATTGTATTTCACTTTGGTGAGAACTACTGAGTACTGAGTCCAGTTTCAGGCACCACAGCAACAGAGGAGGACAATGAAAATATAAAAGGTATGGAAACCAAGCTCTGAGAGTAATGATTGAGAGAGTTGGGTACAGATAGCCTTGAGAAGAGAAGAATGAGAAGTGATATGATCGTCATTTTTCAAATATTTGAAGGGCTTTCACAGATAAAGTTGTCTTCTTGACACACCAGAGGTCAGCATCTGAACCCATGGATTCAAGAATGGAAATTAGACATTTGTTTCAGGTTTGGATTTATCTGGAATCCAAAGCAAAGAGTTGGCAATTATCTGTTTCTTTTTTTAAAAAAAACATTTTTTTAGTTTTTCAATCTATCTACATCCAATTTGTGCTTGTTAAACATCGTGTTACATGGGTTGCTTATAATTATTTGTTTTTTGCGTCTTGGTGTCTTCTTAGTTGTCTCTTCAAAATCTATACCTTTTTTAAACATTTAAACCGTTCATGTGTGTATTTTAGTATACAATATTGGCTACTATCATAATATTGCTCTCAGAGTATACAATGTTCTCAAAATCTTCTAGAAACATACCTAATAAAAGTAATTCTGGTTCCAAGTCTATATAATTTTGAGGTGATTTAACTGACGAACTTCGTATTTTATACCAATAATAACTGAATAGGTTCCTAACACATAATAAATGTTATCTAAAGCATTTTATACCGACTTTCTTTATATAATTGTTTAGCCATTTCTATCGCCACATTTTCTATCATGTCTATATCAATATCATATCTAATGTATATTCATTAAGTACTATTTGTTTTGCCCCATCCTTATATCTAGCTTCGATTTACCTTAAAAACCACCGTGTTATGCCTTTACCCTGATTAATGATCCCTTATTTCAGTTTAATTCCCTTTTTTAATATATAAGATATGCCCCTTTACAATTCCAGAAATTAAGTATATACATGCCTTCAACGTTGAGGGCCACCTTAATATTTTTCCCTTTTTCATCTTTCTAAGTAACTCCTCTTATTTGTCTTTTCCCAATTCTTGTTTCTATCTCTCTAAACATTCTGCCGTCCCTTGTGTCATCTGAAAACATTTTATACACTTGATCTATCTCCAGTAGATCTTTATGCACTTGATCTATCTCCAATAGATCTTCCAGGCTATTTTTAATTAATTCTGCTGATTTTCTCCCCTTATCTTCCCTTAACACAGCTAAAATTCTCCTTGGCTCTAGTATTAGAATTAAATCTCCTAAAGTTTTCCCTCTGATTTCCTCCAGCCCTTCTTTTGGTTGGCATACATCATCCACCACCCTCACATTTCCTTGTTCATTATTCCCTGTCTCCTGTTGAATATAGTCCTTCTTTACTTGCTCCTTGAATGATTTCACCTCTTCGTTATGGGATCTCACTATTTTTAAGATTGCTTGAAGGGTAGATTTTGTTTCATCCCAAAATTTCCCTTGTTGTAGCATTATGTCCCAAGATGCCAAGTACTTGTATTTCAAGTAAAAGATGTCCAGTAGCTTAGAGCAGTCAGTCCAGTGCCATCAATAATTGCTTCAATAAATCCACTTTAGTAAATTGATCACCTTTAGGGTTAATTTGAATCCAGTCTCTGACGTACGTTGACAGCCCCGTTCACTCGATGTTTATATTAGACTTTCCAAAGTTAATTGTCTATGTTTTAGTCAGTTCTCAGGGGGAAAAAAGGAAAGTCAAAACAGAGTTCCAAGTTTGAGTACTCAAGGTCATGTCCTGGGCTTTTTGCCAACACTGTAGATAGCCATAACAGTTTAACTCCCAGCGTTGTTTGGCTAAAATAATTTTAAGAGGAAAATTTCTTAAGTTTAACGCCAAAGTAATACCAAACTTCCTTCCTTGAAGTATAATTAAGTGTTTAATTAATGTCCAATTTATTTTCTTTGCGTCTCTTTCCCCTTCTCCAGATCCACCGCTGTTCAATTTAGTGGTGGGGCTAAGAGACACTTTTTTTCTGTTAAAGGGATTATTCCATCTAGGAATAGTCACAGAGCAGTATAGTTAAGATTTTGTATCTCACTCAGTGGTAATGACAATGTTAAATTGGCTGATTTATCACTTCTTCTTTTGCTGGCTGCCGACGACTTGCAAACAAGCTAATTCAGCTCCTTGTTTCCGCCTGCTGGTTGATTGGGGAGTTTCCTGGAGTAACCGGCGTCCCCCCCCATGATCAACAGGCTTCTCCCCCATTTCACCACCTCTTCGGGGTGGTTTTAACCCTCTGGGGGCTCTCAAACAGGTCGGAATTCAGCCCAGGGGACGGAACCCCGTCCTCCTGCTGTCTCATCGCAGTGTCAAGCCGGAAGTTGCAATTATCTGTTTCTGAACTGATCCAAAGCAAAGCAAGAAAGCATGAAGTGGCACTAAAATCAAATCAGGACTGCAGGAAGTATCAAATATTGCTTAGGCACTTCAGTTAAAAAGCACTGGCAAAAATTGGCACCAGCAAGTCTCACTTGGAAAACAAAAAACAATACTTTAGCAGAACCAGAAAGCTCAAAGCAGAAAGAGATTGACAGCTGAGGCAGCAGTGAAAAGCCCAAACTCTCATGGAAACACCAATCATGTATTCCCAGGGGGACTACTGTTTGCATCACTTTCATTTTCAATCAGCTGAGTGTTCATTGGAGAATTATTTCTTCTTTCCTTTTAGGCAGCAGCAGATCAAATCCTGTGTTATAGTTTAGAATTCAGTTGACTGATCATTGCCTGTATATGAGAATGTGCCATGGATGTATTGAATCTCACATGTGCAAATTGAATGGGGTAGATCACATTAGCAGTAGGAAGTCACCTAATTTTGTTTCTGTAAGAGTGCCCTCCAGGTGAATTTTTGATACAGTGTAGTGTGTTCAAAGAAAAATCGCAGAAGTCCTACTGTGAGTCAAGACTTTGTCTTCAACTAATGAATCTGTCAGACTCAAATGTTATATATATATTTCCAATATCAAGCTATTCTATGCTTTCCAAGCATATTAACCCTGAATCTTCTGGTATACAAATATCTCAGCATCATACACTCAATAGATGATACTCATTCATTTTTCTCTCCCCAACCTCAGGCTAGCAACTCCTTCAACAGGGGAGCATGACAGCAGAGCAAGTGTTGCAGGTTTTCTCTTAAGCCACCTGTTAGATAACCTGAATTTTGGAGGTTGCTCATTCACAGGGTCTCCATAAGTCAGAGGTGACTTGATGGCATGTTGCAACAATATAAAGCACAAAATGATTTTCTTGGTACACCAGTACCCAATGTATATATGTAAGATGATCTCTAATGGAAATTCTTTTTCTGAATCCAGTTCATGTATGTGTAATTTCTTATCCCATAGACGGGAAGTGTCATTATTACAAAATCTTGAGTATTACTTTGCATATGTGGGAGATTAATACAATACTATGATTGTTAATAGTCATGTTAATGTGGAAGAGTTTTCTATGGCGTGCAAAAGAGTTTACAAGAGATCTCTGCCTTAGAAATATTGGAACATACCTTTATGGAATTGATGTATTCTGTCATATAATGTGAGAGAATGCATAGAAAATACTTTAATATAATCAAACGAGAAATTTAGATGAGACGTATAAAGCTGCTTCGAAGCAATTCAGTTGCACAGTTGCTTGTGACTTAATGGAAACAGAGAGTGGCTTGGGTTCTCTGTAGCAGCAGCTAACACTTCCAATGGCTTCAAGGGTGATTTGCGCCCTTCAGCAGTAAGTGGAAACTTCCATATAATGTGTAATATTATTTCCCATGTGCCTCACATGAGAATACTGTTAAATGTTAAATCTTAGGAGGGCGATAATAAACTGTATTGCTTTTGGGTCTGTACTGCATCTCCTTGTTGTGTTGCCATCATTCATTACCATCCTAGGCCAAGTAAAGTCCCCAGTGTGGCAGGTGCATTTGATGTGATACACCTGTAATGTTCAGTTACAGCCCAGGGGTTAACAGCCAAGCAACAATAATTATCCTGCTATATAGGTCACCGTTCTTGTAATATCTACAATGTACTATTCTATTTTCCCAGTATCGCTTTCATTCAAATACAGTTTTTCATTTCCAGTTTACATTTCCGCTTTCCATTACAAAATTCTGTGTTACACCTTAAGCTACTCTTCAGTAAATTAACAATACAACACTTTTATTCCAGGACATGTAATGAACCCAACTGTGGAAATGCCCTGTCATGGAAATTCACATTAGAAAACTTCATTTCTTTTAAGAAATAAAACAAAACTAGAAATCAAGGGTATTCATTTTAAACTATATGTAAAGTGTACTGTGTTTTAGAAATGTATTTTTAGAAACCAGTGAACTGTAAAAAGACAAAAGTGTCACCCTGGAAAGACCAAAACCTGCATTTTCTGTACTGTGTACCAATCCAGATCCAAAACTGCTAAGTATTTTGAAATGTTTGTTTTCCTGTAAAATATTTCATTTAACTCTGAATATATTGGCTTCTGTTTTATGTGGCATTCCTTGCACTAATACATTAAAACACTGCACTTTAAAAGATACCTTGTTTATTACATTTTTGGGCAATGCATTAGGGCTTTTATTTGCATGTGAATGACAGGCTGCAGTTGTAGGCCCCATACATGGGACTGTGCTTCATTGAAGCGAACGAAACTAGTTTTTCAGTAAACATGCGTGGGATCAACACTATCATTTTATAGAAGGTATTCCCATGATCATGTGAAATAATACAACCTGACAAATACATGATCCAATCACACATGTTTGAAGAAGATAGGATAACTTGTTCCCTTGATCAATACCAGCTAGACACACAAACTGTTTCTGTTCATCAGGGAGATGGGGCAGTTCCCCACAGTTAACTCTATGGAGTTCTTCCTAGGTGCTAATTATAATTGTAATAAAGCTACCAATAGATTTATATATTATAGAAAGAATATCTTTTCCCCACAACTACTGAGTAAATGGGATATCCCAGTGTTGTAGTAGAAATAAAATCTCAGGAGAAAGCACCTAGAATGAAGGCAATAAACGGGAAAGCTGTACACCTTTATTTCTCTAGAAATATATAGTTTTAAAGTCATATCAGTCTGAGCACTCAGCATTTCTACAGACCTGTTTGACTATTTAAATGCAACTGGCCAATCTCTAAAAGATTTTTGGTACATAGCATTTGGATATAAGGTTCTGGGATTAAAATTAAATTAAGAAATCTAAGTGGCGATTTAGGGAGGAAAATCATTCCAATCATTTTAAACATTCAATTTGGTTTTCACAAAGGATGTTCAATTGATTGATCTTGGAACAAGTGCACTCTTTGTTAAAGAAATGGTTTCTAAATGGGAATTCTCGTATATTTCCTTTAAATGCTACATAATTATGACTCTAGGCTTTCATCATCTTCTGAAGAAGAAGAAGGCAGCTACCATCCATGAAAAGTGATGCCAAATAAACCATGTGAGACATTAAGATAGCAAAAGACTCCCTTTTTTTTTTTTGCTGCTTTTGCTGCAACATACTAACACATAATTTTCCCCTGGAAAAATAATCATTAACAAGAACCATAAACCAATCATCAACAAAAGCATATGGGGTCATAAACCTGCTATTGGAATCACTACATAAGAAGATGTCTTTTCGTACCATTGCGTGGTTATATAAAGAGCCTTCAGGTTTTTTTGTTAGACCTTTTAGTGTTGTTAGGTCTATGAATCTATTTTTTGGAATATTACTTTTGTCCCTTAAGAGCTCAGCTGTTCAGGCAGAGACAGTATGTGCTCTCCTCTCCCCTGGCTCACTGTGTTACCCAAATCTGATCAAAGGACAAGAAACTCCAAAAGCTTGTCCAGCTGTGGTATTATAATGACACCATTAGGTTTTGCTCCCTAATCAAAGCCCCTAAAAGCGTGCATCGCTTTGGGCTTAGAATCTGCAACAAGGTTAATTGAAATCTGCAGCAAGGATAACCACTTTAGCAGATTGTATCAGCAGGAAATATTTAAACACTATTTAAAGGGATTTTAAATAAGCAGATTTTATTTAACACCGCACTAATGCACCGCTAGAGAAAATGATACAGCTGAGATGCCACAAATAAGCACCTTGCTACTCTCAAACCCCTCCCCAGGATGTCATGTCCGGTAAATGCACTGAATTCTTCAGCTTAGCTATTGAAGCACCAACGTGCTAAACTCATCTGGCCCTATCTGCCCTTTCATAGGGGCCATGCTGAATCTGCATCCTGTGTATGCAGAATTAATGACACTGAGCAGTAATCAATGGCAGTGTCACTGTTCTCAAATGGACTGTGCGTTCTTAAGTTTGCATTGTAAATTAAAGGGAAACTTGATTATTCCATAAATCTAGCATTCTTTGGCTATTGTAATGTTTTAGAGTTAATGCTGATATAATTTCTTTTTTACCACAATGACCAAAATCCTGTTGCTTAAGGTAGTCAATTGCACTAGAGTAGGCCCATTGAATCAATGAGGATGTGGTAGATCAACTCATCCATGAATTCCATTGACTCAAACAAGCCTACTCTAACTGCAACTTCTATGCTAAAATAAGTCACAGTTAGAGTAGGCCCATTTGAATCAATGGAACGTATGGAAGAGTTCACTCACCAAATTCCCATTGTTTCATTGGACCTACTCTAGTGTGATTTAGTATGCTAAGCAAAATAATTAGAGATGGGGGTATTTGTATTCATATACAAATACCCCTGCACAGGTGGACATAACGAGGGTTCCGCCGCTGCCGTGACCTCCGCAGAGCCTTCCAATGGCTCCGGAGATTGTGTTCAGTGAGTCACTCTTCGACCTAGCAGAGAGGCTTATTGTCCCGCCTCCTGCCAGGAGTGGCGAGCCGATTGCGATCTCCGGAGCCATTGGAAGGCTCCGCGGAGGTCCCAGCAGTGGACCGTCTGGCCCCATGGGGCTGGGCCCTCGTTATGTCCACCTGTGCGGGGGTATTTGTATTAGTGGACCGTCTGGCCCCATGGGGCTGGGCCCTCGTTATGTCTACCTGTGCGAATACGAATTCCCCCATCTCTAAAAATAATATAATGCATAAGAAGAGTAGGATGGAGCAAGCAATTAACATTTTAAGGTGAAAAAGTGAATATGGACCAAGGCAACTCTGCCAGCTCAGTTAGAGAAAACTACTAGGAAACAGGATAATTGGTAGATCAATAGATTGCCTAATTTTAACCCTTTTCCCTATACCAGGTACAGATACTAAAAACAGGCAGGGTCTATAACAAGTACTATTAAAAAGAGAAGGGTATGTAGCAATTACTAGTAATAATACATTTAATAACAAAATTACAACCAGTTTTGCTTCCAAATTTGTAGAAGCAGAGGTATGGGACAGCATATATAGACACGCACAAGATTGATGGAGATCCTGAGGAAAAAAAAAGAAGACAAATGATACTACAAGAATATAGAAAAACCTGGAGGGGGGATATTAATTGCACCTATACATTTGATAAATATTTATTTTTTTTGCTGAAGAAAAATGCATACTAGTTTAAACTGTCATTATGCGAACCTATATCCTATTTTTCATATTATTAGCTATACATAATGTGGTAGTTTATATTCAAAAATAAAACCAAAATGTATATACCTCATGTATTTATCCAGAAATACACCAAGGTTACTATGGTTACTGAAAATCCATTACCTTTGAATACAGAATGAAAAAGTTTGACTTAAAGTGTGCACTATTTATTATAGCATACATCAACAGCCTTCAGGGGGTTCTCTAACTGGGCTCATTCTTCAGTGTCAGAAGTGACCCACTACACTAGTAGCTTCTGGGATGTGAATGGCAAGAAATTTTAACTGAATGCATTGCAAGGTGTTCTGCATCTGGGGGGGGGGGGAACCAGAAATACTACACCTTTAGATACTTTGTATCAGCAGACATGAGCTGCATTTGCTCCACAAACAGTTACACCAGACTGTGAGGCTGACTACCGGGGTGTTTAGCCTGCCGTTTAGTCTGCTGCAGGGACAACCTGGTTTGCTCCTAAAGTTGGCAATCAGACGTTTTTACTGGAGCAAACCAACCAGCCCTGAGAATGTTCCTACTCACAGCTTTCTGGGTCCTTGTCCAAGGCTGCTGTTTTTAAGGTGCAGGTAAGATCGCTCCACTTTGGTTGGATCTGAACGTATGTGATCACTGGGATTGCACCAAAACGGTTTTGGAGAGTTCAGAAGAACACTGTCCCAGAGCTCTCCTTTGGAGGGCAGGACATTTCTTTTTGCTCGTTGCTCACGTTACAAGTGATGCTTTGAACGTTGTTTTTTTAAATTGCTGTCAAAGCATCACTGATTCGCTGTGCCAGTTAGCAAACATTAAAAACAACGGGATGCTTCTGCCTTGATTTTGTTCCGAGGGCTAGGAAAGTTTAAAGGGAAAGCTTCCTCTAAAACTACTTAACAATTTTGAAAAATAGGAAGTTTTCCTAGACTTTGGAAAGGAACCAAGACAGAAACATCCCATTGTTTTTAATGTTTGCTACCCAGCACAACAAATCAGTGATACTTTGACAGCAGTTAAAAAAAACACACAACAACCTTCAAAGCATTGCTTATAACATAGGCAACATTTGCAAAGAAATGCCCTGCCCGCCAAAAGAGAGGAAGTGTTCAATTAACTGGCTTCTTCAAAAGGACGGCGTAAAAATCCTAAAATATCTTTCTCTTTTGAAAGAAACAATTTGTCCCTTTAAAATGAAAGATCTTGATCATACCAAACAGGGTTGCCTGAGGTGCAGTGTGATTTCCGGATCCAAAACCAAATATTCTGTAAGGGCTTTAGAGGAATTTCCTAATCCCTGTTAGAATGATCTATGGACCATGATGACATACCACCAGGTCTGTCCTTAATCTAGTTAGGCTGCTATCCAAAACATATTACCATAGAGTAATCCCCATTAAACAGAACATGACTTAATTGCTTCAAACATGACTTTGAGTATATATTAAGAAATGGCAGTCCTTCGTGAGGGGTTTTAAACAATAGTTGGATGGCCAAACACCAGGAATGCTTCAACTATGCACTTCCTGCCTCAGTAGAGGGTTGATCTGGTAGATTTTTGGGGTCTCTTCCAGTTCAACATTTCTCTGATTCTGTAAGAGTGTATAGTAAAAAAGCCTGTTATTTTCATCAACAGATGAAAATTCAACAATTTTCAGCTTCCTTGTGTACCCATAGCACATCAGGCCTCTGTTACGTTAGGAGGAGCCTGAAGGAGTCTCACAGTGCAATACTGCAGTTGAGATTCTGCTCACAACCTGAGTTTGTTCCCAATGGGCTCAGGTACCCGGCTCAAGGTTGACTGTCTTCCATCCTTCCAAGGTTGGTAAATCGAGTACCCAGCTCGTGGGGGGGGGGGAGCGGGTAATGTGTAGCCTGCACATTTAAATTGCAAACCACCCAGAGAGTGCTTTAAGTGCTCTAGGGTGGTATATAAGCAGCACATTTTGCTTTTATTTTGTTTTGTTTTGCTTTGCTACTCGAAATAGAATGGACCTGTTCCAAAGGGAGCTTTGACCATTCAATGTGCCTGTACAATAGACATATTTATCTAATATGCATGTTTAGAAGTGCATTCTAATGTGCTTAATGGTACTTGTACACACAAACATGGAACCACAGTTAGAACTGGAATACACTGGAGTAACCAGAGTTTGAGGAACTCTTCTGGTACAATAACTTGACCTAGAAAAGCGTTTGCTTTTTCTCCTTCATGCTTTTTGCCAGTTCAGAACTATTTTCTTCATTTTATGTGAAAAGGCATTAAATGATTTGCTTAAATAAATTCACTCCCCTCCCCTTCCTAACTGTTACTTGTGGGCAGAGTTTTTAAATCACTGCAAGGGTGCCTGCGACTCACATGAAAATGATCAGACTAATGGATAATATTTGGGATTTTTCTCCCAGGAGGATTGCAACATGTTCTGGTGACTAGAACATTTAGGTGACAACAAAGAGTTTTATCTCAATGTTTCAGAACCTGTGGGGAATTCTGCATAAAGATGCTTGATGAATTAAATCTCTGTGGATTCTGATGAGAAAATAAGTATTCAAATGGCCACGTGAATGTTAAAAAATAAAATAATGCAGAAACCTCAGGAAAAAGACATATGAATTAATAACTGTGAAACTTCTGCTTGAAGCTAAAGAATGAACCAGAGTGCAAGCAAAAAGATATTGCAGCTCTGCTCTGTTCTAACTTTTTTCTACCTGTCCATCAAGTTTCCTTCCTGTCCCTTTATGTTATTGTTCTCTCTGCTGCCCAACTGGAAGTGCTTACATCAAAGCATTGTTACTTAAATGGTTGAACCTCATTTGGAATAAATGGACTCAAATGTGTTAGCTTAACTGCTTGGGGGATTACACTGTCAAGGTAGAACAAATGTGGGCAAATTTCAGAAGTCCAGGGGCTGCTCATGCCTATCCATGGTCCTCAACAGATCCCACAACTCCCATCCCAATTTTTTCTCACACACAAAAAATGACTTTTGTTTAACAGAAAAAGAAGCCTTGCACCTTTCAGCGGCAATTTTTAAAATACTGGAGGTGTTGGAAGCCTCCAGAGTAGTGGCTTGTCACGAGATGAATATATATAAGTACAATAGACAGACAGACAGATAACAAACAACAAAGCAAAATTACCTTTTGCACCTCAGAGGTAAATTTGTTGGGGTTGTGAAGTTCTGAATCTACATTTTGGCCTGTGGGTGTACATTCTAATTAGGACATACTGTACTACACCCGGAAGTAGCATATGTCCTAATTTGAAAGGTCACATATAAATATAAATATACATTTTGTTGTTGTTTAGTCGTTTAGTCGTGTCCGACTCTTCGTGACCCCATGGACCAGAGCACGCCAGGCCCTCCTGTCTTCCACTGCCCCCCAGAGTTGGGTCAAATTCATGTTGGTAGCTTCGATGACACTGTCCAACCATCTCGTCCTCTGTCATCCCCTTCTCCTCTTGCCTTCACACTTTCCCAACATCAGGGTCTTTTCCAGGGAGTCTTCTCTTCTCATGAGATGGCCAAAGTATTGAAGCCTCAGTTTCAGGATATGTCCTTCCAGTGAGCAATGTATATATGGGTATAAAATGCTACTGATTGGTTCACACTAGAGATGGGGGTATTCATATATGAATACGAATATCCCCGTGCAGTTGGACTTAACGAGGGTTCAGCTCCTGGGGCCAGACCGTCCACTCACGTGTCCGGCGGTGGTGACGGCCTCACTCATCCTTCCACTCACTCCCGGAGCACCGCTCTCTTCCTGCTCGGCAGCCGTGCAGGGAGAGTCGTCCTCCCTCCCCCTGCCTACAGTGGTTAGCTAAGTGGGAAGAGAGTGGCGCTCCAGGGATGATTGGAAGGATGGGCGAGGCCGCCGCCATCGGACATGTGAGTGGACAGTCTGGCCTAAGGGGCTGGACCCTCGTTAAGTCCAGCTGCGCGGGGATATTCATATTCGTATGAATACAAATACTCCCCTTTCTAGTTCACACATGTTGTGTTCACCATTTAATTATACTTTGTTTTCTAATATACATGACGTAATATACATGCTTCCATTTACTCTGTATTAACATTTATTTGTCATGTGGGGAAATGCTAGATCTCGTTATGAGGATGACTTCTAAAATGTCTGCGATGTGAGTCCCTGATCCTATACTGAAAGAATGTACATAGGAATTGGACTTATTCCTAATACAGAGAAAGGGTAATGAGTCTGACATGTTAAATATTAGGTATAAACTTCTCAGTGTCACTTGTATATGTTTTTTAAAAAATAACAACACATCTTACCCTTGACAATATACTTGGTTTCATTTCCAGTGTAAATCAGTTGTGTGTCCATGTATAAAGAATAACGTGTTATAATCCCATTGGGTATCTTTGGTGGGGCCCAGCTCAGCAGTAAAGATTTGGGGAATGAAATAGCTGTGGGTGGCTGGACATTTTGTGGAGCTGTGGGAAGAATTGAAGGACACATTATAATAGCTAATGCAGACTCACAGTCATGAGTTCTAAGACTGATAAGCATGATGCTTAAGATTACTTACACATTTATTTGTATCTTATAACATATGCTTTAAGACTTTTCACAAATTTAAAAAATTCCTCTAAACAGTATTAAGTAAACCGTAGCCATTTCAGAATATAAAATGAAAGTTCATTGAAATATATTTTAGAAATATCTATTCTGTTTTTAATAATAACCTTTGAACTGCAGAGCTGGAAGGGACCATATGGATCATCAGGTCCAGCCCCTCTCAAGGAGGCACAGTGGGAAATTGAACTCCCATCCTCTGCCTCTGTGCTCAGAGTCCTAAGCCACTGAGCTATAGGTGAGTATCCAATAATCTTACAACATTAGCCTAATAATAATAATGATCTTAGAACTGTAGAGCTGGAAGGATAATATGGACCATTGAGTCCAGACTCTGTTCAGGAGGCACAGTAGGGAATCGAACTCCCAATATCTGTTTCCTCAGCCAGATACCTAAACCACTGAGCTATCCACCAGTTCTTTGATAAGGTCCATTAAAGTAACAACTGCACATTTTAAGAGTACCAATGTGGTATCCAGGACCAGTTTGATGTGCAACTGTTCATGCAAGAAGTTATGCAGCAACTTGTACAAACATGCACACAGCTGCTCGTGCAAACCTCTTGCACAACTACCTGGGCAATATTTTTACTCTGCTACAATTAAGTGGTATCAGACCACTAGGTGGTGTCCAAAAATAATCAATACAACAGGCAGATATAAAATCCTACTATGTTCCATGCCTACTTGTTTCTGTAGAAAACGTATTTCAAGTCACAATAATGAAGGCCTCAGATGGATGAGAGAAGGGCCTCCCCAGTTTTGAGGAAAACCAGCTAAACATCTCAATTGTTGCCAAGAACTCCACCAGTGCTAAGGCTGTCTCCTGCCTTCTATTATTGCTCTAAGCTCTGGATCAGTCTTATGGATCTGAGCAGGCAGTCTGCTCATGCACAACCCTTTTGTGTAGCATCAGCCAATACTGGTTGGGAATGGAATGTACATGTTAAATGATGAATGGTTCAATGGGGAAATGCTGAAAGCTGGAGGGTATGACTGTTGTCCATCTTCTGTATCATCAATGTATTGTTACTATGCAGGCAACATGAACATCCCAGAATAGAAACTGCTTACATTGACTTTGTGTCCAATCCTTCTGAGGGATAAAACACATGTTCCCCATGGCTTTATTTGATTTTTTGTGAAGGAAAAGAAATCATTATATACAATAGAGTGCATCTGCATAAATGAGATTATTTCCTGAATCGCCAATCGAATGCCTGCTTTGACTGTTACATGACTTCTGAGCAGATAGAGAACTATTTTCATAGATTTTTAAAAAATCTTCCAAATAGTGTTTTATTAAGTAAAGCACATAATAATATGAGAGTTGCCTAGTTATGTATTTGCTGTTTTTTTTTTCCAAAGACATCCACAAATAATCTAATTTCCATTGACAAATGGTGGCAGAGCATTAATTTATCAATGCAGAGAAGTACCAGTGAGTGCATATAGAACACTCTAGGAGAGTCTAACTGGATTTAGAGATTTGGGATGGGACTTTCAGTTATCTCTGGAGATACTGAAGGATATATTTTGCAGTAATGCTCTGCTCGTACTAAAGGCTATGAGCGGGATGTGAGAAAGATTCATATTAACATTAAGCAGCACATACTGACAGGCTTGAGAAGTCTATCTGCAGGGGATTTTCTTCTGTTCCTTGCTTGGTCTTTTTACATTTGAAATGTGAGCAGGGGGAGGGAGGCGTGATCCCTGTCCTAGAAGAGAGTCCGATGAATTTGGTTCCACAAAATGCTCCAGGTACTGAATGTACCATGTTCAGCCCAAAGTCAGAAACCCTAATGCCAGATCTGGCTTACCTAGATTTGTCTCAAGTCAGCCTCAGTAGTTCATCTGTAACTAGTAGCACCAACTGTTAGCAACTAGGTCTCTAAAACCCTGTCTTCAAATCAGAAGTAGACAAACTGTATCCCATAGACTATGTGCAGCCTTCAGGTTCTTTTGGAGCTCCACAGTCTGCAGCAGTAGTTCCCAACCTTGGGTAACACAAGTGTTCTTGGACTGCAATTCCCAGAACTCTTCACTATCAGCTGTGCTGGCCATGGTTTCTGGGAATTGCAGTCCAAGAACACCTGGGTTACCCAAGGTTGGGAATCACTGGTCTACTGGGATATAGCTCTTAAAGCCATCCCCCTTCTAGTACAGAAAGTGCATTTTTAGCTCCAGGAGATCTCCAGGAGTATCATGTTTTCTCTCGATACACACACCCAACGAAATATAACAGAACATTCTCTGTTTTGATTTGGGAGGGGAATTTTGACAATGTTGCAGCCCACATTAAGTTGAGAGCAGGAAACTGGATCAATTTCCTCCAGTTTTAGTATATGTGCTGCCGAAACAATCACAGATCAGTTTCCTCAAAACAGACCTAATCCTGCTTTAAATGTATAGCCCACCATCTTCCCAGAATGCACTGCTTCAACTTTTAATAGTATTGTTTCTACATGGACCTGAAAAGCAGTATATGGAACATAAAAAGATGAAGAAGAAGCAGGTGATACTGTAAATTTATCAGATGCACAGCTTGTGTGACAGGTGCTCAGCCCTTAGGACAACAGGAAGGCTGAAGACCAATAGCTGGCAGCATCCAGGCAGAACATGATCGCTTCCCAATGTCTTCGTGGCTACTCTAAAGGAAGACAGCAGATTTAGCAATTTTTGTAACAACCACTGATCGTAGAATCATCCTTTATGCTGTGATTACACATTGCGGGAAATGTGAATTAGCTTGTCTTCTCTTGCTGCGAAGTTGCATTGGGCCATTTGGTTCTCCTCAATATAAAGTGCCCAGAAAACAGAAAGGGAAAAGGCCTTCTACTTGCAGTTCCATTGGAAGCAACTGTAAAGGAATCACCTTAAGAAGGCTTTCTTACCAAACCCTTCTGTATTTTATCTTGCCAACAAGATAGTTTTTTAAAAAACAAACAAACAAACAAACAAACAGGACTACGGGGGACGGAGCTGTTTTAAAAAAAGAAATGACAGCTTAGGGGAGCAGACGCTTTGCAGAGAAGTAAGTACTGGCACTGCTTGTGTACCTGTGTGTGCATGCCCACACTCTCTTCCCCCTCTTTTCCTCCTCACACACACACCACTCCCCATTCTCTTTTCTCCTGGCTGGCACTTCTCCTTCCATTCTTTCTCTCCTTCACAAACTACCACCATGCCATCCACACAGGAATAAGCCCTTTCAAATCTATTTAAAAATAGTAAGTTTGTTGAAATTTGGCAAAACTTTTTGAACTTTGTATTATTAAAATGTGAAGGCCATTTACCCAAACAAGATAGATTGTTATTCTAGAAAAGCTATGGGGCATCATAAAGAAAGTGTGGGAGGAAAGTATATTTCTACAAGTTCCAGTGACTTTTTTTTTGTTTCCATTTTGATTGAGTCGTAGACTTTTTGTTCCTGTTTTTTCTTGTTTTCTTTTTTCTTTTGTAATTTTTTTCTTTACGATCCTAGAATCATAGAATAATG
Organism: Intellagama lesueurii; assembly: GCA_037013535.1. Lineage (NCBI taxonomy): Eukaryota > Metazoa > Chordata > Lepidosauria > Squamata > Agamidae > Intellagama > Intellagama lesueurii. The sequence continues at coordinate 321,737,063 of JBAJHW010000001.1, read as the reverse complement.
AAGTTGGGAAGGGCCTATAAGACCATTCAGTCCAACCCCCTGCTCAGTGTAGGAATACAAATCAAAGGTTATCCGCGAAGTGGTTGTCTAAATTTCTCTTGAATGCCTCCAGTGTAGGAGCACTCACTCCTCTCTCAAAGTAATTGGTTCCATTGCCATGCTGTTCTAACACTTAGGACGTTTTCCCTGATGTTCAACTCGAATTTGGCTTCCTGTAACTTGAGCCTGTTGCTGTGTGTCCTGCACTCTGGGATCATTGAGAATAGATCCTACCCCTCCTCTTTATGACAGCCTTTCAAATATTTGAAAAGTGCCGTCCTATCGCCACTTCAGTCTTCTTTTCTCAAGGCTAAACATGCCCAGTTCTTTCAGTCTTTTCTCACAGGGCTTAGTTTCCAGCCCCCTGATCATCCTTGTTGCCCTCCTCTTTCAAATCCTTCAATACTTTTGGATGCAGTTCATCCAGCCCTGGAGATTTGAACTCAATTAGACCACTAAAACCACAGGCAAGCAAAGATTCAGCAGAAAGATGTGACCCCCCCATTCTTTAGTTATCCAGACTGTAATGTTATTGGGAACTGTAGAGGATAAAAACATGTAATGGCGTATGATGGCTGGTCATATAATAAACCAAACGTGAGGAAATTCTACCACCTCTTATCAAATGGCAAGGCAACTGATACTACACAAAGGCAGTGTGTTGTGCATACCATCTCTCTGGATAGTAAGTCCACATCACTCTTTCTGGGAAACATTTGCTGCTGCTTCACTTCAATGCAGAAAAGCCTCTCTTAACATACAGAAAGGCCTTCTTTTGAAATAGAAGACAATTTGCCTTATTTTTAGCAATGAAAATAATGTTAGGGAATGAATCCTTCTCTCTGTTCTCGGGGTACAAAATCTGCCGTCAATACAAGTAATTCTGGTTTCACGAGCAAAGCCATGGATTTAGACAGACATGAATTTAAAATCTGGCTGAAGTTATTTTCTTTTATGTTTAAGATAAATATCCTGCCAATCTTTTCAGGACGCTTTCTTCGCTAATTGACGCACAGAAGTTATTGAACTGGTCTCTCTTTCTCTCCCTTTCTTTCTCGAGGCAGAACTGGAACATATTTTCCCTTTCTTGCTGCTCTTGTGGTTTAATACCAGCTTCAGAAACTATAATTTATGCTTGCAACTTTTAAGTTTCAAGTACAACAGATTAATAAACGGCCCAATTGGCATTTTGAGCTTCCATCAGGCTGAAATAATTGTTGCCCATGCTGGTGTTTAGCAGTTAAAAGAGACCATGGAAATCAACCGTTTGATTCTCAATTTCATACTGTGCCATACAATCAATTCTTTTTAGTCAGACTGTCTCTAGATTTACTTCTGAGCCATAGTAAAATGAGGAAGCTTTCATTAATCTTTCAGATGCTTCATATTAATGACAAGGCTCTTGCATGAACAATGTAACAGCAATTAAAAAGCCCATTAATCTGCATTACAGCTATTAAAGATGCATGTCATTAAAGGGTATGGAGTTTGATTCATTTTAGCACCCCCCAAAAAATGGAGCAATTATGGTCTGGCAATGCACTTTGTCATCAAATTAGGTTGGGGTTTTCCAGCAAATGGCTTTGCAGCATTTAGCTCCTCTCCTATTTTATTATTCATGACTGAAATGTGGAAGTCAAGACCTTTGAAATTACTTTACCTTCTTGTGGAGTGGAGATGTTCAAGGCATGTGAGCTCTCAGTACAGCCAGCCAAAGTGCAAGCTGTTAGGGTTACAGCATACTTTGCAAAGGGCTGCAAACCTGTCAGGATGCCTGCAACAGAAAGAAACAACATTTTGTGTCTGTGTACAGTAGGAAACGCAAGGATCAGGGAGCATACAGATATGTCTTTAGCACAACTGTGAGTCTAATTATGCATGATTACAATAGACACAAATATGTCAAGACTCATCTGGAAATTTTACTAGCCCTATTGAAAAAGTTCCTTTGAAATTTCTCACAGGTTTCCACCTTAGCTCTGCACAGGTGCTCTGAAACTGAGTCAAATCAACACATGGTGTATGACTCAAGGTGGTCTCCAATGATGACAGCCAATGATCTCCCTGTGTGAACCACATGAAGAATTTGTGCATACTATATATACTAATGGATAGAGATTCTACACACAGAGATGAGAATCCTGCTGAGAGCATTTGGAGGGGAATGTCAGTCATGTAAACCTCCCCCGCTTCCAACACAAGTCCAGTTGCATGACAGACATCCTGGCATAGGAGGAAAACTGCTTCCCAGGTTCTCTTATGTACACAGTTTGGCTGTGACTACATGGTCAAATACGGTGGGATTTGCTCTGAACGGGGGAATACAAAGTGTGTGTGTGTGTGTGTGTGTGTGTGTGTGTGTGTGTGTACCGCATGAAAAAAGCTGGTTTGAAATGATCCAGCACTTTTTACTCCCAAAGTGGCTTTTTGTTCCTCTGGTGTGTCTATAGGTGGTGCTTCAGTGATGTATGTAGTTGGGACATGATATTTAGTACTGGAGGGAGCGCATCCCCACACTCTTTCCTCTGCTTCAAGTTTTTTTTTTTTTTTTTAAAAAAATCCTACATATATGAGATTAGTGCTAGATTACCCTATCACCTTATTGCTGGCTCCACATTATTATTTCTGGTATTTACACCCCCATCAGTTTCCTGTCAGATTGTCAGAGTGGGACCAGAGGAAGGAAGGATTGGCAGAGGCGGGATCAGAGGGAGGAAGGAGGGGCTGTGGCCTGGAATGTGAATCACACTGTATGTGAGTTCACCAGTATGAATGGTGAACTCTCAAATCAGTCTTTAGCCCCCATATGAGCACTGACTGCAATTTCAAATATTACACAGGCTGCAAATGAAATGCAGCAAAGCTGAATCTCTCTGATTTGGTCTTCCAGTGTAGTTGCACTCTTTGTCTTCATAATAATTGGCCAAAAGCCTAACTAACATGAGCACAACTAACCTGACTGCAATTAACATGCAGATTTTTGTTATGTAAATATTGGCTGTGAGAAAGCCTGAACAGTCTTGAGATGAGGAGGGGAGAGGAACAGCCCTTGAAATGTAAACAGCAGCTTCAATGATAGGTCTTAATCTGTCAAATGGCATAAATTTCAGCAGTGAATTGTCACTTGTTGCTAGTATTTCTTACTGCACACCAGTTGCGTAACAAAAGTGGCAACTCCATAACTAATGGTAATATACATAAATAATAGGATTCTGACCTATCATATTTAACACACATATAATGCTATCAAAATACTCAGTGCACTTGGCACAAGTCCTGTTGTGTAGTTACACCAGCAGAAGGGAAATGGCATAACTCACAGTGGTAAATTGCTGCTAATTAATGAGTTGATGCTAGGATTCCCAGTTGTGTGCTTCATTATGCATGTGTAATGAAGAATTGAAATGCAGGTTTATTAATTAGCTGCAATTTGCCACAGTGAGTTATGCCATTTACCTTCAGCTGACATAAGTATGCAACATGATTTTGGCCATTATGTCAGTAGTTCTCACAACAACCCTGCAAAATTGGGGGATTATTATTTGTATGTTGCAGATGAGGCTGGTTGTAATGATATACTTGAGACCAATTTATGGATTAATGGAAGACAATAACTACTGGCAGTTTTTTCGGCAGTATATCTGAGGCCAAACCATATAAGAAAAAAGTAGGACAAGGGTTAATCATCCCACCCAACGCTTCCCCACTGAAGCGTCCTGTCATTAGTTCACTGAAAAATGGCTTTTTCTTAGAAGTAGCACCACAATCATTGAAGTGTGAATACCTATCTGCATATGTAATTGTATAGTTTCGTCCTTATAGTCATGCTGCATCCAAATCTGACTTGGTACTCTTAGATTCTTTGTGTGCATACACACAGCAATACCCTTTGATGTAGGTATGTTTGTCCCAGACACAGGCCATGACTAAACCTCCATGCAAGCATTTTTCACATATTAAACCATGTTGGCCTTTCATGCACCTGTAATGTGCCTGCCTGGGACACAGACAGTTGTGGGTTGGCATGTGTATCAACTTGATGAGGCACATCCAGCTGAGATGTTTTGAATAAAACACTTTCAGGCTTTGCAAGATACCCTTATTTACTTTTTTAATTTCTCCAAATGATGAAGAAGTTCAAACAACCTGTTCTGGTGTTAATGAAATGGTTTGACATTCTTGGGCATTCTTATCCAGCAGTTGATGGTCAAAGTTGTGTATCAGGCATCTGCCTCAATCACTACCCCATGTGTCTTATCAATATGAAAGAAAAAAACTTTTACTCAAAACCATTAACTGGGGGGGGAACCCAAAACAAAAAACAAACCATCATTTTCCCAATTCCTGAACCATACCAGTTGTATGTACAGTATATATTATGATTAAATGGTCCATATTTTAATTAACTTCCTGTGAATGGATGTAAGGGGATATAGTTCAATAAAGAGTGAATGCTCTGGAAAGAAAGGACTCTACATGTCATTCTCAGTATGCATTCACTTCTAGTCTTGAGAATAAGCCCAAAGAGTACAGGACCTACTTTAAATGGGGAGAAAGAAAATTCACCTCTTTAACTTTTGAGAGAAAGGCCAGTTTAATTATCTGTTTAACCCTTTTTTTCTTCCAAATACTTATTAATCACTTTTTAGAGGCATTAGACAGATTGTACAATAAGTATACAATAGACACAGCATCTGTGACAAAATTGCATTCCTAAATACATGGGAAAACAGGCATTACCATCAGTTTTCTCCTAAGGAAATACATCAGTCAAAATATAAGTTTTTTAGGGACTTCTGTGATCATCTGTCAGAGACATAATGCTGGGTTTTGCAAGACATAATTCTCTACACATCTGTAAATGTGCAAAATTTAAAATTATGATAATTGATGCCTTGTTACGTAAGTTGTTAAAAAGTAGAGGTATTAGGTGGGTTCTTTGCATCTTTGTGAGCAATTACACTGTTGTTTTGTGCTCTGTGTGTGTGTTTGTGTGTGTTTCTGTGTGAGAGAATGTGTGTGTGCTAGGTTTCATAGAAACATTTTGTGTAAACTGTGTAAAGCGGGACCAAAAAATGTAGGTATTTCACTCTTGCGCTGAAAAGATGATTTCTTATGTGTGCTCATTCTGTTGAGACAGTCTAGCTTGACAATCAACATTTCTAGCTAGCAACCAATGCAATTTGGTGCTACAAACTTTTTGCCCCCATTAGCATCTATGTGGCCATATTTTATACCAGTTGAAAGGTTTTAAATATCTTTGGAGGCAGCCTCACATAAAGCATATTGCAGCAGTATAATACAGCTCTGTGTAGAACATGAATAACTATAGCCACTATGTAGCTGATACACAAGCTTAAATTAGGTAAAGATACTCCAGGTGAGCCATTACATGTCCTTCTCCAAATGTGGAAGTTAGAGCTCTGTGTCATCTACATATTGACGGCGAATCCTTGAATTCTCCTAGCACTTTCATAAAAAGCTTCACAAAATTGCTAAAGATTATGGAGATAAGAAAAAAAAAAACACCTGACACAGTTTGTTGCCACCATCATTGCCACAGAAGAAAACTCACCTATGTGTTCTAGGAGTTTTTCCTGTACTCATCAACACTCACAAAGCTTTTGCCATCTGTATTCTTTTGACCCAATGCATTTCCTGGTTCTTTGGGGGACATGAATTTAGATTCTGTAGTCTACCATTTGGACCCCCCTACAGTGTACTACACCACCTCATTTTTTAATGCATTTATGTTTTCATTTATTATATTTGTATCTTTGACTTTTGTATTTTGTGTAAACCGCCCAGAGTAGACATGTTCTAGATGGGCGGTATATAAGTCTAATAAAATAAAATAAAAAATAAATAAATAATGTCCAGTGCTTGGAAGTAATGGGTTGTATTGTAATATGTTGTAACTGGTTTATTATAATAACTGCAAATGATAGCAGTTCTAGGATCTTTCAAACAAAAATTCAAGTGGTTTCTCCAAGAAGTGACAAGTTGTCTGAGAAGCCTGCCAAAACTGTTAACAACATAATATTGAGAGCTTCCTGGAGCTATAACTATACAGGACACTAGGACTATGGCTCAAGAAAATAAAGGTTCTCTAGAGAGTATGAAAGACATTAAAAATATGGAATACAAGTATTAACGGTAACGAGAGACAGTATATAAAACAGCCAAAGTAGAATTAACAGCAAAAATAACATAAGAATTAACTTTGTTAGTGCCAAATCTGACTACCAGATAGTTTTTTGATGTACACCTGACACTTTTTAGGATTATGCCTTCACAAAACAACATTATACAAAATGAATACAACAACAGTGATATATTAGGCAGATCATGTAAGTATCAAATTGCACTGTCTTCTAATTTGTTCCCAAATGTTATTCAATGTGCTAGGAAAAATGCCTGGGAGAGTGAAAAATTCTTTACCCAGTGTTAAAAGAACCAGCATATTGGTGCCCAGTGTATTTTTCAGAAGACGGCATTCCACAGAGAGGGTGCCACCAGCACAAAGGACTTCTGCAGCCCCCTTCCTTACCTAATTTGGTGGGAGAATCTGGAGGAAGCCATACAGAAAGACACTAGATAAGTAGCCATAGGAAGAGAAACAGGGTAAATATGGGGGGAGGGAGATGCTCCTTCACATGCTACTTAGGTTTTTAAAGGTTGAAACCAGAACTTTCAATCAGATCTGGATAGAGACTGGCAGATAGCACAGATGCCAAAGAACTGGCATAATCAGAACAGCTAGCACCAGTAAACAATCTAGCCACCATATTTTGGAGTAACAAGTTTTTGGACAGTTTTCAAAGGCTGAATGACCCTTAACTCAACATGCTGAAATTCTCCAGGACCATTAATCTTAGGCTACAGAATACCAACGATAAGGCTACCTCCACAACCATGGAGAGGGAGACACAGTGGGGTGGCTGGTACACGAAGATGACTGGAATCTTATCTAAAGAACTCTACAGTTAGTAGAGTAGCAGTGGGTATCTTTGGTGTAGTCTAGGATGTAGTGTAGGAGCCAAATTTCTGCTTCTCTACTTCCTCTAGTGCAGGTTCAGTAAGGTCAGAGAATATTCAAAACTAGAGTGCTGGGCTATCCACTTCTGCTATTTTGGGGGGATGGGGTGGGGAGAGCCCCCAACCTGTTCTAATTAAATCCACTGCTACAGTGACTTAATGTATTATTTTAATAAAAAAATACTTTGAATCATAGCATCATAGAATAGTGAAGTTGGAAAGGGCCTATAAGACCATCAAGTCCAACCCCCTGCTTGATGTAGGAATGCAAATCAAAGGATATCTGCCGGGTGGTTGTCTCTTTTGAATGCCTCCAGTGTTGGATCACTCACCACATCTTGAGGTAATTGGTTCCACTGTCTTTCTGCTCTAACAGCTAGGACATTTTTCCTGATATTCAGGATTTTGGGCCAATATTCTAAATGTAAAATGGGAAGGCTATCACACAAGTGCCGCCCTCCCCCACCCAGCAAGCTTCCCATCGTACAACCAGCTGTGTGACTGATTTTGCAACCAGTATGAGAATGGGCACCCACCTGGAAAGTGAGGGAGATGCTTATGCAGTTGCACTTCCACTCCACATTAAGCAACGGGATGTTGGCCATATTTTCTCATGTTTCTTTTTTTAAATAAAGCTGGGAGGTCAATGGCAGATTCCATAAGACTGAGACAGCAATGAAAACTGCCTCAGGGTCTCTATGCTCATCCTGAAGTAAAGGGGCTTACAACTGGAAGTACCTGACCATGGACAAATTTTAGAGTGCTGAATAGTGGTGGTATCTCCTTAGACTTGATTTTTAGAGGTTCTTGAACCTCTAAATTTACTCTTATATGGGCTGAGCAACTCGCCTATTATTGTTCAGAGATGCAATCCTGTCAAGAAATATTAAAAAGGTAAAATATTTCATCCCAAAGCTTCAAAGCTAATTTAAGCTTGTGGTTTAAAAACAGAAAAGAAAAAGAACAACTGGGGATTTCAGCTCTATTTCGTATGCTGTCCGTGGTTTTTCAATGAGAAAAGTATACAATCAGAATCGTTTTAGGACCTTACCGGTACAACAAGTTTTCGTGCATTTTCTTCATTTTCCTCCAATAAATTAAAACAGGGCCTCAAGGTTTGTCTTCCTAAACAGATACTAAATTATTACTAATAATTAAACAGGAGCTATTTTAATAAGATTGAGAACTTGCTTTGCATATCAAGTAGACCTCTTGTGCTAGGTGTGATTCCAGTTCACCGCTACACTCTTCTCTTTACATCCATATTTAACAAATGACATTATTCAGTTTCATGGGGTCACTGTGTCAAAATGTCTGTGTTAGAATTTTAATTTATCTCCAAAGGTTTCCTTCAATGGGCAGGAAGAGTGGAACCTTCAATTGATTTACTGTCTGTAATGTACCATGTGGATTTTTAAAGACTGAGACTTTTGCTGTGGTTTAATTTTTATTTTATTTTTTTTATGGAAAAAAAAAAGCCTCACTGCATTGCAGTAGTATTACCATTGCAAGACAGCTTGGGATCTGAATACTGCTGACACACAGCTGCCTTAGTCTTCTCTTCAGGGACTAAGAGGGAATTACATATGCATGTAAGCAGCTCTTTTAAAAATTATTTTTATTAATTAGGTTGCACTGTGCAGAAACTTTATGCATTATGTTCATTTTTATTGTTTGATTCTTGGGTGAGCACTTGTATTTGAGAAACGAAGGTTTTTTTTAAAAAAAAGACAGACGGCTGTTTGAGAAGTTATAATTTTTGAAGGAAGAGGATATATTTAATTATATATTAACTTTCAGATTAGCTAGCTTCAGGAGTTTGTTTTCTAGACAGTTTTACAGTTTGCTTTTTTAAAAAAACAAAACACAGTTCCTAAGAAGCATGTAGGCTCTGCTGAGTGCTCGAAGCTGCCCATTCACATGCTTTTGTTCCCATACACAGACACAAGCGCTGTGGTTGTGGAGAATAAATTTCTCTAACTGAAACACAAAGAGCTGCACACATAATAAACAAATTAGCAAATACAAGCTTAGGCTAAAATACTCTAATTCACTAGATAAAGCAATGGAAAGTAAATAAAGATAGAGACTTAGAGCAACCAACAACCCTCACCAGTCTGATCTGTTAAGTACTGCACTAACTGCTAAAGGGAGAACTGTATGAAATAATTGACTGTAGAACTTCAGTGGATTAAATATTAGCCATGGTTTCTTAAGCCATTAACAAATGTGATATTATGTTGTTATGTACGGTTATTCTCCTTCACAACTAACCAGACACATCCTTTCAGAACAAAGGTAAACTCTGTCGTTCTGTATATTATCACATTTTTTGTTGTTGTTTCCTTTAATAATTGTTGCTGTTTACAGAACCAGGCTTCAGAAGAACTGTATACCAAACAGGGGTCATAAATTATTACTAGGCATGAAATGCAACCAAATGGTTCTGTCCCTTATATTAGAGCCTTGCATGAATGTTTTACTATGTAGTCTCTGTATTGTAACTCTTGTGTCATGATGAAGTGGACATGTTCCATGAAAGGCTACATTAAAATATTGCAGTTAGTCTTTAAGCTGCCATGTCTTTCTTTACTTTTGTTTTGTTTTGTGTTTCTTGTTGAAAGGAACCACTTTAGTAACCTGATACAATCTGTCTGTGCAAGCACTGTGTTTGGAGACCAATGGTGAAATGCTTCCCTAGAACTATCAGGGATGTTGGCAAGTCTTTGGGTCCAAGTTCCAAGTCCAAGTCTTTTGTACCAAGTCCCAAGCTCGAGTGTGAGACTCTGGTACTAAGTTCCAAGTCCGAGTCCCTTTAAAAAACAAGCTCCCCCCCCCCTGAAAAAAGTGAGAGGGTGTGTAGGTTCCGAGCTGCAAGTCAAGTCTGAGTCATTGAAAAAACACCCTGAGTCAAGTCACCGGTGTGACCTAGGTCCAACCTTACAGCAACTTTAGTCCCCTTCCCTGAGAACTACATACTATAGCTGCCAGTGAGCAAAGCCCAGCTTCCCTTCTTCCCTTCTCAGTCATGCCACCATCTTGTGTTCACATAATCTCTTTCCACAATACTTTTTTGCACACACTTTAGACATCTGAATCACTGAATCAGCCCAAATCACTTTGGACCATTTTGCTTTGCTGTCAAACGGAACCTCACCATTCTGCTTCATTCTGGACCTGATACAGATCAGCCCAACTTGGCCCAGCTCAGTTCCTAGATTTTGACGAAGCTGATGCATAGCCATAGAGATACCCGTCAAGATGCTGAGAAGTGATATTTATTACTAACATGGCTCAGCAAATTGCTTTCTCAAGAACTTCTTCAGGGGGTTAAAGAGAACAACCTGCAAAAATAACTTCTGAAAGAGTCAAACTTATTTCAACTCAAATTTCTGTAGATGATTCTCTTTAATTTCTAAAGAGCCTTGTGGCGCAGTGGTTAAACTACTGTACTGCAGCCAAAACTGTGCTCACGACCTGGGGTTCTATCCCAGGTAGCCGGCTCAAGGTTGACTCAGCCTTCTATCCTTCCGAGGTCAGTAAAATGAGTACCCAGCTCGCGGGGGGGGAGGGGCAATGTGTAGCCTGCATAATTAACTTGTAAACTGTCCATAGAGTGCTTGAAGCGCTATGGGGCGGTATATAAGCAGCACGCTTTGCTTTAATTCCCAAAGAAAGTCTTAAGAGATCAACAGACCGGAATGCATTGTGCAGAGTAATGATAAATATCATCTTGCTGTGAGAGGTGTCTCTTTTGTGTATGAATTTTATAGAGATGATCTCCAGATTTTGCATTCACTGCAGAAGACCAGTCTTTGGGATACCTGGATAAGCTTGAAGTAATGTAAAACAGATCCCGAATTAAACCAAATACTTCCTGCCGTGCCAAGATTTGGGAATCTAGATTCAGTACCTCAGTATCTATTCAGCTGTCATGACTTGTGCACAACTCTATTTTTATAATAAAAGCTGACTCTCAAGCCTACTAGAAACATCTATGACAATCTCACAATATTTTTATAACAATGCATAATTTAATTCCCTCAGCAATAAATTAGTGTGTGTGTGCATCACTGATAAGCATAGTTATGGGGCTGCTGACTTTGTACTGCAGGATAGGCAGGCGCGGAGTATAAATTTCACTGACTGACTGGAAGTACAGAGGAAATGAGTGGGTAATGAGAGCAGAGCAGCCAGTGCTTTAATTGAATTAAAAGCTGGGTGACACCAATGCAGACACCTGTCCAATTACAGACAGGCCAAGGTGTTTACCATTGCTGTACAAGCGATTTGAAGATGACAGGAATCTTTCCGCCCACAGATTAACATAATGAAGGAGAACAGATTACAGTGGATGCTAGCCAAACAGCTAGGTTGGCAGCTGAGAGAGGAGGAAAAAGTAGCTTACTGAACTCTGTAAAGAAAAAAGTGCACTTTTCCCAAGCTTACCGACAGCAGTGCTCAATGCATTTAGACATTTGGCTTTCTGATTTGCCCTCTGATGGGGCATGGGCAGGGGATACAGTTGGGAAATATATAAAAATTCAAAAGTAGATAATACCAGAAGAGTTAGACGTGACTTGCAGGAGATTCCCCAAGGCTTTCTACAGAATTAATCTTTCCTGGCCTTTTACAAATAAACGTCTGTTTCTCTGTTAACTTTGTATGCACTTTCTGTCTGTCTCTTTTTAATGAGAGAAAGGGGTTATAATGCAAAATTGTTGTGCCAGGTTTTTTTTAAAGGAAACTTCAGAAAGAAGCTATTCTGAAACACAAGTATAACTAAGGTGAGTTATAACAAGTACAACTAACTAAGTATAATTTGTTATATACAAGTATAACATCAAGTCTTCTTTACATCAGCAGGACCTCTCCCACAAAGCTGCATTTCACACTCCCTAAATTGAAATGGTGACTTACAATTAAGCCAGGGATGTTGCTAAAGAAAGCTAGAGATACTTCTTTTTGTGCCATGTACAAACAAAATTTGTTTTACTGGATAGGGACCTGAATTCCAATACATGTATAGTGGCTCAGAACTGTGGTTAGCAATTTGGCACCTGGAATATCATCTTCCACACTCTCTGCATTGAGGTATGGGTACTACCCCACCCACCGACCCACTCATGAAAAAGGAGGAGAGGAATGTGGTGCCCCCCACTTCAAAAAAGAAAGAAAATGTTTATGTTTTAAAAATAAATGAAAGTGAAGAGGGGTGGTAGGCGTTGCCATTTCTTTTCCTAACACCCATCAGTAGATTTCAATGCCCTCTAAATTCTGATGCCCTGAAGCAAAGCTCAAGTTACTCCCCATTAGTTATAGCCCTACGATATAGCTTATGATGGTTTAGGGAAGCCTTCGTTGTCCTGTCCTTTAAATGAAGACAAGGAACCATAACATTGGTTGCCTTGCACTGAGAGAAAGTGAAGTATTTAGTGCCACTCTGGGCAAGAGAATAAGAATAAAAAGAGGGTTTTTTCCCACAAATTAAGCAGATCTGGACATGGTCACATGATCAGGCATATGACTGGATGCATGGCCAGACCTCTCTACTTTGTGGCAGCTACTTTCACAAACACCCTTATGTTCTCAGTAATTTGCCCATATGTTGTACTACCTGAAAAGTATTTGTTTAATTCATACTGCCGTTACAATGCCAGAAATAATGGTGGTATGGAATTTTAAAAACTGGAGAGACTCGTAATTCATGGAAACAAGTCTTACTGAGGATTGAGTCCATCCCTGGATGAAAGCTGGGGCTGACTCATGAAGGACTGATTATAGGGCAGCTGCTATCCCTTCTTCCTTGCTATTCTCCCACTTCCCAGAGCTTAGCATTACAAAACAAGTTATACATTAATATTGTAAAGGACCCTTGTCTGGCAACATGCTTTTTGCCAACAGTAGCATCAGTGGTAACCTGGGAAAGTGGGAAAGTGGTGTTATGTCTCCATACTTCTCAGCCTCTACTGCAGGTTCTTCATACTTTTATTTGGGGGAAATTTGGGGAACATGGGTTTGAAAAGTCTTTGCCATAGAGGTGCAGGTATGAGTTTCTTCTCATTATTGGCCAAAGCAACCAGGCTAACATTCTCTGCTTTGCCAGCTACTTCCACTATTTTCTACAAAGTAGTTTTATTTTTACAATAAAACTATCTCAGCCCAAGAGAGGAACACATTAAGTTGCCTTGGTAATAGGGATGTGTTTCCTCTATTGCTGAAACTTCTTTTTTAGATGATAAAACTCTGGTTGGTTGTGTGATTCCATGACATTTTACTATGTGTTTCCTGATGCTTATACATGAACCACTCTCTTCCTGTGTCAGTTTCACATGTATTCAGTGTCAAGTTTATTCTGTACAAATCATCCATTAGTTTCTAAATTTTAATGTGCAAACATTCTCATTTATTTTCATATGCAGTTTTTCTTAACGTATTGGATTTCAATATGTGTTTTTCTACACAACCTCCATCAGTAGATGCATTTTTGCATTCACCGTTTGAGCTAAGAGCTCCATCACAGAATTTGGAGAAGCAAATAATCCCTGCATTCCAACCTACATATAGTGCAGGCACTATGGATTAGGCCAGTCTGCTTTAAAACCCTATTGAAGAAGAAAGAACTCTATAATACTGTAAAAGAAACAGCATACCAGAGCTGTAAATATGTGGGGGGGAAATGAGAAAAGGCAGAAAAACACAAGGGTTTTGAGTGGATAAAACCCTCTCCCAAAGTGTGAGAATACAAAGTTTCAGCACAACTTTGTACAAACTGCAAAAACATCCCAATGCTCAGTAGAGTTGTAGGTACTGAACAAACTTTGTTCTAAAAACATGCAAATGTCACATTTAGATGTTGGGTTCCTGCATTTGTTTACTAGCTGGAGAGAGCTGAAACCCGATGTTTTTTGCTTATCCTTTTTAACCCTATAGCACTGTGGTGTGTCATGCTTTGTCACTGTTAAGCGTTAATGCATTTTGCATTAGCGCTTAGTGGTGAGATCTCTGGATCTGCTGGTGCCAAAGAGCTTAATAGAGATGCCAACACTCCTGCCTTACATGGAATGCTAACACTTTGAAAACATCAATAATGCTTACTTTATGCTTATTGAATGCACTTTCAAACTGATCCTTTCCATCACTGGGAGATTAGAAGCAAGGTCTATAGTGCTACTTCTGACCCAGCGTTAACATTTGTGTTCTCTTCTGCTGCATTTGCGTTTGCTTCACTGATGGTTTGAAAGCCATGGCCACAGAGTATAATTTTTATCTTGTACTAAAGTTGAACGTACACTTTGCCAAAAGATGGATGTTAGTATGATATCAGAATCCATGCTAATGCCCCATGGTCTGAGCTGGCTGTGCACTTCCCCTGCCAATCCAGGAAAAAGGACCCTTTCAACTCCGACTGTGGGCTGCCCGTGAGCGAGAGTCAAGTTGATGCCAGAACTTCAAGATTCATCCATCAAAACTTCAAAAATTGTGGCGGGGGGGGGGGTGGGGAGAGAAAAAGCTGAAAGGGAAAGTCAAGAGGGTCAAACCCTCCAGAACCCTTGAGGATTACCCAAAGCCATCATAACAGAAACTCAACTAGAACGTATATTTCAGGTCAGTCACAAGAGAAAAGGATGTTTCCTTCAGGCCACAGAAGTCCTGAAGAAGGACTTCTGAAGAAGGACTTCTGAAGAAGAAGAACAAAAAGGAAAACAAGCTGCACAAAAGAAATGTAAGGAGACAACATCAGTGAAAATGAGGAATCTTTAGGAGGATATAGCTACATTCAGGCCAGCAGTAAAACAATTATTTAACTACATCAGAAGCAGAAAACAAGCAAGGGACAAAAAGGAATAACACAGTTGGAATAAGGAAATTTTAGGGAAGCTGTATGACCTATTTGCAAATGGCTTCATTGTGAGGTATAGGAACTGACATTTTCACCTGAGAAAAATAGTGTTGACAAAAGGTGACACTCCAAACCTCACTGACAAACTGAAAGCAAACAAATCACAAGGACCGGTTAGTATCCATGTAAACATTCCTTAAACATTCGCATGTGAAACTGCTGATCTTCCAATAAAAAAACATGTAACATGTCCCTAAAATAAACCTCCGTACCAGAGAACTGGAAAGTGGCCACTGTACTGCCAGGGTGTTGTAAGGTTACTGAAGAGTCTCAAAGAGTACTTCTAGAATCTTAAACTTTTCCATGTCCCCCAGTGGACAACCAATTATAATATCTATCACCAGAATTAGTTTTCAGTTTGCAACTGATATTCCTTAGGTAAGTTTGTTTAATTAGTAAACACAGAGAGCCAGAATGAATTCTTGACACTTTCTGTGAAGTGTCATGAGCACATTTCAGAAGGAAAAAAAGTATAATAAATTTCCCAATTCCACTAAACTTGTCCTGGGCAAGGACAATGGACAATTACATTTTCTGCACTAACTGATGAATGTAAAAAATGATTGTTCTGTCTTGCTGTGAATGCCACTCAAAAGTAGTTAGAAGAAGCGGGAGCAACAAAGGCTTAGCACTTTTTACTCAGTGATGGCAGAGCAGTTGTTACTGAAAAGCTGTTTAGAATGTCACCTTCCCTGTCTCCTTCCTCTTAAGACACACATCCAATTCTCTCCACGGCATGGCAAGGCAAAGACAATGCAGCACTACATCTTCCATAGTATGGCTAGTCCCAAAACATTGTGGCTGAAATCCTGTTCTGTAAGTTACGCTATGTCTGATGATGTCATCAACCAGACAGGATTAGGCATCCTTCAGTCTCGAGAGACTATGGTAACGTGCTCTGAATAGAGGACTTGGAACAGCGTCTAGTGTGGCTGAGAAGGCCAATTCAAGAGTGACAATCCTTTCCACACTGAAGACAAATACAATCTGTCCCCTGTCCAGCTCCCTGATTTTGCTGGTTTCGGGACTGCCTCTTTGCCTTGGCCTGCTGGACAAGTCTCTCTTCAAATTGGGAGAGGCCATGCTGTACCACCTGCCTCTAGGCTGAACGCTCAGATGTCAAGGTTTCCCATCTGTTGAGGTCCATTCCTAAGGCCTTCAGATCCTGCTTGCAGATCTCCTTGTATCGCAGCTGTGGTCTCCCTCTGGGGCGCTTTCCCTGCACTAATTCTCCATACAGGAGATCTTTTGAAATCCGACCATCAGCCATTCTCACGACAGCCATCAGCCAGACCAAGTTCACAGAAATAAAACATTTCTGACCCACTTAACCCACAAGCTGCTAAGGATCCCATGGAATCTCTTTCATCACTGTTAGCCTTTGTAGGCTGTGGGATGGAGATGAAGTATTTCATTCCCTAAAATCACCATGACCAGCATGACTTTACACGTGCCAACAGTTTTCAGAAATTAAAGACTTCTCCCCATCCTGTAGGCCTCAATGTCTTCCCCATGATGAATGGGATTCTGCCGGAGCCTCAAGATCTTTGGAAGGAAATTTTAAAAAATGTTTTATTTTTTTAAAAAATCACCATGTGGTGTAACTTATAGAACCAGATTTCAGCTACAGAGCAAAAAGGAAAAAAATTGAAAGACATTCATGGATTGTAACAGAAGCTATGTTTTCACATAGATTCGTAAGTAAAGTAATTCTATGGTCCTGGTATGCCAGATGGCTATTATGTCTAATTTAAATATTAACCATAATTCTATGCCCAAGTAGGCGGTTCAGCAATGAAATACACACACTTTTTGTAACTTAAAAGTGCTGTGCAAAAAGAGCAGCTTTTAATCATAATCCTATGCTTGTTCACAGTCAGCCTAATTTGCAACATTGATGTAAAGTTCCTTTAGTGAGCCTACGGTGGCATTTATGGCTCTTCTCCTCCCTCCTTTATCTTTCCAACAACTCTATGAGGTAGATCCCAGTATGCTCCATATCTCAGTGGGAACTTGAACCTGGATATCCCAAGTTCCAGCTACTTAGTACAGGACTCTAACAACTACACCATACTTCCATTTGCATGAGAGTCAATGGAGAGTCTTAAATAATTGTTCTCCACCACACATCCCATAGCCTGAGTGCAAGATATTCTTTTGACAAACTCTGAAGTCAATTATGGCATTCCTCAAGGGGTACGTAAGCTCCATCTGCACCACCCCACAAAGGTACATTTTATCTTCATATTTGAATACCCACAATCTCTTTTGCTTTCTATTGTTTTATCCCATCGACCCTCTCTTATAGGCTTTTACTTGTGCATACGGTACCTGTGACCAATAAGATATTTGTGGATGCTTACCAACCCTATTTCTCAACAGAATTCCCACACAAACCAAATATATTGAAATTAATCTGAAACACACAAGAGGGTTAATGCAAATGGCCACCCTTAACCTGTGAAGGATAAACTCAGCTGCAGATTAACAAAATATGACCAAATTAACCTGCACTGCTGGCACCCACCAAAAACACAAAGTCTTTTATTCCACTTTGTTCAACCCAAAGTAAGCAAAAAGCCACACACACATACACCAGCGGAAATAAAACCATCAGTCATCCTACCAACGGATCCTATTCAGCTCTGAAGCAGCCAAGTAAATCTATACTAAATACAGGGAGAGAGGGTAAGAGGAGGTACTGAGGCACAGCATGGTGGGCCTAGAGTATATCATACCACTTCTGCCTTTTTCCAAAATATAAATTACTGTGGGGTGACAGCTCATCTCATCCTCTCCATCAGCAACCTTAGTTGTGCAAAAGCAGACTTTTGCAGAAGACTGGAGTTCACTCACCTGCTAGCATCCAATGCCATTGGCAAGACTGAGAAGGGCTGATGGAAGTGGAAGGCTACCAGTTGCCCACCCCTGAACAAAAGTATTGCATTTGACTACTGTCTTGACTTTTATCCTTATTGTTATATATATTTGCACTGCTTATTTTAAAGTAAGTATGACATAATAAAGGTCTTCTAAATAAATAAAATGACCTAATTGGCTTGTACTATTTCAGACCAGGACCAAACTGATTCAATGATCTGTATTCTGCACAGCTAGCAGTCATGCAGGAGCAATGTTGTACACAGCTATCACAATGTGTGTATTTATTGCTACATATGGAAAAGAGACAAATTATGAGAATTCTGATTGCTAGACTGTGTATTAGAGAGTACAATGGTAAATACTGAGTATCAAGCAGGAAAAGCATTTTTCCACTTGTCTGACTGCAGATCCGACTCACTGAGGCTTGAAATCTCATTTGCAAAAGAGGCAAAGTTCAGATGAAGAAAACTCCAGGAAAGGTATTCAGGGAAGTCACTTTCCCCTCTGGCATATAAACATATGCATTTCCAGGATACGCCATGTAAGTAATTACCCATACATATATGACTTTTTAGAATAACTACATAAAATGTGGTCACTATTTTATTTAAATTCCAGTGCAAATTCCAGTGTAGTATTCTGGATAGAGTAACAGACTAGGACTCAGGAGACCTGGTATCAATTCACCGTTCTGTCATGGAAATGTAATCCGGGGAGACAATGGTAAAACTTGAAACCTCTATTAGAATCGCTGTAAGTCATTTCCTATGTGATAGTACATAACACACATGCCAGTGTGTTAAAGCACAACCAGAGTAGGCTCATTGAATCAAAGGAACTTACAGAAGAGTTGACTCACCAGATTCCCACTGATTCAATGGGCCTACTCTAGTTGCAAAATTCTACTGAATTTCAGATAGTCAGTGACACTCAAATTTCTCCCCGTCTTTTTGTAAATCACCAACAAATCTTTAGACAAATACATTCCTTATTTGATGAACACAAGGCAACCTCCAAGGGCCTGTCTAGCCCAGAATTCAATAGGTGGCCAACCAGATACCAAAGGGAAGCCTGTAAGCAGGACACAAGAGCGAAAGATTCCCCCAGTTGTGTTCCTAATTTATTTATTTATTTAAAATATTTTACCCCACCTTTCTCCTTAAAAGGACCCAAGGCAGCTTACAACAATTAAAAGACAATATTTAAAAGCTAAAAATAGTAAGTATATGAATATTTTAAAAGGAATTAAATAAGAATTATATTTAAAAAGTAAAGAAAATCCATACTAAAAGCACATTTAAAATCAACAGAGCACAATAATCCTTTTTAAAAAACCCTCTCGGGCCACCAATCACTAAGGAAAAGCCTTCCTGAAGAAAATATCTTTGCCTGTTTGCAGAAGGAAAGATGGAGTCAGCCCAGCTTCTCATGGGAGGGAGTTTCAAAGTCTGGGAGCAGTGACAGAGAAGGCCCCCTCCTGTGTTCCACCAAGTGTACCTGTGAGAGTGGTGGGACTGAGAGAAAGGTCTCCCCTGATTATCCTAAGTGACTGGTCTACAGATGCATGTGGTCTCTGATGCTAGTGACTGGATATAGTCATCATAATTAACAGCCTTTAATAGCTTTATCCTCTATGCATTATTGTCTTAAAGCCACCTGTGCTGGTGACTATCACCACAACATAATGACCTTTCTTTCCTTTCACATAGCTACGCAAATGGTGTAATTTTTGTATATAAACTGTCCCCCTTTAAGACGTCACCATTAACAGTATGATTCACACAGTGAATCGTATCACTTGGTATGCAACAGATAATATCTATGGTGATTTTTTAACTTAAGGCCATTCACCTCCAAATGTTACACTGTTTGTGTTAGGCAAGCATAACTTTTAGATTAGGCATCCTTCAGTCTCGAGAGACTATGGTAATGTGCTCTGTATGGAGGACTTGGAACAGTGTCTAGTGTGGCTGAGGAGGCCAATTCGAGAGTGACAATCCCTTCCACACTGAAGACAAATACAATCTGTCCCCTGTCCAGCTCCCTGCTTTTGCTGGTTTTGGGGCTGCCTCTTTGCCTCGGTCTGCTGGACAAGGGTCTCTTCAAATTGGGAGAGGCCATGATGCACCGCCTGCCTCCAGGCTGAACGCTCAGATGTCAAGGTTTCCCATCTGTTGAGGTCCATTCCAAAGGCCTTCAGATCCCGCTTGCAGATATCCTTGTATCGCAGCTGTGGTCTCCCTCTGGGGCGATTTCCCTGCACTAATTCTCCATACAGGAGATCTTTTGGAATCCGACCATCAGCCATTCTCACGACAAGCATAACTAGGTAAGAGGATTTGGGCCACTGTTTATGTTTTGTGTACTTATTCTGTTGAGAGTCCATGTTAGAATGACTACTTAGTGACAGATTTAAGAAAGAGAGTTTCTTCGTGACCCCATGGACCAGAGCACGCCAGGCCCTCCTGTCTTCCACTGCCTCCCGGAGTTGGGTCAAATTCATGTTGGTAGCTTCGATGACACTGTCCAACCATCTCATCCTCTGTCGTCCCCTTCTCCTCTTGCCCTCACACTTTCCCAACATCAGGGTCTTTTCCAGGGAGTCTTCTCTTTCTCATGAGATGGCCAAAGTATTGGAGCTTCAGCTTCAGGATCTGTCCTTCCAGTGAGCACTCAGGGTTGATTTCCTTTAGAATGGATAGGTTTGTTCTTCTTGCAGTCCAGGGGACTCTCATGATCCTCCTCCAGCACCACAATTCAAAAGCATCAATTCTTCGGCGGTCAGCTTTCTTTATGGTCCAGCTCTCGCTTCCATACATCACTACATGAAAAACCATAGCTTTGACTATGCGTACTTTTGTCGGCAAGGTGATGTCTCTGCTTTTTAAGATGCTGTCGAGGTTTCTCATTGCTTTCCTCCCAAGAAGCAGGCATCTTTTAATTTCGTGGCTGCTGTCACCATCTGCAGTGATCATGGAGCCCAAGAAAGTAAAATCTGTCACTGCCTCCATATCTTCCCCTTCTATTTGCCATGAGGTGATGGGACCCAATTGGCTGAATATTTCACTACAAATTGGGCCTCCCCAGATGCTGCTTAATTTCCATTGCCCAAAATCCCAACCATCATGGCCAGTGGTCAGAAAGAAAAGCCAACATATCTACAGACCCAAGTCCAGTGGGGTTTGTAGTGAATTTAAATCCTTTGTGCCTTTAAACACAATGTAACATTTAATGAGTTCAGTTATGATACTAGTGAGGAAGGGACTGAGCTACATGAGGGAGGCTAGGACAATGAAAAGCTGTTAGGCATACAATTAAACTTGGCTAGAATATTGGCTCAAGGGACAAGGCTAGAAAGACCAGCAGTTTCCCAAAGTGGCAGAGACTGTAACCAGGAATTTATTTATTTTTTAAAAAAAGATGTTAGCAGCAAATACTTTTCTGTGAAGTAGTATCCATTAGAGAAGGGGGTAAACCTTCCCTACCTCCCCAGCCAATGACCCACTCACCGGTTGGAGCACACTTGTCTCCTCCTCCTTTTCTGCTGTTCAACCCGTCTCTGGCAGGAGAACAGGTTTGCCTGTCTGTCTCCTTGTCTGAGTGGGTAGTCAGCCAAGGAGGTGGGGCAGCGAAGTCTGTACTCCTGCCGAAGACTGGTCAAACAGCTGAAGGGGAGAAGAGGAGCATGCACTGGCTGGTTAGTGGGAGAGCCAGCCGGAGAGGTGGGGGAAGGGAACATGTAGCATCTGTGGTGCCACGCATATGAACCGGAATAAATCTCTGAACTGAGATCCATGCCCATCTCTAGTATCCATTAATAAAATACTGTTAATAGTGCATTGTTGACTGGTTTAACTCATGTCTAAGCCTCAAGTGTCAGTTTGCCGAAAGATAATATACGCGTGGCAGTGGAGATCAGTCAGATTAGGAATACCTGGAAAATAGTGGCAAAAAGGTCCATAGGCTTGGGAAAATTATTCATTTGTTTTTCATGAAAGGACCCAAGGGAAATGGTTACCCCCAAAATAGGTGAAGTATTTCTGTTTCTCCTGAATCTTCTACCATTCAACATGTACCTGCTAGTCTAGAAGTCTCATAGCTGTGACTAACAAGTTCCTTTATTTAAATATCCAACACCAGGAAACTCATGCAATTAGATTGCTTTTTAAGAACACTTCACACATTACTTTTTCTAATTCTGGGGTGAGTTGCCACCTGTCCATCCCACAAACTACACCTGGATTGAAATATTCCTTTTCCCTGTTCCTTCAAACACAGAGCAGGCACAAAGAGGTTCCAGAATTTATGTCAATGAAGGATCTTCCTGGACCCGCAAAATAGATTTAGTAGGGTCTCTCCATTTTACTGAATATCTTCTGTCCAAAGAAAGGAGAAAAGAAGGAGGATGCAAGCCTTCTCTGAATTGTCTGACCAGGCCCATAGTCCTTGAAGCTGACTCACTCAAATATAAAACTCAAAAACCAGCAAACAAACCATTTTGTAAAAATAAAAAAAAATAAAAAAAAAATCTTTTCCATTTTAAAGTATCTTCCATTTTCCAGTTTCTTTTCCATTTTAAAGCATACACTTTCCTTATAGACTTTCTACAAAACACAAGTTGATTTGCAACTGTTTCCTTCAAAATAACAAAACATATTTTGTGTTGAAGCAATTTTATCCACCAAGGAGACAAATGCTTCCAACGCAGGTAATCCTGCCCTTATGGCTCTCTGATTTATTGGTGCAACCTAAGTTAACAGCCAGAACAGTTTCAGTTCCTGTGAGGTTTCCCATGTCTTCTGCATTAACTCATGTGTTAGTACGTGGCCACCTATCTAACACATTTCCAGACACCTGCAGGCCTGCCCAGCTGTGCAAATTGCTTTGCAATCAACCTGCTAAGGCAGGCGGAAGGAGAACTCATATCTCAAGACCACTAGATTTTCATCAATTCTTTCTTTTATAAGGTGGCCACAATTCTGCTTACTTGGCTTGCTTTAAGGTTTGAGCACAGCCTTACCAGACATTCTGAGAGGATTTGCAAGTGTGCCATGCAAAGGGAAACTTGGCAGTTACACCTATTGTCTGAGTTATCATGGTCAATTTATTTATAAAATCATGTCTAGACTACCTTGGGGCTTTCAAAATGGCCTCAAGGTGGTTTAGAACTCTGAACGGCCAATTAAAACCAAATTACAAAATGGAAAAAGCATTCAAACAAGCCCTAACCATCCAGCAGCAGATACAAATTAAGATTACTCTATGGCCAGGCACAATAATGTCTTTTTTTTAATGGTGGGAATTTGAGGAAGAAGTTCAAAATTGCACACAGCTGATTGCATAGGAGGACCCCAAACACAGTAGGGTTGGTTTCCAAATTCAGGTTAAGACCATTAAGCCAGCAACTAAAATTATTCAAAGGCATTACTGGGTCTTAACCAATGAATTAAAAAATCATCAGTGAAGAACAGGTCAATTGAATCTCCCATGGGAAGGTGTTGGCCTTCTACGTTGCCACTCCCAGACTCTGGAATTCCCTCTCATGGGAGGCCAGGCTGGCCACATCTTTGCTGTCCTTCCACCAACAGACAAAGAACTTTCCTTTCAAGCCGGCCTTTTCTTAGTGATCGGCTGCTTGTGAGGAGTTTTTAAATGGATTCTTGTGCCTCTTTGCTTTTAAATGTGTTTTAATATTGACTTTATTTTCCATTTTTTATATAGTGTTTGTTTAATTTTTATTTAATATTTGTATATTTACTGTTTCTTGCTTTTAAATATTGTCTTTTTAATGTTGTAAACTGCCTTGGGTCCTTTTTAAGGAGAAAAGCAGGGTAATAAAAATATTTTAAATAAATAAATTTCGATAAATAATTGGGATAGCATAACTGAAAAGCACAATCTGGTTCCTTTTATGGGCATAATACTTCATATAATTATTTTATTCATAGGGAAACAAAGAGCAGAAACACATCTAGTTCTTATAAAACTAGGTGGATCATTTTATTGGTTTAATTCATATCATCAATAGGAGATGGCTCTACCTTACTAGAGATGGGCATGAACCACTGGTTTGGCAGTTCGCGCTGGTTCATTTTTTGGACAAACAGGTGTTTGGCACTTCCCAGCCCAGCCTCCTCACAGGCAGCACTCTGGTTTCCCTGCCGTGCCTCCTCTGGGCACTGCCTCTGAATGGGTGCCCTCTGGAAAAGGTGCGGCTGGGAAGCACCAAACACCAGTTTGGCTGACAGTCCACGTTGGGGAATTCTGGTTTCTTCGATTTAAGTGGCCACACAGAGAGACAGCAAGAGCCTTGTTATTGTGGATCTATTGAAGCACCTGTAGGTGGCACAGTTCAAAGAAACTTTGTTAAATGGCTTTCTAAGAATAAGAAGCTCTGGAGAGAATGTTTCTGTATCTTTCAATAATCCACTATGTGTGCAAATTAAGGAGATCTTGAAGAGAAGAAATAAAAATTCTTGTTTCATTCATGCAAGACTGGAAAATTCCTTATAGAGCCATCCTGCCCAGACAGCAAAAATCAACAAGAATAAAGAATTAGCGAAGATCATGAATATCAGTAGTCAGACAAACATCAAAAGCAGTCACAGAAACTGCAGAGGTGCAAACTCCAATGGCTCACTGGACATGGGTTTGACTTGAGTCCTACCAATATGGAGGAATGAATGTGACTCACTCAGCTTTTCTGCACCAGAATGTGAGAGGTACAAGAAAAGAAGTTCATGAGATATGGCCTCACACTGTAAACATGATAATGCAGTTCTCGACCCATTCTCCTGCAGACTCCCAACCCAGCCACAGGTGCCAGGAGGACAGGGATTGTACAAAGAACCCAAGACAGAAGGGGCAGCCCAGGTTTTACATTCCATGAAGTCCAGTTTTTAATCTGTACTATAACATGTGAAGACTATCTAGACTCAGAAGCTTCCAAACTAGTCAAAAGAATCAATAAATGGACCAATAGCCTATTCATTGTGTGAGTTGATTAGACTAAGAGTCGGGGTCACCATCCTGAGGAACACATGTGACAATTCTGCCCCACCCCTTTGCTACTTTGCCTAATAGACCAGACTGTTGGGTAGCAGCTCGGGATGACTTATTGTCCCTGTCATAGATCATCCTGACAACCAAGTATCGTAAATAACAGTAGCAGCATTTCTCCCATTTATATATCCTGATATGCCCACCACCTCACAATTCAGAGAAATTGACCCTAAATCTTCCCAGCACCAATGCTTCTTCATCATCTTAGAGAAAAGTAAGATGTAGGGTCCAGTGTTGCTCAAATCTGTATAAATTATTTGAATTAAAGAGTGAAGGGGATGCTGAACAAAATTTGCAGATGATACCAAATTGAGAGAGGATGCTAAACCTCAGAAGGGATGAAAGGGGACAAAACAGATGGGAGAAAGGGGACAAAACAAACAATGGGCAAAATCCTGTTGCCCTCCCAGTCCCGGAATAAAGACGCGAGACAGTAATATGGATTAAATATGGGCCACACTTTATTAAATCAAATCCAAATTGTATATCACCGACATCATCAAATGAAGGGGCCTGCGGTAGTGCGGAAACAGGTAAAGGCAGGGTATCCCAATACCCTTTGATCAGTCAATGGGCGAGTCCCAGGCCCCAGGTTCCAGCGGTCTTGAAGACCGCAGGAACCCGGCCAGCCGCTAATAAACACCCCAGACCTCCAGACATATTTACTTGATGACTGTTGGTCCAGAAGTGGCCCAGCGCATCTTCCCACCACCGGCCCTGTAATCGCACGATCCGCAGAGCCGGGAGGTCGGATGCGCTGTTGGCTTACCAGAATTACAAATGGGACACACCGAGACGACCTGTTTTTCCGCACTACCCACTAGTGTGACCAAAAGTTACCACCAACAAAATGCCAACAACCCTCCTCCAGTGTGGGATAGGCGAAAAATCCCCCCATCCAATAGCCAATCAGGAAGAAGGTCAAAAATTCCTATCTGGCCCCTACAAAGGCGACCATAAAACCACACTAGAAATAGGGTGGGCGAGTGGGTGCCCGAACAGGAAAGAGGGCTCAATGAGGGCGAGGGCTTCTTTAAATAGCCACTCGCCCTCCCACGCAACACACGTGACCCGGGTGAATCTCGCGTCCTCCGGGACGGGCAGGCAAAATCCAGTTGTGCCGTTCCAGGACGTTGCAACGTCCGGCTGGCGACTGGAACCTTGCATAAACTTATGCCAGCATAAACCAGATAACAAACCTCAGTCAGGCTGCTAAAGGGTAAAGGGATCACCTAACCCCTCTGTTACAGCAACTCCACTGGCTGCCGATCAGTTTCTGGGCACAATTTAAAGTGCTGATTTTAACCTATAAAGCCCTAAATGGCCTGGGTTCCAAGCTATTTCGAAGACTGTATCTCCCATTATGAGCTGGCTTAGGTGTTAAGATCATCAGGAGAGGCCTTTCTCTCAGTCCTGCCACCTTCACAGGTGCATCTGATGGGAAAACAGGAGAGAGCCTTCTCTGTTGCTGCATCCAGACTTTGGAACTCCCTCCCACAGGAGGCCAGATTGGCCCTATCTTTGCTTATGTTAGTACTACTTGTGTTTTCCATTTTTGTGTTCTCCATTTCTCAGAGTGACATTTTTTAAAAAATTGTGTAAACCTATTGATCTTTGCCTTAATATTTCCTCTTAATTGATGTAAGATGCCTCCTTATTCATAATTTTAAAATATTGTCTTTTAATGGTGTTAACCACCATTGCATACTCATTGTTTTCAACTTTAAATATTGTCTTCCATTGTTGGAAGCTGCCTTGGATCCTTTTCAAGGAGAAAGGTGGGGTAAAAATATTTTAAATAAATAAATCTGTTAATGGAAATAATTTAAACTAATTTAAAGCTTCCTTTCCCCCCTTATAAATATACAACCTTCTGAAGGTCCCTGTGGCTCTCTTTTGCACTAGTCAAGCCTGTGGGAGCCTCAGGATGAGTCAGGAAGCTTTAATAGTAAAAAATAACCACCAAATTGTCACCGCCAGAATTGGGACCACCAGGGAGAAATGTAAAGTCCTACATACAGGCTGGGAAATCCAGCTGTATAAATATAGATAGCTGTAGCTAGCTTGGCAGTAGTACATGTGAAAAAGATCTAGGAGTTGTAGACTACAAGTGCAACATCAGTCAGCAGTCAATAGTCAACAACAACAAAAATAAATGCACTATTAGGCTGCATCAACAAAAGTATGTTGCTAAGATCTAAGGGGCCATTCTATTCTGCTTTCATTAGACTTCAATTTATTATGCCCAGTTCTACCAAAAAAAATGTTTAAAAGCTGTGTGGTCCTTGTACACCACCTGAAAAGAAGGATGAGTGCTATTATTAGACCACTAAAATGTCTCAAACAGAAACTAGCTTTCAACTCTATAAGAGTCTTCATCTGTCTGAGTATTACAGTTGGGGAAATATAAAAGAAATATAAAGGTTCCAAAAGAAATATAAAGGTTCCAAAATTCATGGCCAGATGAGTGGGTTAGCTTTCTCTGTTTAACACAAGTTGTGGCTGCAGAATCAGCTCAGAGGTTGTAGGTTTCAGATTTCATCTCAGATGGTGTGGATTATAATATCTCTCCCAAAACTGTCACATTTCTGTGTATCTCTGTGCCCAGCCAAAAAGAAACCAGGTGTTTTGATATAAGGTGGGACATTGCTGAATGACTAGCAACTCTTTATCTAACATGTTTGAGAGGGACATTCTAATTCTGTTCTGAATCATTGAAGCAGAGGTAGTCAGCCTGTGGCATGCCAGGTGATGAACTGCAACTCTCATTATCCCTAACCATTGGTTAGGCTAGCTAAGGCTGATGGAAGTTACACTCCAGTAACATCTTATGGGCTACCAGTTGCCCACCCTTGTCTTGAAGGATGACTGACATGTTTAAGAACAGAATCAATGAGAAAGAATGAACATAAATAGAAAATGCTGCTATTTGTTCAGGATTATCTCGCAGATATCAATAAGAAGAAATGTCATTCCCCAAATATTTGTGCTGACAAAAATCTGTTCATGTGAATTTAAGCAAACAGTAACTAAAATTGGTGTAAGCACATGGCTGAACTGAAAAGTCCTTGAAGTACATGCCTTGTCACAATACTTTCAAGGCAGGAGTCAGCTATCTTCCTGACTTCTGGATTTCATAGCTGCATGCCACAGAAATCAATTAAGAAGTTGTCACATTTACCTTAAATTGTTTAATCACGAAAAAGGAGATTTTGGAAAGTTGAAAAGAGCAGCATCTTAACTCTTCCTGCTACAGCCCCCCATCACTAATGTCCACCACCTGTTGTGCTCTGATAACAAAGCAGAGGGTGGGCAGGCAGGCTCTGGAATACTGGAAAGAAATGAGTATGTACAGCTCTCAGCCAGAGGTGGTCCTCCCATTAGGCAGAGTGAGGTCCCTGCCTCCATTGGTGGAGTATGAGCTAACCAGGAAATGATGTGACCCCATCTTATGTGGCTCTCCAGCTGCAACAAATGCCATCACAAGAAAGTACTTTGCACCACAGAGTTGGAGAGCCAGATCAGCTGTCTCCCAGCTGTAGACTTTGTACAGCCAGAGAATAGATAGCAAGACTTTCCGGAGCTGTAGTGGAGACCCTTCTGGCAGAAAGGGACATGATTCTTTGTTCTTCTAACTTCACCACCTGAGATGACCAGAGCCTGTCCTCTCTTCAGGAGAGAACCAAAGATTATAGAAAAGAGGAGTGATCCTATCACAAGAGCAATTCCCCTGTTATATCTCTTTATCCCTCTCAAGTCATGGAACAAGTTTCATGTATGTATGTATGTATGTATGTATGTATGTATGTATGTATGTATGTATGTATGTATGTATGTATGTATGTATGTATGTATGTACTCCCTGGAAAAGACCCTGATGTTGGGAAAGTGTGAAGGCAAGAGGAGAAGGGGACGACAGAGGACGAGATGGTTGGACAGTGTCATCGAAGCTACCAACATGAATTTGACCCAACTCCGGGAGGCAGTGGAAGACAGAAGGGCCTGGCGTGCTCTGGTCCATGGGGTCACGAAGAGTCGGACACGACTAAACGACTAAACAACAAACAACAACAAAGTATGTATGTAATATACCACCCAATTAGTGAATTCACACTACTCAACACATATCTAAGCAAGAATGGTAACTAACGATTTTCTATTACATTTGAATAGTGGAAACTGCAGCTTAATCCTTGCTTACATAGCAGAAGATCATTGGAACGTGTATGTTCCCAGTTCCAGAATTTATTATAGGAACTGTCCCAGGGGTGGTGAACTTTTGGCTCTTCAGATATTATGCATTAACTCCTGAATCCTCAGTCTGTTTTGCAAATGATACAGGATTGTGGGAGCTGTAGTCCAAGACATCTGAAGCACCAAAATTTCACCACCCCAGGGCTGAAAAGGAATTCAGGAAAAGTGGCACACAGCACAGAATGTATCTCTTATAATGACAAAGAAGAAATCTATTTGTAGGTGATCACAGAACAAAGGAAGGCTAATTGCCTTAGAGAAAGAACAAAGGAGTCGACAAGGGATATCCGAGCCAGCGGAGACTAAAGACAACGCCCTGAGAGCTCTTTTATTTACTTAGCATGATTACATAGTATGTTGTTAGAATTCAGATAGGATACCTAATCGCAACTAGGATTGGCTGAAATAACCCTTTGATCTTATGCTCTACCTCTAAGCGAAAGGGCAGAATAAGGGGTTACCCCGCCTGCTGACAGCTGCCACTTCCTGCCAGGAGTGTATGCACGTCACTGGAACAGAATGCAGCTACAACCTTTAAGCAGAAGTTTCCCACATCTATTCATCCTTAAGATTTAGTCCATGCATCGCTAACCAACTCTGCCAGAAGCAGTGCAAGGGAAATACATGACTTGTACTCTTGTCTTGTATTGATACGCTAAGATATGCCACCAGATTCTAACCAACACATTTAAATTCTTTGTGGTCAGGCTTCTTCTGGTCAGCCTAATATAAGATTTTACCTCCTATATACTGGCCTTCATGATATTTTACTTCTGGTCTTGCTTCACTCTACTCTTGACTCCACTGGAACGGAGACATCCATTCATACCCACCAACACAGATCTCTTTTGCTATCTCTCACTCTCTGTCTCTCTTTCTTGCTCTCTCTCGTTCTCTCTCATTCTCTCTTGTGCTTTCTCTCTCTCTCTCTCTCACTCACACACACACACACACACACACACACTGCAATGCCATTCAACAATAGACAAAAATATTACTTTAAACATGTATTTATGGGCATGTACCTGTGAATGTAGTAGTGTTAGTAATCTCTGTACTGACAGTAGAAACACTGGAACCATCTTCCCTCACTGCTTTCAGAATATACTTCTCAATTACACCTTTGACCTCAGCTGGTTTGTCCCATGTAACCTCAATGCTGTAACCATTTATGCCGTGAACTCTTGAGGGTGTTGGCACATTTTGTGGAACTGTGAAAGGATAAGAAAGAAACAGAGAAAACAGCAGTCCTAAGAAGACTATTGCCCCATTCTTCACTTTTAATAGTTGCAGTAAATCAGATTCACCATTAGCATAAATACAATTTATTAGAGTTGTAACTTTCCAGCATTGATTTAATATGACTGCACATCTTGAGCCATTCAGTTTTAGCTATATTTCAAAACCATCAGAACTCCATCTACATAACGTTCTTCTTTGCCTAGTTCAGGTTTTCGAGAAACATTTAATGTACCAAATGTGTTGAAACATCTCTCATAAAGGAAGGAGGTGGACTGTAGATGTTCATATAATGTTAATGTAATATGTTGCCAGGTAAGAACAAATAATTACACCATTATACACAAGCATTTGATACTTCATTGACAAGAAGCCACAAAACTTTTTATAAAATGAAGTCCAATTTAAATATAAGTAGTTTTTCATTTTAAAAAAAATGCTGAAATTAAAGTTTAAAGAGGAAAGTGGCAAAACATAGAAATACCAGGAGCAATCTATCTCTCTACTACCCGTGTAAAATTGTCTGTTAAGGCCAACGGGGGGGAGGGGGGGGAGGGAGGGTTGCACAGAATAAGGATATCATAATAAGGTGATACTTGAGATTTTGCAAGCCTTTACGCTCATAACTCTTGTCTTGGGTCAGTTCTAAGAACAAGTGCTGCTGCTTCTTCTTAAATGATGTTTGAAAGAACTTTCAAAGTCCCGTTCATGGAAGCTTCACAACCTTACTAAAAAAATATCCCATTTCCAGTAACCTTTAACTATTTATTAGATATTGCTCTGTCAGGGAAAGACTTAAGGGGAAACAACTTCATCACAGACAACTGAAAAAAAAGGATTTCAAGGAATGGCTCAAATAATTCTATGGCAGAATGATGGATGATTTGGCTATGAACGCGTGTGTACTCTGGAGTCCTGACAATGAGGATTGCTGTAGCCTCTTCTTTTATGCCCTTATTCCTTAGATCCATTTCAAAATCATTCAAGGCAGAAGGAAGGGATATCCAGGTAAAGACATAATGTTAAATGTCAAAGTGTCTGAATAGCCATCATTCCCCCTGAAACCAGCAACACAGACTGCTTACAAAGCTTCAGGTTGCTGACAATACCACATTAATATATTGATTTTATTAGTTCTGAAATGTATCACAGAGCAAGGTAAGGCACTGTATAGCAGATGGTCTTCTCATAGGGGACACAACAAAACTGACTCAAAAATAATTAAATAGCGCAATTATTTTCCAGCCCTTGGGAACATGTAGCTGCTCCATACTGTGGTCAGATAGTAAATATAAATTTATGGTCTATCTTACTCTGGTCAGACAATTAGGGCAAAAATATGGCTGTACTTGCTCGCTTTGGGATGATCGGCCACATGGTGGCATTAAACTGCATAAGCAGCACATCTGCAAGTCAAAACTCTGCTTTGGTATAAAGTGTTGAAAAGCAAGTTTTTTTGTGACGCAAACACATTAGAGTACCCATTTGCAAAGGGACTCATATAATCGGTGAGGTCGTGTTTCATGGTTGTTCCAGGATTTTTTTTATCAGCAGACCAAGAACTGTGCTAATTTGCAAACAGTACTGATTGTAATACAACCATTGATGCCATAAGAGGAATCAGAATGTAAGAGTCAAAAGATACTGAAAACCTGCTGTTCCAAACAGTTAGTAGCTTTCAATTTTTTGTTCCTTTTTTAAAATATTTTATTTTATTTTTTTAAACAAGGGATAGGGTAAGGGGTAAGGGGATTTTTGTTCCTGAAGTCAGAAAGACTGAGCAAAAAAGGGTCTAAAAATTCTCTTAATTTTTGCAGATAGCACATTGGTAGAAAGGGAATTTTTAGAAAATTTTCTCAGGAGGGCCTGTATATTTTTTATGGGGAGCAAAATATAAAATTCTGGGATATTACATTCTGTAAATGCCTGCTTTCGTAATACTGAATTACATTATATTTTCAATTTATGCTGCAGAAAGAAAAAACAATATGGTGAGAAACAGATATAAAATGAACTTGGAATAAGGGCCAAGTCCACTACCTTGTTCAACAATATTAAATTCTTCTTTTAGACATTTTTGTCCAAATCTAAATATTAATTTCATACACAAACTGTAGAAATATTTGAAATTTGGAAAATGCATTTCTCTAACTCTAAGAGTTAGTTAGAGAAATGTATTTTCCAAATTTCAAATATTTCTACAGTTTCTGTGTGATCTAACATTTATGGACTGCTACACTGCTCAAATTATCAATATAACTTGATCTCTTGATCTCTTGTTATCAATGTAACTTAGTACCCAATCTGGTCAATATCATCCAATCTCTTATCTCACTGATATGCATCTATATGACCTCCTCTGTACCCAGGTATGCTTAGAAACCGCAATTTCATTCATATTGCAAGAATGTCTTATTTGTATATGAAAAAAATGTGGGTTGGTTTGATACCGAGTCAATACAAAATGTTGGATACTTTTTAACACAGGAAAACAAGGGAAATATATCATACTCCAGCTTCTTGAATAAGATCTAGAAGCCAACACAGGTCTGTGTGTGCTGAAACCCATTCAGATGAATGGACATGTGTACAACTGAATCCTGTTTTGAATTGTGACAATGGTCTTGCAGTTTCAAATAAACATGGCTAAAAGGAATGACTTGAAAGTCACCTAAATTTCATTGAGATGTACCATCAAGAAAGAAGCCTTGGTTTATTTCCTCCCCCCCCCCCCCCAGTGGCAACCTAAAAATTATCCACACTGGCATCAAATTAAGGAAAGAATTGATATGGGAGCAAAATGTAGAAATGTTAATTACCAGATTCTCTTGTGCGGCCACGGTTCCAGGCACTAGATACAGATCCTCCTTCATTAGAAGCAATTATCCGGTACAAATATTCTTAAGGGCAAGAAAGAAAGAGAAACAGAGAGTGTCTAAATGTACGAATGCATTATTACAAAGTGAGCTAAAAATCATACAGCTGTTCAGATAAGGGACAATGTTATACCTGTAAATGGCTGAAGCCCATTCTCATAAACACTCCTCTCTTTTCCTCGGTACACAAGGATGGAGTCATTTCCCCTGCAGTTAACAGCTCTGTCAGTTGATAGGCATCCGTCCAGATTGACTCTGACAGCACTGCTGGACACAGATGCCAAGTTAACGACAGCACCTCGTGTAAATTTAACATCCTTCATGCAGCCACCAAAACCTAGCAAATAGTAAGGGATTAGTATCACATAAAGGGCTTCAGTTCTTAATTAAGAATCATGTTTCACTTCTTGCCGTGCCACCTTTCAGTGATAAGGAAAGCTAGATGTAAATGTTAAACTTGAAATTATGTTTGAAAAATTATTCCTTCCAAAACACTACTTAAGCTGATACAGAGCAATCATTGCTGTTATTATACCATGCAGAAATGTATACCAATTATTCACCCTACATAAAAATCCCTTAATTTTGCTACTCATATGTACAAACACATCAATGAGTGGCAAATATAGATTTTGAGAAAATCTATCAAAGAAAAACTAAAATATAGATTTATTCTATTGCAGGTTAACAAGGAACCTTTGTTCTAATTACAGAAAAATGTGTAATAGGTATTACCAAATACACACAAACATTTTCCTTTCCATTATTGTTACAATAAAATGGAAGACAGAAAAGCCATATGAATTGACATCTCTTGCTCTAGCTGGACATGTGTTGTATTTACACACAGTGTACATGCATGTACATGTATGTGTTCTTTGGCCTCACGCTATTCTGGAAATGCAAATGGCATAAATATGACAAACTGCAATTATAGCTCTTTTTTAGCAAAAAGATAAACTATTATTAGTGTTTTAATCAAATATTTAAATTTTAATATTAAAATGAATTTAATCCTATATATAATCTGTAATTCTACTGTTTTTTAATTTTAATTTTCTGTTGTTTCAACAGTTTTTGTAAACCGCATTGAGTCCAAGTTCTGGGAGAAAAGTAGCATATATGAACAAAAATTAAAACAAAACAAAAGAAAAGCTACTTTGGGAAAACCTTTTGCAATGGAGAGGGACTGGGGTGGAATCCTTAACTCATCTACATTTGCAAATGTGCAACTGGCACAAGAGTGGATATGCACAAAGCATCGGAGAGAACCATTGTCTGAATTTTCACACAAAAGCCTGTACATGCACACCCATGCCTGTCTGCATTTAGAAAAGAAGAAAATCCCCCTTCAACAGCTCATCTTATGGAAGGGGACACTTCTGGCTCCAGAAGGAGTACATAAGGGACATTAAACCATTCACATGAGCTCCTGCCAAATGCGTATGCATGCATAGACATGCATGTGAACATTTAGAAAAGAAGGCAATGAGCATGCTCCAGATTTGAAAGGCAGTAATCCATGAATCAGATAATAGATCGTCATTTAGGATTGCTATGATCATTCTCCACAAAACCATTGTGTAACAGTTTTCGGTGGCAAAGCAATCTTAATGTGAACCTCCTGATGACCTGCCTTGGAATTTGGCAGGGGCCTGTACTACGAAGGAGCTGTGTATATTTATGGAGGTCTAATTCATTGAATGGCATGTTGTTTAGTATGATACCTCTTATTCCATCATCATGGAATTTGAGGCAGAGTGCAAGGATTCTGAGGCAAGCTATAAATTATTTTAACAGACACATATTAAGTCACCGTCTGTTCAGAGTGGTGGATCCTGAGATCTGAGAACAGATTCCTACTCCCAGAAGAGTGGAGGAAGTAAAATTCTGATTATTTTCCTGCCCTCTGCAGTTCCTTGACCCTCATCAAAAACTAGTCTAGAGAGTTAGAAGAATGTGAAAGATCATTTGGGGCTGCTGGAGGAACAAGGAAATTGGCACAATCACCTCCCTTATTTCACAATGGGAAGTCTACACTCAACCACTTATCTTTTTATGGCCAAAATCTTATAGCTAAGCATAGTACACTGCACAAGAGAAGGCCCACTGAAACAATAGGAATTTAGTCAGTCAAGTACACCTTCAAATGGGCCTACTCTAGCTGCAGCTTACTATACTAAATCCCCACTGATTCAGTAGAACTACTCTAGAGCAATTTACTATGCTAAGTAACAGGATTCTGTCCTATGCACTAAAAGAAAAGTTGCAACAATGTAACAACTTCCATGCCTGGAAGAACAGCTTTTGCTCCAGAGCACATACACTTCCTCTTGGTATACACATTATCCAAATGCAAGCCATATTTTCCTTGAAGCAACACACCTTGTTCTAATCCCAGCTCTTTGAACCTATTTTGGATCTCATCTGGGATTCCTCCCATGTAGACCGGAGAGTTCACAAGCACTTGGCCTAAACCAGGTTCCATCGTACGCTCTGTCAATTCATTCACACTGGCTGAAACTACTACACCTCTTTTTTTCAGAATGACTTTATTCCATTTTCCATCACAATAGGACAGTCCCAACCAGAGATTCACATGTGTGGACACAACACCATTTTTTAGCAGAAAATTCAGAATTCCACTTTTCAGTTCAGCCTGCAATTTGAGGTGAAAACAGAAAAGAAATGGTTGGTGACAACACGAAAGACAGTGCAAATATATTGTACAAATGTAGATAACTCAGAACCTGCAGAGATTAGCTAAGTAATATTCATCAATGTCGCAACACTTGTGTTGGTCTCACAAAACAAGAGGCATATTAGTAGTGGCTGAAATCCTGATGCACAGTCATGCAAACAGAGTAACTTGAAAGTGAATTGCCTTAAGTTAAGAAGTCTCTGTAGACATTGGCTGGAATACTGTTGCTAAGTGTAAGTCAAATTGTAATTTTTGATCCTTTCCTCCCTGGTAAACAAAGCATCGCCACCACAATTCTCAGTGTGTGCATATGCATGTGCCAAGCCACCATGCGCACACACGTCCAAGAACTGCAGCAGGGATGTTTTGTTTACCAGCAAGGAATGCACCAAAAGTTATGATTACACTTATTATAAGCAATTGCATTTCTGCCAACATCTGTTGCAACAGATAAGTTTTACAGAAATGGCTTCAGGTGCAGCAATTCACCTCTAAAACTTATGCCATTTCTGTAACTGTACAACAGGATTTCAGCCAATAAGTGAGACTGAGTCACACAGACACTCCTTCAGAGTGAATGTGAACTCAGGTAGTGTGCATTGGTGTACTTTTCCATTTCAAAACTTCAGCCGGAGGATTGGAGATTTGCAGCACAAGTGAGCAAGCAGAAATCTGTATTTCCTGTTGTAAGCATTACAAAGCTAGAGTTAAGCACTTTGAAATCTCATTTATTTCAGCAGAAACATTATGTACCTGCTTAACCTCTCTCATTGATATCAATTTATATCAGAACTTAAACAGTCTCAATTTTGACTGCAGCGGGCTTTTTATTACTAATTTGTGTGTAATAAGCTCATGGTTACATTAGACAGATTTGCATAACTGACTGAAGACTGACCTAAAATATGACTGCATATACTAAAAAGTATAGGAAATGGTAATATATGCATTAACCAATTTTAATAAAACACTATGTGAGAGGGCTGTTTAGAAAGATACCTCAAACTTCTTTACGGGAACTGAAATATATTTATATTTTTAATAAAATAATATATACTGATCTAACACCTCAGTTTTCTTTTTTAAAAAAAATCTATATTAATGATTCATTTAAAAATATTTGGATGCATGTGTATTTATAAACCTATTCATACAAGCACACGCCATCAAAATACTCATTTTCCAGCTAAATTGTCTGCATGATTTAAATAGTTGACATTGCATCTTGTTTGGGATGTGGCGATAAGTATATTTTGAGATTCTAAATTGTCTAGCTCAGGGGAGAAATGACATTTAAATAAGGCTCTTTGTGAAAGAAAAGATTAATAAGTTCACAGGAAAAACAGACTTTTCAGCATCCACCCCAAAATCTTATTATGTGAAATAAAGAAAGCACCTTAAGATAGGATCTTTTCCTTAAAGGAACAAGTTGTTTAATATATATTATCATCTTATATGTCAATATAAAATCAAATTACCACATAACCACGGAGAACAGAATTTTTAGTAAAAATGACCCCCCAGCTACTCAAACACGTGTTTTCAGCTGCCAATTCAATCCTCTCCCGGGTCCCCCTCCCCGATCCTTTCATCTCCGAATTCAAAGACAGGAACTGTACAAAAGCAGTCATGGAGCTGTCACACACCCCTTTCCAATGAGACTGTTGTGTTAACTCTCAAGGAAGACCATATAATCCCATCTGTTATGATCCGTTCAGGGAAGAAACTGGCCGCACATAATAAAATAACATAATAATTTACAACCAGTAGCACTGTGAAGTGGGAAAACGTACAGTATACTGATATCCAGTGTATCTCTTCAGTCACAGCAGCAGTATCCATACTGCAAATGTGAAGTCTCTTTTAATGGGGCAAAAGGTAAAATGGGTACCTTGGAAGAGAAGGGGTCTTAGGGGGATAGTGGATGCTTGATTTGAAGTGTGGCACTAGGTTGTCCTTTGCAGGCTGAATAAGTAAATGAGTGCTGTTTGGTACAGTTGCTACCCAGCAGTCCTTTTGCCAGAGAGATTACTGGTCAGTACACCAGAATGTTTACCTAATAGCCTTTCAGCGATACACAAAATATAGAAAATAGGATGTTTGAATGGAATGTACATCAGAGGTTGAGTATACTCTTTACTCCAGCTAACTGGCTAAGCAAATGTAAGGTAACAGCAATTCACAGTTTGGACGAGACAGAAGCAGAATGAGGATGTCAGCAGTTACTGAAGAAACCTTGGGAGTGTAGGATATTTTTGTTTAAGTATCTGATGTACGGTAACAGATAAGCTGTCTCTTGAGTGATTCTTCCTCCATTCATGTTCATACACAGTATGTCTCATTGGCTACAGTTCTATTGCAAATGGCGTAACCTTTACAGCCAAATTGTTGTAAGTTTCCGAGCCCTTATCTGTTGCATGCTGAGTCATGCAGATTGGTATGCAACAGATAATGTCTACAGAGATTTCTTAACTTACAGTAATTATCATCCAAAAGTTATGCCATCTGTGTAACTGTGCAACAGGATTTCAGCCATTATTTTTCTCCATCTATCTCCATCCATGTCTCATTGGCATGACTTTGATTCCAAATATGTTATTTATCTCATATTCTTAAAAAATATCGAAAGGAAACCAGACCCCTAAATGGTTACCTTCTGAATTTTTCACTGTTCAGAGAAATGGAGAACACACAACAAAGTTCAAATATCGCTTCCTACCTCTATTCCAGGTATCAGTAAAGTATAGTCCTCCAGATGTTCTTGAACTGCAATTCCCAGCATTACTTGCCACTGCCTACACTGGCTTGAGATGATGGGAGCTGCAGTCTGAAAACATGTAAAAGACCACAACATACCCATCCCAAGATCTATATGCAATAATGAGAAGAGACGAATTATAACAGCCAACCCGACAATTCTCGTGGCTGAATTCTGCTTGCGAATGTTTGAATTTATCTTTTGAATATGTATGGGTTAAAGATGTGAATCTCACAGCCTCCTGTTCTCTCTGAGAAACTGAGAAAAAAAATCTGTTATCTGCTCACAGCCAGATTTCTCAATGCAATTTTTCCCTCAGAGAAATCTCCTGGGGAATTTCATGGGCCATCTCAGACACATCACGGTTATTTTTTCCTAGAAGGAACACCAAGCTGTGCTGGTACTTCTCTACGGAATGGCACCTGTCCTATATTGCCATCACTGTGCCGAATTTGGCAGTTTCCTGTGCATAACAACAGGTGGATTTTTTTTAAGAAAAAGTGTTTAGTGCTAGGAGACCAAAATCTTAGGAAGGCAGGGAATACACTGGGAAGTTTCAGCAGGGAATCCTAGAATGGTGAAAATCAAAAAGTCACAAAGAAAAACAATTTTTGAGTACTAGTCACATTTCTAGTGTTGGTATATTCATACACATCCATTATTTTCATTTTTATTTTTAACAATGCAGATCATAGTTGATGTTGGGTGCAAAAAAAAGATATGAAACAAGTAAATTTAGCGTATCTTCATTTGAAAGCATGAAACAAGTGAATTTAGCCTTAAACATATGGTACGCAATGCAGCCACCTCATAATTCAGCTGTTAAGTATTTTCAAATACCCATCAGAGTCGAATTACAAAAGTATGATAAGAATCATCTGAAATTCACTAAAGCAAATTCGATTCTGACTTTTTGCCAAAACATATGCTTTAAAAACTCACTTGATTTTTCATCCCTCAGACTGACATAAGAAAAGCTGGGTGGCTTTGCTCAGCTAGAAGCACCTCAAAGAGTAGAAATGAGAAACTATCTACAGTCACCTGAATAGTGCTTTTGTGCATCGTATTATCTATGGACACAGGAACGCCAGGAACACAGAAAGGAAATGAAGCATGCACACCAAATAAACTGGGCTACAATGGGTTGATAATTTTAGAAATTCTG
Organism: Intellagama lesueurii; assembly: GCA_037013535.1. Lineage (NCBI taxonomy): Eukaryota > Metazoa > Chordata > Lepidosauria > Squamata > Agamidae > Intellagama > Intellagama lesueurii. The sequence continues at coordinate 321,697,145 of JBAJHW010000001.1, read as the reverse complement.
CCACCTGGTGCTCTCCATAAATCTCTTTCCCAACCAGACTGGGAAGATTAAAGGGATACAGTGTATGGCCCACACTCTCAACCTAGTAGTTCGGAGTGCTCTGGAGGTTATGGAAGAGACATATATAGTATACCTAATATAACTGAGTGAAACACAAAGGTGGCAGGGCATTTTTACCACAGTGTCCAGGGCAGTGAGCTGTTTCAGCAGAGGCAAGAAAAACTGGGAATGCCACTGCACCATCTAATCCAGGATGTGGCAACTGGACAGAACTACATTTTCTTCCTGCTTGGAAGAGTGCTGAAGTAGCAAAGAGCACTCCACGATTTGACTCTGAGACTTCCATTAGTGTGGCTGCTCCTTTGGGCAGAAAAGAGTGGGACATTATGGGTCAAGTTGTCTATGATCTCCATAGTTTTGAGAGTGCAACAGAGGTCCTCAGTGGGGGTCAGGTGATCCCAATGTTCCAAGGCTTGTTTGGCATGATGGAAAGCACAATGAGGAGACAGTCTAGGGGAATGGGGGGTTCCTTAGGGTAAGAACAGTATTTTTTTTTTCTGGCCTGAAGTGGTGCCCCTGGTCAGCAAGCTAAAGGACCGGCTCCACGACAGGTTTCCCTCCTTGTGCAAGAAGGAAGAGTACATTCTGTTGTATAGTTTTGAATTTTGGCTAGAAACCTCTATCTATGCAGCAGAAGTGCAGGGACATACAGAGCAGAATTAGCTTCAAGTATCCCCAGAGTAGACCATCCCTTTTGTTCTTCCCACCATGACATTACATCATTACAATGTTACACTGATAAGAGAAAGAATAAAAAAAGGTTCCATTTATGTGCAGTTGAAATAGATTAAAAAAAAACGCAAACTGTACGAAAGGGACTCCTTTCAGTAACGGGCCTCAACAGACTCATACCCTGCTTCCAGCAGACTCCTGCAGAGTACATTCTGTTCATAGCACTCCAAACAGCAGAACCAAAAGTTACATTCTAGAGTTCAAATCCTCATGCTTGCAGCGATAGGGCAAGCTTTCTAGGGTAGTGTCTTGAGAAGTATGGCAGGGGCCTATCTTCTGGAGACTCCGCCCCAGAAAAAGGATAAGGCAGAGGCAAAGATAGAGTCATACGTGCAGGTGTCCTGCAAGCCCAAAGAGACTGATCCCTTGTCTTAGTGGGCTGAGAAGGGGTCCGTTTGGGGAGGTCTGGCCAAGGCGGCAGTGCAGCTGCTGTCTTGCCCACTAATAAGTGTGTCCAGTGAAAGTGTGTTCTCTAAGGCATGGTAGATTGTCAATTCACACTGCTCATGCCTGGAACCCGGATCTGTAGAAAAGCTTTTCCTTAAGGTCAACCTACCATTGCTGGCTTCCCAGAAGTCCTCCTTAAGTAAGAGAGAATGGCACACTCTGCTCACAGTACTAGGTATGCCATGCTTCAGTCTGCTGCTCCCTCCTTCTGCCTCTTTCATTCTTCTAAGATTGTGCTCGCTCACTCAACTGTGCTGTGCCTTATGCCAGTTGGCACAATTCCTACCCACCACAGGCTATCTGCTGCTCCAGTCTGCCTGCCCAGGATATTTGCCCAGTCCCTCCGGTGCAACCTCTCCTCTACTTCCCCAATGCTGCTGGCATTTCCTGCTGGCATTCCCACCATTCAGGGTTCAATCAGTATGACCGTTACTGATTATTCATTTCTTCATACCTAGGCACTGGTGGCTATTGGTGTGCACTCTTTTTGTTTGGCTGAATCTCTGGGGAGATGTCAGAGGGCACATGGAAATTCTATTAATTTTTTGGCCTGTTTGTGTGTGTTTTTTTTTTAAAGGAAAATAATGACTATATAGTATTGATTTTGACAGTAACAGAATTCTGGATATCTGGAAATTCGGTATTTTTAGAATTCCAAATTGTGAATTCAAAAGCTGTAATTCCAAGTTCTGAATCAAAATTCTAAATCTAAATTTTGGTGCTAGTACACATCCCCAGTTTCTTGTTCTTGTGGCAATCATACATGCGAACAGGAACTTTTCCTTTGCAGATACACTCCTATGCCAACCATAACAGTGCTAATTTGTTTTGTGGTTCACCTGTGAGGAGTTAAAAAAAAAAAGATGGTACCAGACCAAAATAAAATAAAATAAAATCCAAAACCCACTGGGTGATCAGCCATGCTCAAGCTGAACAACCATGTTCTGAAAAAAAAGGGGAGACTGTTTCTGTACACTAGGTATTGTGTCACTTTTTCTGTGGTCAAGCATCTCTTAATTAGGGCCAAGGTGTTTAGGACTCAGATTGTAACCCTCTGAGCAGGGACCATGTCAGTTATGAATATTAGTGCTCAAGCAATGTTACATACTAATCGATGGTCTATTCAAACAACTTCAACTTCTAATAAACTGTGATCCCATGATTATATAAAGGTAGGGAAACCAGATGACCTGGCGGAGAAAAACATTAGTGAAATGGAAGTAGACAAAAATCAATACAATACTATTTTTGTGGCTATAAAACTATACAGGAGAGTAGATTAGGTCATAGAGGTTATGGATGTATCACTATACCTAAGGGAAAAATGTGAGAACCTAATGAACAGTCTTTATGGATATACACCCTGATTCATAAACCACTGCTACGATTCAGCTGCTATTCACTGTATTAAGAGAAAGGTAACTAGTTAATTCAGTTGCCAGTTCCACCAAATGAAATCAAATGACAATGGGCATATTGTTTTGTGTAAATGTGTCATAAACATGGCCTTGCATCAATGGAGATACTCCTGTTTCTGTGCATAGCATTTCATAAATATCCCTTCTGAAAACAAAGATAATAGAACTTACAGCAATGTAGTCAGTGCCTTCTTTGTTGTAAACAAACAGAAGTAATCCATTCAGCTGATCAGTTTTAAACAGGAAGGAGATTTCAATATTCAGACCATCATGAACAATATGTGAATGGAGTTCTAGGAAACCTTAAGGAAAGAAAGAGGGGGGGGGGGGGAAATCAAAGATATGAAATAACGCTATACTGCAGCTACTCAAAACATACAAGTGAGAATAATATTTAACACATCCAAATTTATGGAATTAAATATAATATTGATCCAATAAAAGTAAAGCATTTTTGGGGTAAGAGACGTGTTGAAGGCAATCCACATCCTGCATGCAATACAATGAACACTCAAGCCATAATACAACAATGAGCAACACTCAACACTCATAAAGCCTTCTCCATTCATTATAATTTTGATACATATAGGGATACCTCATGTGGTGTAGTGGATAGAGTGATGGACTAGGATTCAGAAAACCTGAGTTCAGATCTCTTACTCAACTATGGAAATTCCCTTGTGGGAGAGTAGAATTGGGAAAAACACTCCTTAAATATCTCACTAACTTGGAAAGCCCTATTGGGGTGGCTATAAGTCAGTTCTGGCTTGATGGCACACAATAGCAACACGTATGGGACTACCCTACTGAAACAAATGTGCAAACCCTTAAGGGGGGAAGATCTCTCTTTGTAAGACACTCTGTGTGTGCACCAAAGGCTTTGTACTTTCACTGATTATGTTTTATCATTTTTAAGCCTGAGTTCACTGTAGCACGCCTAGAGTAAAAAGAAGATGATGATTATACAAAGAAGAAAAGCACAGATATTTTTTAATGCATATACCTTTTCCAAGAAAGTGTGCTTCACTTGAAAGCATACTGGGACACCCTTCCCAGTTGTGATAAACGTTTCTTTGCTCCACTGCTTCCTTCCATTCTAAAGGCTTCCAGACTTCATAGGGATGGTGCATCGTTTTCAAGAACACATCTCGGAGACACCCCACAAATCCTTTCCTGATTATTTTAGTGTTGCCTGCACAACACACATAAAGCATAAATAATACATAAAACACTTAATTGCTTAGAAAATGATGCACGTGTTGAAATTTAAAAGTAAACACAGAACTGTTTTGTAACTTCAGAAAGATGTTGTGTTGCTGAAGCAGATCACAGAATTAGGTGCACAGTTCCCCAGCTCATTTCCTTTGAGAAGTTTCTAAGGTTTGATCCCAAAAAGCTGGTGGAACAGCTACACAGGAATGTAGAGACATATTGTGGTGCATACACAGGAAAGGACAATTAAGAGCATCCTACTTGGCCTGAGCTGTTTACTAGCAACTTGAATTTACTTTAAAATGGTTCCTTAATTTTGGCTGTGATGCACCTCATGATTTGGGATGGACTGTCTCCAACATTCCCTCTAAGGTGCGCATGTGCATGGGCATGCAGAGCTCCATTGGCACCACATAGCAGCAGCCAGAGTCGATGCCTATTTACTTCTGGGTTTCGGATGAAATCCTGCCCCCCTGTGTGAAGACCGGCAAGGTCCCATGCAGCAGGGATGACAATTAGAAAGAATGTTGACTGTCTCCACATCAAATAGATCAGCAATGGAAAAATCTTTGCAACTAATAATAAGAGGAGGGGGAATGGAGCTGTAAAGGTGATTGGCGAGCAAACATTTTACAGTATACTAAAAAGAAAGTACTAGCATAAACCCAGCTTTGAACAATAAAGCAGAATCCTTACAAGATATCTACACATGCTTGGAAAGAAGAGGCTCATGTAACTGCAGCTGCATTTCAAGTTATGTCTACCAACACAACACAAGGTGTGCCTGGAAACTCCTAAAACAAAGACCATGCAAATCCTCTCACCTGTGTCTTTTCTTAGTATTGTAAAACCCTGCGGAAGACCACCAACAAAAACTCCAGTATTTTCTCCTATGATGGTACTACCACTTGTAGCTGACAAGGAACCTTTTAAAAAGAAGGAGGAGGAGGAAATATTCTATCGTGAAGATTAACATGAAGTGGTGAAGTAGAACTTGTGAAAAAAGTGAAAGCAAAAAACAAAACAAAAAATGCTGCTTATATACCACCCCATAGCACTTAAAGCATTCTCTGGGCGGTTTACAATTTAATTATGCAAGCTATACATTATGACACTGCCCCCCCCCCCAAGCAAGCTGGCTACTCAATTTATCAACCTCAAAAGGATGGAAGGCTGAGTGAACCTCAAGCCAGCTACCTGGGATTGAACCTGGGCCATGAGCAGAATTTTGGCTGCAATACAATAAATTTTAAGCACTGCGCCACAAGGCTCCTTGTTTTGACCTAACTTTCAAATGCTATAGATCACAACATGTATAATCCTAATGCTGGCTGAGATGAAGGTAGGTAACCTGGTTTCAGAAAACAATGTGCTAGGAGAAAAAGGAACGAGAGGAAGCAGAGCTGCACCATACTCTATTTATTTTGCAAACTGTTATCAATCATCACTGTGAGAGGTGGCCTGGATATGCTGCTGAAGTGATGCAGAGGATTAGGCTTAATTTTAAATCCATTATTTTAATCAATTAAAAATTGTTTCATTCTATATCAAGTTTTTATTCTACCCAGTATGATTGATGCCAGTTTTTTCCAGCTCAGGTTATAGGAACTGCTGGATAGCTCATTGGTTTAGGCATCTGGCTGCGGAGTCAGAGGTTGGCAGTTCAATTCCCCACTGTGCCTCCTAGACAAGGGCTAGATTTTATGATCCATAGGGTCCCTTCCAGAATCTCAAAGAAACATGATGTAGTAGTAATGGGAGATTTCAATTACCCTGATATCTCATGGGAGACAAATTCTGCCAAATATGGCACTTCCAAGAAACCCCTGGTTTGTATGGCTGATAAGTTTCTCCTACAAAAAGTGGAGGAAGAAACTAGAGGGGTAGCTATCTTTGATTTGATTCTAACCGATAGGGATGTCATAATGGAAGAAGTAGCGATAAAGGGAACTCTGCAGGAAAGTTATCATGTTCTACTTGAGTTCTTGATTTAAAAAAAACAAAAGTGGATTGTAGCTGCATGTATATCCTGGATTTTAAGACAAACTATTTTAATAAACTCAGAACAACAATAGGCAATACCCCATGGCAGGAGATCCTAACAGGAAAAGGAGTCCAAGATGAGTGGGAGTTTCCAAAAAGGAAATTCTGGAGGCACAACTACAAAAAATTCCAACAAGAAAAAAAGATGGAAGACAGCAAAAAAAGAAGACCAATGTGGCTTCACAAAAAAGACCTCAGAGAAGACCTGAAAACAAACAAAAGGACACATATAGGAAGTGGAAGGAAGGCCAGGCCACAAAGGAAGAGTATAGACAAGTAGCAAAAAATTGCGGGAATGGGGTTAGGAAGACAAAAGCTGAGAAAGAGATGAGATTAGTAAGAGATGCTAAAAGCAACAAAAAAGCATTCTTCAGATACATGCATAGCAACAGGCAGAGAAAAGAAACAGTGGCCCAGCTACTCAATGGGGATGGAAAAATGATAACAGATGACAGAAGAAAAGGCATGAATGCTCAATCCCTACTTCTGATTGGTCTTTTCCCAAAATATGACCCTCCAGGCAAATGTGAAGTACAAACGGAGGGACAAGATTGCAGCTTGAGATTTATAAACAAATAGTCAAGGAATATGTATTCTCTAAGGCTTTCACGGCCAGGATCTGATTATTGTTGTGGGTTTTTTGGGCTCTTTGGCCATCTTCTGAAGGTTGTTCTTCCTAACGTTTCGCCAGTCTCTGTGGCCGGCATCTTCAGAGGATAGGAGTCAGAACTCTGTCTGTGCTCTGGTGCAGTTTGTTAGGATAGTTGAGTATTTATAGCTGTGGGATCAGCTTTTGTCCTTTTCAGGAGATGGGTGATTGTGGTGATCAGCGTGTTTCTTGTTGTGGGTGTATTGTTGTGATAAGAGGGAGGGATTATCTGTCACTGTGACTGATGGGTGTCATTAGCTGGTCTTTTGTGTGCAGTGATCACCGGTCCTTGTAGATGGGTAGAGTTCATTGACTTTTTTGCAGGCTGTATTTTTCAGTGCTGGGAGCCAGGCTTTGTTGAGTTTTAAACTTTCTTCTTTTTACGTTAGGAAGAACAACCTTCAGAACACGGCCAAAGAGCCTGAAAAACCCAGAACAACAGTCAAGGAATATCTTATTATTTTGAATGAGTTCAAATCTCGAAGACTGGATAAACTGCATCCAATAATTTTCAAGGAACTGGCTGAAGAGATCTCAGAAACACTGTCTATTATTTTCTTGAAATCATGAAGGATGAGTGAAGTGCCAGACAATTGAAGGAGGGCTAACATTTTCCCTATCTTCAAAAAGGGCAAAAAAGGAGGAACCTGAGAACTACAGATCAGTCAGCCCAACATTAATTCCAGGCAAAATTCTGGAGCAGATTATAAAGCGATCACTCTGCAAGCACCTTGAAAACAATGCAGTAATAACTAAAAACAAAATATATTTGTCAAGAAAAAATCCTGCCAGGCTTATCTTTATCTCATTTTTTTCATCAGGTAACCTCCCTGGTAGATGCTGTATTACTGTAGACATAATATATCTTGACTTCAGCAAAGCCTTTGACAAAGTGCCCCATGATATTCTGATTAACAAGTGAACTAAGTGTGGGCTGAATAGCACAAATGTCAGGTGGATACACAGTTAGTTACAGAATTATACTCAGAGAGTGTTTATCAATGGCTCCTCAAACTGGGAGGAGGTAACAAGTGGGATACCACAAGGCTCAGTCCTGGACCTGAAGCTCTTCAACATTCTTATTACTGATCTGGATGAGGTAGTTCAAGGAACATGTATTAAATCTGTAGATAACACAAAATTGGGTGGAATGGATAATACTTTGGAAGACAGGAACAAAATTCAGAAAATATATTGATAGACTTGAGCACTGGGCTGAAAACAACAAAATGAAATTGAATAGGGTAATTACAAAGTTGGGAGGGGGGAAAGCACAGTTACAAGATGGGAGATACTTGGCTCAATAATACTGTAAGCAAGAAGGATCTTGGAATTGTTGTAGATCAAAAGTAGAATATGAGCCAATAGTGCAATGTGGCTGCAAAAAGGGCAAATGCTATTTTAGTAAATATTCTGTAAATGCATTAACAGAAATATAGTCTCCAAATCCCAGGAGGTAGTAGTCCCCTCTATTTGACACTGGTTAGGCTTCATCTAGAGTACTGTATCCAGTTCTGGACACCACACTTTAAGAACGATGCCAACAAACTGGAACAAGTTCAGAGGAGGGCAACAAGGATGATCAGGGAACTGGAAACCAAGCCTTCTGAGGAAAGACTGAAAGAACTGGTCATGTTTAGTCTTGAGAAAATAAGACTGAGGGGAGATATGATAGCACTCTTCAAATATGTGAAAGGCTGTCATATAGAGGAGAGGCAAGATCTGTTCTCTATCATCCCAGAATGCAGGACATGTAAGAATTGGCTCAAGCTGAAGGAAGGAAGATTTCGGCTGAACATTAGGAAAAACTTCTTAACCGTTAGAGCAGTATGACAATGGAACCAATTATCTCATGAGACAGTGAATGCTCCAATGCTGGAAGCATTCCAGAGAAAATTGGACAGCAAAATTGGATCAACTTTGATTTGGATTCCTGCACTGAGCACAGAGCTCGACTCTATGGTCTTATTCGACTCTCGTAGGCCTTTCCAACTCAATTATTCTATGATTCTATGAATTTAGATGGAAAGATATTACATTCCAGGCCCAAACTGCAAGTGTGACATCTATCTTATAGAGATGTTTGCTATTGGTCTCTACATGGTTCAAAAAGATCAAGATGTCTGAGTTTAAAATAAAGCAGTTTGGTATAAACCTTGCATGTTTTCATAATCTCTACAGCCTTCCCATGGTAATGTGTTTAAACATTATTGTGGATGTTTTTAAAAAACAGTAAAACAAAGATAACTAATAGTGAAAGAAAAGTCTATAGAACATTTCAGAAGAAAATAATAATGTGGAAGTCACTCTTGAGAAAATTAACAATAAGCCTATGAACAAGTAGTAATGAGAGAATTACCTGTGAACTGCCCATCAACTGTGATTGTTCCCAAAGCTTGATTTCTTACAGCAATTATATGGTGCCAACTGTTATCATTATATTGTCTTCCACCATCATTATCTGGAGTTAGTGCAACAGCAGATCCCTTTTAAAAGATATTTAAATGATTAATAAAAATGTGCCCAGTTAAGTTAGAGAGTCACTGCTATATAACCCTTACAAGGGTAACTTCATTTCAGTCAGGAATAAGAATTATCTTGCAATATATGAAGATTCCTCTTGATGCTGAAATAGGGCAGAGTCATTGACAAATTAAACTTTTCAACTTTGGATACAATATAACCTCATTACATATACATCTTCATTCAGTAACATTAATGCAATCTACTGAACTGACTGAAATAGGTTGTGGGGGGAAAGGAAAGAAAGAAACAAGAATATTCAGTTGGTCCTGTGACCTGAGTGGAAAAGGCAACTATCACTGATGCTGGCCATCCTTCCATTATCTGCCTATTGATGGCTCCATCCTTGTGTGTAGAATCCAGGTGGTACTAGCCAGATAGTTAGGGCTGGGACACACAGCAGGCAATAATGATGTGAAATCTCTCAGTTTCAGTTTTGTTGCCTTTCTATGAATTCATATTGCGTTTTCATCCTGAGCTACTTTCATATGGACTTGCAAGACTTTCGTTTTTCTTCTTGTAATAACTTGTTTTTCTTAGTTTTCAAACACTTTTTTTCTTATTGCGCACATTTATTTATATATTTTGTGTACTCTAAATATTTCTTTACACATTTCACCTAATGCACACCTTGGGTAAGCTGTGCTCATGCATATATATATTTTTTATCTTCCACTGTGCACATAGTAGAAATCTGATTTTAAGTCGCACAGATCACTTTGCGCATGCTTTGGCTCTAATCGGTCATTATTACCTATTAATTTCTTATCACAGGAGTGACTAGCTCCTGGCCCTGCTTCTCCATCATTGCCTTATCCATGTGCAGAGATATGTCTACAGAAGTCCCTCCTTGTACATAAGCTTTCCATGCAAGCAAGAACACACTTCCTTCTGTCTGTCGCCCCCTTTTCCCCCCATGGAGAGCAACGTGTATGGAGAGAGAGAGAAGTTCTTGTCCATGTGTATATTGTCCACATAGGAACCTTTCCTTCTGCAGAGGCATAATTGTGTGTGTGAAGAAAGCATTGATGGAGAGGCGAATGGCTAGGCATTCCTTTCAAAACATGTTGCTGAGAAATGGATAAGTAACAACTGAATAGGGCTTTTATTTCTGCAGGGTATCCCATAAGCCTAACAAATGGGTGAATCCTTGAGGCAATCTGCATTGCTTTTCCCAACAAGTCTTGAGAAGAGAGAAAAGACTATGTTTTCAAGATTAACAATTTAAGACCGGGGTGGGTGGGTGTGTGGGAAGGAATCCATCTCAACCAGTCAGAAGTAAATTTGAAGCCAGGAACCAAGAACCAGGAGTTGTGGTTTGGACATCACTTTGGAAGCCTCCTTGCAGATGATAGTCAGGGTGTAGCTCCAATACTATTTTTTTGGTAGGATTCTCAATACGTTGATCAGGGGAGCTTTAAACCCACTCAATTGGTGAGAAACAAGATCATAGAGAGAAGTGCTGAGCCAGGTAGGAAAAAACGAGAGGAAAACATGAAGGAGGATGTGTAAGGCATTCAGGGTGAAATTTTGTGCTGAGTCCAGTACATTAAGGGGAATACATATTCCTTTTGGAAGAACCCTTATTTGGGCTTGGAACTTAAGAAAGAAAAATTCAAAAAGCTCAGAGAGAAAAGATGTGTGGAGAGCCCAGGGATAAAAAAAAAAAAAGGGGGGAGGAGGGAGTGGGATCTTCTCTTTTTCCTTGAACACTCACACACACAAAACCCCAAATGGTTTTTTTATGGTGCAAAATCTCAAAAATTAGAACACGGAAGCCACAACCAGAAATCAACCTATGTGAAAATTCAGAAATTAACTCATGCATAGGAAATGGTAGAAAAGTTAGAAATGGTAGCACATCTTCCTTTTTTCCCTTGAAGTAGAAAAAAGGTTGGGAAATCCCAAAATTATTATTCAGTATTACAATACAGAAGACTCAATCAGAAATTAACTCACATGAAGGCAAACTGGAGAGTTATTTAAAGAAGCCACAGCACTTTCTTATGAGCTGTTATTCAGGAGGACATGTAAAAGAAAGGAAAGGAGGTGTCCTGGGCAGCAATAGATGGGATAGTCCCTCATTATAATGGAGAAATCTTAAAGGTCTGGTTGCGTTGTCACAGTAGGAATTTCTCTCACCTCCCAGAGATTGTAAATTGGCTTGCTTTGTGAATGCGCGATTGGCCCTCAGGATTTAAGTGCAAGACTCCTTTCAAATCTAATTTCTCAGACAAAAAATTCTAACACCTCACATGCTTTCAACTCTAATGAACGGGCTATCTATAACATCTCTTTCTGCCCCTGTGTAACCAAGACCGAATAAATATTGTAACCAAAACCTGTAAGAGAGGTATCTGGAAGGCAAAGGAATCAGAATGAGGTGAAGCTTGTAAGCAATGTGAAAAGCCAAAACAACAACTTCTGTATATGTGGTATTCACCCACCACCTCCAAATGTAGCTTCAACATAATAGTACCCAGGGTGACACATGCATATTAATTAATTGTGAAATTTGTGAAAAGAAATTTGAATGTACATTAGAATGAGCATCCCACTTGAGAAGCAATGCTGAATTGATAGGCACTGAGAAGCAGAAATTCCTATGCCGTTTCTGATTGTATTCAGACTCTGTTTATTCTCCACTCCACTTAGCTTGCATAAGATTTTGCACATCCATCTCCTGATTGTTCTTTTTTGTTTCTCTTGGTGAGAAGTAAATCAGACACAATTGGACATAAGGAAAGTTCAGACAATTTTCATACCGTTGGAACAATGCCTATGTTGAAAAGGGAACCTGTCAAATTAAGTAGTATCCTTACTTTTCAGTGGAGGTGAAGGAGAATTAAGATCAAAATTTCAACTTCAATTCCTCCAAAGTTCACTTTTCAGCTTAGTGTGTAAGAAAGTAGGTGGGGGTATGAAAAAACATTAGTAGGTCCTAGTTATGCATCCAAAGACACAAAAATCAATACCATTTTTGACACTAATTGCATCCTTTTTCAGACACTCTGCAGATTATTTATGGAAAGCTCTTTAGAGCACCATGCCTAGCAGCTTGAGGAAGAGTATATTGTCAGAAATGAGTGTGGATTCCATATTTGGATAAATAAAGGATGACCACCCAAAAATAATCAGTCTTTAAACAAACAATCATGCATGCATGGAGAAAGACCATAGGATAGCATTTGAAGGCCAGAGCTCTCTGACATCATTTGTATGTAAGAAGTGGATACAAAAATAAATTTCTCTCTAATCACAATATTCTCCATTTATATTAAAATAAATGTCTCTAAACACATGCATAATTGTAAACTATTGTATGAGAGTCAAGATTTTAATGATCTGAATGACTAATGACCTGGTAAATGAAATCTATAATTTTTAGATTTTTAAGAAGGAAAACAGATGCTGCTACAAGCACCATGACAGCACTTGTGCATTCCTTCTAGAAAAGTGTGTGTGTGTGTGTGTGTGTGTGTGTGTGTGTGTGTGTGTATAATAGTTACAGACAGGTTTGTATTTTAGAGTTTGTTGTCTAACAAAGAAGGTATATAATATATCACATTAAATGGTAAGATATCCACATTTAAATTTACCTTACATATAGTTTGTGAAAAATCGAAAGAAGAACAAGCAAAGTGAAACGGCCATAGAGTTACAGAAGCCAGTAACAGTAGATCGCTTCAGTTTTAAGAATATTTTCAGCAGCTATGTATAAACCATTACACATTGCTATGCCAGTCATGAATCTCAAGCTGGTTCACAGCTTCATATCCATCTCTTTGGGACATCTTCAGCTAAAATCCTTGTAAGACATCTGTCTAAAATTTTGGAACTAAAAGAGTCATATATCGGCTGCAATGTAATTTTTTTAAAAAAATTCTGCTTTTGTGTTTCTCTTTTTAAACAGAAGACCTTAAAACTATATGTCACGTTACTTGAAAAACGTGGTGACTCTCCCTGCTTGAAGTTTAGCCAAGCTCAGGAGCTGCGATGTGGAGAGTCATTTTGGCCTGTATCAAATTCACTGCAAGCTGGATATAATACTCTACCTGCAGAGCTTACACCATCTCCTCTGATCTTTTCCTGTTGCACAAACTAGTGATGGCCCCTATTGTTTTCAGCAGGGCTGATGCTTGTGCAAAGAGATACTGGTCCCTTCCTTGCAAGAGCTCCAGGAAACTCCTACCATTATCACCACCACATACAATGATGTGTTGCACTCACAGAGCCAGGCAACAAGATATGGCCTAAGCAATTTTGTAACATAAGTGTGTGTGAATTGTGTGAGGGCCTCTATGTGCACATGTAATAATTACCTGCTGGTTTATTCATGAGAGCCATCACTCCTCTAAAACTGGATGTCATCTGGTTCAGCATGTATGGCATACATAAAAGTTTTTTGTCCTATCAGAATTTGGTATTTTACAAACTGAAATGCTTTCCATTTCGTACACTATTTTTTATTGTCTTCCACCCTATTTCAACATTTTAATATTTTACAAACACACATTTCATTATCGTAGTTTAATAATTAAAACCAGAACTGGTGTCATGCCCAATTAATGTGCCCTGGTAGCATGCCCATTAGTTTTTCCATTAGTGAATTCAACAATACTAATGGGATTACTAGCATGGGATGCTAATTGGGCGTGACATAAGAAACTGGCTTACTTCTTAGCATACCCTTGCTAATGATGAAATTAATGAGCATTTTATTAAATGCTGTCTCATCAAAGTGTACTTAGTTAGCGTTAAAATTGTTACAAACGATGCTGCATGCCAAAGATCAGGTGTCTACAAAAGGGATTCTTTATATGTTTTGGCAACAATCTGGAACATTTTATTTTATTCATCAAAAATCATATTTGTTACCACCCTATTTCAACAAATTAAACTACATAGCCAACATAGGCCAACCACAGTGTAAATTTGAAGGAAATCACTGTGCAGATTCAAATGCATTCCTTTGGATGCTTCTGTAACATTCAAAAAAGCTGAATGGCTACAATCCACAATCCATTTACTTTGCAACTGTGCTGTCAGCTTTAATAGGAATCGCTCTGAAGTAAAAGAATTTCATGTTTTTTCCACCTTTGGACAAGAATAGCCATTATAGAATTTACAGCCTTTTTAAATTTGCAGCCGTTTCGCAACCAGTTTGCAGCCTTTTTAAAACACAGAGTAGAGGCCATCTGCCAGGATCTTGACCATCTTTCTTCTCCAGTAGATCAAGCTGAGGTGTCCACTGCACCACCTTGCCTGGTGAGCTTAACACAGTTTCAGCCTGTGACATCAGTAGAGGTCGACAGGGTGCTTGATCGCTGCAAGCTCACAGCAACCTCACTAGGTTGAACCTAGACAAGCCAGCTTTTATGAGTCAGACCAGGCTATTATTAATGGGTCTTTCCTTGATGGCAGGGTTCCCTGAGCCCTCAAGGAGACATTTATTAGGCCTATTCATGAAAAACCTAACCTGGCGGCAGACAATATTAACAACTATAGACAATGTTCCTTTTCTTAGCAAGCTATCGGAGAGAGTGGTGGCCGATCAGTTACAGGCACTCCTGGAGGAGACCAGTGTCCTCGCTCTATTCCAGTCTGGCCACACCATGGTATAGAGATGGTATTGGTAACCCTGCAAGATGACCTTTTGAGGGAGACTGACGGGGGCAAAATGTCCTTGTTGGTCCTCCTCAACCTTCAATACCATCGATCACGGTATCCTCCCGGGGTGGCTTTCTGGGTTGGAGATCAGTGGCCTGGCTTGGCCTGGCTCCAGTCCTTCGTAGAGGACTGTCCTCAGAGAGTTCAGCTTGGGGAGATTATGTCCACCCTTGGACTCTCAATTGTGGAGTCCCACAGGGGTTGATCATCTCCTCAATGCTGTTTAATATATATATGAAGGTCATCAGGGGTTTTGAAGCTTGACACCCATCTCTATCTCTCCTTCCATCCCTCTGCAGAGGATGCCATTCTGTCCCTTGAGTGCTGTCTGGATGCTGTGCTGAGCTGGATGAGGGATATAGACTGAGACTGAACCTGGACAAGACCTGCAGGTGGGTGACTCTAGTGTTTGCGGACTGGGTGCCTCCCTCTCCTTTGGGGGGGCACTATCTCCACTAAGGATGAGGTTCGCAGCTTGGGTGTACTCCTGGACCCAGCACTGTCAATGGAGTCCCAGATAGCATCTGTGGTTCACTCCACCTATTTCCACCTCAGGTGGATTGCCCAGCTGCGTCCCTACCTTGACACCGGGTCCCTCAACACACTGGTCCATGCATTGGTAGTCTTATGATTAGACTACTGCAGTGCTGTCTATGTGGGGCTGCATATGGGGCTGCTATGGAAATTTCCACCGGTCCAGAATATGTGGCCAGACTACTGAGTGGTGTAAAGAAATATCAACATATTTCCCCTACTTTGGCCACCCTGCGTTGGTTACCTGTTTGTTTTCATGTGAGCTTCAAGGTGACGGTACTATCCTATAAAGACCTAAATGGTTTGGGACCTCAATACCTCGCAGAACGCCTCCTCCTGACAAGATCTTCCCAGGCTGAGCGGTTCAGAGTGTTGACCCCAAGAGAGGCCCGGAAAGAGAGGACTAGAAACCGGGCCTTCTTGGCAGTCACTCCCCAACTCTGGAACAACCTCCTGCCCGAAATCCACCTGGCCTCTTCACTGAGAAATTTTAAAAGATCACTAAAACATGGTTTTTTAGACAGGCCTTTCTGGACCTTATAACATCCTAATATAGTGGTTGTATTCACATTTATATTATATTAAAAACAACCACCACCACCAACTCAGCCACATTCTAACTGAAGATGAGGGACAATTTACAATGATTCCTATACAATTCTCAGCTAAAAAGCTGCATACAAAAATAATAATCTTAGAACTGCAGAGCTAGAAGGAACTCCATGGGTCATCAAATCCAGCCCCTATCAAGAAGGCATAGTGGGGAATTAAATTGATATAGTGAATGTTGCATGCAAAAGAAATGCAGCATGGATAAAAAGGTAAAGGTTCCCCTTGACATTTAGTCCAGTCGTGTCCGACTCTAGGGCGCGGTGCTCATCCCCGTCTCCAAGCCATAGAGCCAGCGTTTGTCCGTAGACCGTTTCCATGGTCACGTGGCCAGCGCAACTAGACACGGAATGCTGTTACCTTCCCACCGAGGTGGTACCTATTTATCTACTCGCATTTACATGCTTTCAAATTGCTAGGTTGGCAGGAGCAGCATGGATAGTTATATACAAAAATGCATTTGCTTCCTCCCTGCTAGAAATGAAGAGGTGACACAACTGTCATGGGATGAACTAAGTTAACTCTTTTAAACTCCCCCAACCTGCAGTGGAGCTTCTCAAACAGTGTAGATCCTGGGGCAGAAGCAAGTATCCTCTTTGACTACTTCTGCTGTCGTCTAAGGAAGAGTGCTGATGCCCTCAAGCCTTGTTTATATGCATACACCCTCACATCAACTAGATTCTTCAAGAAGAACTTCCCATGCCCGTTTCCTTTCACATCCCTAAGAGGACTAGCTTGTGATCCTTATGGCTGTTAAAACTGCTCCTAAAATGAACCCCTCAGTCCCATTACCATAGCAGCCCCTGCCTTGAAGCAGCATTCACCTTTGGGTGCCTACGGAGGTCACCACTATGGACCCAAATTTTCTGCACTAGCCACACAAACACTATGACCACCTACTTATATGCACTCTGCCCCAGTACTTCCTACATATCCAGTGGGTAAGTATGGAAGAGGCAACAACAAAATCTGCAGTCTTTTGCCTAATAAGCCAAACCAGTGAACCAAGACCAAACATTCCTGACCAGAATACTAGACAACACATCATACTAGAACCATGTGTGGGCCATGGAGCGAATAGTGGGTTGGGAAGGACTTGCCTGGCCTACCATTCCTGCATCTGATGTAGGCATACAGCCTCATCATCCCAAGACCTACCTCCTTCATTGGAGGAGACAAAGTGCCCCCAACTGCCTAGATACAGTGGCAAAATAAAGAGCTGAACACAAATAGTATAAGTTAGAGAAAAGTGTATATAGTTTTCATTCAAAATTCTAGAAGGGGATGAAAAAATGTGAAATATTGGAGGAATATGGTCAGTTGTCAAAAATATTCCAGTCTAGGGGCAGGCAAGGTAAATTCTTCCACCAGATCTAATCCACCAGATTTCCAAGATTTGCCCTTGTTGCATTTTGATAACCATCTGCTTACTTCAATAGGACCATTATGCAACTATTCAAAGGGGAAAAATAATAGTGAGGCTTTCATATCAAGGACAACAGCACAGTACTGAATACCACGTGCCATAGGCAAGAAACAAACTTGCCTATGCCTTGTTTATACACTTTACAGAATTAGCTGGTTCATCAGCCTACTGTCGGAAGTCAGATGCTGGACTAGAAACACCTTGCTGTGCTCCAGTGAAGCAGTTCCTACACTGCCACGAAAACTCATGTCAGGTAATATTTGTTAGTCTTTCAGATGACTCCATCCATATTTTTTGCATGTGGAAAATGGGCAATGGGTGAACAGTGCATAGCAAAAAACGTGGCTTACAGTTAAGCTGCCTGCTTCCAATTATTTGCCTGATATGCAAGTCCAGTTCATTGACCTATGGATTCATGCTTAGGCATCCCTGCTGCTGTTTGAAAAAGCAAAGATTAGTTCTTCAGAACCAACAAAGTGTTCAGACTGAAATGCATTATGTATCTGCTCATTTTCCTGTATCTGAATCTCATCTGTTGTGTAGAGGGAGCTGGTCTGGCAATTCTGTTTGTCTTTTCCGCCTGGGATTCTCCATTTAAGAATGCAATCCTATAAATATTTCTTTGAGAGTAAATCCTAGTTCCTTTGCTTTTGGAAGCAAGCAGTGAACATGCCATTTCATTTCTCTGAAGTATCGCTATTTTCTTTGGCTGGGACCCTTCACTGTGCAGAAGCAGAATGCAGCGCACTTTGAACAGCATATGCAGCATCCACAAACAGAGTAGCCACCTTTGCCCCACCAGAACAGCTTTGCACTTAGTCAACGACAGTCATGCCAAGAATCTTGCAGTTTGGCAAGTCCATTCCTCTTAACAGGGGATCCTCTAAATTCCACCTTTTGATGTATGAGAGTCCAAAACTCCCCCAAAAGGAGAATGAAGAGTCAAGGTCCTGGGCAGGAAGAGATTATTTGATTCCTTTACGATTAGGCTAGAGCAGTGGTTCCCAACCTTGGGTCCCCAGATATTCTTGGACTGCAACACCAGAAATTCTGGCCAGCACAGCATGTGGTGTGGGCTTCCGGGAGTTTTAGTCTAAGAACATCTAGAGACCCAAGGTTGGGAACAACTGGGCTAGAGGGTTCTTTATGTAGATAAATGGTTCTGCTAAGACATAGCATGCAGAGCATTACACTAAGGATAGTTGCATCCTATGGAGGGAATACGGTACAAGCTATCCTGGCTTCTTATGAAACGATGGCAACTTTTGCTTGTATATGCTGGATAGCTCAGTGGTTTAGGTCTCTGGCTGTGAAGCCAGAGGTTGGGAGTTCAGTTCCACACTGTGCCTCCATGTCAGGGGCTGGACTTGATGATAGGATCCCTTCCAGCTCTGCAGTTCTAAGATTATTATTATTATAACAAAGGAAAGGATACCACTAGGTTCTTACCCCAATGGAAGAAGCCTCAATGGTAGTGAATCAACCCTTCCCACACAACCCCTGCGTGCCCTCAGTATCTGCTCCAGATGGCCTGGAAACCCTCCAAGAGGGGAATCTTGAGAACTGTGAGATGCTGGGCAGCAGAAGGAGAGCCTCAAAGAGCATTCACATGAGAGCTGCACAAGAAAGAAAATCTCCTCTGAGATTTAGCGACCAGTTTCTTCTGTCAGATAAGGAACCATAAGGAATCTAGGCAAAAAACGAAGCTAATTTTGTTGTTGCGTTGTTTTACTGCATGGAATATTGTGTCTATTATATATAAAATGTTCATTATTGTTGTTTCATTTCTTTTGGGGATGTATATCATCAGCCAGGACAATTTTTTGAAAATTAAACATTTTCCCCTCCCATCACAAAGATCCTACAGTTTACAAATAATCCCCTTTCATTGTTAGGAACCTGTGAGGGCTGAGGGACCACAGAGACAGGTCGAAGCCTTTGATTACCTGAATGTCACCAATCAGAGTAACTTTACCATTGATGGTGATTTTCAGTAATAAACCATGTTCCCCCCTTCTGTCCCCACAATCCCTTACAGCTCCCCTGCAATGAAAGGATTACTTGGCCCCACAGAGGCATCAGAATGGGAGGGGAGAATTTTTAATTTTCACAAAAGTGTCATAGAACTTACAAAAACTATATTTCTGCTACTGTTTGCAAAATACATCTTATGACGTTTATTATGATTTTTTTATTTTAAAAAATGCTTTTTATTTCATTAGCTGCTTAATTACTTTTAAAAGGAGCACTTGAAGTTTTGCACAACACAACAATTCTTTTATTACAGCTTTGCCAGCCTCTACGAAGATGTTACTTTATGTATCCATAGTGTCAGTACTTCATGCAAAACAATTACATCTCTAAAATATAAGTCAAACTTCATAATCTACCAGCAACTCACTACCCAAAGAACCATAGGTGTGTTGACTCTTGTCTGCTAAGAAAAATTCCACTACAATTCAGATGAAGCCATTAAAGTCTCCATTAACAAGCAGAGAAAGAATGGAAATTATTACATTAATAAAGGTATAAAATGCCACTAACACTGCATTTTTCACTACTTTTACTATACCTGTGGATCAAAAAGGAAGTAAGGATGTCCACTTTGCAGCTGAAGTGCAATATATTCTTCTTGATTCCCAGGTGAAACAGAGAGAAAAATTAGACCATCAGGTTCTGCAGTTCTAAAACTCACTTTAACACCTTAAAAAGAAGAAGATATTTACCTCTTACTTTTTCATTCATTCATAACATGCCACATATATCTATCTGGTAAAAGCCAGAATTATAATCTAGGTGAAAGAACTCAAGAGATATTGTCACAATGTGTGCTTGATACCCGTGAACCAACTTACATGATTGTTCGGAAAATACTGTAAAAAAATCACACGGTTTTGCCTCCTTCAGGTTTTAGTACCTCAGGAAAAGTATGTCAGGAAAGGCCTAGCTGAGCTTGGTGCCCAGCTGAAGATCCAGGGATTGTCCTGAGAGGACAGCGAGGCTGTGTGACCTTGGTCAAATTACATGATCCCAGAGGATCCTCCCCAGAAGGGAATGGTAAACCACTGCTGAGTATTCTATACCTAGAAAAAGTTTTCCATAAGTAAGAACTAACCTGCCAGCATGTGAATATTATTGTATAGTAGGACACCCACACCCACATCCACAGGGGATTGGTTCCAAGACCCCCTCGCATATGCAGAAAACTGCAGATAATAGCGAATGCTATACATAGCATGATAAAAGAAAAAATCCAGAAGAAAATTATTTTAATGTGTATTATCAGAACTGACCACTAGAGGGCACCAGAGACCATGGTATGCATTCTTCAACAACAAGAATTCATAGCACGGTCTTTGGCTCTCTATAGTGGCCAGTTCTGGTAATACATGTGAAAATAGTTTTTTTTCTGGATTTTTTTCTTTAAATATTTTTAATATTTTTAGACCACGGATAAGTGAAACTGCAGATACTGATGCCGTGCATACAGGGGCCCTACTGTATTATTGGTGAAGGAAAGATCAACTATATTTATTTGTTCGGTTGTTCTCCATTCTTTTCTACCACAACTTACTCTTTTAATCTCACAGTGACATGTAGGATCTTGCACTTCAATAACATCAGCTAAATCACTTAAATTGTTTACTTCTTTGTTAGGTGAGAGGAATAATACAGGATATGTGTAAGACCCAAACCTGCTTTTGGGTCTTTCCTTTATAAAATGACAGGAGAAAAGACATTATGGGCTTTAAAATGTTATAAAACCCAAGTAAGGCTGCTGGCTTTCCACATCCTATTATCTATGGAGTACACAACTAAAACCATGTGAATCATAGAAAGCTCTGCCTTCTGTGTTAGAAGTTTTTTCATGGAAAGTTTCTGCATACACATGCCCAAATATGGAAGGTGCAAATCTCAATGAAAATGGAAAACAGAATTTTCAGATGCTGAGCTTGACACAACTTTCACTGTGCCTTATCATTGTTTACTCATTCTGTTGTTAACATCTCAGTAGTAACTTTTCCATGAGAGCACCTTTTTTAAATTGGGCCAGAATAGAACATTCACGTTTAGTTTGTAGGAGCTAAATATAGCAGCTTCTAATCTCCTACTATTACGATTTTTAGGTGACAAAAAGGCACACCAGTGGAAGTGAAAAGTAAATATTTGATGAAGGCTGTGTTGACACAATTACATTGCTTCTCTGTTGAATATTGAAATTAGTTGTAAAATTCCATATTGTTTTTGACAAGAGTACTTAGGATTAACAACATATTCTTACTTCATACACATTGATACTTATGTCTTTGTGATTCCCGTTTAACACACTAAGCAGACAGCAGGCTAATTTATTGGGTTTTACCCAGCTGTATCAAATGAATCAACTTCTTCACATTCATTTTTCCCTTCCTTTGCCACACATAAAATAATGTAATAGAAGCTTTCTATGTAGACAGAATCTAATATGAAAAATTAAAGAATCATAACTGTATCATGTATTCCTATTACATAATGCTACTAATTACCTCACGCCACAAGCAGTATCCTTTGACCCACACACTTTAATCACACCACAGGTTGTTACGCAGTGCATCACAATGTACTCACAAATATTAAGACATTCACTTGAGATAATGAACATCAATCATGTTATTAAAATAGCTGTTCACAGCTATGTGACAATTGACTTTGAATAAACATGACAGGGGATATAATCAAAAACTCTTTTATGTTTCAGTGGCATTTCAGAGACTTGGAATGAGAAAAAGGAAGAAAAAACTGGAGGGAAAGGTGGAGAAACTTAATTTCTAGTTACTTATATTTCTTTATTTATATTGGCCATTTCTTAACTGATGTTCTATCTTGGCACTGAAGGTGATTTAATATACAGAAAATCTAGAATTAACAGCATAGTTAATAAGAATCAATGTAAAAGTGAATATGTCTTCAACAGATCTTAGCCCAAGGTTCATTATGTATACATGTATGCATGCATGTATGTACTGTATGTATGACAAAGAGTCAGGCACAATTAAAACAGGTTAAACAATTGCCTAAAATGTATTCTCGAAGGCTTTCACGGCTGGGATCCGATGGTTGTTGTAGGTTTTTCGGGCTGTTTGGCCATGTTCCAAAGGTTTTTCTTCCTAACGTTTTGCTAGTCTCTGTGGCCGGCATCTTTAGAGGACAGGAGCCAGCGCACAGAGAGAGTTCTGACTCCTGTCCTCTGAAGATGCCGGCCACAGAGACTGGCAAAACGTTAGGAAGAAAAACCTTCAGAACATGGCCAAACAGCCCGAAAAACCTACAACAACCAATTGCCTAAAACTCCAAAGATTTATAATTAAATATTTAATTAATTAATTTACATTTGCACTGGTATGACATCATTCCATAGCAACATGTTGTTCAACATTTATTTTATTTTATTTATCTACTGCCTCTCTTGTGGACACACTACTTTTAATTTAATTACAAATTAAAAACTCAAAAACCCACATGTAATGGACTCTTACTTGAATTTGAAGTTTCAGATTACCACAAGGTAAATACATATTTGAAAACACTTTTCTGAGATTCTCATATATTAAATGATATTTGTTTAAAAGCTGTACAAGGGACTATCTGGCTAAAACAGAAACATGTATAGTCTGATTTGGACTTTTCTTATGCTACCTTACTGAATGTGAGGACTATTCCTACTACCAGCACAGCCTCTGTAGGTCTCTGTTTTCTAGTCATGTCTTGTCCTGTACGTATTACATTTTTGCAAAGGTACCATAATACTTTGGGCCTCTCTCTTTCAAAGAGAAATGGCCTTTGAAAGCTGTTCTCTGATCCTTTGTGGGATGTGTGTTTAACAATTGCCTTAGAAAGGCCATTTTGAACAACACCCCGCCCCCAAGGATCAGGGAACACATTTCAGTGAGGTACACAAGCATGACCCATTTTGCTTCTGTATGAGACAATATGAGCGGGCAAAGTATATGGCCAGAAGACTCCTTTTGGATGGAACCGGCTGAGGGAAAAGTAAGATGGCTGAAATTCAGTCAGAGGCATCTATCTATCTCTGGTATTTTAAAGGTGTTCTCTATAATACAAATGTTGGCCAGATTTGAAAAACACAATAAGTTAAGAATTTTTTTAAAAAGTGTTATAGCATCATCTCAAGACCACCAAAAACTTTCTTGACCGCATCCATCTACAAAGTGCACAAGCTGAAATATTGGTGAATATCTAAATGAGCAAATAAAAAGGTGAATGAAAGAATAATAGAATCATACTCTACCCAAATTCCCGAATCAAGGAAATCATCTTGATTTAGATCCAAGTACTTTCTGCTGTGTTAAAATGACTAATCTGATACCTGTTTTTATTTTTTTTACCACCCCATTATACCCACTACTGGTAAAACAAACAGGACATTTTAGCTTTAATCTTCTTACTACATAACCCAAATAACTTCAGTCATGTTTGCATTAATGTTGCATTAATCATGTTGTTGCGTATTAATGAGTTTTCAGGCTATGCTAATTACTGTCATAGATTCTGCAGCAGCCCATTAAATATACAAATTACAGAATTAAAGAGCCAGAGCTCTTCATGATTAATCTTTAAATGGAGAAAAACTAATGATGTCTGTACAAAGTTTCTCTCTACTTTGGGCTGAGTGAGCCCAATGAACAATCAATTAGAGTATTTGAGGAATAAGAAGCCCATAAGATATTGTAAGGTGTGTGAGTTTTTTAAGTTCCTCAAAATAGACATTGAAAATATCGGGGGGGGGGGGGTTTAAAAGATTTTACACTATACAAACATTTATAAAATCTCTGAATCTTTACGATTTTCTTAAGTGTCTAGAAGCTTACATTCATTATCATGTGCCCACTGGAAGCAGCTGCCTCTGTATGAATATAGTAAATCAATCTTCTCTTTTTAGCAAGGACACCAGTCCTGTTGCTCTCTAGTTAAGAAGATTTACAGCAAACCTTGGTGAAAACAAAGGCAAGATAAGTTTAGAGTCATTTGATAAGAGTTGATGTATTAGAAGCACTTTCCCCTCCTAGTTCCTGAATGATGTTTTGTTTAGGAGGAGAACAATGGGTAGTGGTTAGGGACTGTAAATTAAGAGAGATGGATTCTGCACCAGGTTCTGCCACAGACACAGTGCAGAACATTAGTCAAGTCATTTAACTTCTTCTATCCTAATTTCATGGATCATCTGTAAAATGGAGGTTGGTACTGGGGGCATCTAATTTCCAACAAATTATTCAGAAAAAAAGTTAAGTAGTGTGTGAGAATCTTTTTATACTATCTGAAAAAATATTTTCTTTCTAATCTTAAACCAACATGTTCTTACTTATCTTTGCAGGGGGCGGGGAATAATATCTGCAAATTGATGCCAACATGTTTGTGGCACGTGTGCATAAATTGCAGGAATAGCATTTTCTGGATTAATATTCTGTATAGCTACTAAAATCAACACCTACAAGTATTTCTAGAATATAGTCTTATGTCTATCAGCAGCAAAACAAATAAACAAGCCCAAAATGTGCAAAATTTAGTCAACTTTATCCATGTTTTGCATAGAGAAGACCGCTTGAAAGGGTTTGGAAACTTAATGTAAAGCAGGATGCAGTGGGCCGAGTTTTGTTCATGAGATTAGATCATACCATTCATTAACATTGAGGGGGGTTTTCTGTTTGTTTCCAGGGTTATTTTGAAATCAAGCAAAAACCTGTAATTGCCCAGATATTTATTTTCTTTGCTTGCTTGTTGTTTATAGTAGTGCACTCAACATGTTGATCTTTGTGAACTGTTTTGAAATATCTGATAAAATATAAAATGTCTTCAATAAATAAATAATCACCCACAGTGAAGGAGTTAGCTTTGTACACAAACTTGGACAATTATGATTGAAATCATGTATCAAAGACTCGTCTGATCCATGCCAAGTTCACAGCTGTGTTGCCATGGATTGGTTGGGTGACAGTGCAAGTTTGGCATGATCTCAGATTATAGTCATAGAGTGAAGAGTACTGTTTATAATACAAACACAGAAGATACGTACATGAACACAAAAGCTTATTCTGCTTTTACTGCTTGATAGGGCTACAATTCTGGGATGCATTTACCCGTGGCATTTCTGTTAACTGTATAGTTAAAATTCATATTAAGAAAACACAATAATAGCAATCACATCTGTGTTATACAGGAATTGCACAATCATGGAACTGCAGAGCGGGAACCAATGTCGAGGGTTATTGAGCCCAATCCTCTGATGAAGTAGGAAATCCACATTTATATACCTCAATAGATGGCCAGCCAACCTCTGTTTATACACTTCCAATGAAGAGACCACCTTTTTCCAAGTTCATCCATTCTATTGCCAAGTAGCTCTTTCTGTCACAGCGTTCCTCCTGGCTGCTCCGCAGGCGAGAGTTCTTCGCCGAGTGGAGCCTCTTTGCCGCACCCTCCAGAGTAGCGCAAGACAGATGGGTATCGCGTATGCTCCGTGTGGGTGGGGTCGTGAGCGGGTTTATTTAAAAGGATAGCTCCGTCCCCATTTTGGTCTCTTTCGAGGCTCTCAGCCCACCAGCCCACCCTGTTTTCAGTGTGAGTTTACTGGTGGCAATTTGGGGCCGGATAGGAATTTTTGACCTGCTGCTTGATTGGCTGTTAGTCGCGGGGATTTTTCGCCTATCCCACAGTGATCAGAGTCGAGGCCGTTTATGGGTCTTATTATAAAAATTGGTCATGCTGTCGGGTAGTGCGGAAGGAAGTTGGATCGGTGAGTCCTAGTAAGAGCACAGTAGGGTTATAGGTCACCCAACCTCCCAGCACTGCGGATCGTGAGATTACAGTGTGCGGGGGGGGGGGGAGGATGCGCTGGGGCCTCGCATGGACCAAGGGCCGCCAAAGGTATGGGGGCTTGAGGCCCGAGTGAGGTCAGTGCCAAGCTGGCTGGGGTTGCACTGTCTAGGGGACCGCACAGGCTCGGAGCAGGGGACTCGCCCGTATTGGCAAACTGAGACTCAGTTATTCTGTTCCACACTACAGCATGCCCCTCTTCTTGTTCAGTTTAATAAAGCGTGGCCCTGGTTTAACCCAACTCTTTGTCTCGTGTCATTATTCCGGATGGGGTGGCAATGATATTTAGTCAAAATCTCCTTTCTTGTAATTTGAATCCATTGCTTCATGTCTTACCCTTCACCATTTAAATGTAGACATTCACATTTTTCCCTATGAAAACTCATTTTGTTTTTCTTGACCCCATTCTTCAAACTTGGATGGAGCTCATCTGGCCCTGCAGATTTGAATTCATTTTAAAAAGCTAGTGATTGTATACTACCTCTTTACCACTCGTGGGTAGCAGCCCCTTCGTTGTCTTTTTTATTCTACCTGCATGAGTCTGAGCACTGTTTTCCTTCTGGGAGGAATCTGAGAAAAGGTAGTTCTGCCTTCTCTTGTTCCTCTTGCTTTGAGCATAGTTGAAAACTCTCTTTTTGTTGTTTCTCCCTTGCAAGTCTGAACTCATTCTGAGTTTTAACCTTCCTAACCTCCTCTCTTAAAAAACCTGGTTACTCATTTCTACTCTTCCTTGGTGATTTGACCTTTCTTTCCACTTCCTATATTTGCCCCTTCAAATTTTACCTCATCTGAAAGCTTGGTTTGCAGCTACCTCAGTTTCTTAAGCTGTCTCTAACTTTTATTTCTAATAGAAGTTGTTTGTGATTGTGCCTTCAGTCTCCCACCTTTATGAAATCCCCGTGCTTCATGTCCTTCCTTCTCTCTAAGTATTTCTGACTATGGGATGTCATTCAGTGTTTTTTTAAGCTTATTGATATCAGCTTTCTTGGAGGCCTGAATATGTGTAATAGTATTAAGTATAACAAATTATGAGAGAGCATGGTCACTTTTACCCAAGGTTCTTACTAATTCCACCTTGCTGACCAGTTTGTCCTTGTTAGTATGGTCCAGATATAGAACAGCTGACTCTTTTTTGCTTCTTCCATTTCCTGGAAGATGGAATTGTCAGCAAGCAAAGTGAGGAATTTGTTTAACTTTTTTTACCCAAACTGGACTTCCAATAGATATCAGAGAGTAGTTGAAGTCTCTGATTACTGTATTCTCGAAGGCTTTCACAGCCGGGATCCAATGGTTGTTGTGGGTTTTCCAGGCTGTTTGGCCGTGTTCTTAAGGTTTTTCTTCCTAACGTTTCGCCAGTCTCTGTGGCCGGAATCTTCAGAGGACAGGAGTCAGAACTCTGTCTGTGCTCTGTTGCAGTTTGTTGGATAGTTGAGTATTTATAGCTGTGGGATCAGTGTCTATTCCAAGAATGAAATCACAAGAGCCAGCAAACCAAGAAAACAACACCAAACTGAAGAGGAAAAACAGCCACCCACAAATAAAGTATTTCTGCCATACATCAAAGGGGTCATGGACCGCATGGGGAAACTTTTGAAAAAACACAACCTACAAACAGTATTCAGGCCCACCACAAAAATACAACAAATGTTATGGTCAGCAAAGGACAAAAGGGACCCCCTCACCACTGCAGGAGTATACCGGATACCTTGCAGTTGTGGCCAGATATATATTGGAACCACAAAACGCAGCATCCACACCAGAATCAAAGAACATGAGAGACACTGCAGACTAAAACAACCGGAAAAATCGGCAGTAGCTGAACATGCCCTAAAACAAGCTGGAGATGAAATTCTATTTCAAAAGACAGAAGTACTGGACAACACCAGCAATCATTATGTTAGACTACACAGGGAAGCCATTGAAATCCACAAACACCAGCAGAGCTTCAACAAAAAAGAAGAAAGTCTAAAACTCAACAAAGCCTGGCTCCCAGCACTGAAAAATACAGCCTGCAAAAGGTCAACAAACTCTACCCAGCCACAACGACCAGTGATCAATGCACACAAAAGACCAGCTAACGACACCCGTCAATCACAGTGACAGATCATCTCTCCCCCTTATCACAACAATACACCCACAACAAAAACATGCTGATCACCATAATCACCCAATCTCCTGAAAAGGACAAAAGCTGATCCCACGGATATAAATACTCAACTATCCAACAAACTGCAACAGAGCACAGACAGAGTTCTGACTCTTGTCCTCTGAAGATGCCGGCCTCAGAGACTGGTGAAACGTTAGGAAGAAAAACCTTAAGAACACAGCCAAACAGCCCGGAAAACCCACAACAACCATCTCTGATTACTGCTATATTTCTGCTTTTTGATTGTTTGGTAAAGTGATCTAGAAAGGCTTCATCCCAGTCTTCATGTTAGTTAAGAGATCTTTAGCAGACTTCCACAATGATGTCAGTCTTGTTTCCCTCTCCTCTAGTTCTTACTCAAATGCTCTCCATCATCATTTTCCACTCATGGACTCTTCAAGTTCTTTACATCTAATCCTTCTCCATTTCTGTTGTATCTATGCCTTTTGAATATATTATACAGTAAAACAGGGATGCATTTGGAAATGCATGGGCTCATCATGACAGTCTCCATCACCTTTCCCCCCAAGGGCAGTCCAAAATTTATTTATTATTTATTTATTACTTAAATTTGTATACCACTCCCTATTAGTGCCAAAGCGCTACTCTGGGCAGTTTACAATAGTAAACAAAACAAGATAAAACTAAAACTATTTAAAACCAGCATAGTAACTAACCAACAAGACCAGATGGTGCTAAAGCAACAGAACAAAAAAAGTGGCTGGCAAAAGGCGGTGTGGAAGGCCTCCCTGAAAAGCCATGTCTTTAAGTTGCCTCCTGAATGTCCACCGGGACAAAAATGAGGTGGAGGTCTGTGATTTCCATTGCTAGTTTCAGGATAAATCACACTTAATAGTAGCTTGAATAGTACAAGCATTGCTCAGTGAAAAAGTAATTAAATTGTCTGATTAAAAAAAACCATGACTAGAGCTAGATAAAATACAAATACATCAAAATTAAAGTCAGCAGATTTAGACATCAAGTACTCTGGCCAAAGCAAAATCTGAGTGGAAGAGTTGAAGGTGTACAATAAAGTAAAAATTCTGCAGTAAATGAGGCTGCTTATTGATTAGGCCAAGCACATCATGAATAAAAGATTAGGAGTGATCAGAGGCAGATAATAAGCTAAAGTGAAATTGTAGAAGGAAAACCAGTGGATCCAAGAAAAAAAATTATAGATCTAGATTCCAAACTGGTGGAATTACCAGCGTATAAATAAGATTTTTCTTCAGACCATTTGTTTCGGCTTACATTATTCCTTGTATGGCATGTAAGAACACAGAAGCCAGATAAATAATTTGATCTGGTAAAATAAAAGCTCTGAAGGAAAAAAAAAAGTATAAGATTCAGCAAGAATTGCAAGTCATGACAAAAGTGCAGGAAACTCAGACTCCAGCCAGGCTCATTCAAACTTTCAAAGAAGAATAACAAACTCAGCAACTGATATGCTAAATGCTAATGATTCAGACTAGGAGGCAATAACTGCAAGTAGGAAATATACAATAATTCATCCAGTATGTTTTCAGCATCTTTCTACCTAATTATTCCTGACACCGTGACCTTCAAGGAAGGCATAGAACTGTTTGATTCATTCAAAGCAAATAAAGTCAAGGAAGTTTGGTGGGAAATCTAGTTGAGAAAATCTTGCACAAAACCAAAAGCTTTCAAGAATCTTGTCACATTCCAGGCTTCTTCTTTCCCCTGGCTTGCTATTCCAGTGATTTTTCTGGACTTTTCACTCCTCGGTGTTACATTCTG
The DNA here is from genome assembly GCA_037013535.1 of Intellagama lesueurii. Lineage (NCBI taxonomy): Eukaryota > Metazoa > Chordata > Lepidosauria > Squamata > Agamidae > Intellagama > Intellagama lesueurii. The sequence goes on along the minus strand of JBAJHW010000001.1, from coordinate 321,667,047 downwards.
GGGAAATGGGTACTTCCTTAGAGTGAGGCATTGCAGTTGAGGTGACCTTAGAAAACATTTGTCAGCTGAAATGCTGTTGCACAGCTTCATGCGTGCAATGATGGTGATGTCATAATCAACGGTAAATTCAATCAGCAGCAATTTGCCTTTTATCAGCGACAATTTGCCCCTGATGATGACATCACCCCCACCGTGCATATAGATATGTGAAACAGGATTTCAGCCATCTTCTTTCTTTTATATTAAATATACACCTTGTCTTTCACCCCTGATAATGTCAGCAAACAATGAAATGCAAATAGAAAGAAATACTATTAATATATTTTAAAAGGCTAAAATAAATCAGCCTTTTAAAATATTTTAATCGTATTTCATTTTATTTCCATTTCATTGTTTGCTGAGATTCCCATCGTGGTGTAGTGGATAGAGTGATGGACTAGGACTATAGAGAACAGGGTTTGAATCCCCACTTGTTCATGGAAACTCAATGGGAGAGTGGAACTGGTAAAAACCACTCCTCAAATATCTCACCTTGAAAGCCCTATTAGGGTTGCTAAAAGTCAGTTCCAACTTGACAGCATGGAACACACACGCACGTACGCACACACGCATGCACGCACGCACACACACACACACACACACACACGGAATCGTGCATCTTTCAATTCTAACTATGGCAAATGCTGTCTGAACCTGAAAATATTGTTCAAAGGCGTAGGCAGACCCAGCAGCTGTGTTGGAGCACAGCAACAGTGATGAGTCATGAGTGTGGCAAATAAGGGTGCAATCCACAATTGAGCTTCAAAGTTCACTACAGCTCATGGAATGCTCAACACTGTTAACTTGCATATCCATATTTTCTCAATTGTTATCAAGCTTTTCCTTTGGTCATTTTCCTCTAATTGCCTCACAAACACATCAGTGATCCTCTAGGGTTGGTCCCCAACCGTTTCCGACCCGCAGACCGGTTGGGGGTGCGGGGGTCCATGCGCGGGGGGAGGGGGGCATGCTTGCTCGCATGCGTGGATGCCGCAGGGCATGCTCGTAGGGGTGGGACATGCTCGCTCGCATGCGCAGATGGCGCAGGGCGTGCTAGCAGGGAATGGGTCGCACTCATGGGGGCAGGGCACCCGTGCATGCAGATGGGCGGCCCGTGCGTGTGTGTGTGTGTGCGCGTGCGGGGCGAGGAGATCTGTCTCCGCAGCCCAGTCCTGCGAAGGCCACGGACCAGCACTGGGCCGCGGACCGGGGGTTGGGGACCCCTGCTCTAGGGAATGTTTCACTGGGCTCTTTTCGTGACTTCGGTCTATTATTACGCACCTGATTTTTGTGACCAGTATTTTAAAATTGATTTCAAAATAAATTATTAGTTACAACCTCCCTAATCAAAGCTGAACAAAAGCTAGTAAGATCCAGTGCAGGAACACTGTTGCTGGTTGTATAGAGCTTTTCTCTGCCACAATTATTAAGTATTTATGGGAGGGATGGGTTACATGTGCCCCAACCCCCAGGGTATTTTTGCAGCCCCTAAGGGTATCTAAGAGTTCCTTCACAGTGGGGGGATAACCAGTTTTTCTTTTAACAAATCATGAATCTTCTGTTTTTGGAGTCCTTCAGGAGCAGTGGTTTCATCTTGTGGGCCTTGGGGGAGCCCCCTAAGACTACCCGCCACAGCCCCAAAACTTAAAAAACAAAACAAAAACCTCAAGCCCCAGTAAATACCCATCCAAGGCAGTTCCCTTTACTTTTTTTAAAAAATGGCTCAAAGTGGATTTTTTGGGCTCCCGGTGGCCTCAGGCTGTTTCAAGGGAACAGACACGCCAGTACTATTAGGTGTTCTTTGACTTTATTTCAGCACAATTTTGATTAAATTCAGGATACTGTGCAAGGAGAAATACACTATTGGAATTTAGAACTGCCAAACATAAGCATTTAATTTTTAATAAGTATATACTTATGTATTTGATATCAATAAATACATCAAAATGGTGTTCCATGTTTCAAGGAAACAACAACAAAGTACTGAAGTGAAAAAAGCTTTATAAACTAATTTATTATTATTATTATTTATTTAACTTATATGCCGCCCACACTACCCAAAGGTCTCTGGGCAGCTTACAACATTTAAAATACAATAAAAGGACAAAACAATTAAAATGCAATTAAAATATATACTCTAAAAATTGCCATCAGGACCCACAGCTGATATTATTTCAATTAAAAGCCTTCTGGAACAGGAAGGTTTTGACCTGGCGCCGAAATGTCATCAGCGTCGGCGCCAGACGAATCTCAGTCGGGAGGGCGTTCCATAGTCTGGGGGCAGCTGCCGAAAAGGCCCTTTCTCTACAAGCCATCCCTCTTACCTCCTTGAGGGACGGCTCTTTCAAAAGGGCCCCCTGGCTAGATCTTAACTGCCGGGTAGGTTCATATGGAAGGAGGCGGTCCTTCAGGTATCCAGGGCCCAAGCCGTGAATTTAAAGTGAATAAAGAAGCCAGATAATTATTACATCAAGACAAATTTATCCTATTTATGGTAGATGCTGATATGGATTTTGGTGATATTTCTACTAGGACTTAGCTATGGACCAAAGTGAGGAGAGCCTAAATTGTACATTGTCTCAACTAGAGTAGACCCACTGAATAAACATAACTTACATAAATGGTCACATGCTAAGTTCTCATTGTTTCAGTTGGTCTACTCTAGTTGGTACTAGTAATAGGATTTAGGCCAGAAAAACAGAATGAAGAACTAACAAAATTAGCCAGCAGAACCAAAGGTCAAAGGCCTCCTAAGATGACCCACAAAAAACTAGTAAAGAGAAGTGAAATGAGCAGATAGCAGCAAGTTCCAAACCTTCGGCCCATTGATACAGGGGCTTGGGTACTCACCACAACCAGAGCTTGAGAAGATTGAAGCTGGCATGAAAGAGAGTACAGAGGTGCCTTCTAAAATAAGCGGGGCTAGGCCATGAAAAACATTATAGAGCTTAGCAGCAGTACCTTGAATTAAACCCAGAGTTCAAGAAGCCAAAGAAGCAGAAAAGAGATCAGCTGAATATTATTAGGGTGCCCCATATCTACATGTGGCAGCATTAGCTGAGGCTTTAGAATTTTCAAGGGCAGTACCATGGGGGCTGTCTTATACAAGGTTTAGAGCAGCTTCATTCTATGTACCCTTTAATACTGCAGATGCTATTATTTACAAAGAGTGTAGATTAATGTCAATGTTAGCAGTAAAAGGTTAAGAAAAAACGAGAATACAAGCAAAAGCTTATTCCTTGCAACCAGCATAATGTTCAACTTCAGAAAATAAGTCCCTGACAGGAGAAACTATCAAGTTCACAGAAGTAAATGTCTTAGTTTGCAGTAGCAGAACAGTAAAGAATCTCATGGCTCTTGAGAGATGAATGGTCTTGTCATGGGCAGTTCATCTAATGACAAAACCAGAGAGCATCTTGTCCAATATAATTTCATCGTCTCATTGTTTTTGTACCTGTGTGCAGTTTCATCCTATGAATGTTTACTCAAATCAAACATTAACTAATTTCAATGAGATTTAATCCAAGTAAATGACCATAGAATTCTTTACTGCATTTGCATGTGAAAATTGATGGGAAGATCTCTGAAAGTTGAGGAAATGTTTCCACATCCGGAAAAACTTTGCCTTTAAATAAGGATGCTATCCAGAGACATAACTAGTGATTTTACCACTTGGGAAAGCAACTGAGACCAACATGGCTTTCACGCTTGGGCCTCCTTGTTCCTCAACCATCTCCTTTATCCTAACAACTTGCGAGGGAGATTGTATTTTAGACTACAATTAACTCCCCTCCCCTGAGGGCTAATTCACCCAGATTTTGTTTCAATATCAAAACGAGATCTACAGTCATTCTGTATATGGTCTGCCATGGTCTGATGCCAAGTGAAAGATATGTTAACAGTGGGAGTTCCTCTTGAAGGGGTGGTGGATAGAACACCAAATGCAATGGTCCATCCTAGGAGACTTACAGAATCTGAGTGTTGGTGAAGACTCTTGGGGCAGGGAGGGCCACTATCATTGTGGTATAGTGGAAAGAACAAACGCTGATAATGATTGCTCCCAGGTGTCCTCTCCAGAATTAATCAGGCAAACCAACATTCTGGTTTGCTGCAAATCTATAGCTATGAAAGAGGAAGGACAATGACTAGAACACTGACTAGTGCAAATTGCTGTTTCAAGCTGGCTGAATGCAAACAAGAGGATTTTACCACGCCAACCATGTTAGTGCAACATGGGTGTACTTTTCCTGCTCCACTCTTCTGTGAATTGGTAGTTCTCTTGCAAACTGTTGGGTCAGTTTCATGAAGGGGACTTGTGCTTTGGGGTCAAACAAAAGTCCATCTTACCCTAGAGATATTTACCATTCTTATGAAAACATTGGTGAGGTCATCAGAGGAACAGGAGTGAGGCATGATCCACATGCTGATCACATCCAGCTTTATTTTGTGCTACTTATAATGTGTTTCCAAGAAAGCTGTTCAAGTGCTAAACCAAGTTTTGGAGACAGTAACGGGATGGATGATGGGCAATAAGTTAAATGCTGACAAGCTGGGTATCCCGTGGGGAAGTGTCTAGTTACTGGCTTTGCGGCTTGCTCTAGATTGGCTTCCAAACCTCCAGAAAGAACAGCTGCATAACTATGATGTATTCCTTGATCTTGCATCAAGGCCCAAATGGTAAGTGATGACTTTTGCCTAGTTTGCAGCTCTGACTCTTCCCGGACAGTGACAATATGTTCATGGAGCTTCAATATATCCTTCTAAATGGATTAGTGTGTAATATGGAAGGGGAGGTGCTGTGGAAGACAAGCTGGAAGCTTCAGCTAATAAAGATTGTTGTAACCTTTACAGCTAGATGGAATCACATTACTTTGATTGTGAGAAGCAGCAATGGCTTCAAAGTCAAACGGCTCAATTTGCTTCATTTTTTGATCATATCTTTTCAAAATATACATGTTTCTCATAAGCTCCATGGAAAGAAGATGAAAGTTCAAAAATGGGAATATTGGGGGAGGTAAAGGGCTTTGAGCTGCCCGATCTGCTACACAGCATGGAAGTTGATCATCAGTCAGTCAGTCAAAGGGCTTTAAATGCTTAGCTATTTGAAGTCTGGTTTTGAACTCCTGCTTATTTGGCCATGTTTGTGATGCTGAATTGAAGGTGTAACATCTTTCATCTGACAGACTCCCCATCTTTAACAGATGGACAATGGTAGGTTTGACATGATCCATGTTGGCATTTGTTGAAATTGGCCAGTGCAGATGGTTGAGAACTTTAGTTCACCTGTTTGATAAATAAAACCTTACTAAAATTTGTTAATTTCCTTCTAAATCTGAATACTCTGTAAGATAAATTAAATGGCAAGAGAGAAGTCCATAGGAAAACTTAATTTCTCTATTACTATTTCAAAGAGACAAACAGCTGATCAAGTACTCTAATGAACAAAAGAAAAAGTATGGACCATCAACATTAATAGCTGGCTGGATAGCTCAGTGGTTTAGGCATCTAGCTGCAGAACCAGAGACTGAGAGTTTGATTCCCCACTGTGCCTCCAGGGAGAAGAGCCCGCCTGTGTAGTCACGGGCACACTGCACAGTCCCAGGATGCCCCCAAAAGAAGGGAATGGAAAATCACTTCTGAGTATTCCCTACCTAGGAAACCCTGGAAAGTGTCACCATAAGTCAAAATTGACTTGACATCATACCATTATTATTATCAGCATTAATGGATTTCTGTATTTAAACATTTGTCTCCTATACTGTTGTTGTTTTAAACATTAACAAATTATATTTTCTCTTCAATTTTATGATTCCCCCCCCCCCCCGCAGAAACTTTATGCATATAATTCCTTGCCCAAAATTGGGAATTATAAACTAAGTGTGGCAAACAATCTGCTATTCTGCCTCAAGAAGAAAAAGACCCACGAGATTTGAAGCAAAGCATCATTGAAGTGCCTTGATATACTGAGGCAACGCAGAATCCTAGCCTTTATAAAAACACAGTTGAAGTTGCCAGGTCTTTGGGTACCAAGCAACACTTTAGGGGACTGCTGTGTTTTTCCAGGTCACCAGATGGGGAGACAAATCACAAAGTGAACAATACAGGGGGGAATGAATGTCTGATTTTATATGTGATGCAAAAGCCTGGACACTCATCTATTCTCACCCAGGACAGTAGCTCAACCTTGAAGGTGTTTACACATCAGAAACCCCATCAGTTGTCCTGGAAGAAGTTTCACCACTCCTCCTAACCCTTGCCTTCCACGTCTCAGTGGCATCACAATTGTTGGCATCACCATTTTGGCCCTGAAATCTCAGACAGTGGAATGATGCTGATAACTCTACATACAACTGTTCAGAGTTTAGGTTATATTCTGCATAAAGATAGCACCCAACATGTGAATACTTGATTTTAAATATGTTTACCATAATTCTTCCAGACAGAAATCTGTTCAGTGCTACATTGCCACAGCTCAATCCTGCCTGATCATTTTGACAAACATTGCATTGTTGAGTCTATGATATGATTGATTTTAGACCATAAATACTTAAATCTAATAAGGGTACCAGATTTTAATCCTTTCCCTCTCTTTAACACTAGAAGTCATTCAGTTGATAAGGCTCATCACAGTTAGACAAGATATTAGTTTGATCTTTCTCAAATATCAATTATGGGATGAAACATGCTCTGATAATATTCATAGGACCATTTCATGGTGATATTCATGACAGACAATTGAAATCAACAAATGTCTTCCCTTTGCTTCTTTGTTCAATATGCTGCTTGTTAGTTCCATCATGTCTGTCCTCTGCAAGTCATACAAAAAAGTGCAGCATTTCAGAAAATAAAAATATATTGCTGCATGATAGTTCGCACTGCAATCTTATGCTTGTCTAGGTAAAGGTTCCCCTTGACATTTAGTCCAGTCGTGTCCGACTCTAGGGCGCGGTGCTCATCCCCGTCTCCAAGCCGTAGAGCCAGCGTTTGTCTGTAGACAGTTTCCGTGGTCACGTGGCCAGCGCAACTAGACACGGAACACCGTTACCTTCCCACCGTGGTGGTACCTATTTATCTAATCACATTTACATGCTTTCAAACTGCTAGGTTGGCAGGAGCCGGGACAAGCAACAGGAGCTCACTCCATCGCGTGGATTTGATCTTACGACTGCTGGTCTTCTGACCTTGCAGCACAGAGGCTTCTGCGGTTTAACCCGCAGCGCCACCACGTCCCACCTGCTTGTCTACTCAGTTGTAAATCCTTGTGAGGCCAGCCTACCATGGTATATCAGTAGAAAAGCCCTATGACTTCCTCAAATCTGGACATGTTACCTTTGTTGCCTTCTGATTTTTATTTTCTGTGTACTGCTGCTGAATGCTTGTGAACTTAGTAACATATTTTGGCACTAGGGTGAGATGATTGTAGGACTGTGTTTTAATGCCCATAATGTCTTATATAACCAAGCCTACAAAAAGATACATTTGAAAACACATTCTTGAATGGAGATTTGCAGATTTTCTACAAAGGCCTAAATAAATCTGTATCTTTTTAGTGAAAGGAAAAGATAGAAAAAGGAAATGTTTGATGCAAGTAAAAATTGCCTATGCCTTAACAAAAAAAAAACACTCCTGTTTTAGAGGGGGGAAATTACCACAGCAATGCCATCCTGTCAGGGTCATCTCAGCATATTTGTAGCACAAGTCCCTATTGTGCACATTAGAAAAAAAAATTTAAGATGTTTTGTTCACAAAGCAGCACAATTCACTTTGTTGTGCTGGATCACTCCTTTTTAAAGTGTTTCCAGCTCCCCTCTCACCCTATCTTCAGGCTTCTTGGGATTATGAAGAAGGAAGAAAGGAAATATCTTGTTCAAGAAAGAATTGTGAATTCATTTTATGTCCAAAGCTACAATTCTAACAGAAGAGGATTTAAGAAAAAAATGAAGGGAGGGTTGAATTCTTTTTCTAACAAAGGCCAGTTCATAGTTCATAGTGGCTACAGCACTGTCCGTAGGATAAAGGAAAGAAAAGCACAAGTCAAAAACACCCTCTGTAAAGCTGATCCCCAATTCTTACGCCAGTATCCATGTTATCTGTTTATAGAGATGAGAGAGAACTTAATAAGGTACTTTATACTAAGATAGGGATAATTCTAAGGGGTAGTTAAGGTATAATTGGCATAAATTCTGTTCAGCAAAAATGTTTCTAACACTAATTAAAAGTGTGTGTGTGTGTGTGTGTGTGAGAGAGAGAGAGAGAGAGAGAGAGAGAGAGAGAGAGAGAGAGAGAACTTCCATTAGCCATACTGGCTGGGGGAATCTGAGAGCTAGAATTAAAAAAAAAAAAAGTAACATATCTAAGGACCTAATCACACCTGCCAAAAGAACTCCAGTTATACCGATTCTTTCCATACCTTTCTTTGCGGTCATGTGGTATATATACTGGTGGGAGCATTCCCATTGTTTTTAACTTTATCAATTCATTTATTTCTATTTGAATAATCATAGCAGGCTACATTGCTCTTAGTGTTGTATCGATTCATTTTCTCTACTGACAGACAGACAGAAACCTTTATTGGCATACTGTACAAAATTAAAACACACTAAAATGCAGATAAAGCATTCAATAGCTAACATGTGGCAGGGAACAGCCAAATGCATATTTACGGCTTGGCATTCTGCAACAGCACGCTGCGTTGCCTCTGCATGATGGTGTAGATGTATCTGGCTGTTATCAGGGTAAGTTCCTTAATAGTGCCACCTAGGAGGTGTCGAATTTTTCTCAGGTTGTCCCATCCAGAATGGGAGGAAAGGAAAGTGCTCAGATAAGACAGGCAGATATCCTTATACAAGATACACTAGAACAACATATGCTGCAAGGATTCAACCACTCCCTGACCACAAGGGCAGACACTCAGTTCTGTGGGTAAACCCATATATCTGCCCGGTGCTAAGTTCGAAGGTACAATATTGCACCTAGCAAGGGTAAATGCCCATCGATCTTGTGGATGCTCTAAGTGATAGAGGTAATTCGGTCTTCTGCCATGGGAGAGGGGCAACTGAAAATATAGTGGGGAACAGACCCTTTGTGCAGCGCTATGCAGGGTTTGCCCCTCAATATGCAGAACTATATTTTTGATTGTATGGAATACCTTGGAAGGGGGTATTGAACCCAGAAGATCTGGTGACAACCCCAGGGTCTTTATTTTCTTGAGAAATAGGGCCAAACCTTTTGGAAATACACTGTGAGAAAGCAGCGCTTGGAATAGGATGTCCTGGGCTGAGAAGAAACAGATTCTGATCCAGTATTTAAAGAATCTGAGCCAAGCCAGGGTCTCAATCCTGTGTTGACCACCTTCAAGGCATAGGGTTGCATAGGAGACACAATGGGGCAGGCCAAAGATTTTATACAGGAACATTGAATGGACCCTATACACGGAGCTGTGGAATGCAGACATCCAGATGGGGACACCATAAAGAAGCTGTGCTGCTGATTTGGCATTAAAAATCTGCAGCGCAGCAGGGATGTATGAGTGGCCCCCAAGTACGATGGAAGCGTAAGATAGCCTGTGCTGAAAGCTTTGCTGACTTAATCGCTGTCTGCCAGTGAGTCAACCAAGTGTGTCTGTAATGAAAAAAGACACCCAAATACTTAAACTTTCTGACCTGCTGGATAGAGTTGCCATTGAAAGACCAAGAAAAGGGTTTCCATACTTTGCCAAAGACTATAATTTTAGATTTCTCGAAATTTAGTTGGAGCTTATTGCGTATCAGGTAGTCATGGCAACCGCTAACTAGCCGCTTTAGGCCGACCCTTGTGCGGGACAGGAGAACCATGTCATCCGCATGTAATAGGACTGGAATCTGTATAGGGCCTAGTTTGGGGCTATGGCCATTGATACTATGTAGGAGTGGGGCAAGATCATTAATAAATAAGTTAAACAGAGTTGGCGCCAGAACACAGCCTTGCTTCACTCCTCTGTTGGAGAAAATCTGATTAGAAAGGGCCCCCTGCGTCGACATGTTTATGCGACAGGTATTGCCCGCATGGAGTTTTTGGATTAGAAAGAGGAGCCTCCTACCAATGCCCAGCCTAGAGAGCTTTAGCCATAAGATATATCTGTCTATGGAATCAAAGGCCCCTTTTAGGTCTAAGAAAGCTGCAAACAGACGAGTGTTACGCTGTGAAGCGTATTTGGAGATCAGATGGGATAAGATCATACAATGGTCTAGTGCACACTTTCCTGCCTTAAAACCCGCTTGTTCAGGGCCCAGGATATCTTGGTCTAGAAGCCAGTCTTGTAAATTTTGGAGTAAGTAGCTGCTCTACAACTTTCCAGTGATAGCAAGAAGGCTTATTGGTCTATAATTTGCAGGGGATTTCTTATCACCCTTCTCATGGATGGGAATCACTATGGACTGTATCCATGCTTTGGGCATGATACCAGATTGATTGACAGAAGTAAATAGAGCAGCAAGAACAGGCGCCCACCAATCGGAGTCAGCCTTTAGCAGTTCCGGAGGAAGGGCATCAGGACCCAGTGCCTTTCCAGTTTTTTAATTTCACTAGTTGTGACTGGGGACCATTCCGGGAGATCTCTGGGTGGGAGCAGATCGGTTGGCACTGTGGGCTTGCAGCTATCATAAAAAGTGGCCAAGAAGTGCTGTTCCCATGTCCCAGCTGGTATATAGGAAAGGTCCTGTGAGTTCTTATTGAAGATGGAAGAACCTGAAACCACCTCCCAAATTTTTTTGTTGTTGCCTGTACAGTGGTGCCTCGCTAGACGATGTTAATCCGTTCCACGAGGATCGCTGTCTAGCGAAAACATCGTCTAGCGAAGCACGTTTTCCCATTGGAATGCATTGAAATCGCTTCAATGCGTTCCAAGGGAAAACGCAGTCGTCTTGCGAAATTTCCCATAGGGAAACCTCGTCTAGCGAGTGAGGGTCCCCATAGGAATGCACTGACAGCTGCACTGACAGCTTTTGACCACTAGTCGGCGCACTCCTATGGGGAAACCTCATCGTCTAGCGAAATTCCCCATAGGGAAACATCGTTTTGCGAAGCGCAGTAGCGCTCGCAAAAAGGCATCGTCTAGCGATTTCCTCATCCTGCGAGGCAATCGTCTAGCGAGGCACCACTGTATTGATAGCCTGGGCTAGATGAGACCAGCGGTCCAGAATAAAATGATGATGGAGCTTCTTAATGGCTATTCTGAGGTGGTTTTCCAGCACAAAATACTGTAGAGGGAGCCTGGAGGCCCTTGAGGTTCTGTAGTTATTATAGATCCTCCGCATATCCAGCCTCAAGGCAAGACATTCCTTGTCTAGCCTAGGACACATGTCTGGGGCCTGTCTGTTCTGAGATTGTTGAGGGAACTGGCCAAGGCTAGCTATTATAGAGTCTGTTAGGTTCTCAAAGCCTTTGATGTGATCTTCAGGGTTTACTGAAGATAGCCAGTTGAGGGAGCCTTGAGGTGTAGTATCTTGCTTAATTGCTTTTTCGAAGAGATACTTTGCTCTGTGGTTCCATTTAATTCTGGGCAGGATCAATGGGCACTCATGAAGTGCCGTATTGGGCAAAACTATAGAGTCTGTATCAAGAGCAAGACTACAACATAAGGGGAGATGGTCGCTAGCAAGGGGCTCACCCACCCGGAACTTGGCCACACATGGTAGTAGGGAAACAGGGATCAGGATATAGTCAATCGTGCTGGATCCATGGGGGGAAATGTACGTGAACTCACCATTGTCATCGAGCTCTGTAAGGCCATTTAGCCAAATTAAGCCTCTAAGTAGACAGAGTTTTGCCAAATGAGTCCCCACATCGTTGATTTGATGGTCTTTGGACTGCCTCTCTGGGACATAAAGATGTAACAGGGAGGCATCACTAGACGTATCCAATATACAATCGAATATGGCCTCACCCTGACCTACTCTAGCATTGAAATCTCCTGCTAGCAGAAGAGGGATCCCTAGAAACCTAAGATCAAGAGCATCTAAGGCATGACTCAAGGCTTCCCATTGACAGACCTATGTCACTTAGAAGAGGCTGGGGGCATGTAAACATTGGCTATCAATATTTCTTGGTTCCTAGTTTTAAGTTTTATAGCCTGGATTTTGCAGCTACCATCAAATGTGAGAACATAGTCTGAAGATAAGCAGTCGGCAACCAGTATTCCCAGGCCCCCAGACGGGCAGCCCTTTGCCTTGAGCTTCTGTGCTGGAAGGGAATATGAGGCATATCCTGCTAGTAGTACAGAATGAACTGCCCACGTTTCTTGAAGTAGGATAATGTTAAAGCCTCGGAGAAGATCGATAAACTCAGGGTCCTGCAGCTTCCTGTACCACCCAGCCACATTCCAAGAGATCAATCTGAGGGCATCAGAGGATCCATCGATGGGCGAGTGGACAGTGTGTCAGTTGGCAGACAACAGTGGGGCACACACCATCAGGTTCAGCAGCAGGCTGTCTGCATGAGGGTCCACCCCGGATAGGTTGTCTATGGCAGGGGTAGTCAAGGGTTCTAGCAGTACCTGTGGGTCCATGGGGCAGCCACTGAGCTTGACGCGGTTGTGAATGTCCATGCTCACATTGATTGACTTTGAAGTGGGGCGGGATATTTGCAGTGGTGCCAGTGGTTCCTTGCTCTGCCTAGACTCTTTGATGTTATGCTGTTGAGGGGGGATTGAGGACTGAGAGGATTTGCTGGAGCCCCTGCTGCCATGTCCTACTCTACTGTTTCTCTACTGTTTCCTGGGGCATTCAGACCCCCCTTGTCCTTTTTAAAAATTAAAAATTAAAAAGTGATACATCAACAGTGCAATAAGATAGGTCTCAGTCTCCTCCCCTTTTGTCCTTTCCTCCTTTCCTTACTTTACCCAACCCCTTTTGTAAAGGAAATAAATCAACAGCACAGTACTTTGCAAGTCTTTTGCACAGTGTGGGAAGGAGGAAGCGGGTTTTGAAAAAAGAGCAGGGTTAAAAAAGAAAGAGAGCTGACGAAAAGCTCCTTTCTTTACAATTCAAAGCAGGAAGTGTCTCTGCTCAAGACCTCTTGGGAAGCGGGGAGAAGGCTGTCTCTTTCGAGCTGTATTCATGTTGTTTTTGCTAACAGTAGAAACTGTTAATTGGCTATCTAAGGGATCACCTGTCTTGCTACAAGCCGATTTATCAATATATATCTGTAAAAGATTTTTTTTTTAAGGATACAAGCACAGTGGCCATGAAGTGGCCACAGCGCCCAGAAACCCAACACATTTGCAAAGGAAATAAATTGACAGCAATGTTCGCACAGGCTGAAACACTAAGGAATGAAGTGATTCATCATCAGTACAAAATAAAAGAACCCTCCCGGTGAGGGAGAAATAAACCAGAAATAAACCTCTGGCCAGAAAAATGTCCTCTGCAATCATGCAAAGCTGTGCAGGAGGGGCTTCTTTGTCCACCCACCTGGACAAAGGTGAGCATGGGAAGAAGCCTGATGTCAGCCGAGTGCCACTCTGTAATAGTAATGGTGAGATTAGCTGGTTGCTTTGGGGCCAGATGGGAGTTTTTTATCTGCACCTAGGATTGGCATGGAAGAGCATGGATGGTTTTTTGCCCATCACATTCTTACTTACTTGGACTTCCAGGTCCAAAGAGGTAGGCAGTCCTTGTATAATCTGATAGCAACAGCAGAAGAGGTGTAGGTGAGTTCCATAGGGGCACCTGGGAAGTGCAAGGCATCCCACGTTTCTGAATTGGGAAATCAGAGATTTCGTTGAGGGGAGGGGTGAAGCAAGGCTATCCCATGGGCTGCTAGGTCATGAAGCTCGGGTGGACTCTGGCCCTGGGGGTACTCTAACATTTGGATGGTAAAGACCATGCTGTACAGAGGACAGTGCAGCTTCAAACCTGGGAACTCACCCAGAAAAGGGCCAGGCAAGGGTCAGGGGTGACCTCAATTCTAGATCCAGTTTTGCACTATGATAGGCCCCCTTGTGAAAGGGGAAGTCCAAGTTAAAAGGTTTAATAAAGTTGTGGCCCTAGTATAACCCACTTCCTGTGTATCACCTCGTTATTCTGAGCAGGGAAGGCAGTGAGTCAATCTTTCCTGTGCATTGTGTGCTAAGGAATTCATGAAATGATCTAAAAAAAATGGCCAACAAGGTATAACTGGGGTTCTTTTGGCTCGTGTGATCAGGCCCTGGATTCCAACTAATAGTCTCTGTAAAGTATCTGCAATATTCCAAACAATTGACAACTTTTTGAATGACAGTTTAAGGAAAGAATATAGTCTACAAATATTTGAGTAGCACAACCCTTAGTCAACAATGTGCCAGGTGAAGAGGGCTAAAAGAGGGTGATTTCAATGTTTTTATGTGGTTGGTTGTTATATGGTTTTTATTACATTTACTACCTTGATTAGGTATTTTATTGTCGACTGCCCTTAGTGCTGTGGAACTAATTGGAACGGTATATTAAATTGAAAGAATAAATAAATAATATATAAATGCTCTTCTCCCAGAGAACCTTCTTCTTCTCTCAGAGATCTGTGCACAGAATGAACAAGCTAGGCCAGAGTGAAGGGAGCCATAAGTAATTTCCAACATCTTGAGGCTGTGTAGGGTTTGGATGAAGCACAGCTTTAGCTGGCTTAGAGTCAGCTTAGGTGGTCCTTGGCCATCTTGGCCATTTAAGATTTCACTCTAAATATTATGTTGTACTCTAAACAAAACCAAAGCCTTTTGCATTAAACATTACCAGTGCTATCTCCTTACCTGTAAAATACGTGTTGGCCGGCAGAGTAGAACTTGGAAATTTATAATACCCATTTCCTGGGAAACGGATTCCTTTTATTACAGTTGCATTTGATGCTGCTAAAGATGCATCCATTCTCTCCAGGTGATAGATTGGAGGGAGCCCATTAAGTTCCTCAGGTTCATTCCAACTTATCTTTATTACTGTGCTATTTACTCCTTCAATGTAAGGGGCAGTTAGCTGTCCTGGAGCTATTTATATAAAAAGGAAAAAAAAAGAGAGAGAGAGAGAGAAGAAAATACTGGTTTACCAAATAAACTTGGTAGTTTTTTATGGATAATACAGTGATCCTGAGGAAAGCTGCATCAGTTATTATAACTATAGCCATGATTGGAAATAGCTTGTAAACTCTATGATATTTTAGCTACCCATACCAACATAGACAGTAATTTTCAGTTTGGTAAAGAATCTACATTGCAGCACTCCAGTATTTCATTTGACTAGTTGTTATACTCTCTTTTTTCCCACTGACTGCTGACAAAGTAGTTTAACTTTAGCATCATAAAGGTAATATACATGTGCCACAAGTTAAATTAATTCTTGTTAATAGGATCACATAATTGTTACCAGAGTGTAATCAAGAATATCAGGAAATGTGATGAAGAATAAAGGAACAATACATTCAGTTTACACTGAAGAATTAGGTACACGGCTGGAAAGCCAGAAGTTGGGAGTTTAATTTCCCACTGTGAGTCCTGAGAGAAAAGCCAAACTTTGTAGCCTTGGGCAAGCTGCACAGTCCCATAGCATCCCCCAGAAGAAGGGAATGATAAACCACTTCTGAGTGCTCTCAACCTAGAAAACCTTAAAAAGATTGCCATAAGTCAAAATTGACTTGGCTGCACAAAATTATTCCAGGGATGGAAATCACATGATGACTGATCACGTATGTGTATAAATATATTCATTAAAAGAGTTTGCTCTTAGTGCATATTTGCTTCTTCCTCTTGAGATGCTTGCCTATGTACCATGGCTGAGAAGAAGGGAAAAGGGTTGGTTATAGATATGGGGAGGTGCACTGACTTCCATTCACCATTATGTTCATTTGTGCCCACGGGAAAACAGAGACAGAAACACCCACTGAGTGTTGTGGTGATCTCTCAGTGCATAGCAATTAAACAATACAAGGAAGGATAATATCTAGAGATGGGGGTATTCGTATACTAATACGAATAACCCCATCTCTAATAATATCCCATGTATCATGTTTGCAAGTACATCCATGTCCATTACACAAAGGAGATATACCAGGTATGTAATGCTTTATTTGTATTATTTGTTTTTATATTTTGCAATTTTATTGTAGGATGTTAGCTTCCCTTGGTTTGTAAGAACTTAGAAGTATGACATTCATAGTTTCCCTGTAACTAATTAACAATATAAATAAATATCTGGGGATCATGTATGTCAGTAATCCTTTAGATTGTACAAGTAAGCTTGAAAAGAGAAAACAGAGGTTTTCGTATTTAGAGTGAACAAAGAGAAAATACTTCACAAATTATATGAATGTACAACGGCTATTCTTGAATGCTTATACGAGTCACAAAATACCATTCAAGCCTTATTAGTAGCATCAGAGCTTATTATTTGTTCTTTTTGGCAGTAACAATCACCAATGATACTCCTTTGCATGTATCCTTTAGGAGAAACAGTGTGTGTGTCATATGACTTTGATTTTATTTTAAAACAGAGAAAGCAGGTTGATTAAGAAAAAGGCAAGAAGGTCAGGTTTTAGAGTTCCAGAGAACCTTCAGTGAGATTTAACTTTTTTTAAAGCAACACAAGTGACATTAATAATGGAGAATGCAGTGAATTATACTTGCTGGAATAGTAACATTAATATTGACAACCCACATGGAGCAATGAGAAACAAAACTAATTCCTTTTGGAGCTAATTCCTTTTGAGAAGCAACAGTCAAAATTCCAAAGAGCACACATCCCTAGCAAACATTTCTTCATAAATTTATCATGTGAGTCTGCAAAAGCATGTATCAAAAATATTTTTTTTTCTGTGATTACAGGGCACAAAATTCCTCTGGAGAAAAATATGAACTAAAATACGCGTCTTGCAAATTACTTCAGAGTGTTGTGCTAAGAGTTAACTGCAAAGATCTTCATCTGTAATAAATTAACAACATATCATTAAAGATTCTCGCACATAAGACCATTAGCATGTCTTAGCTTGCTTGCATTAACCCATAGTATTTTGCGATTACATTTCCTATAACATAATAAAATATTACTTTTGGCAGCAGGAATGATGGGAGACAAAAACCCACGGACCGTGCTTTGCATTGTAAATTCTTGCATGAACATCATTTATGACTTCACAATCTAATTAGTATCATACTGCTATGCTCAAAATTTACTGTGTTGAAATTGAAGTAATGCAGTGTGAGGTCACAAGCCTTCCCTGCATAAGTAGTTCTGAGCACTAATGAAATGTGGTATTAATGCACAAGTTTTAAAAGAAAACATGTCTTTACAGTTGAAACTTCACCTTTAGAGCAATTCAGTCTATGTCAGCATTTTACATGTGAATGTTAGGGTTGAGTCTTCTGGTTCAGTTGAGAGACACTAACAGAGAAACACAAATACTGAAATTCATTATGTTAAAACGAATACACATAGCCAACCATTCTTGACAACAAAAATCACATCTTGCTTAAACATTTTCTCCTAATAAAAAGGAGTTGCCTGCACTGTAATCATAGCATCTTTGCTACCCAAATTTGAAACTTTTATAGGGCTGGTGAAATTAAATTCTTAAATGCATTGTAATACTTCCTTCACTGACAGGAAATTATTGATTTTTTAATCATTTTCAAGTCTACTCTAGCACAAATAAATGTACTACAGTTACAGTTAATGCACTGTGTACAAGCATTAAACACTAGCATGACAGAATTTATTATTTTTTGATATATGGAATAGATGCCCAACCTTTCAAAAAACAATGTCTTTGGTATAATATTAGTATGTAAATACCATGTCTTTGGTGATTCAGAATTCCTGTATGTCGACGTACTCATTGAAGAGTCTCTCCTTAACAATTCAGTCTGAAAAAGTTTAGATAACAAATCGACAGTGCAGGCCTTCATGTCACAGTACTCTACAATATAGATACTGGAGGCTAAAAGTCATAGTATACATTTCCTAAAGGTGTCACTGTGGTACCTGTAGCAGCTGTGTCAAAGGAAAAGACTATAATTTTACCTATTTAACTTTTGTCAGATCTTTTAACATGCATTGGCTGTCAAAGCATACTATAGTTTAGCAGAACGGGCTATACTTTGCATATTTTAATTATGTAATATTTTAAAAATGTTTCTTCCAACCTAATATATAGCTGATAAGCTACAACATTATTTTAAACACCTATGGCTCCCCATTTGCCACTGTGTAAAACAGGGCACCAAAGGAACCCATGAAACAGATGGTCCATACAGCTTAATGTTAAAGATATATCATGGAGAAATGTTGCCACATTGGTTGTAATAAAAAACGCTTTCCTCTGTGTGTGTGAGAAAGAGGAAGCGTGTCAGTATGTGCATGCACATCTGCATGCGTGAAGGAAAAATATAATTGTTAGTAAGTAAAGAGCAGTTAACTTTGTTTTGTTTGAAGCGATATCATTTTAGTTTTAGAAGCTAAGACAGATGCCAGCATTTCACAGCGAACAGATGGTAATTCCATCTAATAGTGCATCACTGTATTAGTAAGGTCTGTTGTGTATACAAACAGTAATAAACACTAGGTGAGGATCAAAATAAATTTTAATTGTTGACATTAAATTCTGGCAACCCTGCTTCTAAGGATACTGTATTCTTTGCACAGATCTGCCAGGTTTACTAATGCAGCTGCTGAAGCTTTCCTATAGCCTGTCAAGTTCAAAGGCTAATAAAAGTGCATTTGCATCCCAGCTCTTTACTGATCTACTTCTCTCAGGTTTTTATGCTAAGAAGTAGCTCTCAATGAAATACAAATACTTCTAGTATTTGTCCATTTTGGCTTCAGTCTGCAATATACTCCTCAATATTTTCTCTTACCCTAACACCCTGAGGAGCAGTACTTTCTAGAAACATTTTGGAAAGGGAACTGGTCATGACGGTTTCTACAATTTAGCAGCTGCTCCTAGAATAGCTCTTTTGTCAGCATAACTCGACCATTCAGTTCATGATTTCTGTTTCTAAACAAATGTTTAGTTGGAGCTTTGACAATCAAGTTGAATTGGAAGTTCATTTACTCAGGAGCCTTGGTTATTGTTCCAAAATATTAGTACAAGGGGCCCCAGAATTTTTTAAAAAATTATAGTTCATCATTTAGCAATACAAAGTACTCCATTTTGGCATTTAGGTTCACAATAACCTACTGAGGTAAAAGCAAAGTGTGCTGCTTTAAGCCCCCCCCCCCCAGTGCTTAAAGCATTATCTGGGTGGTATATAATTTAATTATGCAGGCTATTCATTGTCCCCCCCCCCCCCATGAGCTGGGTACTCAAATTACTGACCTTGGAAGGAGGGAAAGCTCAGTGACCCTCAAGCCAGCTATCTGGGATTGAACCCAGGTCATGAGCAAAGGCTGCAGTACTGCAGTTTAACCACTGAGTCATGTGGTAGATCATTAGGGTTCCTATTATACAGAATGGTTATGGAAATGGTTGAGTGACATGTGTCCATGAGAACTGAGGTCTCCAGCTGATGTATCCCAATAGCATAGGTACAAAAACAGTCTGAGGAAGTGGGCTTGTCCCCAAAAGCTAACATTAAAATATAGTGGTTTGGTTTTAAGCCACCACAACATTTTTGCCTTTTTTATTTTGTATTTTTCTTTTGTTTTTGGCTTGATACATTAACAAAAACTAACATGGTTTCTAAAACAAAAACAGGCTTGTCTATGTATGTATTTATTTAAAATGCAATCCTCTTCCATCTTGTAAACTTTCAGGGAGTTTGGAACAGTCCCAAAATTTAAAATACAATTTCTAAACAAATTCAGTGACAGCAAATTAAATGCAGATAAAACAGAAAACCTAAAATGTACAGCAATAAAGCAGCAGTGCAAGTAAGTCCTAGGTTTAATTTTTAAAAAATATTAAAAGATTCAAAAAAGATTCAAAAACTAAAAACTCACTACCTGAAAACAGGTAGTGTTTTCAGGTAGTATGTATGAAATCCATGATATATGAAATTCATCATCATGTGCCACCAAGTCAGTTCTGACTTACAGCAACTCTTCTCAGGATTTTTCTAGGTAGAGAGTGCTCAGGAATGGTTTGCCATTCCCTTCTTTGGGGGGGGGGGCATCCTGGGATTGTGCAACTTAACCAAGGCAACACACAACGGGGAATCAAACTCCCAACCTCTGCCTCCACAGTCGTATATCTAACTCATTGAGCTTTCCAGCCAGAAACAATAGTTTAACTATAGAACAGCAAGCCAAGTAAGGTAGTTTGGTATCCAATACCAGCAAAATTAGAGAGGGGTTCCCCCCCCCATGTTACTGAAGGTCTCTTAGGTTCCAAAAGGTAGCTCAATTGAGTTTTCCAACCATCCAAAGCAGGTTTGTAGAGTGTAGATCTACTCAAGTCACTCGCTATAGCCAGGAAAGACGGCTGAGGGGCCTGACGCCGAGAGAGGCCCGGAAAGAAAGAACAAGAAACCGGGCCTTCTCGGCAGTGGCCCCTCGACTTTGGAACAGCTTGCCGCCAGATATCTGCCTGGCACCCTCGCTGGGTGTTTTCAAGAGCCAATTAAAAACTTGGCTCTTCAGGCAGGCCTTCCCTCCTGCCAATTCTTGATTTCCACTTTTCTTGGTTTTTTGTTGTTATCTTCCCATCTTGATTATATTATTATTGTAGATTTTAATTGTTGTTTTTAAATCTGTTTTGTGCACAATATATTGTGAGCCGCCCTGAGTAGACCTCCTGTCTAGAAGGGCGGGATAGAAATCTAATAATAAATAAAATAAATAAATATGGGAGTGGCTGCAGAAGGGAAGAAGGAAACACCTATTCTGAAAACAATAGAATCCAACAAGTTTTTGAGCATGTGGGTTAAATAAAGGGGTTTCTGTCATGTTACATCCTTATTCTTCAGTAGCCCCTTCCTCTAGCCACCATCACTATGATACTAATCCAATAGGAGAAATAAATGTGTTCTACAGAAATCAAGGGCTGGTAGAAAACAGGTGAATACTTTGCAGTATCCTGACTCACTGCCTTGAGCCATTTACAAGGATAGGTGCCGTCTTTGGGCAAGAATTAGATGACTGTGTTGCTTATCCTGCAAACAGCAACTACAGTAGGAGTACAACTACCAATTTCCAATTTAAAGCAGCAGGCCTTGAATCAACTATTTCATACCTTTCAGAAAATCTGTGTTCTTCTGAACCCATACATGAAATACGCCTCTCATACACATAACAAGTTTCAAGAGTTCACTTTATTATGAGAACATGAAATCATATTTCTTTTTTGAAAAAAAAATCAATGTAATGGTATTTTTAAAAAAATCCTGAAAAATATATCGCTTGTACCATATGGGACAACCAACGACTCACCAACCGATTTAAGATGCAGCATATTGAGCTGACCATATGTTACAGTGCTGTTGAATGGCTGAGTGATTCATGCCCGTCACATTCTAGTATATCAATTAAAGCTCCTTGAAGTCTGCATGATTTGTGTCTCTGTTATTAAACCCTGCTAATTCATCCCACTTACACATCTGTTATAAATCTCTAGGAGTGCTGCATGATTCATGGCAATCTGTGAGCATGGTACAGCAAATTCTTCTCCTTGTAATTAACAGTAAATTGTTTTACTGCCATGCAATGAATTTTTCAGTTATATTGCAAATGAACTCCTAAATGCATGGCTCTTTCCTAAGAACTGACTTATATCATTAGGCAATTAAAAAGTATTGCTTTGAACCAAAAGCTTTTAATCAAGAGAAATACAACTTAAACTCAGCCTAAAGACCATGCAAATTTGACATACTGGCAACAGAATAATTTGTGCAATTTCCCGAGGAGTGAAATATGTCCTTTGGGGAGAACAAACAAATAAGTTTTGGCTCTTTCAGCGGTGCACAAAGAGCACCCGATCTGTAGCTGGGGAGCACTTGGCAAGAGAAGATACTGAGCAGATACTATGTATCTCGGGAGTTATTTAAGTCATCTGACATTTCCGAATTTCTAAAATTATGTTTCATGTCTCTAATTGTAACAAAGTGCCTATTTTTTTGAAATAAATAATTGGATAATTAACCAAGCAAAATCATCACAGGATTCCAGGGCTGTTCAACAGTTTCGGTCAAAGGTAAAGCCAATTCATTAGAGTTTGGCCTCTCTAGTTTCCCAAAGAACTTTTGATTCCCCTCCACACACACACTATCAGCCCCCCTTGGTTAATTCTTGGCAGCAGTTTTAAATTCATGAGTCCATACATCAACTCTGTAGCTTCGCCACAAACAAAATTAATTTCAAAGAAGAGGGTCTAATTGAAGGACAGCAAACAGCAAGCAGATTTATTTGCAATGTATGCATAAGAACAGCAGCATATGTAGCATTCCATGTTTTGATCGAGTTTGTATAGGCATGTATATGTGCATAGTTCTGTGTGCACATGCACACAGACAAACAATATGGAATGTCACATTTGCATGATAATTTCCCCTTTTAGCAAGGAAGAGAAAGTGACTGGGTTAATGAGGGATTATTCAAGACAGGAAGATACAAAATACATTGATAACTAAGAACAAAGATTGTATTATGAAACAAAAAAAAGCAACTGCCAAGAAAGAAGGGGATGATTGGTTTATGCATTTGAATAAAAAGGTAGAAAAATATTTATATTAGTATTCACTAATGACTATATATACAAGATTGCTGTAATTAAAATTATAAATTAACATATTAAGAATGCTTTTTTAATCACATTGGCTCCCATTCACAATGGCAGACTTTTATGTACTTGCATGCAAAGCAATGCACATTTTCAGACCGGAGGCAAACAGTCTGTGTATTTTACTTTTTATTAGAGAAAGGAAAATCTAATGCATCACTAATTATTCATTAATTAGATATGTATGGTTTTTAAGACTGTGATAGAGTATTGTGCTTAAAAACCTTTATATGGCATGGAAAATGTATGGCTTTTATCAGTGGCATGAACCTTTTCATTTCATTAGACATGCAGATATAACAGATTCTTTTCCTTTTTTTTAAAGAATGCACTAAAACAAGGTATAAATCTGGAATCAAATAAAATATATAATTCTGGAAGGCAAGCAGAGGTCTGCTTTTTGTTTGAAATTTTATCTACTCATATGTGGGCTATCACTAGATAAATAAGACTGCCAAAAGGGGAAAAATTGTATCATAGATAGAAATCTATGGCTGAAATCCAGTTGGCGCAACGAAGCAGTGTAAATGATTATGATTTTGTCACCTGGTAACATTAATCTTTATTTAAATTTAATTTTAAATTTACTAACCCCCTCCCCCCCCAATTGATCCATAGGGAACTAGTGATAATCTGGCATCGGCCTTCTGATTTCAAGACTCACCCCCCCCCCCAATGTCTCCTAAGGTTCCCAAAAGCTTCCCCGGGGCAAAAAAGGAGTCCTGATGTTATCAGCATTTAGGCAGCACTAACTGGATTTCAGCCTATATCTGATTGAAGAAAAGGATATTTGAGTAAGGGTGACACCCAAACTCTGGGATAGTTTCTCATAACCTACCTGTCTGTTTTCCTTTGCTCAGCTCACCTTTTGGTTTGTTCAAAATTTTGCTCTGTAATTAATGTACGCTTATTGTTATTTCACAAGTGTTTTGATCACCATAAAGATTTTGGGACCCCCCCCCCCCAAATGACTGTTCTAATGCTGTCATTTATTTTGGTTAAAACAACCACCACCACACTGGAAGCCACCTTGATTTGTTTAAGTTTTTCTTTCCCAAGAAATGAACAAACTACCCTTGTTGGCATGTGATCCTTGTCACCTAGATATAATGTGCTTAATACATGTTGTATTTGTAAATGAGCTGTAGAAAGTAAGCAGAAGTTTAACACGCAGATTTGTTTGCTAAAGCATGCATCCTTGGGACAATTGCATGAAGGAAGATGAGTTAATCATGGCTGATACACAATACTTTTAATATCTAGTTTGACAGTTAGACACACACACAGACAAAACCCACCCTTTGGGTTGTACAGAATTGTGCTCCCCTATTATTTTTTTTATTTTTATTTGCTAGGTGGATTATCAAAAATCTCAAATGGACTGCACTTCCAGACAGAAGTGGTCCCAATCCACTTAAATTTTGTCATGATGAAATGTCATTAAAAGCAGTAGCAATTTTGTCATATAACTTCTCTGTTCCTCATGTAAACCAACTTTAACTGAATCAAGACCACTGACAATACTTTTAGAGCCACCGAAGATAACCAAACAGTTGGTTCATTTAAGATTGTATTGCTAGGACTAGATAATCAGTTTTGCTGCATACCTCAGATTCACATAGCATAAATCTACTTTATACAGGTAATTTAAGCTGTTATGGGATTGTATCTGGAAATCATGCCCACCCTCCAAAACTATGCCACATGCATGTATATTCCCATTTGAAAACCTAATGCACTTTAAATGTTTTAAAACCATCTTTTAATTATCAGTGAGTACTAACAGCATAGCTTCACTGACAGCCATGCAGCCACTGAAAGCTATTTCTTGTTCAAATTCAGCATCAGAGAAATACATGAGGGCTGCCCGTGCTGTTAGACATTAGGGAGAATTTGGCTATTTAAATGCAGACTTGATATTTACATGTATATATTTAAACAGCAAAGTAGATGAGCCATGGATAAATATCCAGTGATCTTGTTTACACTTAAAATGGCATCTATTGAAAAATCTGCATATGCTGAACCTATGAAACAAATCTTTATATCAAGGCAAAGCAAGAAGGGGTGAGAAGTTCTCACACATTGCACAAGTACCTTTCCTGGTGCCAGCTTGGCCCTCCTGACAGTCCTTCTGTTTGTGCAGGTTTTGCACGGCAACACCTACACAGATGGGCCTGTCATGCCCCCTGAATGTCTAAATATTCACTTTCGCTTTGACACATGAGCAAAAGACAATAACCAAATGGTTATCTTCTCTCAGCCACCAGCTGTTCACCATTGGCAGCAGAGACGGTTGGAGTATTTGCATGAGCATCATTCGCTGATTTTAACGGTGATATCTCATGATTCCCCATAGAAAACAATTACTCAGGTTTTCATGATTCTCCTTTTTATGTGTTTACTTTAAACACTGTTCCAGAAGGTATAAAAGTATGTTTTGCCTCAAATACTTGAAAAGTAGATGAATACAGATGGAAAATTTTACTTCAAAATGGAGAGTTCAGACAGATATTGCAAATACGAAATGAACTTGTATACTACTAGGGAATTGCTGGTAACCAAAGAAGTGCATGGAGACATGAAATCAGTATGCTCTGGCTATGTGGGTAGCAATCCTTCAACTGTCTACAAGTTTTGCTCTGAAACTCTAGCCGAAAGATCTGATGAATGAATTTAAAGCTTCTTTCTCTAAAAGTCTCTTTGGAGTACAGTTTCTGATTATGTAGTGGAGCACTGAATTGTGGCTCTAATTATCCCCAACTTCTCCTTTCTAGGATAGAAGAGGGCAGCTCTTCCCATGTTTTTTCTACATATTCCTTAAGGAAATGCTTGGGGTCTTCCTGGCAGTTCATTGTGGGTTTTTTTCTGTTCAGAGACAATCTTATCCCAATTTGCAAAAACCCTTCTCTATCTCTCTCGATCCACCCTTTCTTTTTGGGTCTACCAATACTGAAATAGCAGTTCTGTTTATCCAAAATTTGTTTCACATTAGGTTGTTGCTCATTGCTGCTGATAATAAGCATCAGGAAAGAGATTAATAATCAAGTCAGTTTTTTTAAAGGGTTGAAAAATAATTTGTTTTTCGGCTTTATTTGTGTCTGCATGTCTGCCGATTAAAGGTGATTTGGGGATGCAGGTGATTCATACAGAATACAACTAAGTTTTGTGTATGCAAAAATCACCAAAGAAAGCCTTTAGTCGGTGGTGATTTGCCGCTGCCTATGACATCATTACAGTTGTGCTTGTAGAGCTGTGCAACAGGATTTCATCCATTAATTGTAAATAAGAGGATGTGGGCTCTTAGCATTAAAATGAGAACTTTTGAAATCTGAAAATGATTTAAAACAAAAACCTGAACATTTATCATATCTAAATTTACTGATTTTTCAGTTTTGTCATCTCTTGGTTTTTTTTAGTGCAATTAATATGAAAGTATAAAAACTAGGAAGCGGGCAATCATAACCAAGGTGTTATTGAGGAATGATTTCAATAGAGGGTGATGAACTAAGTGATCAACCATCCTCAGACTGCTGGCTGGGGAACTCTGGGAGATGTAATTTTGTAAAACCCAAGCTCTGCTATTACATTACTTCAGAAGGCTAAGTCTCTGATTTGAATTCAGATTCCAATTCCTGTTGATCCATAAATTTGGATACCATGTTCCTAAATCCAATCTGCCTGCCTGCAGAAATCCAGCCAGTTACAAACAGCGCCATTCTATACACTTCTACTTACAACTAGGTCTTATTTAGTTTGAATATGCTTACTCCTAAATATGAAAGAGATCGCTAGGATGAAGATTGACTTATGGCAGCAACTACTGTTTAACCAATATGTACGCAAGCACCATTTAAATCAGTGTGAATTGCCAAGGGGTATAGTGTGAGTTTGTGAGGTTCCTTTTCAGATGAGTAATGCTACCAAAATCAATGAAACATGCTGCTTGGTAAAGGGTCTAGGTTCCCATGGGTACCATACCCATAAAGCATTTTTATCCTTAAAAACCATACTGATAAAATATAGATAGATAAATGCAAATCATGAGAATTGTAAGCCAAAGCGGGCTGCTGTGTGGGCTGCTCTTCACAGAAATCTCACTGTTAAGAAATGAGAAAAATAGGACTGTATGCCAGATTCACAGAAATCCCACTTTCCAAATCAAAGCAACCTAGTTCAGACCAATTTGTACAAGGTCTGAATCAAAACAGAAGGGCGAGTTGCAGTTCCAGGGGGAGGCAAATTGAATTTGAAAATTCAATTGTGGTACAAATCACTTCAGCTTCTCTGTCTCTCTCTTTCTTTGAAAAAAAGCAACATTTAAAAGGCCCTAGTTGCAAACAACTATAACAACTATAGTTGACTATTGAGGAGCTTGGAAACATAACCACAACTAAAAACTTTTTAAAAGGAACCTTCCCAGCTCTTCTGACATGTTATAATGAAGGTTCCTACATTATAACTGAGATAGGAAAAATTTGTGTGAACGTTTATTTTTCCATAGGAAATGTGTTGAGTGTGAAAGTAATGTTTTAATGCCATACAGTTGTGTGGCATTAAAATATATGCACATTGGGCTAGTAAACTACACCTATTATTACTTCCACAGTTATCTGTTATGAAAAAACAAACATGTATTGCTAGTTTTTCTTTCCCCTGGGTACTACATTATGATTGGTAATGAAAGGGAATTTTTATACTTCTGTGTTACAGCACAGGAGAACTTAGAAGAAGTACGAATACATTTGTATTCTGAAAAAGCTATGGATACAATAGGCACTACTAATGAAATGTTAGCATTAATTTAATTTAGATTATGCATGCTACCTGTAGAAAAAACAAGCAAATATAGCAGAGATGGCCTCATTGAAAAAGAAAACCATAAACGCTTTCAAAAATACTTCAAGCCTATGCGGAAAACATGGTGTTTTGTTTTTAATCTGTCATGGTAAACAAACACCAATTAAGCTAGTCACTTTATATTAACATAACACCTATCTCAGTCACTTTGCATCAACCTGTGATCATCTGTAATGGTGCTCATTAGAAAGGTACGTGATAACTTTGCTTGGATGCAGTGTGTCCCCTTACCTGCAGCTAAAGTTTTTCCCATTCCTGACGCACTGCTGATACAACCGATTCGATTGCAGAGAGTAATGGTAAAGTTATAAATTCTGTATGGTTTCAATCCCATCACTACATAGGACTGCTCATGAGCTTCAGCGATATACAAAACCTACAAAGCAAATTAAAATGATTAAAAAGTCTATTCTGATGGTGCTTTCATTATTTCCCTTCAATGTGATGGGTTTTTTAGTGACAGTAAATTAGCCTTCCGGATTTCAGATTCTTTTTTCCTTTAGGTGTTTGCCAAGAACCATTACTAGAAATAAGATTATTTTGAGGAACCTCAACAAGCTGCAATTTAAATTATAAGACGTCCACCGTGCTATTTTATGAGGTAATAATCCAGTTCCTGAGTAGGTAAATGGGAAACAAAGTTATGGCCCCATAAAGCTATATGATAGCAGACTTATTTCTACAAATAGTGTGTATTATAAATGATAGTGGTGTCATGTTCCATGATGAAATCCAGCTGTCTGATCACTATGGAGAGAGGTCAAAGAGAAGACTTGCTTTCTTTAAACAGTAATTATTATATTATATATTAGTAGGGTGCACAGCACTAGGAAAATAATTTTGCCTAAAGTAGTTTGACTGAAAATTACTTCAGTGGAATTTGAAAAGGGGAAGAGAGAAGATCCAGAGGTTCTTCAATGTCATATTGAGGCAGATTTTTAGAGCCATTGAAGCAGCAAGGCAGCCAGAAGCTTCAGCACTAAGGATTGATCCCAGTGAGCCCCCTCCCCTCCGCCCCCATGAGGGAATAGCTGGAGATGAATTGAAGCCCTTTTACATTGCTTGTCCAAGACTAATCTCTCCAGGTTCCATGATATAGGATGTCTTACAGGACAACTTCCTGGCCAGAAAGTTTTTACTGCTGCTAGGCACGCTGCTAGAGCTGCCATAGCTGCACCCAGGATCTTGAAGTTCCTGGAGAAGAGCAGGCCATACCAATGTTGGAGCCATGCACGGGAAGTACCAAAATTGTGGGCAGCAAGCCTCAAGTTCAGAGATTATGTCAGACCTCACCAGATCCAGGATGTCAGGCCGGTCTGGCTTCAGGGTTGGATCAAGGCTAATCAATCATCTCAGCCTCCGTCTCTGAGCCCAGAATATCACTGGGGGAAAGTGATTGTCTAGATCTATTTCATTCTGAATTTAGAACTTGAACTTTGTAACCATGTTAGGCAGTCTACATCATGAAACAGACAGAGACCATGTCCCTGTTGGTTCCACTGGTTTTCAGTACCATTGGCCAGAATAAGTCATGTCCTCTCACACAGAGGTAAACAAACAGATAGCTCCACTTTGGGCAATCTGCCCTAGTAATGACTTTGACCTTCTACATAACCCATATTTTGACAGCTGCAAGTGTTTCTCCACTAGTAAATTAGAATTTGGCATTACCAAGGACATTGGGACCACTTTATAGTATCAATATTTCAATAAGCAGAGAAAACAGATTGCTGACAACAATAATACCTGAGAAAACACTGGCAACTCTTTTTGTTCAGTAATTTCATTCACGCTGTACCCGATTACTTCTCCTCTTGCTTCATTATCTTGTGGTTTTTCCCAAGATACATTGAGAGAATATGGCGAAAGAGGGAATACTGATGGAGGTGGCATGAACACAGGAGCTAAAACACAAATAAATGTGCTAATTTATCATAAAATAAATGAACAACATGTGTCAGGCAAGTTTTCCCACTATATTTATAAAATACCATCTGTTAAACTTGATAAAATGGCTTTTTGCATCCAATTCCTAAACAAGCAGCTTGTAGAAATTAATTTTCTGGTCTAAAAGGAATTTTCATATGGTTTCCAATGGCATGGTTTTAAACTAAATGCATCCCACCTATAGGTAAAGTATGGGATCTATGATTTTTATGGTGCATTAACTACCACTTAAATCTGAAACACAATGTATGTTTCACATTTTAGTGAAGTAGATGGATTTTTAAAGCACAGATTTCCTGTGACCTCGGAAAACCTGATTAGAAGAAAGATTGTTGAACACTTAAACATCGTCAAAGGAAATTTAATTGCTGAACAGGTTTGAAATTAATATGTCTCTCTTGCATTAAAATAGATGATAAATCAGAGATGTCTTATTGGAATAAATCTCTATTTTAAAATCCTAGGTAGGCGCCATAACATGAATGTATTTTGGAAAACACTGATACAAATCTGTCTTCATTAATGTTAACAACTCAACCCACAAATGAATGAAGAGGATATATTTGGCTTTAAGCCATTTATTAATATCTAAGTTCTGTTTTGGGGGAATCAATGGAGTTTATATCCAGTTGAAATATGGTTTAGCTTCAACTTAAATTAGACTACTGTTCTGATCTTTTTAATCAATTTGTTAAAAAGCAAGGAAATCAATGGGATTTACCTCTAAGTAAATCTAAACGCAGCTGAAGAGTTCAGTAATTTACATGCTGTTAGTTCATAGAACAAACTATAAAACACTCTTACACAATGATGTGGAAGATTTCTTATCTGATGAACAGGTAAAAATAATTAGCCAAAGAGACATTGTTGGAAAAGTGATATAGATCATGTAAAAAATACCAAATACTGTATTTCAATATGACAAATACTGAAAGTAATTGTGCTCATGAACTTTTCTTAATTAGATGTATTTAACTGAATCTGGGCATCAATCACATACAAGAGCTAAGAGTACAATGTTTATAAAAGAATTAAGCATGGGACTGATTCATGTTGTATCTCATTTAGATGTTTCAGCTAAAAAAAGGCCTACATGTTGTGGAACATGCTTGTCCCTCAGTGACAGCCATAATCATGCAGCCATCATTTAAAAAATTATAATATTGCTTTGTGAGGTCTTCATACCTGAACTGCATTTGGTCAGCTGCATAATGGCTCCTGTTCGTCAAGGGGAGACGAGGGAGAATTATAAGAAATCACACAGATTTAACTTTAATGGGAAGTAAACTGGCCAAATAGTCCTGGCGCTAGCATGGAGAATGGATCACCCATCAGCTGACCCACCTGCTGGCTGATGATAACCTAAGTAACAGAATTGGACTTAACTACATGGGTGTACACCACTGTGAGGACCCCTCTGTCACAAAGGGAAGAGAAAGTGGGTACCAGGACTTCACTCCACCCTCTAAAAGGGGGCTCTATCTGAGGAGGGACCCATCTATAGTTTCCTCCTTATTCCTCTTGGATCCATCCTCATGCCCAAAACCACCCCAATAAAGTTGTGACAAAATTGCAAGAAACTCATCCATGTACACCAAACAAATGGAACTGCCCCAAGGGACTGGAGGGCCCTCTTGGTCAGTGAATGAGATGGTGCTGGGAGCTGGGGACAGAAAGGAATAACAACAAAACTCTTCGTACTCCTTTCCACCATCAGAGACACTCTGAGCAGAACTCTACTATAGAATTTACTTACACTGACTAGTGAGAGTTAAAAGATTTGGGACTAGTTTTTAGTAGGAACATTTACACATCTTCCATAAAATGTCATTCCAACATTCATTAGTAGCCTTTCAGGGCTCAGAGCAAGACTGTCACTGTGAAGCTAATATAGGACTTGAACATTTTGATAGAAACAGAAAACATGGGGGGGAAATTAGACATACTAGTACTAGTATGGCTTTAAGACACTCTACAAGACTCCTCCAAATAACTAAAGTGCAGCAGTTAGTAGTCCATATGAAATTATTAGTGATTCAAATAAATTATATACCTTGTCCAAAAGGTATAGTAAAAGCATAGTAAATTGCACTAGATTAGGCCCATGAATCAATGGGGATTTCGCCAGTCAAATTCTCCATATAGTCCATTGATTGAAATGAGCCTACTCTAACTGTAAATCTACTTTAGCATAGAGTAAGTTGCAGTTACAGTAAGCCCATTGGAATCAATGGAATTTATGAAAGGATTGAATCACTAAATCTCCATCGATTCTATGGGCCTACTCTAGTGCAATTCACCACACTAAGCAACAAGATTTTTGGCCACTATAGACAGAATAGCAGACAATACATGACAGATTAATGTGGTATCTGAATTTTAGAACAATCAGAAAGAAGCAGTGCCAAGCAGCCAGTTTTGAAAGGGGATATATGTATTTAAATTCTTAGAGTGAATGTACCAAAATGTTCAATTACCTGCCTCTGCTGTTCTCTGTGATGTCCAACTTGAAAATGTGCTCCCAGCCATATTGACTGATAAAACACGAAAGTGATATTCTGTGAACGGCTTCAAATCAGTGACCTTGGTGCTAGTCAGTGGTGGTGTCAAAGCATTTTCATTGGCAGATTCTAATACTGGATGAGGACTAAACCAGCCACTGGTCTGGAAAACACGACTCACAGGGGGAATATGACTTCCATCTGACTGAAGAGCACCTTTCATATACAGTTCGTACCTAATAATTACACCTGGAAATTAACAGTAACTGTTTTATCAGAGGAAAATATTAATCTAAAAGTACTTAAATCTTACTTAGATACTAATATTATTCAGATACTACTACTACACTATTTGGTATGCAGTGGCCAAAATCCTCTTACATAAGCTATGCTGGTCTAAGGAAACGACATGGCTTGCAGTGGCTAAGTGCCACTAATTTGGGTCTCCAGTTTGCATAAAGCTACCTAATTCATATGCAATAACACGTCTAAGCAATAAGGAAGTTAAATAGGCACTCTTCAGTCAGAGGCAATTGGCTGCTGCATATTACACCAGTTCCCTTATACTGGTATAACTTGCATAAGAGGACTTTGGTCAGTATTTATCATACTACAGTATATATATATATTGTATATTATGCTCGGTATGCAATGTACACAGAAATATTACAACTATCGTAATGAGGTACTACTTTAGATACTAGTATATGTCCACAGCTGCTACCATATAAATACAAGTTTATAAAAATTACAAGTGATAAAACAATAATAAAACACATTACCTTTCTTTCTAAAATGCAGCTGGGCACATAATATTAGATCTCCTTATAGCTCAATTGAGCTCTCTTTCCACAGATGACCATTGACCATGCACACAGGAAAGCAATGGCCACTGCCTTCAATTAAGTGTATATAAACATCTCACATTCCCCAAGAGTTTGGTCCATATGGTTCTTGTACTCAAAAGCAGAAACAAGGTGCTGAACAGACAGGGGATTTCTTTAATTCTTGAATATAGCCCCAGGAGTCTGCAGGAATTCCTCTAGCTAGACTACTGGAGGCTTTAATAAAGCAATCAAAATCATGAAAGGTGTTTTCATGCTCTTACTGCTATTGAATTCAGATTCTGGCAGCCATTTTATGCTGTTGAGAAGACAAGGGAAGTGGGTAAGGCGAAGCTTCATGAGAGCTTCAAAGGATTATGGGTCTGGTAGCTTTTTTGAGAGGCTTGCTGT
Source organism: Intellagama lesueurii (assembly GCA_037013535.1). NCBI lineage: Eukaryota > Metazoa > Chordata > Lepidosauria > Squamata > Agamidae > Intellagama > Intellagama lesueurii. The sequence goes on along the minus strand of JBAJHW010000001.1, from coordinate 321,633,761 downwards.
GCAGAGCCTAATGGGCAGAGACTAGTGCTAAATCACAGAGAAAAGAGGAAGAATTAGTTGCATATGTAATCACTAAAAGTCACAGCTTGCTAAATTTAAAAAAAAAAAATGCCCAGAACCTACTGTCAATGTATGATTGCATAAGGGAAATCATTTAAGACTTAGTGGCAAATTGCCACTCATTAACAAGGTGCTTGTTGTGTACCTGGGCACATGCCCCACGTAACACAACGAGCATTTTGTTAATGAGAAACAATTGGCTGCCAAGATCTAAGCAATTTCCCTTACACAAGCATTAATCAACAGAAGGACTCTGGCCAACATTTTTTACCCACTGTCATAAGGTGTGCCAAAGGCCAAGGAGTGGAATTAGAACGATGAAAATAAGGCTGTAAGAAACCCTATGCTGATCTTCTCCTGGACATTAGCTGTGGGATTCTGGGAGTCATCACTTTAAAAATAAAAAAACTTTTCTAAGCTCAAGTCTCCTTCTACATACAGAGTGGTGCTGGTAGGTGAAAGACAATACCCGGTAATGACAGCAACAACAGAGGGGTGCAAGATAATTGCCACAAAACATTTTATTTGATGAGAAAAATATACTGGTAGCATACCAAAGATATAAAATCGTACCATTTGCTTTCTCGGGAGGGGCCCATTTTACAGCTAATTCAGTAGCGCTGACACTTTGTACGACTGGAGGTTCCTGCTCTTCAGGTGGGGCCTGCGCTGTCACTACTGACACCTGTTCGCTCAGCAAACAACCCGCACTGGTACATGCTTGAACATCAAAACTATACTTTGTAAAAGGAAGCAAATTCCAAACAGTTGTTGATGTTTCCCAGCCTTCATAATGGCCACAAGGTTTAAGATCAAGTGGAGACATGCACGTCAGAACATATTTCTCTATGGGACCAGAGTCATTTGATAGAGCTGTCCAGTTGAATGAAGCTGAGCGCATCCCAACAGGAAGGATTGGGTTTAAATGCAAGTTTCCTACAGGTATCCCAGGCTGTGTCCTATATGTCAAGGCTGCACTTCTTGTAGATCCATGGACGTTGCTGGTCTCAAGTTGATATGAATAGAAAGCATAAGGAAACAAGTTGCTGTCAGTGAACATCTGGGTACCTGAAATAGATACATGAGTCTGTTCAATATGAGTATTTATAGGCCGCTTTTCAGGGTATGCTGCTTACAAAGTGACTCACAAAAAGAAAAAAGATGTATAAAAGAGTTAATATCTGAAAGAGCCCTTTTTCCTATATATAAACCTGCCCAATCACTAAGATTTGCTGGGGAGGCCCTCCTCTGTGTATCACCATTGAGAACTGTTCATTATGTGGATGAATTTTCTCACCCTAGCACCATAACTGTGCAATGCCGTCCCCTTGGAATCTCAGTTGGTGCTGACATTGACATCATTTCAACACCATGTCAAGACATACTTATTTATTTGAGGCTTTAGGGATTGAGTATCATGGTCTGCATAGGTTTTACTGGAATGGCTTTACCATTTTTAATGTTTGAACGTTTTAAATTTTCACTGTTTTATTTTAAATTCTTTTAAATATCTTATGTTTTAAAATTGTTTTATACAGCTTTGTAACTGGCCCTGAGTGCCTGTGATACAGGATGGGCTGTAAATGTTTAAATAAATAAATATATGCGCTACGATCTGTAACCTATTAAGCTTCTGCTGAAGTTGAAAGTCTGATTTCAATTCAATGCTGGATTGCAGTGCTTGCACAAATGTTACCAGTACCACAAATGAATACAGTACATATTCTTCACAGATCTCACTGCTTGCACAAGAGAAACTCTTGTGCAAGCAGTGAGATCATGCATTACAACACTGGAGGGACTTTCTGCTCAGCAGAAGCTAAACTTATAAGCATCTTTTCAATTTATTTTTAAAACCGCAGAGATAAAATACGGAAAATCAGGTTTTAAAGCCTGTTGGAATACATACAATATGTGTAATATGCACTTTAGTGGGGAAAGAGTTCCAGGACTTGGGAGTCAGCATTTGTGGGGGCAGTGTTGCATATCAAAAGTAAATGTTACTTTTAAGAAGGAATATGACACTCTGAAATTATCCCTACCTAGAATGATGCTTTAGGTTATGCTTATTTTCCAGATTCTGGCAGTTCATCTAATCTAGTCTCCTGTTTCCCAAACAGCCAACCACATGCTTCTGGAAAGACCAAAAGCAAGCATAAGTTTATGGACATAGCGACTAGGGCTTTGGCTAGGTCTAGATCTGATAGGACCTCAAGGCCACAATCCATGGCCCCCTAGTCCAAGAAACCCCACATTTCCACCTAGTAGACAATGGGATCAGCATATTCAAACCCACCAACATCCACACTATTCACTGTTGTATCCTATCCATTTTCCTATCTTGAAAAATATGCTATAATCAGGAGACTGGTAGTGGTGATTTTCAGACAATAAAGGCTCCCTTCCCAATCCTGAGGCTCCCAAAGATTTCACCAGGTTGAAAGGGGTGAAATAGGAAGGAGGTAGGAAATATGGAATTACAGATAAAAGTCCATAGGTGATGATGTCATCATTGTATGTACAATGTCTGAAATCCAGTTGTATAACCCTGCACACATAAAGGCTGATGACATCAGCTGCAGTGTTTTATCTCTAATTAAATATTTTCTATTTCCCCACCCCAATTTTGGTTGAATGGATATCTCAGTGAGTTAGGTTTCTGACTCCAGAGCCAGAGGCTGGGAGTTCAGTTCCACACTGTGCATCCCAGAAGAGCCAGTTTGTGTGGCCTTGGGCATGTTGCACAGTCCCAGGATGTCTTCATAAGAAGAGAAGCCATTTATGAGTACTCGCTACCTAGAAAACCCGGGAGGGAAAGGATCACCATAAGTCAGAACTAACTTATGGTACACTATTATTATTATTATTATTATTATTATTATTATTATTATTATTATTATTATTATTATTATTATTATTATTATTATTATTATTATTATTTAAAAAACTCCAGGCACAGTCAAAATTATAAAAACATTGACTGGTATTATATAACAGATACAAGTTTTAACCAAAAACCTAAGAATCTGTTAAATATGAACGCAGTATGTATGCTGTTCCTAATATTGCCATTTTTTTAGCTCTGATGGTGTGATTTCTGAGATCTGCAACTGCTTATAGTACTGTGTGAAATTTCTTGATATTGTTCCCAAAGCCCCAATCACTGAAGTGTGTTTCTTCCAGAGGCGAGATGTTTTGATTGCCATGTCTCTGTACTTTGTTGGTTTTTCCAATTCTTTATTTTCAACTCTGGCATCCCCTGGATTTGCAATGTCAATGATCCGGGCATTTCTTCATTCTACTACTACTACTATGTTTGGTGTGTTATGTTCAAGGTGTCTATCCGTTTGGATCCAGAAATCCCACAAGATCTTGACTTCCTCATTTTCTGACACCTTCTCTATCTGATGTTCTTATAGGTTTTTGGAGGCCGGCAAGTTATATTTTTTGTATAAACTGTTAGCCCTAAATGGTTTAGGATCTCGATACCTGGCAGAGCGCCTGCTCCCACCTAGTTCTACTCATGTCACTCGATCTAGCCAGGCTGGGCGGCTGAGGGGCTTGACCCTGAGAGAGGCCCAGAAGGAGAGAACTAGAAACCAGGCCTTCTCGGCAGTAGCCCCTCGCCTCCTGAGATTCGCCTGGCACTCTCCCTGGGAGTTTTTAAGAATAAGCTGAAGACTTGGTTCTTCAGGCAGGCCTTTCCCCCTTTCATCACTTAGTTCCCTGTGTTTTCCCATCTTGGACTTTGCTTACTTTTCTTTTTTGTTTGGATATTGACTGTTTTAATTCTTGTTTTATATTGCTCGGATTGTAAGCCACCCAGAGTAGATTCGTTTGAATCTAGATGGGCGGGGTAACAAACAAACAAACAAATTACCAGTGCACTAACTTTGCTACTCTATCATGTCTAATTTTGAAATCTGTTTGTGCAATCTTTGGACATTCACAGATGAGGTGTGACACAGTTTCATCTTTTTCTTGGCAGAGTCCACACTCCTTGGATCTTAGCTTTCATCACGTTGGTTTGGGGTTCTTGTTCTTGCGCAACAAAAATCAAGCCTTCAGTTTCTTTCTTAAGGGTCCCCAGTTTTAGCCATGCCCATGTTGAATTATATGGTCATGCTTTTCATCAATATTTCTCAGGTGTTGTCCATGTAGTGGTTTATTTTTCCAACTGTTTAATTTCTTTTCAAATTGTTGTTTTTTATATTGAGCCTTTGTTTCTGTTGTTTTAAAAATATTCTCCATTTTCACTGCTTCCAGTATTTTTTCTCTGCTTCTACTGATATAATCATTTAGGCTTCTTTTTTTCCTTCTCTACTACCTGCTGTATTTGCAGTACTCCACGGCCTCCGATTTTTTGTGGTAAATATAATCTGTCCACATCAATTTTTGGATGTAGTGCGTGATGCATGTTCATTAGTTTCCATCTTTTTCAATCCAATTCTTCTAATTTGTTTTGAGTTGAATCTATTATTCCAGCTGGGTATCCAATCACTGGAACTACCCATGTGTTTATGGCTTTGATTGTATTTCTACCATTTAATTTTTATTTTAAGATTTTTCGCAGTCTTTTGATATATTCCCTTTCTGTGAGTTCTTTAACTTTTGTGTACATGATGTTATCTGCTTCTAGTATTCCAAGGTATTTATAATTTTCATCACTTGAGAGTTATAGTATAATATTGTCAATTTTTAACTCCATTCCATCTAGTTTTTGGATCTTGCCACAGTGTATACAAAGAGCTGCACATTTCTCAATTCCAAATTTCATTTGGATATCTTCACTAAATATTTGCACTGTGTTTAACAGTGATTCTATCTCTGTGGAACTTTTTGCATATAGTTTTAGGTCATCCATGTATAGCAGATGATTGATTTTTCCTGCTTGTTGTGAAATATGGTAGCCAATCCAGTTTTATTTAAAATTATTGACATTGGGATTAGTGAGATGTTAAACAGCAGTGGTGACAAAGAATCCCCTTGAAATATTCCTCTTTTGATGTTAACTTCCCCAATTTCTTCACCATGGGCCATTAAGACAGTTTTCCATTTTTCCACATTTTTCTTGAGGAACTTCTGAATGTTTTTACTAATCCCAAACATTTTAAGGCAGGTGTTAATCTAGCTGTGTGACAATGAGTCGAATGACTTTTTATAGTCTATCTAGGCCATGTTAAGGTTTGTTTTTCGTCTTTTTGAATTCTTCAGTATCATTTTATCAATAAGCAGCTGATCTTTCATGCCTCTTGACTTTTTCAAGTTCTCTTTCTGTTCAGTTGGGTATAGGGAGTTTTCAGTTAAGTAATTATATATTGATCTTACAAGTACTCCTGAGAGGAGCTTGAATATTGTTGGAAGGCATTTAATTGGTCAATAATTACTGAATAATTGCCCTTTTGATGATCTTTTATTATCAGAAATGTGCGGCCTGTTGTCATCCAATCTTCAGTTGTAGAATTTTGGAGTAAGTGATTACATTGAACTGCTATACATGGATGGAAACTTGTTAGATGCTTTAACCAAAATCCGTGCAGCTCTTCTGGACCAGGTTCACTCCAATTTTTCACACTATTTACTTGCCTCTTGATCATTTCAGTTGTTATTACAATATCATCCATTTGTTTTCCTTGAGTTTCTTTACAAATGTCTTTAATCCATGAGGCATTTTTGTTATGCCCAATTAGGCTTTCCCACATTTCTTTCCAAAATTTAAGAGCATCATCTTTACATAGGCCTAATTTCTTTTGCTCTGCATTTTCTCCTGGTGATGTATAGAATAATCATTGGTTATTTCAAAATTGCGTGTTTTCTCTATATTGTTCAAGCATCCGTCATATCCTTCAATTTTCTTTGCTGTAGCTGTTACCCGCTGTTTTAATTCTTCCATAGTTTCAACTATTGTTTTCTTTTCTAGGTCATATATTTTGCATAGTCTGGCTTTTACTTTTTCATTTTTAAGTTTTCAATCTTTCAAGTGTTTTAAGTTACTTATGTCTGCACGTAATTTATTTGTTGTTGTTGTTGTTAGATATATGATACAGTTATCTCTTTTAAGATTGCATTCTCCCTTCAAATTGGAGTTAAAGGAGGAACATAGTGCTTTTTAAAAAGTTCATCCTCTGCTTATTATTTCCCTGCTTCTAACAGAACAAAGCTAAAGAATCATTTTACTATAATGTTGCAAAGCCATCAGTCAAATAATCAAGCTACGATTTGAGTCTACTGTTAATTTTCCTTGAAAAGTTCAATGCTCCTACATTTGTAATTTCAAACTCTCAGTTCTAAGTGCACGCAGTTGCACTTAGGTAGTGTCCCCTGGGTATATTACAGAGATTCATAAACATAAGAATCTGGCAGCATTAACAAATTTTTCTTAGTATCCAAATGCCAGATAGTAGATTATTTTCACATCATTAATTATCACGATTGTCAGAAAATGTCAGAATGGTAATATTTTTGTTGAAGAACATTTGTGTCTTCAGAAAATAATGATTTGCTGGACCGGCCTATATTAGCCTATCATTAGGCATTCAGTACTCAGTTAAAGTTTTAAGAGAAGCTGCTCATCTATGCTACTAAACTCTTGAAATGGCATCAGCATACAGTGCTGGAAGGATTGTTTCATTCTGCGGGTTTTTAAAAAAATAAAATTCCAATATACATTTCAATTGCTAAATTTTCTCATTAGAGTAAGACACTCAGAATTCATCCTGAACTAACCAGAGGGAGTCTTTAAACTACCTTAAGGAAAATAGTGCCAGAATGTCAGGCTCGGAGCCTGACACATTTTTTTTTGTCTTTAACTGGAAAGAAGGGTCATGAGTTTGCTGATTTTCAAATATGTAACCATGTTGGTCTGATTTTGCTTATGTAACAAAAGCAAAAACAAAACTATTGTGACATCTTTAAGACTAACAGATTGAGTTCAGTATGAACTGCTCCTGATGAAGGTTAATCAGCTCAGGATGAATCCTGACAAAACGATGCTGTTCACCAGATCTGGAAGTCAGTATTTGGTGTTCAACTGGTTCTGGAAAAGGTGGCTCCCCTGAAAATAAGAATGTGACAGTTCCTCAGAAAATGTCTCATGCATGACAGTTTTGGAGTAGTGTCATGTCAAGTTGTTCTGTTGAGACTTTCCCTGCAGAATTTCTGAAAATTCCCTGAGAATGATCCTCCCTCCCCCCCCTCTCTCTCTCTCTCTCAAGCTCTTCTTTCTTGCCATATATTCCATAATTTGGTTTGTTTTAATTGTTTTAAAAATCACTGCTGTGAAGATGACATTTCCTGTAATTAAAGACTTCCTCCTCCCATCCTGCAGCTTCTATGGCTTCTCAACAATGAAAGAGATTACATGGAGCCTTGGGAGCTTTGGGAATACTTGTTTGAAATGTTTAATTTCAATTAAACCATTGCTGATGATGTCATCAGCCTCACTCAGTGTATGTTATGGCAAAAGGATTTCAACAATTGTTTCCAAAGCTGGATGCTAGCATCAAGACCAGATTCCCTGCATTTTCCTGCACCATATTATGCTGGAACTAGGTCTTTTTTATTTGTACGGGAAATGCTCCCAAGATTTCCTGCAAGATTTTTCTCCAAAGACATCTCACAGGAGGGAATCTCAAGGTGAGAAGAAAAGGGGTCTCCCACTTATTCAGTTCTTGGAAAGAGAAGCTGGTGACTCACTCTACTCAAAAGAAGAGGTATGTAATTCCAGGATATTCCTTGACTAAACACTGCTACTAAACACCATTTCTGGTTCACCAGCTGTTGTCTTTTCTGTAGTAGGAGAGCTTAGCTACAGTGAGTTGCACTTTGGTGATCTACAGATGGATTATTGTAAAATTTTATACAAAGGGCTATCTTTGTACACAACTGAATATTTCAGCTACTTTAGAATTTGGCAGCAAAAAATTTTTTTACAGGTTTATTAAGAAAAGCTACTTTATGGTAAGTCTTAAAGAATTGCAATTGCTGCCTATTTGCTTTCAAGCTCCAGGGCCTAGTAGATCCTCACTCAACTTGCTGTTATTCCTAGACACTGAGCCTCTTTTGTTTTCAGAAATAATTATGTATGGAAAATGGGAGCCGGGATCTTATGTGTCATGATGATGGGATATGTAGTCAGAGAAATGTAAAATGGAGTCAGACAGGTTATGTGTGAAGATGATTTGAGAGACATTGGAATGTGTTTTTCTAAGCGCCATGAGAGTGTTTTCCTGAAGACCGTTACAGCCTGGATCTAGATAGCGTGAAGGCCAAATTGAGAGGCCTGTGGAAGACTCAACATTCCAAGTTAGCTGCAGAAGAGATAAACAACACCTGGACTCTCATGGAAATAAGGGAAGGAGAGAGGTGGTACAACCTCTAAAGGTTAATTGGTTAACAGCCAGAAAGGCCATGAAGAAGGGAGGAGTTTGGGAAGGTAGAAAATGGACGATGGGTTATGCGAATTATGTTCAATGGATTCTGATGGTTCGTGTGTTGTTCTGTTATGGATTTCGATTCCATGATGATGGGAGAGAAAGGACTTGATTGAGAAAAGATGTAAGTAAGGAGAAAGAAGGAGGTGGGGCTAGCCCACTATAGCCCACCTTAGTTTTAGCTTTTTAGTGTTTATTATTTTAAATGGGAAATAGTTATTTTATTTAACTGCAATGATCTTTGAATATGTTCTTGATGCTAACGCTTATGCAATATAAACTGATTTCTAATGAAACTCTATTTTTCTAATAAAAATTAATTATTAAAAATTCTACAAAAGGACTGGTCTCTTGAACAGCAGGGTCTGGCTAAATCCAGGAGGTGGAGAGGGCCACAAACTAGCTATCATTTAAGAGTCCTACCTAACTGAGCTTTGGTGAGTTCTAAGGAATCACAAAGCCCATGTGCCTATACTTGCAAAGTGCTAAGCAAGTGTAAAGTGTTCTTTTAAGGTCAGACTTGTTCAAAGGGCCTACGCACTGCTGAGGTCTTGGGACGTGCCCCAGTGCAAAGGTGGTAGATAAGTGCCTGTCGAGTTCTCTGGCCGAATGCCCAGCGGCCCTTTAGGGGGTCCGGTGCATCACTTAGGAAACGCTTGAATAATAGGCATAGTTATCTGTGAAGATTCTCAGTCATCCAGGTGAGGTTATCTGGAAGTTGAGTCATGGCAACTGCACTTCTTTCTTATTAGGTTGAAATGTTTCACTGGGATGTGTAGCAAAACGTTTCAGCCTAATAAGAAAGAAGACCATTTGCCATGACTCAACTTCCAAATAAGAGGAGAAGGGGACGACAGAAGATGAGATGGTTGGACAGTGTCATTGAAGCAACCAACATGAATTTGACCCAACTTCGGGAGGCAGTGGAAGACAGGAGGGCCTGGCGTGCTCTGGTCCATGGGGTCACGAAGAGTCGGACACGACTAAACAACAACAACTTCCAAATAGGCATAGTTATAGTTGTTAATAGCAGCTGTGGCCTGCACAGATTTTAGTGCAATGGTTTAATTTATTTATTTATTTATTTATTTATTTATTACATTTATAGCCCGCCCATCTAGTCATATAGACTACTCTGGGCGGCTAACAACATATCATATAACAATTTAAAATCATAACAATATATTACTAAGTAAACAATGATCCAAAATGGAAGACAGGAACAAGATAACGAAAATTCAGACAGTGGGTGAAGGGAAGGCTTGCTTAAACAGCCAGGTTTTCAATTGGCATTTAAAGATACCCAGTGAAGGGGCCATGCGAATCTCAGGAGGGAGGCTGTTTAAATCTTTACATGTTCTAATTCTGTATTTTAAATTGTTTGTTTTTAAATTGTTTTAATCATCTTATGTTTTAAAGTTGTGTTATATAGCTCTGTAACCCGCCCTGAGATCCTGTGATATAGCACAATAGCCAGGCAGACAAATAGATAGAAATACTCCCAGTATGAAACAGTAAAAAATGCATATGTAGTATTTCTCAGCACTTACTATAAGGATAGTTGTCCTCCGTTGTGTAGATCTGACTCTCATTTCTGTAGAGTTTGTAAGTCAGCCGGTTTGAATTCGGAGAGTCAGGTGGATTCCACGTGACCTCAATAGCAGAAGAATTTAGAACCTCTCCTGCTGGTGGAGGCTGCTGGGAGGGAGCTGCATTAAAATGAAGACATGTTCATGCAGTTGAGGCCATCACTCCATGTCTTGGTAAATCCAAATGCATACAAAAAGTTTCTTCTTCCAGGACTGTTGTCAGGCAGCAGACATGTGACTCATCAAGATAACATTAAGAAAAGCTATTGCTTTTCATTTTTCAAAAAAATATAAGAAAGCTTCAGTCTAGTCATAAACATACAAACAAAAAAAATATATGCCAGCCAAACCAGTGTACAGAAGAAACCAGAAATGTAAGACATGTAAGTCATATTCATATTAGTCGCACTTTGGAGCTCATGATTCCAAGCTAATCCTAACCCTTCAACATTTTTTCATTGAGCACAGTTGTCTGCAAAGGAATTCACTCAAGCAGGTGTGACATAACCACAAAAGCTAGCTGTGCAGGTGTCCCAGGCATATAGTGTGTCTACACAAGAGCAGTCCCCCATACGCAGGGTTTCCTTTGCAGACAGCCATGTTTCATTAACAGTTGGAGGCAGGGTTACAAGGGGGATAATGAGAAGCCTAGCCATACCTAGTTCTTCACAGGATTATTTTCTTAAAGCAGATGACCAATTTACCAAGCAGTTGGATTTTTAACATGCTTCCTGACCCAATTTCTAGTGATGCTCAGTAACTTGACTTGGCATGCAACCAGGATGTTATTAATTGGTAGCTATTTACTCTCTGAATTATGCCAGTTCACTCATGCAAGCCTAATCATTTGCTTGAATTCTAACCCATGTGTAATTTTAAAAAAAAAAACCAGAGAGGAATTATCAGCAGGAAATGATTCATTTTTTAAAAAAAATACTTATTTTTTTTCAAATATAAACAAAGAAATAAAACATCTAATAAATATCCAATAAAAATACCTATACAGTACTCCCCACCACTGGAACTATAGGAGTAACTGCCTATACCATTTGCCCTTGTGAAACCCCATCTCATTTCTAGAATTGTATTGACTCTTGCATTGGGCTTTGTCCCTTTCCCTTTTTAAATATAAAAATCGATAAATTCTCCCTATATATCTATAAATACGTCTTTACCAGTGACCCCCCCCTTAACTTTTTTATATTACATGTAAATTTATCATCAATTGCTATGCCCTGGACTTTCCTATACCAGTCACTTAACTGGATATTATGACCTCTCATAATATCCTGGTGATAATCAGCCCCGTCACTGTTAACAAACGGGATACTTATCCTCTACTTGTCCAGTTACCTACCATCTCTTCAAATATTGATAAAATATTAAAATATTTGGAGTAGTTATGTGTGTGTGTACATGTGTGTGTGTGTGTGTGAGAGAGAGAGATATTATGTATTTATCTTCTTGATTTTAGTGTGTTGTTTTATATCCCAGTAACTTTTATGGACTACTTTCAAAGGCATATAGCTAATGCAAATAAAGAATAAAAGTACTTTTTTAGGGCATACAGATAGGTTTAATTTTTTTTATTTCATTTTTTCCCCTTACAAACCAGTTGCTGAAATTTCAATATATTCTCACATTCCCACCACATTTGGAAGTAAATACCTGTTTTCTGGCACCCTCTCCAGCACATCTTAAAAGAAATACCATCTATTTGATTAAGTTTCACTGGAGTTGAGTACCATCTGCAAACTAGTCTATAAATTTTTTTGTTAATCTTTATTGACATGGATTTCAATATTCTAATGTTCCACATATTTTTCCAAGCACTAGGGCTTATTTCTTCTCCCACATTGAATTCCCATAATGATTTAAGTACTGTAAGTTCTCTTGATCTGCTTCCAATAATATATTACAAATTTTATTTACTATCACCTTCATTTTTCTTTTGTAATATAATTCATTCATACTTCATAACTTCCCTACATTTACCATTTCTTTTTACCCAATTCTTTGTGCACTGTTATAAGTGAATAATATTATCTTTAACTTTACCTATCACTTCTATTTGTTCTTCATTCTTTATTTTTCCCTAACCATCCTTTATTCTAATAACTTGTCTTTTTATTAATAATTTCTCAATTGAACCTTTTAGGTTTCCTGGGAATTTCTATAGCTCTGCCACCAGGTGTAATGGGGAAACTGATAGGATAAATATTTTTCTACATCTATTCCAAATTAGCAGCATATTTTAATGAAGATTTTTTTCTGTATTTTATACTATATAGCTGGAAAGGATGCCTGATGGACGTTATAATTAAAGATGGGGATATTCATATTCCTATATGAATATGAATATCCCAGATGCAGCTGGACCTAATGAGGGTCTGGCCCCCAGGACCGGACTATCCACTCACAGGTCCTGCCGTGGTGACGTTCCCGCTCATCCTACCAATGGCGCCCGGAGTGCTACTGTCTTCCTGCTCGGCTGGTCGCTCCAGGCAGGGGGTGGGAGGATGAGTCCTCTCGCTGTTGAGTGGCCAGCCAAGCAGGAAGAGAGCAGCATTCCAGGCGCCATTGGAAAGACGAGCAGGACCGGCACTGGGGCAGGATGTGTGAGTGGGGCTGGACCCTCATTAGGTCCAGCTGCATCAGGGATATTCGTATTCGTATGCGAATACGAATATCCCCATTTCTAGTTATAATTATTCATCACTCACATTAGTAGTTTGTAAAAAATGATACTGAGTGAGGGGGAAGACACTTTCCCAACTAGTACAGACTCATAGCTGGAGTTGCATTCATGGAATAATGCATCTTTCCAGTTGTTTCTCTACTGATTCCAGTTCTTAAGTGTAAGATTCCTATACGAGATTTTAAATTTAAGATTCCAAAATTTCTTGTATATTTTGAAATATTTATATAGCAGCAAGTGTTGTGAAGCATTATTTAAAAATATAATTTTTAAGTTTGGTGTGTTTCATATAGAAACACTGGAAGAGGACGAGGAGGAAACATGCCCCCTTCTGTGCAGAATATCTTCTTCCGACCTATAATTATTCATTATAATCATAACAAATTTGTTGCCCTATATAGTGGTCAGATAATTGCCTTCCATTTAAGGGATTGCTTTACAGAAAGAAACAGTAGCAATTCTCTGGAATTATCGTACCATATGTGCTGCTGTATGATGAAGAGAGTGGGTGGAGTGTGTGTACATATATTGATCTTGATTTTAAGGTGTGAAATTACACACATTACATCCCTTTACAGCCTTAAAAGCTACACAGCAAAGAACTTCACAGTCTTAAACACAATGCAATCTTCCTTTTAGGAAGCCAGAATTTTTTCCTAAGAGAAACGGAACAACTGCAAAGGGGGAAAATGTTTTATCGACCTTTTTGAAACTACAAAATTATCACAGTGGCAAACTTTTAAGACTGTACAAACATATTAACCCTTAAACATTGCAGCAATATGTAGAGGGTTAGATTTTCCTTCCACAGCAACATGACAAAAAAGTAATTAGGGTGCAGCAACTGCAAAAGCAGAATACTACAGAATACTACTGCATTGCTGCAGTTGAGCATATGTTTAAGAAAGAATACCCACCTAACCGCTTGATAAGCTGGCTATCTGCCCTTACACACAGAAGACCTGAATTGAAATATATTAAATGGGCTTCTCTCTTAGGATTATTTAGAATATACTGGCAGAGTGCAGTTACCTTATGCTGAGCTTGTGTCTATTTACAAGAATGGGAAGTAAGGCAAACAGAAAACCAGAGAATTAATTAGGGGAAAGTGTAGAAGGAAAAATGTTAAAGACAGAGAAGCCCCCTGAATCTGACCTCTGTGCTTGTCGGTCTGCTACTGTGCCTAACACGGAAGTACCAAGAAGAAACAGGAAATCTCAGGAAGAGAAGAAAGGAAGCCTAAGAGTACCAATCTGCATGTAGACCTAGAAAATATCAACCGCTGGAGACACATGTGGGCTATCATATCTATCTAGTGCCCCTATTTGTTATAGATCACTTGATACATGCATTTGTGCTCTATTTCAGGCACTCTCAAAATTGCTGACAACTTTAGCAACATGGCAACTGTTTGTATCCTTCACATGCCCCTAGATGTAGTGTCATTGTGGGGCATTGGGGGAAGGCAATGGTACGAACCACAAAATACAGTGTGGCATATTTCTGTAAAGCAAAGATTCTGCAAACTTGTCTACTTTTTCTCTGTAGAGTGAGAAGAAGAAGAAAAAATCAGCTCAGCTTTAGAATTAAGAGTATGAATGCTGTGCTTCATGTTCAGCAGCTCTGCAGCTGCCCGAAAGATGAGTGTGTGACTGTCTTTTCTGGCTGCAAGCACATGCCGTGAACTGTCTCTATGATATTTGCATAACTTAAAATATTTCAATGTTGATTAATTTAAAGTTTGAAATCTAATTGTACGTTGCCTTTTTAGAAGACACACATCCGTTTTACTCATTCTGATATATGCATAATTTTATCTAGAGATACAGTGTAGGATTTATGCTGGTGAGCAGAATTGTTATATCTTTCTCGAAAAGAAGGACTACATTTAAAAAAAGCATATCTAATGCAGATAACAGTTAATGATCTTGCTGCTAAGATCTTCAGGTACATCAGGATCTGTCAGACTTTTACCTGACTCTGTAATCTATAATTCACACACGATGGTGCCTGCATAAGATCAGAAACATGGAACTATAATGGGCAGGTATGAGCGCATGACCATCAGGGGAGGAAAACTTTGGAATAAGGTACATTAGAGAATATTGATGTTGACACATATTCAACTCTTATCCACTAGAAAGATTCTATTTTAATGGTCCAAAGTAGAGATGGGGATATTCGTATATGAATACGAATATCCCCCCACAGGCGGAGATGACAAGGGTCCGGCCCCATGGGGCTGGATGGTCCACTCACGATTCCCCCACTGCCACGAGCTTGACAGAGCCTTCTATTGCTCTGTTGCTCACCATGGATTATCCCCTCTGCGACCTGGCAGAGAGGCTCGTCATCCCACCTTCTGCCAGGACTGGCTAGTCTATCTCAAGCAACGGAGCGATAGGAAGGCTCCATCGAGTTTGCAGCAGTGGGAGAATCGTGAGTGGACTGTCCGGCCCCATGGGGCTGGACCCTCGTTATCTCCACCTGTGGGGGGATATTTGTATTCGTATATGAATACAAATACCCCCATCTCTAGTCCAAAGGATAGGAGCTGGCAATTGATGGCAATCATATTAGCAAAGTTGGAGTTAATACACAGGATGTCTTGAGGACTCTATGGAAGAAAAGTACTGTCCTTTTCACTAACTAAAGATTCCTTGCAACTACAGATGCTCCAGTTTCATATACAAGATCTATGTTTTCACTTTTCTCCAGTTTGCCATAGCCCTATATACAACATACAAGGGTGTCCCCTTGTGGCCTTTGTCCTGCCCCCTTGTATATTACATGTAGGGTTTTCTTGTATCCATGGCTTCAGGCATCCACAGTAGTTCATGGAACCAATCCCCCACTGATACAGGGGTCCTACTATACATTAGAGAACCATAGAGCTAATATTTCAATAGACTCCATATCTCATTCAGCCAATATATTATTGTCCAGAAGAACTAAAACTGTTTCGTTATTTGAGGACAGTTGAATAACTTTTACAGACCAAAAATACTTCATATCTATTCCGATACACACTCCGTTGCAGCCTCAGCTTCCCACTAGTAAATTCTTCTGTACAGGCACCACTGAAATAGGTGAGAACCAATTAAAGATGGAAGTTCTCAGTTATCTCATCCTATGTGCAAGGATGAGGAAATGTAACATTCTTTTTCTAACTAAAGAGGACACCAAGGATGTTATCAATTAAAATGCTCATATTGGCAAGAAAGATTTTTGTGCAAGCTGCAAAACTACAATGGCTGTGCCTCTTTTCTTTCACTGACTTTGAAGAATAAGAAGCATTGGATGGGTTGTATACAGTATATCTCCCTGAATAATCACACAGTCCTTCTGCACTTGCTCTGCCTGTGTGTATACTTCACTTCTCATAGAGAAAAGCCAATAATTGGACACAAGTCATGGGCATCTTAATGGACAAAAAGAGATCAATGCCTTGTTTTTGTGTTGAAGGTATGGAATTTCATGAGGTTTGAAAATTCCTCTTCAATTCATCTTATCAAGAAAGTCTGAATCTGTAAGATGTAGTGATGTAGTGACTCTTCTTCAAATCCTTAAAGCCATGTGTGTTGTTGTTTTTTTAATGGGTTCTCTCTACTAAACTTCCTGGAAGATTATGCACAATCAGGCATGATATTTGTTTAACCTGACCAGTCATCTACCACTATAGATGAAAAGTCCTTACATTGTCTTTGAGATATGTTCAGGCTAGGACTTTTATGAGTCCCACAACCTGAAAGAATGTAATAAATGTTGCCAGAAAAACTGCCTCTCTATACTTGCAGATATTTGAACTTAGTTGGGCTAAACTGGGAACAGTACACTCTTTGTCGATCTTCATTTTCACAGTGAAACTGAGGAAAGGAGCCAGTTCCCAGCATCATGAATTATGTCTGGAAAACCATGGAGTACCAACATAATTTGCTTTCTTTTGCTATCACAAAAAATCAATGTTGTCACAGAGCATCACATGGTGCTTTTAACTACTAAAACATAATATATTAATGAAGGGGGAAGCTGGATTATGAGCAATATGTATTTTGAACATTAAACCTGCACTGTTCAACAAGCACTAACCCAGTAACAACTGTTAATTCGAAAGATATGTTCGTAGGAGTGACAGCCGCTTACTTTTACTGCATCCAAATAGGTTGTAGACATCCAAATTACTAGCATCAGGAACACAGATGTCACATTTTGAGCCTGTTGTGAATTGTTTACACACACATTGTCCAGTCACGGCATGACAAGTCCCATTAATTGCTCCTGCAGGATGACAATTGCAATGCCGACATCTATAAATAAAAACAAACCATGAAAGTGAGGAAGGCACATTAAAATTTCATTCTGTAGAGTTGAAACTCAGCTGCTTGTTTTGTATCACATAATTAAGTATCTAAGCAAAGTGTGCTGCTTATATACCACCCCATAGCACTCAAGCACTCTCTGGGTGGTTTACAATTTAATTATGCAGGCTACACATTGCCTCCCTGCAGCGAGCTGGGATTCATTTTACTGACCTTGGAAGGATGGAAGGTTGAGTGAACCTTGAACCAGCTACCTGAGCCTGTTGAGATCAAACTCGGGTCATGAGCAGAGTCTTCACTACAGTACTGCAATTTAAGCATTTGCCACAAGGCTCGTCAGTACTGAAAAGCCTAAATCTATGGGTGGCACCAGAATAGTAAATATTGTTATCGCTTTAATATTTTTTCTAAAGTGCATTTCATTATTTCTTCCACTTCTGATTGTAACAATGGAGCTGATATCACTAGCTTTTCCTGGGAAACCTCTGAGTAAAGTTCTCTGTATCAATATTAACATCACACATGCTTTTGTATACAACAGGTCCATGGTTCAGACACTGGCATATCCAGTCATGGCTGTTGAACACACTTATCTGAAACTGGATGAGGAAGATAGCCTGTTGAGCTCATTGGAAGGGGGAATATAAATATTGCTATTAAATAAATAGTATTTCTGTTCAAACTGAGAAACAGCCATGTTCAGTGGGGACTCAAATGTATATCGCTCAAGTCCTGGTACAGGAGCACTTCTTATATATTCTTATGCTTATTGTGTAGCCACCTATCCTGCATCTTAGGAATGTGCACTTTGGGGGGCATGCTACAATAGCTGTGACCCAATGTCAACAATCCTGTTTTTCAGTGTATTAAGTCAGTTGGAAGCAGTGATCAGTTGACAGTACTAGTTCCTGTCTGTTTGGCACTGGTTAGACCTCATCTTAAGTACTGGGTCTCACTTTGGACACCAGATTTTAAGAAAAATGCGGACAAACTAGAACAAATTCAGAGGAGGGCAAGAAGGGTGATCAGCGGACTGGAAACCAAGACCTATGAGGAAAGACTGAAAGAACTGGGCATGTTTAATGAGAAAAGAAGTCTGAGGGGAGTGTGATAGCACTTTTCAAATACTTGAAATATATTCATACAGAGGAGAAGCAGGATCTGTTCTCAATCATCCCAGAATAAAGGACATGTAATAATGGGATCAAGTTACAAGAAGCCAGATTTCAGTTGAATATCGGGAAAAACATCCCAACTGATAGAGCAGTATGACAATGGAACCAATTACATCAGGACATAATAAGTGTTCTAATGCTGGAGGCATTCAAGAGACAATTAGACTATTAGCCTGATATACTTTTGTTTGGATTCCTGCATTGAGCAGGGGTTTGGACTTGATGGGTTTATAGGCCCCTTGCAACTCCATATTCCATGATTCTATGATTCCATGACAAATCACTGCTTGTGTCCCTTGTCTCATGCCAGTCATGTTAATTGATACACAGTGAAGGATACACGGAATGACTCATTAACTAACAGCAGTTTGCTGCTGCAGTTTATGATACTGAATGTATGCCAGTGTAACTAACCAATAGGATTCTGGTCTTTAAGTCAGAAATGGGAAAACTCTGGCTCCTAGATGTTTTCCATTGCAAAGCTGCATCTTCTTCTCTAATCAACGGTTAGAGACAAGAAGCTATTTAAAGCCAAATTTGTGCATACTTCTATGCATGTTTTTCGAAACATATACGTGCACTCTGCATAATTTAAAATTATAATCATTTCTTCAATAGACAAAAGTATTTTATGTGCATTTTACATGTATACTTTTTTCCTGCACATTTACCAAATATATACTTTTTCATTTGCTTCTTTTTCCGCAAACATTATTCAAGCAATGTAGGTGAAATTAACATTAAATATATATGTTTTCTTAAAATGGATTTACTGGGAAAAGGTCACATAATAGGATAATAGGTACCTTCTTCAAGAAAAGAGGGTGTGTGATTTTTTTGTGTTGTTTTTCAGTAACTCTTACTGTGTAATCTCTTGAGTTCAACACCCTTTAAAAGACTGATAAAAGCTAAGGCAGTGAAATAAGCTGCAAATTTGTTTTATGGAATAATATCCCTCTGGGAATAAATAAAAACATTCTCTCTTGGAAACTACAATACTGTCATTTTCCCCCCTTTTATAATCTAGAGGAAAGGGTATTTTCCTCCAAACTGCATTAAGTTCTTTCATCTCTTTGAAGTGTTTTATTTTAAATAGAGGTTCTGTTTAGACTATTTAAGTGTCATAATTGTACAAAATGTTTTCATTTCTGAAATTTAGTGCTTTATAATTTCATTACATACTACAACTTAGTGCTTACTCTTTGAAGGGGTGTTAATGTGTCTCAGAAAGTACTTGTAGAATTAGGAAAAGTTTCTTCCAGGTTTATCTTATTATGCATCATTAGCATGATGGTCTCTATTTCTGTTATTCCTCCATCACAGGGTTCTTTCAGATGGAGCAACTGAATTGGGTTGTCCTGACCCCCTTTTTGTGGCTTGGTTGTGGGATTTATCAGGATTTGCATCCAAACCATCAAATTCTCTTAACAGGAAGTATATCTAGCAGAGGAAGCTGGTGGAAAATAGGATGCAGCACCAGGAGTACTAAAGTATCAAATATAAAATGGGGAGAAGGGAAAGGTCATGAGAGAAGCAGAATGGCATTCCCATTCCCTCCCTACCCAAATCTGCAGAGTAGCCAAAACTTGAGCTTCTCTCAAGGCATTATTTCACCTCCATGAGCAACTCAGCAAGGAGCAGGTAAATGGCTGTGCATCTCAATATAGCTTCTTGCAAACCCCACCTCAGCGTCCCTTACATTTCTCCTCATCTTTTCCACTTTTGTCTTTACTAGGGCGTATCTCAGACTATCCTTAGGTTCCGGTTGTCTGGGAAATTCCAAAGGACTCTCTCCCCCCCCCCCCCCAGGATAAAGCAGTACAGAATATAAACAAAAGGTCTGAGAAGGGTTACAAAGCCCTGGAACCGATAAGAAAGCCGGAGGGGACAAAGTAAGATTAAGACAGGAGTTAAAACCACCACTTAATGGGGAGCTGAAAGGTGTACAAATGCTCTGTCACTGGATCTATTATTATTATTATTATTATTATTATTATTATTATTATTATTATTATTATTATTATTATTATTATTATTATTATTATTATTATTAAAAAACTTCAGGCACAGTCAAAATTATAAAAACATTGACTGGTATTATATAACAGATACAATTTTAACCAAAAACCTAAGTACCTGTTAAATATCGACGCTGTATGTATGCTGTTCCTAATTTCTGAGATCGGCAACTACTTATAATACTGTATGAAATTTCTTGATATTGTTCCCAAAGCCCCAATGACTATGGGGACCACTGAAGTGTGTTTCTTCCAGAGGCGAGATGTTTCAATTGCCACATCTCTGTACTTTGTTAGTTTTTCCAATTCTTTATTTTCAACTCTGGCATCCCCTGGAATTGCAATGCCAATGATCCAGACATTTCTTCATTCTGTTACTACTATGTCTGGTGTGTTATGTTCAAGGTGTCTGTTCGTTTGGATCCAGAAATTCCACAAGATCTTGACTTCCTCATTTTCTGACACCTTTTCTATCTGATGTTCCCACGGGTTTTTGGAGGCCGGCAAGTTATATTTTTTGCATAATGACCAGTGCACTAACTTTGTCACTCTATCATGTCTAACTTTGTAAACTGTTTGTGCAATCTTTCAACATTTGCTGATGAGGTGTGACACAGTTTCATCTTTTTCTTGGCAGAATCAACATTTGCTGTTAGCACTAACTCCTTAGATCTTAGCTTTCATCACGTTGGTTTGGAGTGCTTGTTCTTGCGCAACAAAAATCAAGCCTTCAGTTTCTTTCTTAAGGGTCCCCAGTTTTAGCCATGCCCACGTTGAATTAGGATCATGCTTTCCATTAATATTTCTCAAGTGTTGTCCATGTAGCGGTTTATTTTTCCAGCTGTTTAATTTTTCTCAAATTGTTGTTTTTTATATTGAGCCTTTGTTTCTGTCGTTTAAAAAATATTCTCCATTTTCACTGCTTTTTCTCTCTGCTTCTACTGATATATATACTGACTCTGTCTAAAAGGGCGGGATAGAAATCTAACAATAAATAAATAAATAATAAAATAATTATTTAGGCTTCTTTTTTTCCTCCTCTACTACCTGCTGTATTTGCAGTAATCCATGGCCTCTGATTTTTCGTGGTAAATATAATCTGTCGACATCACTTTTTAAATGTAGTGCATGATGCATGTTCATTAGTTTCCATGTTTTTCAATCCAATTCTTCTAATTTGTTTTCAGTCAAATCTATTATTCCAGCTGGGTATCTACTCACTGGAACTGCCCATGTGTTTATGGCTTTGATTGTATTTCCCCCATTTAATTTTGATTTTAAGATTTTCCACAGTCTTTTGATATATTCTCTTTCTGTCAGTTCTTTAACTTTGGTGTGCACGATGTTGTCTGCTTCCAGTATTCCAAGGTATTTATAATTTTCATCACTTGAGAGTGATTTTATAATATTGCCAATTTTTAACTCCATTCCATCTAGTTTTTGGATCTTGCCATGGTGTATAGACAGAGCTGCACATTTGTCAATTCCAAATTTCATTTGGATACCTTCACTAAATATTTGCACTGTGTTTAACAGTGATTCTATCTCTGTGGAATTTTTTGCATATAGTTTTAGGTCATCCATGTATAAAGATGATTGATTTTTCCTGCTTGTTGTGAAATTTGGTAGCCAATCCAGTTTTATTTAAAATTATTGACAAGGGGATTAGTGAGATGTTAAACAGCAGTGGTGACAAAGAATCCCCTTGAAATATTCCTCTTTTGATGTTAACTTCCCCAATTTCTTCACCATGGGCCATTAAGACAGTTTTCCATTTTTCCATATTTTTCTTGAGGAACTTCTGAATGTCTTTACTAATCCCAAACATTTTTAGGCAGGTATTAAGCTGTGTGGCAATGAGTCGAATGACTTTTTATAGTCTATCCAGGGCATGTTAAGGTTTGTTTTTTGTCTTTTTGCATTCTTTAGTATCATTTTATCAATAAGCAGGTGATCTTTCGTGCCTCTTGACTTTTTCAAGTTCCCTTTCTGTTCAGTTGGGTATAGGGAGTTTTCAGTTCTGTAGTTATATATTGATCTTGCAAGTACTCCTGAAAGGAGCTTGAACATTGTTGGAAGGCATTTAATTGGTCGATAATTACTGGGTTCATTACCCTTTTGATGGTCTTTTATTATCAGAAATGTGCGGCCTGTTGTCATCCAATCTTCAGTTGTAGAATGTTGAAGTAAGTGATTAAATTGCACTGCTGTACGTTAATGGAGACTTGCTAGATGTTTTTTGCAGCTTGTAACCAAGTTCCACGGTTATTATGGTAGCTGTGCTATACATGAGCTGGTTTGTTTCCTTTAGCGTCTTGGTTGGGATTGTTTTGAGGACTACATTTGCATCATTCAGTAGATCTTTTACTGGTTTACTTTGTAATTGGTGCAAATTGGGGAGCCTTTGTCTTTCTGTGTTCTGACTAATATGGTTTATTATTTTTTCCCTCAGTGATGTTAGCCGTTCTGTCAACTCATAATTTCTGGATTGTTCAATAAGTTGTTCCTCTATTGATATGTTTTCTTCCACTATTGCGTCTACCTCTACCCTCCATTTGTCTTCCACACTATGGTCATTGTTCTGTGTTGATTTTTCTTTTGCTACCTTTTCTAGTTCTTGCAAACCCAGTGTTGAAAATACTTTACTCCGGATGATAAACCTTCTCTGGTCCATTAATCATTGTTCAGTTATGTCACTACTTGGGTTTTTCCTTTTCCAAATTTCCATCATTCTTTTTTGAAAACCACGGGCTGTTGGGTTTGCCTTGTAATAACATTTCATAATTTCTCGATTTTTGGTGAGAGTCCAAGTTTTGTGTTTATGTTGTTCCAGTAGCTTTGCAGCAGCCTGTCCTGGTTCCTCAACAGTCTGCTGATCCCTGTAGCCCATTTGTCACCAGATGCCCAGGGGCTATAGCATCTGATGCGGTCCTTGTTGACCTGGGTGACGACCAATCTGGTATGGATTTCTTTTTATTTCCTCTCATCATAATTGATGGTTGTTGGACACAATTGGTCTGGCTTCTCAGCTGAGACCTGTCTGGCTTGGGAAACCCTTCAGCATAGCTCTCAACCTCACTGAAGCACACAAGCCTCTCCACCTTAACAAGGCCTGTGCCCATGGAGGAGATGATGATGATGATGATATAATTCCAATATAATTTAAAGTCTATTAGACAAATCAATAATACTTGATATGTGTAATATACTTCAAATTGATATTGGCTGAAATTCAGTTACATATGTTACACCAAGTAGGGCTGATTAAATATTTCTGATTTCTCCCCCAAAGGTCCCAATGCTCCCGTAGAATCAGTTTCATTGTTGGGAAGCAATTGGAAGCCATGGGAATGAAGAGGGAAGACTTTAATTATCCAAAATCGCTGCTGCCTGGGATAGTTAAAGGATGGTATTTTCTGCATTTGAACATAGTAGATGAATTTAAGTTAGTTAATTCAACCTCTGCAGCCATTCCCACTGCTGTCCCAATCTAAATTGGCTGGTTTTGCAGCTGTACTTTCTAATGAAAGATGGTGAATCTAAACTCTGATGTAAACTCTGTGAGCCTCTGATGAACAGAAGCTGCCATTTACCTCCTTCCTCTGAATTTGTGACATAGCATCATTCTAAGGGAGGACTTGTAGGGAAAACAGGAAAACTACATGGAAGGAAGGAAGGAAGGAAGGAAGGAAGGAAGGAAGGAAGGAAGGAAGGAAGGAAGGAAGGAAGGAAGGAAGGAAGGAAGGAAGGAAGGAAGGAAGGAAGGAAGGAAGGAAAAGCTAATGTCACCATCATTTTGCCCAAGAAGCTAAAAAAAAAGAAGACTCAAATTACTAGATTTCATCCAACACCAAACCTCACCCCTTCAACGGGCCTATGAAAGTGTTAGAAAATTTTCTAACTGTCCTAGTTCTGTGTTTATGGCTGCAGCACTGTAAACTATGGTGTCATTGCCAAAGTTAGACTAGAATTTCATCCATAGCTGAAGGAAGGAACTTCTGATGTCATTAGAAGACAGGATTCCTAAAGTGCTGGAAGTGTTTGATGGCCACAGCAGGAGCTGAAGCAGATTGGCCCCTGTGTTCCTTGTGAAGGATGAGGGGAAAGGGTTTACTTGTCTAGAAAAGCCAGCAGACTAGCATACACTAAGCCCAGTTGCAGCCAAGAGTGAGAGTTCAGACAGGTGTTGTCTGGGACAACTGGCAGCAATCATAGTCTGATTGAGGAAGGAGGGTATAATTAAAGAAAGAGACCCAGGTAAAAAAACAGCTTCATCCAGCAGGAAAGGAAGGAGAAGGACACACACACACCCAAATTTGGGGCAGCCTCTGACTTAGACTATGAATTGTTCCTTATATTTCTATGTACCCTTCCAATTAACATATTTGAGGGAAATGTCTCCACAGCTGTTTGTCAATGTGAAGATTCCATACACAGACTGCAGCCAACTCAGGAACAGTGTGGCAGGCGTGGGCTGAGGCAATCAGACTGAAATTGGACTGCAGTGAAATTGGACTGAATCTTTGATTGAAACTTGATTCCTCACACATCTCTAAACAAAATGATCTCCTTTATTGATCATACAAATTTCCCAAAAGAAAATTGAAGCTCGAAAACAACAACAATAATTTTGGACTCACTTCCCAGTTTCTGCATCAAATCCATAATAGTAGTTCCTGCATCGATCACATCTTCTCCCAGCTATAGAAGGATCTTGGCAAACACACTGGCCAGTGAGACTACTGCAGACTTCATCTACCGAACCAGTTGGGTGGCATAAACAGGGAGAGCAGCCATTGACACTATGAAGGGAAATGTAAAAACCTAAAAACGGGAAAGTGGTGTAAAAATATTGCATTCAGTCATAAATGTGTTGCAAACTGCAGTAGAAATACAGGAACAACAAGGGGAAATTTTTACAGTTACTGAGTAATATTTTTCCCAATGCATTATTATTAATATGACAAATGCTTCCTTTTCATCAGTCCTGCAGTCACTTAATCTCTTCCAAATGTAAGGTACAATGGGATTAGCATCTTGGAATATGGAAATGGTGTCAAACATAATGTCAGTTTAGAAAGAATAGCATTATATCTGTTTTGCTTGTGCATTTTGTTTTTGCTGGAATATGGGGACCCAGACTTACCTGGGGCACCCCGATTGTTGCCAGAGTGGCATCCTCAGGCTGGCAGCAAGGTGAGAAGGGTCTGGAGTTGGCATGGAGGCTCCCATACAGCTTCTCTGGAGCATGTAGGAAACTAGGATGATGGTGAGGAGATTCCCACTCCCATTGGCTTCCTATTGACCAGTGGGGAAAGATTTCTCCTTGCTAGCCTTTCATTGGCTGGTGGAAAAACTTGAATTAGAATGTTGGCATGTGGACTGGAGGATAGCTGGCTCCAACTGTCCACCTACCGGACATATAATAGAAACCAAGATGTTTCAAACGGGTCCAAGTGTGAAGCCAACAGGATGGCAGTGTGCAGATGCAATGTTTCCTTAAGGATGGTGCCCTGGTCTTGTGGCTGCAGCTAGCTAGCTGAGTGAGGGGTCCACAATTCATCTGAGGCCCAGGTGCAGGGTCTCCCCTTGCCCAGACCACACAATCAGTGCTTGTGGGGGGCTGCTGGTGCATGACAATGATACACCATTGACACTTTACCAGCTCATTGGGTTACTCCAGACTGTGCCGGCATGGGCAGGCCCCTAAACTCAGGATTTTGCATCACACTCTTTTCAAATTGGAGCAGCCACTGAATTGGAGCAGCTATTTAGGTGGCTAGTTTGGGCATGCCTCCTGACCATGTAAAGCAAAGGCTTACAGGTGCTATGTCCTAGAGTCTATGACAACACCTTGACATTTCCACTCTCTCAGTTCTGTCAGGTGTACCAGATATGGCTTGTTGGTCATGGCATTGTCCACTGGGTGGAGTGATGCATAGTATCCAGTACCTGGGGAGCGCCTCACAGTTTAGACAGTATAGCATGCATCACATGGCTGGGGTGGTGAGGCAGTTGCTGGCTCCAGCTTAACCCACCTTTTGGGAAGGGGCTCCAGCAGCATGGACCTCAAGATCTTATTATTTTCCTAATGGAGGAAATTGACTTGCTGGCAATCAAGGGTCTGAACCTAGCCTTTTAAGGCTGATCCGGACATAATCCATAGCTGCCACCCCACCATTCAGATTATGTGGTCAGACCTCCTTGAGAGGCAGATATACCGTAGCAAGGGTCCAGGAATCCACGGAAGATGACATCAAGAGGCAAAAGGTGGCCAGAGTGGTCAGTCAAATGGTGACAGTATGAGATGGCAGCTGGATTCAGGACCAAATATTTCATTCAAATGGACATACCTTTTCTGATCAGATAGGTTGATGTATCAGATTGGGAGCGGGCAAGATACATGGTTAAGGCATATAAACATGGCCAAAGCAGTATGGTTGCAGCTGCAGTTCTCTGGCGGGAGCTGAATGATGCCCAGCTTTTGGGACATTGGGGTTGGATTCAGATGCAGCAAGCAGGAGCCTGCTTGCCCGGATTGTTATATAATTCCTGTATGGAGATCTGGGGCAGGGCCATGGTCTTGTCTAATTCAGGGGCCTGTTGGTACAGCCCTGCCCTCAGGTGGTGGCATAGGCCTGTGTGGTTTCTAGAAGACTGCTAAATGGATCAGGGGTTGGCATCAAGGGCATTTGGGTATCTCGATGCATTGGATCCAATTTGTAACGCTGGCCAGGGAGTACTGCTGTGACCAATAAAGTTGTTGGTTTTTCTTCTCCAAAAGAGTAATGTATGTAGGTGTAGGCAGTCCAAGGTCTGCTCAACACTAAGCCAACGAAGTTGTAATTTCAGAACTGTGAAACATTTGCCAAAACTGACTCCTCTCCTGCATTCGTTTCAGACCTGTTTCTGGTCTGCTGATGCTGGGCCTGGAATATCTATCCTGTTTCCCAACCAACCCGGCCAACATTCTAAAGTCGGCTTTGAAATGGGGATTCCGATACTAGGAGTGTATTCAAGCGAACATACATCTGTTTGTATATGTGAATAATTGTGTGTGAGAGAGTGTGTATGTGTATGCCTTTGCACTGCTCAGCTTTCAGTGGGGCTGTGCACAAGTGTGCGCCTCTCAACACATGGGAGTGTCATCCTTTATGACTCAGTTCTCACAAGCTTCTGACTGCAATTCGGTATCTGTGGTGCCTTCCCCTTCCCTGCATTTCTTCAGCATCTCCTGAGGTATGCCAATGTGCAGGGGAGGCTTTGGGGAGTGGGGCACAGAGGACAAGCAGTAGTAGAAAAATCTGCCTTGCAAAAGCATCCCGGTGCTTTCATTGCACTGGATTTTAACTCCACATCTGTATACCAGCAAACCCAGTGCAATGATGGAGAACATATTAGATCCTTTCACACATCAGAAATTCATTTTTCCTTGATAGAGCAACATAAATCCTTGCCATTTCTTTCCAAGGACAAAGCTATTTCAGATTTTGGAGGAACATGTTAAATATTGTCAAGGAGGTGAGGTATGATTCAACAGCCCAATTTTGAAAAAAAAGATCAATGCATTTTAAGGACAAGTGAACTGTCAAGTGATTTACGTGATGTGTATATAT
This sequence comes from Intellagama lesueurii, assembly GCA_037013535.1. NCBI lineage: Eukaryota > Metazoa > Chordata > Lepidosauria > Squamata > Agamidae > Intellagama > Intellagama lesueurii. Next base: position 321,605,854 of record JBAJHW010000001.1, on the reverse strand, counting down.
GGTATGAAACAGCTGGAAAGGACAGGAGATACTGTCTCTAAATGATGTTCAAAATGATGGTGCACAATGACACAGTTGTTCAGTAAAACATTTTCAGCTTTCTATTATGACCTGCCTGGAGTACAGAAATTGTATGCTCAAGTCCCAGAATCACAGCCATTTTGAGTTGGCCAACAAAACTGGACATCCCATGCCATCCTCAAACCAAAAAAATCACATATAGTCTTTAAAAACTGTGAGGCCCAAAGTTTGGCAAGTTTGCAGGAATTTTGTACTTGTGGACAACTTGATGGCCAGATTCAAACAGTAAGTCATGTAATCAAGACATCATTTTTATTTTGGTTAAAATATTGCCTTGAAATGCCATCACTATATTATATTATGTTACGTACCATCAAGACAAAACTGATGTTTCTGGGCAAATGTGATGAGCAAAACAGTATCCCCTTTATTCCCTGGAATAATATCAGTGTGTGTGTGTGTGTGTGTTCTGTGTTGTCGAGTTGGAACTGACTTTTAGCAACCCTAATGGGGCTTTCAAGGTAAGTGAGATATTTAACATGTTATCTTACCAGTTCCACACCTCCAATGACTTTCCATGGCTGAGTGGGGATTCGAACCCAGGGTCGAATCCTGAGTCCTAGGCCACCACTCTATCCACTACACATACATCATAGTGTACTTGGGCACAAATGGCTTAACCTGCGTATTTTGTGTAAGTCTTATAATTTCATTTCCAATTACTAACTTCCAGTTGTAATGCACATACTTTTTGTCAGTTCCATATTTACTGAATATAAATGAACAAACAGCATGCTGCTTGAAACTTCTGCTTCCTTCTGCAGGGCCCTGAGAAAGGAGGAGGACGAGGAGGAGGCAAGCACCCACCGTCTCCTCACTGCGGAGCAACGAAAGAGAACCCCCTCGAAGGAGCTGGAGGAAGGGAGCAAAGTGGCCCCTCCACACCAGGGTGCTTCGAGGTAGGAGCCACCCGCCGCCACTGGAGAGCTGAGGCCATGGGACCTGGATCTCTCATACCCAGGCCACGAAGCCCTGAAGCCAACCCAGCCCCAACAGCTGCGCCCGCCACCTGTAGCTCCCGGCGAGGAGCCCAGTGACTGCATCGTTGGGCAGCCCCTCTCAGACTCTGGCCTTGCCCCCTTGCCCCAAGCCCCACTGCACCGAGGCACTCTCTCGCAGGCAGCTCCAGCGGCTGCACCGGTTGTCGGCACATGGCGGGAGCCCGGCAGCTTCGGATCTGGAGGGGAGCGGCAAAGGCTCAGAGGCCGTCGTGGCTGCGGGGTTGGGTCCTGGCCAGGGTACGGTGCCTGGCTACTCCTGGGCCTTCACCACAGCCTACAAGCGGCAGTGTCTCCTGCACTCGCACGAAAAACTGCAGCCCTTTGCTTGCTCGGTGCCCGGCTGTGCCAAGCGCTTTACCAACATTTACAACCTCTGGGCCCATGGCCGGGCTCACAAACAGGAGGCAAGCCACAAGTGCGAGATTTGTGGGCAGCGTTTTCTCAGCGCTGCCCGCCCGCCCGCCCGGGTGTTCATCAGTGGCGGAGCCACCTGGAGCCCGACCGGCCCTACCGGTGCGAGTACCCAGTTAGTGGCCACCTCCATTTTGCAACGGCCATTACTTCGTGGGTGGGGATCTCATTGTGTCATCTTGGCTCGGTTTACTGCATCTGGCCCCGTTTTATGCTCTCCTTCCTTGGCTGGACTTGACCTGCAGCGTTGCCCTTTGGGTGGTCTGCTGGGGCGTTGGTGGCAACAGCGGAGCCCTAGAAAGGGCTGGCTGTTTTACCAACGCTGACGCTTATCAGTAACCGGAACAATTCTGGCGCAGCGAGCCCGGCCTTACATCTTTGTGGACCAACTTGGGAGGATTGTGACATCTTTGGGTGTGACGCAGGGGGTGGTCTGGGTGGGGGATGTTCTGTGTCTTATCTTTTATTCCCTCTTTCTTAAAGTTTTAACTTTTAAATTGCTTAATTTGAATATTGCTTAATTTAAATGTGTATTTTTATGTTATGGTTTTGATTAATATTGTTAATCTTTATTATTATTTATTATTGTTAACTTTTATTAATTTGTTAATTTTTCTGGTCTTTTTTCTTTCTTTTCTTCCCTTTTGTTTGACATGGAGTGGAAGGCTTGCCCCCCCCCCCAGCGGGGGTTCTCTGAACATCCGAGTGATTACGGGTAGAGGGAGATATGGCGTTGGCACAGTTCCTACTCATTGCAGAAGAATGGTGAACAGATGTTTGAAGGCTGTTCACTGTTCTGGCACTGTGACCACCTGTCAGACTTGAGGTAGCCAGATCAGCCATCCCTCCACTCTAAATCTGGTGTCGTTTAATGCCAGATCTGTATCCAACAAGTCCCAGATTATTCACGACCTTATTCTGGAGGAGGATGCAGATCTGGCATGCATAACTGAAATTTGGATGGGCAGGGAGAGGGTATTCCCTTGACTCTTGCCTGTCCTCCCAGTTATGCAGTCCAACACCACGGTAGACTAGAGGGTTGGGGGGGGAGTAGCCATTGTTTATAGAAACACTCTAGAGGTTGTAAGGCACTCTGCGGTGGCGACTCCAGGTCTTGAGGCCTTCCACGTGTTGATTGGGGCCAGGGATGGTATTGGGATCTTGCTGGGTTACAGCGCTCCCTGCGACCCAGCCATTTCCTTACTGGAGCTGGCAGACTTTGTCTCCGCGGCACTGTTGGAATCCCCGAGGCTTCTGGTCTTGGGTGATTTCAACATCCATGCGGAGTCGGAGGTTTCTGGTCCAGCTCTCGAGTTCTTGGAAACTATGGCTTCCTTGGACATGTCCCAACATGTCAACGGCCCCACCCACATGGGCGGTCACACGTTAGACCTGGTGTTCTCCACCAAGTGGAGTGAGTGTGGTCTAATAGTGACTGACCTTGTGTCAGTCCCCTTGTCATGGTCGGATCACTGCCTAATCAAATGCAACCTCTCAGTGGCTCTCCCTCCCTGCAGGGAGCAAGGACCTATTTTAATGTTCTGCCCTCAAAGGTTACCGGATCCTATAGGATTCCATGAGAGGGATTCTGGCTGATCTGCCTAGCACTCCTGTTGAGGCTCTGGTTGATGGCTGGCTTGCCACCGCCACCAGGGCTGTAGACATGATTGCTCCTAAATGCCCTCTCCGATGCAGAGCTCGTCCATCGCCCTGGTTTAACCAGCAGCTGCGAGCTATGAAGCAGAACAAGAGAAGGCTAGAGTGCATTTGGAGACGGAACCCGACGGAATATAATTGGAAAGCTGTCAGGATCACGACTAACCATTACCTTACTAGGGTAAGGGCTGCCAATCTAGCTCACTTCACTGTCTGGATAAGTGAAGCTTATAGTCAGGAGGCGGAACTTTTCCGTATAGTCCACGATCTATCCAGAGTCAGTCACAGTGACTGGCCTCCTACTAGCATCTCACCTGACCTATTTGCAGCATTTTTAAAATCTAAAGTGGAGGCCATCCGTCAGGATCATACCCCCTATTTGAAAACAGTAGATTGAGCAGAGACGTCCAGCGCTCCGCCTTGCCCAATGAGATGTAATCATTTTCTGCCTGTGACGTCAGATATGGTGGACAAAGTGCTTGATCGCTGTCGGGCCACCACCACCTCCCTTGACCCTTGCCTGGCCTGGCTAATCAAAGCAGCCAGGCCTGTAACAAATGAGCGGGCCCCTGCAATAATTAATTGGTCTTTCCAGAAGAAACTCATTAGGCCCATTAGGAAGAAACCAAGTTTGGCGGCGGATGACATTGGAAATTATAGGCCCGTTGCCAATGTTTCCTTCCTTAGCAAAGTGGTAGAGAGGGTGGTGGCTGACCAGCTCCAGGCCCTTTTGGATGAAACCAATGCCCTGGATCCATTCCAATTGGGCTTCAGGCCGTGCCACAGAACAGAAATGGCATTGATTGCCCTGTTTGATGAGCTGCTGAGGGAGGCCGACGGGGGCAAAACATCTCTGTTGGTTCTCCTCAATATCTCAGCCGCTTTTGATACCGTCGACCACGGTATCCTCCTGGGGAGGCTCTCCAAGTTGGGAATCGGTGGTTTGGCGCTTGCCTGGCTCTGATCCTTCTTGGAGGACCGTTCTCAGAGAGTACAGCTTGGGGAGAGTGTATCGGCCCCGTGGAGCCTCAATTGTGGGGTTCCGCAGGGCTCGATTATCTCCCCAATGTGAGTTTAATATCTATATGAGGCCTTTGGGTGGTGTCATTAGGGGATGTGGGGCTTCATGTCGTCAGTACACTGATGACACCCAGCTCTACATCTCCTTTTTTCCAACCTCAGTGGATGCCATTTTGTCCCTTCAGTGCTGCCTGGAGGCCGTACTGCAATGGATGCAGGAGAATGGACTGAGGCTGAACCTGGACAAGACAGAGGTCCTGAGGCTGGGCAGCCCCACCATTGGTGGTTTGGGAAACTCCCTCTCTTTTGGGGGAGTGACTCTCACCACGAAGAATGAGGTTTGCAGCTTGGGGGTCCATCTGGATCCAGTGCTTACCATGAAAACCCAGGTAGCGTCAGTGGTCCGCTCCACCTATTTCCATCTCAGGCGGATTGCTCAGCTGCGTCCCTGTCTTGTTGTTGGGGCACTCACCACTCTGGTCCATGCACTTGTAGTCTCAAGATTAGACTACTGTAATGCACTCTACGTGGGGCTACCTTTGAGGTTGATGTGGAAGCTTCAAATGGTGCAGAACGCGGTGGCCAGACTTCTCACCAGGGTGAGAAAATATCAGCATATTTCCCCCACTCTGGCTGCCTTGCATTGGCTGCCCGTTCGTTTCCGCATTGATTTCAAAGTTTTAATGATGACATATAAAGCCCTAAATGGTTTAGGACCTCGATATCTAGCGGAACGCCTCCTCCCACCTAGATCTACCTGAATCACTCGTTCTAGCCAGGAAGGGCGGCTGAGGGGCCTAACACCAAGGGAGGCCTGGAGAGAAAGGACAAGAAACCGGGCCTTCTTGGCAGTGGCCCCTCGTCTCTGGAATAGTCTGCCTGCAGAGATCTGCCTGGCTCCCTTGCTGGGTGTTTTTAAGAGCAAACTAAAGACTTGGCTCTTTAGGCAGGCTTTCCCTCCTGTCATCACCTAATGACTTCCCCATTTTGAATTATATTGTCACTGTTGTTAATTATATTGCTTTTGCTTTTATGTCTTATTGTTAGCCACCCAGAGTAGACTTCGGTCTAGATGGGTGGGTTATAAATCATATAAATAAATAAATAAATAAATAAATAAATAAATAAATAAATAAATAAATGATAGATAGATAGATAGATAGATAGATAGATAGATAGATAGATAGATAGATAGATAGATAGATAGATAGATATACATACTTTTGCTCCTGATTTTATTCTCCTTGTGCTCTAGTGGATAGAGTGATGGACTAGGACTCTGTCAAAAAGAGTTTGAATCCCCCACTTGTCGATGGAAACTCACTGAGGGAGTGGGACTGGTAAAACCACTCTTTAAATACCTCACTTACTAGGGTTGCTAAAAGTCAGTTCCAACTCGGCAGCACAGAACACACACACACACACACACACACACTGATATTATTCCAGGGAATAAAGGGGATACTGTTTTGCTCATCACATTTGTCCAAAAAAGTAAGAAGGTTATAAACTGTCTGCTCAGGCTTGCTATCCTTTAGAAGATGGTCATGGAGTTTTACTGGTTTTGTTACATTTACATTTATTTACACATACACAAGTTGAATATAGAGGGAGTCATTGACTAAATGCTCCACTAAGATCCACTGTTCCTGCCCCAGATTTCTAGGGAGATTAGCAGAACGACAAATGTTGTTAGCTTACAAAGCCCCAAACCTCAGTGCTCCATGTCACTTTCTGTGTATCGCCGTATCTCCAACAACTACATTCTTTCTTCAAACAAAGACACCTAGATTATTCTGTCTTTTGCTAGAAAGAGTGAAGGTCTGCCTCTTCTCTCATTAGGTTTTCCCATTCAATGCATTCCTCAAAATATTCTATATAAGTGGCACTTGGTTAATTATTTCATTCCCTGGCAACATATCACCTGTTGTAATGTACTTAATGAAACGTTGTGCCCGGGCAGCCAAATTTAACATTCTTCACATCCCTCTCATGAGCCTCTCATGCAATTTTTCATAACACTATATTGGGTTCTGTGATGTTTTAACTGTTTCTTGTGAGTGGACCTTTCCATCAGGATGACCCAAAGTTTCCCATAATCAGACTTATAGAATCAATAATACATGTTCAGTAAGCACATAATCAAAATATGAGATTAACATTATTCAGGTGTTATCATCCATGCAAAAATTTTGCACAAAGAGGGAATGCTGTGGCCCTTCTCCCTTCTATCACTCTCCTACACATGTAGGGTAACAAGGGTGAGCCTCCACTATCATTTGTGGTTTTCCACATGTGCCAGAACCCTGGAAAATCAGCACAATAACTCACATGGAGAGTTCCCAGGGATAGCAGCACATCTTCCACTTTGGACTTGTTGCTCTTCACAAATAGGAGGACAAAACTGGGCAGAGGGGGCAGTTTAGACCCTTGCCCTATTTCTGTAAGCTCTCTGTTTGGGTAGTAACATATGGCTAAGGCTGTCCAGAAAATCTGTTATGGAAATGGCATTCTATGAAATGTAAGGAATGAAAAATATAGTTCTTACAATAAACACACAGGAAGCTTATGAACTTATCTGCATACCTGGTTTACACTCATGACACCTCCTTCCCTGGCGGTGAGGCAGGCAAACGCATTGTCCATTGATCTGGTCACAAACACTTCCTCGTAGTGTACCCAAGGGATCACAGCCACAAATCTCACAACCAAGAGGGTTTTGAGTGGTGAGATTGTACGTATGAGCCAAGCACTGATTGCACTGAAGACCCGTGACGCCAGTTTTGCAAGGACATTGTCCTGTTGATTTGTCGCACAGCAAAGAACTATTTAGAGTACCAGCCTTATTGCAGTTACATGAAAGGCACAATAAAGAATCATTCCATAGCACTCTGTAATGCCCGTCTAAGCAGTCACCACATTGCCGTCGCCCAAAGTTAGGCCTGCAGCTGCACTTTCCTGTTTTAGGATCACACACTGTACCAGGAACAGTTCCTACCACTGCACAGTCACAAGGCTTACAGCCGAAAGCATCCATGCCGTAAAAGCCATCAATGCAAGTATCACAGTTAAGTCCTTGGACATTTTCCTTGCAACTGCACTGACCAGTGGAAGGGTTGCAGAAATTATGCACTGAACCATGGGTGTTACACTGGCAAGGCTCGCAGACATCTTTCTTGATTTCTTTGAGGAATTTGTATCCAAAGTTGCAGTGATCACATCTGAGACCTGAAGAGAGAAATGCTTGTTATTAAAAATAAAGGAAGGGGAGGAGAGTTTCATCAAAAGCAAGTCTGAAGACAATAAAATATCTAGACCTACCCCAGTACCAAAGCAACAACATCTTACCTTCTCTCTGCAACTCAAACCACATCACAAATATAAGGACCCACAGAAAAGAACCTGAAGAGCGAACTATTTTAGTTGATTCAACTAACCTGTAGGGGAGGGATTGCCATACTTCTGGGACTTCCTGTCTGCCTGCGGGGTTGTAGTTGACCTCTGGGACTGGAAGTCCTAGAATTACAAAAATCTCATCCCTACTACCTAGCCAAGCCATATGCTATAATAGATCAGAATTTAATTAGAGTTATCTCATGCAACAGGACCTGGGGGAAATTTCCAGCCTGCCCACTACTAAAGCTTTCAATCATACCCTAGCAATGAACAAAATAGATGGATATAATATGTGTATATCCATTGGATGGATATAATATGTGTATACTTGCTTCTCCAGATAGTACACCAGATGAAGGGGTTGTACAGTCAGTGAACACAGCTCTTCTGGGAAAGCAGTTCAATGATAAATTCAGCTTTCCCAGAAGACCTGACTGTACAACCCTTTCATCTGGTGCACATGCTTGACAACCAAGAGCCCCCAGGTCTGCTGCCAGACAAAGTTTATGTCAATACATCAGTAATAATATTTACATGCCATCAAATTAATTCTGACTTCTCATGACCTTTTCCAGAGTTTTCCAGGGATAGAGTACTCAGAAGTAGTTTACCACTCCCTTCTTCTGGGGCACTCTAAGAACTGAGCAGCTTGCCCAAGGCTACACAGGCTGGTTCTTCTCCTGGGATGCACAGTGGGAAATCAAACTTCCAGTCTCTTGCTCTGCAGCCAAATACCTAACTCTATCTAGACACCAGACAGACTGTTGTTTATGTGCCTTCAAGCCCGAACTATCTCTAGAGGCAAAAATGATGAAACTGAGGCTTTCCTGCTTTGGACATATCATGAGAAGGCAAGATTCTCTGGAAAAGACAATAATGCTGGAAAAGGTTGAAAACAGTAGGAAAAGAGGATGACCAAAATACAAGATGGACTGACACCCTAAAGGAACCACAGCACTGAGTTCAAAAGAGCTGAGTAGAACTGTTGTGGACTGTACATTTTGGTCACCATAAGTCAGAGTTGCTAGCACATAACAACAACAATAGAGCTTTCAAGGTTAAGTGAGATATTTCAGGAGTGGTTTTACTAGTGAGCTTCCATGGCTAAGTAGGGATTCAAACCCTGGTCTCTAAGAGGCCTAGTCCATCCACTACACCACACTGGGTACATATATCATTAATACATCTTAAGATATGTCAGCTTCCATCATGTTAGTAAGGACAGTACACTCCATGTTCCAAGCTTTAAGGAATCTCAAGTTATTCAAATGTAGTCTAAGCATAGAAATATAGAATAATGGAGTTGGAAGGAGCCTATAACGTCATTGTTGCACTGTTCTAACTGTTAGGAGGTTTTTCCTGAAATTCAGGAATTATGTCCACCAACAACTTTGTTCCCACTACTAAAGAAGGTCCCAAACTGTCTGAGAACACACTCCGCAGAATACTTAATTTATAATTGATCTGGCTCTGGATTAAAATCAAGGAGCTTCTATATTTTATAGAAAGCATAATCCCAGCCAATTTTGTTTATTTAAATTTAGATCTTGATTGATTTCATGATACTCCTCAGTTTTTAAATTGCATAAATAGGTTTTTTAAAAGGAGAAAACAAAAAATGTATCCAACGTTTGTTCACAAAAACAAACAAACCCCCAAATAGTAAAAGAATGGATCATATACTTCTGCAATCATATATCCTGGATACCAAAAATTAGAGTGCTATAAATTATTTATTAACAACTTTAGTACTAAAGTTCAGTACAGCAGTGTTCATTAATATATCTTCCTAAATACCAGCAGTACTTTGTTTCCAGATTTGAGTCTGAAATAACATTTTCATTTATTTATTTTTTAAAAAACAAACCAATGCATTTAAATGTAAATTTACTAAGTCTGAAACCAAATCATTTTCTGTGTCAACCTGTGTCTCCTTGTTCTCAAAGTCATGGCTTTATAGTGCCCCTGGCATCCGTTATGAGTTTTTTTTTCTTTACTTTTATTTTTTTATTCAGTGATTTTATCTACATTTTCATTTATAAACTGTATGACCCAAAAAACAAAGACAGAAGTACTACTTGAAAAATGCTACATCACAGTCTTGTATATGTATATGTATAGGCATAGGTATAGGTATATTAGATAACATTTCCACTACCCTACCATCACTAAATTCTAGCATACATTAAACTAGAAACGAAAGCCGCATGTTTTAAGTAAGTTTATTTTAAAAATCGCCTAAGAACACAAATATATGTAGTTTCCTATGTAGCAAAAGCAACCCTCAAAACAGCAGGAAATGCATTATAGATGGACAAAAACTGGAGAACTCCAACAGAAGGCAAGTTCCTTTAGCAGTGATGAATGGCTCACCTAAGGCATATCATTTAATTTCAATAAGGAAAATAAAAAAGGACCACTATTGCCGCAAATTTTAAAAATAACTGTATTGTTAACAAGAATTATGACTCATTTTGAACTATTAAAATTGGTCTACATGGATTCATATCATATCAGTTTTAAAAATATGCGCAGTGCTTATTTGAATATGCCATACATATTCCTGACAGGTAATCTATTCCTAACGATACCGAGAAAGGCCTACAGGGCATCACATTCAATGTTAACAAGTACAGGGGAGTTAGCACGCTTGGCATTTAATTCACATTCTTCTCCCTTTTTTATTCTAGATGAATGACCTACTTTAATAAAATTATTGGTGCTAATGTATTTTACTGGTGATAGGATCATTAGTAAGATTTAACAGTTGTGCTAACTCTAACAGCTCATGCTGCATAACATTGCAGCACTTAGTTACATTTTCTGTTATCAAGCTTGTTTAAACAGATACAATGACAATAGACTCTAAGGTTACTTGTATACCCACTTCGTTATGTGTTGTTCTTGTTGTTTTTAAGGCAGCATGTATTTTAAATAGACATGCTAATCCTGCACACGTAGTGTTTGAGTATAATTATTTTGTTAGGGTGTAGAAACTGGCATCTGAGCAATGATCATGGGGCTAGTTGAGAAGCACTTGTGTTAAGTCGATGGTGAAACCATGTGGCTCATTTCTTTAGCAGAAGCTCTGCTATATCATATGGTGAAGCAGGAGGTAAGGTAGATAGCCTTGCTGGTGGTGGTAGCTGACTTACTCTATACCTTCCTCAGAGAACCTTTCCTGGGGCCCACACACTGCTGTTTTCAACATCTGGTGAATATCTTTTAAAAAATATTCTTATGCAGTTCATTGGCACTGATAAAGTTCCTTTTATTTGTTTATTGACAAGTTTCATACTGATTTTTCTGCTGTCTACTGATTTTTCTGCTGTAACACTGTTTTTAGCTGATCTTCCTCTGAATTTTTTAAAAAAATTAATCCTAATTTTATTTATGTTGGCCAGGAGTAATGTCTTTTACCTTGTATGGAGCAAGAAATGCCTGATGCTCAAACTGGATTCAAAAAGGAAAGAGGCACTTGAGATCTTATTGCAAATATCTCCTGGCTACTGGAGAGCAACAAAGAATTTCAGAAGAAGGTCAGTCTATGCTTTATAGATTACAGTAAACCCTTTGACTGTGTATTGTAGATAATAAGGTACCATTAGGACAGAATATGGAGAGAAAGAGTGGTTTCTTATAGGCAAAGGAGTCACACAAGGGTGCATTTTATCCCCTCTTCTGTTCAGTTTGCACACAGAACATACCATATGGAAAACCAGACTAAATTCAGCTAGAAAAGGAATGAAAATTGGTGGAACATCAATAGTTTCAGACATGCAGATGACACTGAATGCAGCAATGCCTTGAAACAACATTTAGAGAAAGTAAAGAAAAGTGTCAACGCATGACTGAAGCTGAACATGAAGAGGAGAAAAATCATGACTACCGAAGAACTACACAACTTTAATGTTGACAATGAAGAACTGGAAATTGTTAAACATTTTGTATATCTTAGTTCAGTCATCAGTCCAAATGGACTGATGATTGAACGAAGGAAGAGCCAAGAAATCAGAAAAAGACTGAGATCAGGAAGGTCAGCAATAAAAGAATTAGAAAAATTTATCAATTGTGAGGATGTGTCACTGGAGACCAAGATCATCCACACTTTTGTATTTTCAATAACCATGTATGGGTATGAAAGTTGGACAGTATAGAAAGCTGAATGGGGGAAAAAATGATTCATTTGAAATATGGCGCTGGAGGAGATCTTTGTTGATACGCTGGACTGCCAGGAAGACAAATATATGGATCCTGGAGCAAATCAAGCCTGAACTATCTCTGAAGGCAAAAATGATGAAACTGCAGCTGTCATAATTTGGACACATGAAGAGAAGGCAAGATTATCTGGAAAAGACAACAATGTTGAAAAAAGGTTGAAGACAGCAGGAAAAGAGGAAAACTAAGTATGAGATGGATTCACTCCCTAAAGGAAGTCACAGGCTTCAGTTAACAAGAGCAAAGCTGTTGAGGACAGGACATCTTGGCTCTCTCTCATTCTTAGGGTCGCCATAAGTCAAAGGTGACTTGACAGCATGCAACAGCAACAACATTGTACAATAAGATAAGTAGGTGTTGTTCATAAGTCGTAATGTTCTTAAGGTGGGCTGGTCTTCCAGTACTCTTCTTTCAGGAACAGTCCACCTTAAAAACAAGGTGATTAACCTTGCATACCTTTTTTAAAAAAACTGTTTTTTTGTTGCCATGACTACACCACCAAAATTCAGTGGCATGGTAGAAATGTAGCAGTAGAGCAGTGGGAACAGAAGTGGATGTAGAATACTGAAAGGGGAGTGGGGGAAAGGTCTGAAGGCTGTATATTGCCCACTCCTATATTATTACTCCCTGGGCTGTGCAGTTCATTAGCTTAAATAGATTTATGTTTCAATAGTTTAAAAAAAGGGGGGGAAAGGGACAACAATACATATTCTGTAAAGGAAATCAAGGACAGTTTCCCATAACAGTCCGTTTTGGTTAAAACAGTGAAGAGCATTGTGGTCCTTTAAAGATTAACATGTGGTATGGGCTTTTATGGATTGTGGTTCATGTCATCATATGCATAGGATGGATCTACAGGAACATATACTGATTTTTTCCATGTCAGACCATCGAGCTGAGTCTTGTTTCTCCCTGAATAACAATGGTTGTTCAGTGTTTCAGAATGGAGTCTTTCCCAGCCCCAGAAGGAGAACCCAGGGATCTAAAGTGCCTGATGTGGCTTTGGTACCTCAGAAGTTAAAAATCCAGAGCAGAAGCTTTGATTTCACAGGATCAAAGGGTGACTGACTGTTGGGCAAAAGGGCCCAAGTAATGCAAGATCAATTCATGGAAGATTGGGAGCTGGACATGGAGTAAATTCCATGGATCCCACTGAGGTGAAGAAAGGAAAGAAGGAAGCAAGCAAGCAAGTGAACAAGGGAACAAGATTGGTGGGAGTTTTGCCTGCACACTGGAAGTTAAGCAGTAGCTGATGGCACTGAGTTCAATTCCTAATCCAAATCAGAGTCATTTATTTTTCCCATGTTCATGTTTTCTTCCACTATTCAAACAAATACTTTAACATAGTTGGACAGGCTACAAAACAGCTGGAAGTACATCAGCTGCAATTTGTAAGACATATAATTCAGCCCAGATAGAAGAACATGGTATTTGCACATCACTAAACTTAACTTATGCTATTATTGAAAATATTTTTTTTTACTAAGAAGCAGAACAGAATGTTGAAATGCGAAGATGACTCATTTTGCTTGGATAGAATCCAGTCAAACCCAGCTCTCCTTGCCAAGAGACATTGATACCTCTGCTAACAGAAGAAAACAATTTAAAGTAATGCACCTTTCCTCTTGCAGAACCCTGAATTCCACCCCAATCAGTTCCACAGGGTTGGAGGACCTCCTGAACAATGTGGAAGGGTAGCAAGATAGCTGCAAGGGAAAAATGATTCAGCAGAACCACCCCCACACACAAACACACATTCCTTTTTTATTTGTGAAGGTGTCTACTGTGCAGGTTTCGGTGGTGGCCACAAGTGCATTTGCACAATTAAAACTAGTGTGCCAGCTACGTCCATTTCTTGAGATATCTGATCTGGCCACTGTCGTACATGCTTTAGTAACTTCCCAGCTGGATTACTGTAATGTGCTCTATGTGGGACTGCCTATGGGGTCAGGAAACTTCAAGGGGTCCAAAAAGCAGCAGCCAGATTACTCACTGGGGCTGGTTACAGGGATCCCATAACCCCCCTATTGCAGCAGCTCCACTGGCTGCTGGTCAGTTTCCAGACACAATTCAAAGTGCTAGTTTTAACCTATAAAGCCCTAAATGGCCTGGGTCCAAGCTATCTAAAAGATCGTATTTCCCATTATGAGCCGGCTCAGGTGTTAAGATCATCAGGAGAGGCCTTTCTCTCGGTCCCACCACCTTCACAGGTGCGTCTGATGACAACACAGGAGAAGGCCTTCTCTGTTACTGCATCCAGACTTTGGAACCCCCTCCCACAGGAAGCCAGACTGGCCCCATCTTTGCTATACTTCTGTAAGCAGGTAAAGACCTTTCTCTTTAGGCAAGCCTTCCCTCAGTAACCAGCTACCTGTGTGTGATGTTTAGATAGATTGCTATGCATTACTGCTTTGATTGGATTGGATTGTTAGTACCACTTGTGTTTTCCATTTCTCAGAGTGCCATTTAAAAAAAAATATTTGTATACTTACTGATCTTTGCGTTAACATTAGGTCCAACTTGACAGCAACTCGCAACTTGCAAGTCCTCATCCCTGATAAATCAGCATTTACACAAAGCCCATGGAGTGAATGGCTCTACTGCTATTGGGATTAGCAGAAAGATATGCATCCCCCCCCCCCCCGGGAAGCCGGCAAAATCTCTACATTTCACTAATACCTTCTGTCCATTAAATATAAAAAAATGATGTTTGAAATTATTCCGAGGAATGATGTTTGAGTTGATGAGAGATTATATGGATATATCCTGCCCATAAAAGAAAAATTCTATTTTTGTTTTTTGTTTGCTTGCTTTTTAAAACCTTTTAGGGTTTTTTTTATGAGAATCAATGAAAAATGCAACCCCAACCTACATGATGGAATGTCACAGCGTAATATAAAACATATCACTTTAGTCTGTAAACTAACATTGGTTGTCTATAGGATTTTTCCATATATATTCTCTATCTCCCTCCCTCTCCCTCTGTGTGTGTGTGGGGGGGGGGAGACTATGTAGGCAGAAATCCTTCCTTCATGGGAAAATTTGTGTGTGTGTATATATGTGTAATATAGCACACCTATACTGCATGTCGGGGCATGTACAGTTACCAATCAGAATTCTTTTGATCAAAAAATTCTCCTTGCATAATATTCTCATATATCAACATTTCAAAATGCATTATATGCCCTGTATACTCTGGGTATTTGATAAATTTTGTCCTTACATAGATGTGGCTCTCCTCAAATATGTTGGAAGTAATAAATTGCTATAATCAAATCTAATTTCTGGAAAATACCTTTGGGAACAGCAAACAAAAAAAAGTGTGTCTTGTTAAAAAAATGATAAATAACACTGAAGGTAGTAGTTTGTTATAATCAACTTGGCATTGAATTACAAAATTAAAATTATGTGGCCCTTGATAACTAACCCTAGCAATGTATAAGATCTGTAGAATTATGTTGACATTTTGCATTTCACAGGAGCAGTTCAAAGAATAATAACAGAAAAAAATTGAAAAGATTTATCACGAAAGACTCTGTAGCGCAGAATATTTTTGAGGAGGAAAAATCCATTTATTTTGGTCTGTTAAGAAAACTGACATATCAACCATTTGCTTAGAACTCATTAAGTTTATAAACTCATGAAAGAGCCTTATTTTCCTGAAAGAAACCTTTGGCGGCAGCAGTAAGCAAATTACATTAGTTCTATCTTTTATTATTATGATAGAATATATAAAGTGGAAGGTGTTGCTGTATCCAATAAATATAGGAAATTCTGAAGAAGAGATTTAGTAGTATTATTAAGTACACAGTTATGTGTCATTAAATGAGATTTGCATAATTTCTCATCCAAAAGATGACATCTGACCTGCTATTTTTAAGAAGTTCTGGCATCAAGTGTTCTATTGCTAGAGGAAAGAAATAAATCTAGCTGAGATTCGTTCCTTGCACCTACCGATAACATTTTCCTTGCATTTGCACTGGCCTGAATTTGGGTGACAGGTAATACCTCCATCGACTGTCCCAGAGGTATTACAGTTACAGGAGCTACAGCCATCAGGATCTGACTGTTGAAGATTGTAGAATCCTTCCTGGCATTGATTGCACTGTCGGCCAGACACATGTCTCTTACAATTACAGTGGCCTCCCATCTGAAGAGATAGAAAAAGAAAAATGTTGTAGAATGATAAATGTGTCTCCTCTCCCCCCGCCCCCATCACTGCTTCCAATAGACCCACATTAGCAACCTGGGTAGGTTGACAGGTTAAAAAATCTTCAAGTGGAAAGAGGGACAAAACAGGGCTCTGCAGTTTATGTGCCAGCTGGCTGGGTAGCTCATTAAGTTGGAGTACCAGGGGTTGGGAATTCAATTCCCCAGTGTGCCTTCCTGGAGAAGAGCTGGCCCATGGTAGCTTTGGACAAGGAACACCACCAGAAGAGGGGACTGGCAACTGCTACTGAGTTCTTCATACCTAGGAAATCCTGGCAAGGGCTGCCATAATTCAGACACGTCTTGACAGCATATAATAATTAATTAGTCAAGTCACATTTAAAAAACCCAACCCTCTAAAAATATTAGTAACACAAACTCATTAGCCTCACTTAAGGAAGAACAGGCACTTGGGATTGAGATAAATTTTAACCTGTCTGCATAGAGCTAGCATACAGGTGGCTCTCAGATGTCTTCCCTGAGGGCCACTGCAAGTGACGCAGGTGCCTGTCACTGCCATACTCATTCCACAGATGCCACTGCCATTTCCTTAGGGAAGACAGTGCATAAGCTCCTCCAGCACAACTTCTGTTTAGGAATCTAATCTGAACCGGATCAACAAAGCATAAGGGTGGTTCTCCTTACAACGCTGTCTTCTCCAGTACAACAGCCCATCAAATACTTTCTCAGACACCTGTTCGCTAGTGTGCCAATGTTGTTGTTGTTGTTGTTCCTTCAAGTCACAACCAACTTATAGTGATTCTAATGGGGCTCTCAAGGTAAGTGAGGTATATAAGGATCACTCTCCCACTAAGTTTCCATGTCTGAAACCTAGGCTTCCTGAGTCCTAGTCTGTTACTCTATCCACTATAACACACTGGGTATCCAGTGTGTCAATTGTCTGTCAATAGTCTTGACAAAATGAGGAAGGAGGCAGATGAGAAAAGCCATCCCCACATGCAGCACATCTCCAGCCCTCCTGCTCAGCCAATTGGCCGTGGCAAGCATAGTGAAATGATCTCAGTACTTAGGCATGGGGAAGGTTAAACAATCAGAAGGCATACAGAACGACAAAAATACAAGCCGGCTTTCAAGTTATGGCATCTCCAGGTTTAATGCGGCCCTAGGGCTAGATATCCAACGTGGATTCCTCTTTCTCATCATCACTTTCAGCACTGCTCACACCATTGCCCAGAAGGAGAAAGCAAAGAGAACTGAGCTGCATTTTCTTTTCCATGCTCTTGTCATTATTTACACCCTTGGGAAAAGTCAGCGAATGGAAAGAAGTAACAGAAAAGAGCAGAACAAAGAGACAATGGGGGTGGATAGCATTGGGCCCCTACTCTGGTGTGGCTTCAATAAACACTCACCAATTCTAACTGTTGGACAGCAGGACTGCTGTGAACACACTTTTGTTTTAAAATTAATGCAAACATTTGGCCCTAAATATGCAAAAGAAGTTCATTGGTTTTGACCATCTGAACATATATTTCCTTTTTATAATCCTTTTATATATAACATCCATGACAAGAAGGAAAATCACCTCATCTTGAGAATTCACATATTTGCAAGGCTTACAGAGAAACATTTTGGAGAAACAAAGTGCATAGGATGCTAGGGTCATACAACGGTAGAGCTGGACGCGACCTCAAGGGCTTTGAGTCCAATCTCCTGACCAAGCAGGACATCCACAGCTAAAGCATCTTTGATAGTAACTAACTTCTGCTTTGAAAACTCCAATGAAGGTGAGGCCACTTTTATTTTGAGATTCTCCATCCTATTGTCAAGCAGTTATTCCTGTCAGAAAGTTCTTCCCATGGCACAGCTAAAATGTTCTTCCTTGTAATTTGAATTTGTTTCTTTGAGTTCTGTCCTCAGAGCTACAGAAAACAAGCTTGCCCCATGGTTGCCAACAGGATTCTACTCATTGTACTACTTTTATAGGTAACAAAAGCATAGCACTCCTTTTTAAATAACAACATGTAGCATTGATTCATGAGTCATTTTGGTAAAGTGGATACCGTGTTGGAATAAAACTCAGGGTTTCAAATTCTGCTCAGCCATGATACCTCACCCAGGGATAGAAATGGGAAACCACATGTTAAACACACACCTTGAAAATCCTGCTAGGGTTGCCATAAGTTAGAAGCAACTTGACAGCACATGACAATAACAACAGCATTGAACAGGACCTTATAGGCCCCTTCCAACTCAATTATTCTATGATTCTATTATTCTATCTACTCATTATTTTTCTGATTAATTTTACAGGCTAAAAATAGGGCTTTTGGCAGAATTCTGAGATTTTTGAGATTCTGAGTGTCTGTGACATGATTATGAGTCTTTTCTCCTTCTGCCAACGGGTCCGGAAGGGGTCTCCAATCTTCAAACAGGAACGGGTTGCCATAACTATTGTTCCATGGTCCCGGAAAATCAGCAGGGTCCCAGTCTCTCACGGTCTGCCCCGTCGAACCTTCAAGCAAGGGCACGGTCTCGTCATCCCGATCGCCATTCCACAGGGTTCGTCTCTTGGGGTCTCGATCCTCCCAGGGTCCTCCCTGTAGTACTTCTTCCTCATCTCTCTTATTCTCCATTCTAGCCTCTCTCTCCTTTCTCTCTTTACTCTTTCCTTCTCTTCTCTCAACCTCCTCCTCCACTCTCTCGCTCCGGCTTCTCCCCAATAAGAGGGTCTGGGGGGAATCTCCCTTCTTCTTCTGTAATCTGCCTCCTCTTTAGGCACTCTCAGCCTTTCCCAGCATCCTGTCCAGGGGTCCTCCATCCACACCCATTCCCAGCCTGCTGGCAACTGACTTTCCTTCCTTTTTACCTCCCCTGTTACTGCCTCAAACTCCACACTCCTTTTCCTCTCTTTCCCCACCTTTTCCTCCTGGACCTCTCTCATTGTCACACCCTGCAAGTTCTCAGTCAACTCCCCTATTTCTGTCCCTTGCTGAGCTTCTGCCACAGGTGCTGGTGCTGGCTGGGGACTCTCCTCCTTATTCTTGTTGTGGGGGAGGGACGGCTCTCCAGCGAGTGGGGCATCCCTCTCACCTTCTGTCTCACAACTATCCAGATAACTTTCATCAAGATACACCTGACACATGAAGACATAGACATCAACGAAACTGGTTCTATGGTGGCAGAATTACTTCTCCAGAACTAAAAAAAATGTGCTTGCTTGCTCGCTCTTTTTAAATCTAAAGCAAACATTTCAGATGATTGTTCTTTTCCGGAATTCTGTATCTTCGTTTAGGCTAAATGACATATAACTGGTTCTGTACAGAAAAGCATTGATGAACTGCTGGGAATGGTAAATTATGCAGAGAAAGTGTATTCAGGCCCATTTTTAACACATTTCCTTGAAAATTATCCTTGTGACGTGACAATTAATTTTCATGAGCCGGGGCCTTATTCCTTATGATTCCATCTTCCTTGGGTCAGCCTTGGAAACACTTCCTTCAATAATGCCTTTCTATTTCATGTAATTCATTTCAGCCCATTCTCTCCAGCCTTACTAATCTATTTTTTAATGCCTCTTAATCATTTTGCTCTACCTTGCTCCCATTGCAGCAGTCTATTGATGTCTTATTGAGCTGTACAGTCCAACCCATTTTTCCTTATTTTCTTTTTTATAAAATCTTGGTTTTGGACTCATTTTTCAGTCTTATTCATTGCTAACTTTCTAAGAGAAAACGCACACGCACACACACGCACGCACACAATCCCACCTTGAACTAGAACAACTCAGTGCACAATAACCGCCACTCGAAACAAGAAATCTCAAAGAAGGCATTTAAATTCTCTCTCACGCACCATTCTCACCACCTTATGGGAATCTTTAAATTGTTTCCGGAGTTTTAAAGTATTTTAATTTTGATGGTCTTGGCCAGTAAAGCAGCATTATGAGAGCCACAAAACCAAATCCTGTCCTTCAGACTATTGTCGCTATTCTAAGCACAACGCTAGCAGGTTTCACTTTGCTGTTTACAAGCTTAAACCCCATGTTGGCAATGAGCTCTTGATAGGCAGAAGATATCAAATCTTGCTGTGCTCACATAGCCTCTTGAAGGATCAAAGTTACCAATAAAAGAGAGTCCCCAGAGAGCATAAAAAACAAACACAGAATGACAGAAAAAGACACAAAATGTTACTGGATAAAATGATTTTTCATCGTCACACCAGCAAAGAATGTTCAGTGTCACATAAGAAGAATTTAAGGGAGTCAAGTTTTAGACTGAAGCAGATCCCAGTGGAGGGTTTCCCCCCTCATATTCTGCTGGACTTTGGAGCGGGGGGGGGGGGGGAAATGAATGAATTGAGTAGTCCAATGCATGTTTTTGCTTGCATATGAAAGATGGCTTAAAACAATTGACACATCTTAAAATACATATCTGTGGGGAGTCTTGAGGAATGCAATTCCTCTCCCTGTCTGTGGTAGTTATATGGAATTAAGAGCAGGCACAGTGGGTAAAAACACAGGAAGATGATAAGTAACTTCAGCATTAGATACAGCAAAGAATACTGAGGAAGGGAAAAAAGAAGGGAAGTATCGAAAGACTTGTGGCAAAAAAGAAAAAAGAAAAAAGAAAAAAGAAAAACCCTGCCTAAATCAAATTGCCAGTTCCAACAGACCCATTCATTCAACCGGTGAAAATCAAACTTTACCTAAATTCCATGAATTCAATGGTTGTACATTGTTTGGGATTACCAAATTCAGGACAATGGGAGTAGTTTGTTGCTTGGGCAGGGGAATAGAAGCAGGTCTCAGGAACCCTCTTCTAGTGATCAGGTGAGGTTCTAGATACAAGAAGAGTGACCTGGAACACTTCCAAGGCCTCTCTTCTAAATTAAGATGAGGCCCAGAATGTTATAAGATCTTGTAGAATAACACCTATTTTCCTTTTCTGAGTACTTTTAAATAAAGTAACTACTGCATATATCACCATATTACCCTGAACACCTCTGATCAAACCTGATTTGAGAAGGTAAGCAAGTCAGCCCTGTTATTTCTTAGCAGGGAAAATGTCAAGGAATATCAGGCATCTCCAGGCTCTGATCATTCAAGAGGCTATGTGTGCACAGCAAGATATGAAAACACCTGCCTAAGAAGAATTCATTGCCAACATGAGGTTTTCGCTTGTAGAAAGCAAAACGAGAGAACCCTGCCTGAAGCCCAGAGAGCTGCTGCCAGTCTCAGTTGACAACACTGAGTGAGACAGACAGATTTTAATGTGTAAAACCCTATTAATACCTCCTTTCTGATATGCTTTTCCAATATTTCTGGTCCAACAAGCGTAACTCTCCATGGACTATGCCGGTGGAAGATTTAGACAGATATAGCTTTGATTTCAGAAATTTTCTTTGCTTCAAATATACCCTGAATAGACCTAGGTAAAGGTAAAGCTCCCCTTGACATTTAGTCCAGTCGTGTCCAACTCTAGGGCACAGTGCTCATCCCCGTCTCCAAGCCGTAGAGCCAGTGTTTGTCCATAGACAGTTTCCGTGGTCACGTGGCCAGCGCGACTAGACACGGAACGCCGTTACCTTCCCACCGAGGTGGTACCTATTTATCTACTTGCATTTACATGCTTTCGAACTGCTAGGTTGGCAGGAGCTGGGACAAGCGACGGGAGCTCACTCCGTTGCGTGGATTCGATCTTACGACGGCTGGTCTTCTGACCTTGCAGCACAGAGGCTTCTGCGGTTTAACTTGCAGCGCCACCACATCCCACTAGTAGACCTAATGAGGTCTAATTTTCTTTGCTTCAAATATACCCTGAGTTGGACCTAATGAGAGGCCAGCCCCCAGGACTGGACCGTCCACTCACGCATCTTGACACAGGGCCATTGCTACTATTCCTGCCAATGGTGCCCAGAGCTCTGCTCTCTTCCCACTCTGCTGGCCACTCAGCAGTCATACAGGGAGACTCATTCTCCTGTCCCCTGCCTGGAGTGGCCAGCTGAGCAGGAACAGAGCAGAGCTCCAGGTGCCATTGGCAGGACGAGCGGGAACGGCACTGCGGCAAGATGCGCAAGTGGACGGTCCAGTCCTGGGGGCTGGACCCTCTTTAGGTGAATACGAATATCCCCATCTCAGTCTTAAGGGCTGTTCACATGTTAAAGAATATCTCAGGTTTACATGATTCAACTTAAACTGAGTAAGATATAGATTCATCCTGTTACAATTGGCAGGAGTCCCATCATTCACTGGAATGTTTCTTTTTCCAGCTTTCTTTTTCATATAATTACTTCACAATTGGCTCTACTCCAGTGGTTCTTTATTTGATCACCTATCCATGACAGGCAAGAAAACAAAACAAAAGCAGGTCAGTTGCATGTGTGAACGGTGTCATTTGAAACATTTGGAAGACCTTTTCATTCGGGCCACTGAGCAGCCGTGGATAGGTTGTGAGCTGAGCAGATTTTTAAAAAGCATTCTTTTCAATTTTTTACAGTTTTACAACACTGTGGCCGTAGGGATATGGTGAACAGAACAATATAAATTTTACATCCCTCCATGAACCTGTCTTAATTTTGAAACAAGAAACTTTTTTTTTGCCTAAAAGTTGTCTTTTGATTAAAATGTTGCAAGAAACTTTATTTGTTTTTTTTTAAAAGCAGTCTATATGAGGACAGGAAATTTAGGAGACTGCTAATTCATAGGGTCACCATGAGTCGAAGGTGATTTGATGGTACCTAAGAACAACAACAACAACATTTGTTTGCACATATGGTGACATTTTAGGGTCCAAACTAGACAATACAGTTATTATGTTTTAAGAGATGAACCTCCCTGAGGTGATCAAGACATCTGATTGTCCTAGCCAGAGCTTGCCTCACTCTGAATTTTGTAAATGAGTATGGCTTTGTGTTACTATTGGATGTGAGAAGGTAAATGTAGGCTTCATTTGCAAGTCTGATTGTGCTTTGAAGGAATTCTGTGCCTGGAGGGAAAACATAATATCAAGAAATACACATTTTCCCTATTATGTGATTTGATTCTAGAGGTCAATACGACTTACCTTGTCACACAAGTGGCTACTGTTTTTGGTGCCTGCTGTGCAACATTCACAAGGTTTACAAACATCCACAGCTGAAAGAGTTGCATCTACAGGCCGATAAAATAAATCCTTACACAAGTCACAGTTTCTTCCTGAATGAAGAAAAGGTTATGCATTATAGCTTCCAATTCATTAAAATTAGCTGTATAATTCAAAATTAAAGACTATTCCTTTGAGAGAATTCTATAATTTTCAGGACGTCCATTTTAATGCACCTTTCATCTCTACCTGCCAATTTAGTGATCCAGAGCATATGAAACAATGAACCTGTTACAAACTGTTCTTTACTCCATTAAACTTCCATCTGTTACATAACACAACACTCCTATAAAGCTATCCTACATGGATATCTATTCTATAATTTTTTAAAAGGAGTTACACTTGAACTTCAAGCTTTCCATACTATCCTTAAGGAAAGCCAAGACTATGGAAGTAATTATTTTAAAAATCACATGACATTCTCAGCAAAGTTGCACATTCAGCTTGTTCACCTTGTGCTTTATAGATTTCCTCAGGGATATAAATCCTTACTTGTCTCATTCTTGCAGGAAGGACAAGGAGTTGTAGCATCCCTTTCACCAACAAAAGGTGAGAAATTCTAGGTACCCTTAATAAGAGTCCTTCCATTGGGTGGAAATTTACATTTTTTTTCTGCAAAATTGTGAAACTTGTATAATTGCATGAATTGCAGAGATTGCCCCAAGCTAGGGGCAATGACTGTTGAGTCATTTAAGCTTTTTATTTGAAGCACTGGATATATTTGTTTTTGGTTTGGCATATTTCTTCATAATCTACCAGTCCTACGGGCCTTGGTCTTTGAATGTGGATTATCTCCTCAAAGAGAAAGGGCTCTTAGAGACATTTTGTACAAATTACAGCAGCTTACAGGAGGAAAAAAAAGAGTTATTTGTCTTCCTGGGGCCAAGGAATCTTGTGGGGCTTTAAAATTCCTCATTCAGGTAACCTAGTTGTGTCAAGATGGCCCAAATTAACAAGAACAAGGAATTTAGCAAGAATTCTTTCCATCCCTATAGTTCAAAGTTGGGGGGTGATCAAATTACTTTTCATATATGTGGCATGAAAAGGCAGATTTCCAATAAGTGTGTGTGTGTGTGTGTGTGTGTGTGTGTTTGCCTTATATGCTATATGGAAGGATCCATGGTTACCAAGAAAACAGATATGAACACATGTCTCCAGTTCTGGCACATCTCCACTAGCTTCTTGTTCAATTCTGTGCTCAATTCAAGCTGCTAGTTACGTATTTCCTATAAAGGCCTAAATGGTTTAGGACTCTGATACTTGCTGGAACATCTCTCCTACAGAACAGCTACCCATCCAACCTGTTCCTCGCAGTCATAATTGTTTAAAAAAGCAACATATAAGGACACCAAGAAATCAGGTGGTTTCAATTATGGCCTCATACTTTTGGAATAAATTACCAATAACGGTTCACCAGATGCCCTCCCTCCCAATTTTTAAGAAGCTGCTTAAAATGGAATCATTTAAAGATGCCTTTTATTAATGTGTGCCATTTGATATCCAGTTTATGTCAGATACAGCAAGTTGTGGTTTTATTTTATCACTAATTGTTCATCAATATTTATTATTGGTATTGCATCATCTGTAGTTTACATGTGTTGGTTGTTAATAGTGTGTGTCACACTATTGGGTGGTATACAAGTTAAACAAACAAACAAACAAGAAAATGTGATGATATAGTGCACCTTGCTTTGCCGATAGATGCTACACCCCTCCCTTTGGCGACTATACTGCTGTTCAGATCAAACTTTTAATTTGGGCCACATAATTACATTGTATATGTCATGATGGATAGAGGCCTGCACTTTACCTCATATACACTGTATCTGCTGCATGTCGGCTTATATGAACCAGTCTTAGAGCTCCATATTTCAAAGTTTCCTTATTTAAGTTCGCTTATTTCTGTAATGCAGATTCATATAACCCAAATCAATTCCATTTCCTGGACTGATGCACACAATGCAAATGCAAATTTCCTTGCTCTTCAACCTCAAATGCAGAGGCACTTTTGAAAAAATGGAAGAGCCAGCCACAGTGACTATAGATGTACTCTGTTCTGTCGTGTTAATTACCTGTGGTGTTATGTTGACAGTCATCACAGACTCCTCCACCACCTCTGTAGTGTTCATTAGGATAAGGATCCATTGTCCTGTTGTAGTGACAGCTTGTTGCATGGCCATAACATTGACAAGGTTTGCAATTATAAGCATGAACTTGATCTCCTGGATGAAAAGGCTTGTCATTGTACAGTGGCCAACAGCGATCACACTGGAAAAGATAGGGAATAATAAAGAGATTATTATTTGGAATATCGAGCTATGTATGTATATACCATACTATGTATTTCATGTACTGTAGTGCTGCATTATCGTAGAAGATGTAAATGATGCTTTGCCCAAAACACATCTTCCACAGGACCTCCAGTGTAATCCAAATGGAATCTTAAGCACATATACTCAAAACTGAATCCTGTTGGGTTTAACGGGAGCTTGCTCTTTAGAAAATGCTCTTTCAAATGCTCTGCCAATTTTAATTCTTGACTCTTATCCAACTAGTTCATATATACTATAAAATGCATATGCCTGGAGTCAATTTTACCTTATGGTGACCCTTCCCAGGGTTTTCTAAAGTACTCAGAAGTGGTTTATCAGTCCCTCCTTCTAATGGTACTCTGGGACCAATCATCTTGCCTAAGGCCTCACAGGTTGAGTCTTCTCCCAGGAGCTGTCAGCTGAGCTATCCAACCAAATACTGTAACTTAACTATTGCCATTATGAGTGCTACTCAGAGCAAACATTGCCTGATCAAGGGATAGGTTCCAAGAATGCATTCCCTTCTCCCATGAAATGGATTTTAACATTTTCAAGACTGAAAACACTCAGCAATGCTGAACAAAACTAAGCTGCCCGTATGGGATGCAAGGGCATTGCATGTACATTCCCAGGAGCTTCGTACAAATTCTTTTCCACATACATCAAAAAAGGTGATTTAAAGTTTATTCCCAGATGCAGACCACTTCTGTTGGATCTGGGTTTTTCCACAATGTTGTGCCTTTTGGCCTAGTTTAGACAGCTGGCATTATCTTCATAATCATTAATGAAAATGGGCAGGTGGGCTTATGCTCTGTGAGATCATGACTCCTTGAACAGTTCCTCTATGTGGTGCTTGCATGCCCAGATGCTAGGATTTATGCAACAGGGATTGTTTCAGCCTGGAAAATTGTTACAATAGCCATCATACTGGTATTATCTAACTGGCTGTATGCTGAAATATATGTGGAAAGTTTGATTTATATTCAAAACAGCCTGTACTTCAACTTGCTTAGGATAGGAGATACTGGATACAATCAGTATATACTGATATATATCTTCTCCAGTAGGTTGCTTCTTAAACTACAAGACTGCATGATCCTTTAATTAGAGTCTTTTGTTAAACACACGTAAAACAATGTATTAAGCACATCTTAATTCTTTTCATCTAAAATCAATAGAACTTTTTACATGCCTATTTTGGGCTTGGTTTCATATGCTGCCATTGCTAACCAAATTTATAACATAAAATGACTATAAATGAATATTAACAATGTGTCCGAATCCTGCTAAAACAACTAGGTTAAGTCCCATTGTTTTCAATGTATTCTCAGAAAATAACCGGTAGCAAAATATTTTTCCACTATAATATTTCACATTGATGATGTAAAATGTTTGATAAACAAAAACTTCCATTTTCTTTTAAATATATCTAATCATGTATAACAATTGTTCATGGCATCATGGACAAGTGAGCTTTTGTTTGATTGATTTGGTTTTTTGTGAAACATCTGGTTATAAGTACAATATTCTAATTGGAATCTACACAGTTGTGATTGTTAGCAATGTATTTCTAATAAATAAGTGCTTTTGTTGGGAAAATATTTATTTATTACAAGTCCCTGTACATTATACATTATAGGTCACATTCACTAGCTTTTGATGTTTAGCTAAAACCAGGAAAGAAGGAAGAATAAAATGCCTTGTAATGATCTCTTCCATCATTCAGCAGGGAGGCTAAATAATTTAAATAAATTGTCCGTCACAAATTATTCATTGAGATCTGCTATTCTTAAACTATTCTTTGACTGCACATTCAAGCTGCAACCTCAATCCATGCTGGACAAGACAAAGTTTGGACCCTTGAACCTGGATACGTCTAAGATACTTTTGTATTTGAACTAATGAAGAAAACAAACAAGGAACAAGAAAGGAATTTAGTAGACCTACGAGCACAGCATAGTATTTGACATGACACTGGGCAGGGCACTGAATTTACATCATAATTTCAAGAACTGTCTTTCTGGGTGTTTCCTCAGCTGCTGAAAAAAATGGAGAGTCTCTGTTCATATGTCACATTCCTAGGGACTGACATATGGGATCAAGGTAGTTAAGTTGCTGGATGATAAGATAGTTGTGACTGAAGGAAAGTTATACACTACTAGTAAAAGCTTCAGGAGCTAGCAGAGCATTTGGCTGTTGCCTGCAATGTAATCACATCTTCCTGAGGTACACTTGAGAAACCAGGGTCCACATGATTTGTGGTTAGAAATGGTCACTTTGGTGGGTCCTGCAGGTTCATTTATCAGCCCAACAGGTGTTCAGTGCTATGAAGCCCTGCCTCCTCTGGTGGGCATCCACTCAGAGGCAGCACCCAGAGGAGGTGGGGCAGGATCTGCCTCCTAGTGGGTGACTGCTGGAGGAGGCAGGGCTTTGAAGCACCAAACACCTGTTTGGCTGATAATTGAACCTGCACGAACTGCCGAACTGGCAGTTTGTGCCCATCTCTATTTGTGATAACATTAATGTCAGTGTTAGAGGTGCCTGGCAGCTGAACTACTAATGAAATCTGATTTGAATGAACTGCGGGAATCATCTTCAGAATCAGTTTCAAATGCTACTGTTGTTCTTAGACTCTGGGTCATAGCTCAAAATGCAGCTACCATGGGCATATAAGAGAACTTCATGAATTCAGATGTACTTCATGAGTAATACTATTGCTGGAACTTTGGTGGCATTGGTTTTCAAGGTCAATATAGCCGAAGCCACAGAAGATGTTCAAGTCAGAAAAATGCTAATAAGATAGACTAGGGTCTCCCTTTCATTGACACTTGATGAGTGCTAGCTTTTGGATCTGGAAGCATGAAATGAATTGTATGTGTCTTTTTTAGCCAGTTCTTTTTAGCTTTAGCTAAGTTTAATTAGCTTAACAAAGAAAAAACTAGTTTTGCTCAGAACTTAGAAATAACCAGCTACATTTTGATAACATGGAATATAACTAGTCATTATAAATTTACTTTTTAGGTAAAATGAGTAATACTTCCTTTCAAAAGTTACTTTTAATGGGCCTTTAAGGTGCTTTTAGATGCATTTTGAGATAAATTTTGCAAAAGGAAGTATTATTCGGTTTTACCCTTTTAAAAAATAAATATGTCTATGCTCAATATCAGAATTGGCCACTAGAGGGAAGCAGAGAGTATTGTATTTTTCTGGCCTTTTGTTAATGACAACACAAAGTGTTAAACATACACAATGCAACAAAATGTTCATACAGTCAGGGCAATGATAATGGCAATTTGGCTGCCAAAAATAGGCAAAGCAAGTTCCTTTTAAAATCTAATACTCCAAAGTCTACTTTTGCAATGAGTTGGTTTTTTTGTATTCTCGAAGGCTTTCACGGCCAGGATCCAATGGTTGTTGTAGGTTTTTCGGGCTGTTTGGCTGCATTGTTTTTTGTTTTTGTTTTTTGTCTATTTATTTATTTGCAAACTGCAGAAAACATGTAGGGGAAAATGTTTTCGTTTTAATTCATGCTGTAGCTGAAGAATCTTGAAGACCTAGAAAATCCCTGCTTGAATTGATTTGTCATCTTGAGACAGCCTAAGCAACACACACACACACACACACACACACTATATATATATATATATATACAAGCAATGAATGGCTCAGTTGATCTAGTACTATAGCTGACTTTTCGTCCAAGGCGAGGGCAGAGCAGACAACCTGAACCTTCAGAGTGAGATTGTGCCTATATGTATCCATAGATCGTGCAGATCTATTTGTTAGTTCATAATGTTCTGATCGTTTATTCAATGTACTGTCAAAGAGCACCTATTTGTACATGCAATTTCTAAACCAGCTAAGGCTATGTGTATGCATGGCCCCTAATGGTGAATATGTCACAGTTTGGACAAAATGAAGAAAAAATTGTGCCATGTTCAAACATGATTCTAAAAGTCAAGCCCATTTATGCTGCTAGAATTAAGTGTTATGTTATGCAAGTTATTAAATTTAGTTTTAACTATACACCCAGTGCCTAGACCACAGTATCTATTTTAAATAATGATGGAGATACTGGAGGAATTCTTTCAGTTAAGTCACCATTCCAGACTCTGTTTGGCAATACTGTATAGAAAACTACCATATCTACTTGGTCACTGTACTTTTTACAAACCTAAATAGGAGCCTCCTTAATTTGCTGTCACTATTCCAGCTTGCTCTTTTTGAGATAACTCTGACAACTTCAATTTTAAT
The DNA here is from genome assembly GCA_037013535.1 of Intellagama lesueurii. Taxonomy (NCBI): domain Eukaryota; kingdom Metazoa; phylum Chordata; class Lepidosauria; order Squamata; family Agamidae; genus Intellagama; species Intellagama lesueurii. The sequence continues at coordinate 321,576,196 of JBAJHW010000001.1, read as the reverse complement.
TGGCTATTTGAAACTAAAATCTCATATGGATTTTCATCAGCTCAGCAAAGTAAATTGTATTCCTGGAGGATAACAACCAAGTTTTTTGATAATACAATGGCTCCTTCACAGTTCACAGTATTACCCGGCTGTCTGGGAATCAGATCTTTGGATATTCGAGACAACACCTTGCTGTTTCAATAAATACTTTCCACAAATTATTTTCAAAATCTAAGATCTATGGCCTGTGAAATTAAATCTGTTTGCCAAGGATGAGTTCATGGACAAAGCCATCACTACCACATGCATCTTGGGAAAGTTATTCAGAATTTTCTAGCTTGTAAAATTTCCAGTTTATCTAGGCAGGTTTCCCTTCCATGCTTTGTGTCAAACCTGGCCACGGCAATCAATCTGAGGTTATTTCATTTCCATTCATGCTGAATATATATGCTTCTGGTTATGTTCCTGTGAACAAAGGCAGTGGTTTTAAGTGCACACTTTTGTTTTAAAAAGTCATGCTGACCTTCCTGAAACCCACAGGATTAGGTAAATTATAAATATAAAGAAAGAAACAAAAAGAAAAATCCAATTGAACAACTTTTTTATTTTTAAAAAATGCAAAGACACACCAACAGGGTTTTGCCCTGTGAGCTTATTTTCATAGGGCAAAACCCTGTTGGCATGCCTCAAATTTGGCTTCAGAAACATTTAATTTAATCTCATGGAAGGTTTCCTACCCCACTTTCAGGTTTTATAGTTCCCTAGGGTTCCTCCTGCCTTGGGGAATCTTTTGGGAGCCTCTGGATAGGGAATGGTAGTGAGCAGAAGAGGGTATCCTGTAGACCATCTTGACTGCTGCCATTGGTGTTGTCAGCATTCAGGCTGCCCTTTGCTATGTAAAGCTTGGCATCCTTTTTCCTGTTAGCAACATGGGCATTATATTGTGCAGCAATATCGGGCCAATTTTTTAAATCATGGGTATAGAAGCACAATATCCCACATTAATAAACCGGAGGTTTTTTGAAGAGTTGAATTTCCTGGCTTTTTAAAACTGGAGTTTAAATATACGTACACCACACACAAATTCCAAAAAAGATTTCTTTCATTGCGAACTACCCAGTGCTAGGCAATTCCAGAAGATAAGCACATGCTCTGTACTAGGGTTAGTGGGAGAAAGCATGCTGACCACATCAGTCCCTATTTCCCTTTCTCTTAGCTTGACCTATCTTCTAGGGTTGTCATGATGATAAAATGGGGAAGAGGTGAGCCAGTTTTTTATCTCACTGGGGGAAAGTGGGATATAAATGTAGCTATACTGTTAAAAGCAGGGACGTGGTGGCGCTGCGGGTTAAACCGCAGAAGCCTCTGTGCTGCAAGGTCAGAAGACCTGCAGTCGTAAGATCGAATCCACGTGACGGAGTGAGCCCCCGTCGCTTGTCCCAGCTCCCGCCAACCTAGCGGTTCGAAAGCATGCAAAATGCAAAATGTGAGTAGATAAATAGGTACCACCATGGGAAGGTAACGGCGTTCCGTGTCTAGTCGCGCTGGCCATGTGACCACGGAAGATTGTCTTCGGACAAACGCTAGCTCTATGGGTTGGAAACAGAGATGAGCACCGCCCCCTAGAGTCGGACACGACTGGACAAATTGTCAAGGGGAACCTTTACCTTTACCTATACTGTTAAAAATGATATGAGATTTAATACAAGAAACAGGCATTTAAAACAAAGGGGAACACACTTGATATACCTGCCCAACTATGGAGACCGAATGAGTCAAAGGATTTTGTTTGAAGTGCTTGGTGTAGAACAGCTCAGTTATCATTACCATATTTTTGTAAGGTGGGGTCATCACTGTTATCTTCACATACAGAACTGGAACCTGAGGGTTAAAAAGTTCTGTTTTGGACAAAGTCATTGAGAAAGGTCATGCTAGAAGTGAGACTTTCAATTGTGGATTTACCATGCTGGCCCACAGAATATTTTTGTGTATGTTTCCTCAGAAAGTAATTAATCTATTTAAAAAAAAAAAAACAGTGCAGTAATGCTGTTCTGGCAACTACTGAGTTTAGAGAATTCCAGTTAACTTGGCACTTTCAGTGCGTTGGCCTACAAATCCTATCCCATCTCTAGTAGGGTTGTGTATGAGGAAGTTGTAATTCAAATTGTCTGGGAATAAAGTAGCAAGCAAAGTTTAACTTTGTTATGTGCATGTGCGCTTCACAGTAGTTTCAAAGTGCAATAAACAGAGTTTGCCACTCTAGGGAGAACCAGCAAGGATTTTCATGTATTTTTCAAAGGCTGGACAGTAACAATAAGGGCAATGTGTTAGTAACAGGGAATGGAATGAGTTACTCCTGCAACTGGGTTAACAATAATTGAGATGATCTCTTATTGATCCAAAGTATTGAATGACACAAGTTCCTTTTTAAAAGTAATGTTACAAGCTTGGAAAGGGAAGACAAAAATAGGAAAATTTGCTACCTCAGCTTCTTCCACCAGTAGTGAAGCTCCATTTACAGTTGTGTACCAATAGAAATCAGGGGTATCATTTCACAAAATTTCTCCTGAGGATGGAAAAATTCTCTAACAATTCTTCAGAGGGAGGGTCCTCAAGCAGGAATCAAATACTACCAGCTGATTCAGGGTTATTTCTTAGGAAGTATTTCCAAAATGGTTTCTCTATTGGAAGGCACTTGCATGTCTTCAAGTACCTCAACTGCAAAAGCATCCAAAGAATATGTTTCATTAGCCCAGCAAAGTTGTTGAGTGATAATGTACTTAGGAGAAACGTATTGTGAATTGAAGCCTGCATGTATCAGATTTTGATTCAAGCCCCTTTGTGCCGAAATGGCTGTAAAATTAGATTGCACACTTGATTCTAATGTTCTTTTAAAAATATATATATAAAGTAGTATTTTTGTGAACTCATTCTAAGGACGAAGAAAAGGATGCTTGATTCTATAACTATATGATACTCTCACAGCGATACTCACATAATATATTAAAATCATTTTGTAGTACCAAAGGTAGTACATTATATTGCTCAGCTTCATGCCAAAGCTTTTCATAAAAAGGACATTGAGAATGAGTCCACGATGTGACTTGGCTTCTAATGTTCAAATATGGTATCTGCTCCTTCTGAAATCCACTGGAAAATTTTGTGAAGCTACTAAACATTAATATTGCTCAACTAGGCAATATGAAAGTATCTGTACTAAATGAAGTAAAAAGAAGGACAATTAATGTTGAATCATTCATTTCTCTCATTCCTCAGGATAGAAAAACTGGCATAAAAGTTGCATATTGAACCACAGTTTCACATTGTTGATGACAAATATTTTTACTGGCTGTTACTAACAAAATATTCATAGAAATAGTAGTCAGTTCTTTTTTCCGCTGCAGAGATTCATGAAAGAAGGTAAATACAGTTGTCGTTTGCAAATTAGATTGCTGAGGCAGATACCTCTTAGGAGGAAAAAAGGCTAATAATTGGAAATATCAATTCTTCTTGATGCTTGCTTTGTCCCTTTGTTGGTTTGAGGCCTCTAGTAAAAAACAAAAGTAATCCCACAGATCTGAAGTCAATCCACCCCCATCTAGTATAACAAACATTTCCTTGATTAGCAAACATAAAAGAGGAAGAGCCCTACACCTGACCTGTTTTCTATTTAGTCTTTTATTTTTTACAGAGACCAAACCTGCTATTCTTCTGTGTAGACCACAGGCCAAGAAGGTGGAGCCATAGGTGTTGGGTGTAGGGAGAAGTTAGTGACCAACGTATTTTATCTGAACTTCTTAACCAGTTTTTCAAACAGTTGGTTAATTCTTCTTGATCATTGCCTATTCTGAGTTTTATGTTGGTGCACAGGTATGTATATTAGTATTAGTAGTATTAGGCATCCTTCAGTCTCGAAAGACTATGGTAACATGCTCTGTATGGAGGACTTGGAACAGCGTCTAGTGTGCCTGAGAAGGCCAATTCGAGAGTGACAATCCCTTCCACACTGAAGACAAATACAATCTGTCCCCTGTCCAGCTCCCTGATTTTGCTGCTTCCGTGACTGCCTCTTTGCCTCGGCCTGCTGGACAAGGGTCTCTTCAAATTGGGAGAGGCCGTGATGCAACGCCTGCCTCCAGGCTGAACACTCCGATGTCAGGGTTTCCCATCTGTTGAGGTCCATTCCTAAGGCCTTCAGATCCCGCTTGCAGATGTCCTTGTATCGCAGCTGTGGTCTCCCTCTGGGGCGATTTCCCTCCACTAATTCTCCATACAGGAGATCTTTTGGAATCCGACCATCAGCCATTCTCACGAGGTATGTATGCACAGGTATGTATACCTATATACATAATATTATGGTTGCTGTTAAATGTTGCATTGCATGTTTGTACATTATTGATTTTATTTGAATGCACTGTGATTTAGAGTGCAATCATCATCGTCATAATCAAAAATAACAGACACAGTCAGTCAAAATTATAAAAACATTGACTGGTATTATATAACAGATATAGGTTTTAACCAAAAAACCAAGTATCTGTTAAAGATTGGCACAGTATGTATGCTGTTCCTAATGTTGCAGTTTTTTGTAGCTCTGTTGTTGTGTTGTTAAATGAAGATAGCAGTCCTTTTCTTTTGTTTGCTTCCAACAACTGGTACTGAAAGCCACAGCGCCTGTAAACTAAAAGCCCCAGTTAGGTACTATGTAGCTAATGCTATAAATAGGCCAATTCAATAAGAATTTGTTAATTTCCATTTAAGAATACCAACGTAGCCATCTCTCCAACCTGAAGAATGATTCCACTCCCACAATCATGTAGATAATGCATAAAAATCTGGGGCTCAAATATTACACCCCATGTATCACTCCTTCAGTTGCTGACATACACCAAGCCCAGCATTGATGACACTGACTAGCAACATTTCTCCAAAGCTGCTGGAATGAGGAATTCCAGCCCTACCTACAGATGTCAGGGTTTGAACCTTCAACCTTCTGCAGCCAAATAAGAGCTTTCTCAATAATCTATAACTCCTCCTTTAAAAAAACAACAACTGACAGTCCTTTAACCATTCCATATTGGGAAACACCCAAATTAGCACAAAATATACTAAATCTAATCCAAATGCAGCTGGTGTCACACTTCAAAAGATGGAAATAGTCAGAATGATATTTTGCCTATCTTACAATTATCATGTCACTACATAATAATTACCATGTAACAAAAAGGACATGGTTACATCAAAATTATAGTTAAAAGATGCTGGTACATTTTAATTTTAAATGCTCTTGTCACACATTTCAACTTTCATGCATTAGATGCCATTACTTAATAAAGAGTTACTCATAAACAGAGTTTCTTCTTTTAAAAAAAACTGAGGTCAAGACTTGATAAAGCTCTTCCTGGCATGAAGCAGAGATCTCACTCTGCCTTCCAAAGCACTCCTCTGGGATGCTCATGTTCACAAACCGTTCCAATTTCTATCAAGTTATCTATATATTGGGGTACATTCCCAAGATTAACTGCTTCTTAATAAGCATGTAAATCCTCACTTGTCTTGTGAGCCACAAATGATCTCTACTTGTCTGTGAGACAGTCAAGTATCTTCCACACAACTGTCAAAATTATAACTTGTCTGAGAATGACTTTTGTCCAGATTGTGGAAGTTGTACAAGTTATGAATGCTGCTCATTTTGTGCACTACAACAGCAGCTGTCTTATTGCATGGACTTTCAACTAATAGAAATATTTGATAGGTTGCTTGCATCTTTAAAAATCAGATAGTCCTTGGTATTTCCAGATGTTTGGGGGGATCTTTCCTAGGGGGGGGCTCCTTGTGGGTGTATAACTCAGACATTCAAAATCCAAGCTTAACCAAACTTGGAGGGATTGTAGCATAGAATCAACGGAAGCTCCCCTGCAATTGTCATGTCTCTATGTTTTTTGGGGGCCATTTAATAGTGTTTTAAAATCAAAAACAAATTGTTGACTCGATTCATCAATTTGTGAGGAAAAAAATGTAAATCGTAATTCATGATTCAGTGACCTTGATGAATCATGAATCAAAGCAAATCACAATTTTTCTGATTTGTGCCCATCTCTAGTACCACTTAATGTGTTACACACTTTGATTCACTTTATCCATGCTATACATACCCAAAACAAATTCCCTCTATGAAAGTAACTACCATGGAGGCAACCGGGTGAAATCTATACTCTGCAATAATCCACGATCCACAAAAGCTCACACTAAAATAAATCAGTTAGTTTTAAGGTCCAGTAACTCCTTTAGTTTTCACTGTTCACTCTGTTAATCTCCTAATAAGAAAATAGTGTGTTGTATGAAACAGTTCAAAAGAAGACATCAGGGAATTTTCCTTTTTAGAACTTTAATCACCCTGTATAAACATCTGAAGGACCATATTGTCTTTTACACACCTGTATGAGTCTTGAGATCTTTAGTGAAGATCTATCCTCTTTTCAGGCAACTGAGGTAGAGAGGGAAGAAAGTCCTTTTGCTTTGGCCACTTCTAGACTCTAGAATACTTTACTGAAAAGTGTACCTCTCGTTACCTCTGCTTGTGAGTAAAGGACCTACTTTTGGCAACTATCCTCACATGTGGCAAACGCTTTTAATTGAGTAGGGGGTATATTTCATCTTAATGATATGTTTTTAATTTTTTAAGAAACTGCATGCTTTTATTCTTTTGCTTTTTATTGTATTCGTACTATTTTATTGATCCATTGATAGGTGAATGAAGGAATATGAAACAAATATATAAATTATCAAGATCACTTGAGGTGCACTAGTGAGACTGATGGTTCTAGCATCTCTGCTAGAAAATTCCAGTAAGTCTTAAAGTCAAAATGTTTTAATATGACCAATTTTAAAGGAAATGACCTTTGTTCACATTAAATCTTCGTGTTCATGACTAAGACCACTGACAAAGAAACAACTGAGTAATATCACCAGAAAGAGTACAATACTATGCAAAAAAAATTCAGAGCTCAGCCCCATTGAATCCAAATGGATATACTCTCAGGTTAGTGTGTATAAGATTATACCCTAATTTAAGTGCTGTGGTTTTTTTTAATGCAGAACCTCTTAAGAAACTGGAAAATAAGTGGGAAGGGGTTTCTTTTGCCTTTAAAACTCGCTTCTCTTAGTTCGTGCTGGAATGGGCAGGCCGGAAGAGAGCACTGAGGAGTTAGAGTGACTCAAAGTGAGTGAGGGGTACTAGGCAGGAAGATTCCCCCCAACCATTAACACACCAAGCCCTGGAGCATACCCACGCCAGGAATGCCTGGGTAGTGTGACTGAGTGGTTTGTGCGAGCCTCTCTGTCCCAGCCATAATCTTGACAGAACCACAGCTCTTGCTAGACAGCTTGGTGAACTCCAGATCATATTAAATATTTATAATTAATCCTCACAAAGTACCATTTCACAGTACTTGTTCTAATTAAAAAGACAGTGTCAACTTGAATTTTTAAAAGGCTTACTTTAGAAACTTAATATTAGTGATAGACCGTCATTTCAACAGCAGAAGTTCAACTTTTCAAAAGTTGAAGGGATCAATTTAATATTTTGTTTGTTTCTAATCAGCCTTCAGACCATATATATAAAAGACACTCAAGCCTAAGTCTTGTAACATTTCCTTTCAAACCTTTCTGCATGTACAAATGCAAGCTTTTCACTCCTTTTTTTCTCGCAATCTTTGCTGTAATTATACTGTTAAATGTCCTCTTACAAATCCACTGGAACAGTGTGATCATCGTATGTTTTCAAGTTGCTAAAAGCAAATCATAATGTGTGACAGAATTTAAAAATAAGAGATGGAATTTTGTTTATCAAGATTAAATGGGGATTTTTTTAATATTTTTTATTTTTTGGCAACAGAACCATTTTCGCTATAAAATAGAGACAAAAGTGAAGTCTTGAGAAGACTTGATGGAAAAAGCAGGGGAGTGTAAAGTACTGAAAAGGTAAATTTGTGATAGCCTTCAAAAGAAGTATATGAGAAAAGCTTAGTGAAAATTCACTGTTATGACAGAAGAAATATTTGGTTTTCATTCCAAGTCAGTCCTTCTAGTGTCTGGAACAGCTAATTTAAAATGTTAATATTATTAAACGGGTTTGCCATCTCCACTGAGAGTTAGGACTGTCCCTTCTACATCATCAAAAATTAGGATGATATTATTTGTCCTAAATTTGCATATTCAAATGTGGGTGGGGGGTGTCGATATTTGCAAACTCAAAAGTAATGCTCACAATTTAAAATGATGCACAGTACATCTCACCACTATGGGGAAATCTATGACCTGTGTGCCTGCTTAATCAGCTTTCCTCGTGTTAACCATTGAGGCAAAAATTCACTTTTAAATGAGATGCGAACAGGGCAACCCTTCAAGTGGACACATTTTTCCTTATCAAAAGTAGCTAATTATGTGGGAAAGAGAAAGGAAAGTAAGTAGGGGTAGGCATTCTATAACCTGCATGTGGTTATGTCCTGTCAGATGGCATAATAATGCCTTGTGCTTTTTGAAAGTAATTTGGACTTGTTATGTTGCTGCATCAGTAAGTTTTCAGTGCAACATTTCTGGAAGTGACCCCAAAAGCTACAAGCCAACCTCCCTCCTATGCCACTTATAAAAAGTGTTGAATGAACTGCTGGATAGCTCAGTAGTTTAGGCATCTGGCTGCAGAGTCAGAGGTTGGGAGTTTGATTCTCTACTGTGCCTCCTTGACAGGGGCTAGACTTGATGGTCCATAGGGTCTCTTCCAGCTCTGCAGTTCAGAGATGATGATGATGGTGATCATATTAAACTATTTAGCCCCCAAAATCCCTAAAATTGAACCTCTTCTAATTCCAGAAGAGACAGGCTTTAGACTTGGCAACAGTTGTATGGGCCAAATCTTAAATATAGAAGATGGTTTTGAAAGACATAAAATAACTGGAGCAGCATTTGTCAACCTTACAGTGATATAAGATACTGTCCACCACCAACTGCTGCTCAAAAACCTCTACCTTTTTCCTAAAGATCATGGACTAAGAAAAATGGTTGCTGCTCTACTTTAAAACGGAAGATTCTTTGTTGAATTTCAAGGAAGGCACAGTCACTGAGAAATCAAAGGAATGGTTTCCCACATAGTAGTGTTCTGGCACCATTATTTTTTCACATTTACACAAATGATTAACCAGCATTCCCATACTCCAGGAGCTTCTTCTATGCTGATCATCTTGCCTTGGCAGTCCAGGGGATACCTTTGAAGCCATCAAGCACCAGCTAACCTCTGCATTGGAAGATCTTTCCTTATATTATAAAAATAATCAGCTGAAATCAATCCTTTAAAAACATAGGTCTGTGCTTTCCACCCAAAGCACAAAGAAACAGAGAGGAAGCTCTGAGTTAAGTGGGAAAATTAGATTTTGGAACATTGCCCTAACCCAAAGTACCCTGACTTACAAAAAACATTGTCTAAACACCAAACAGAAAGTTGCCACCAGAAATAACGTAATTGGGAAACCGGCTGGATCAGACTGGAGTGCACATCCTCAAACAATAAGAACAACAGTTTTGTCCCTCCAGAGCAGAATATGCTAGTGCCATATGGTATAAATCAGAACATGCCAAACAAGTTGATGTAGCTCTTAATAAATCATGCAAGATTATTATTAGTTGTTTGAAACCTACCCCCATTGAAAAAAAGTCTATTATTTTGCTGAGATTGCCCATCCAGAAGTATGTCAAGAGGTGCTAATGAATAATAAACAAAATAAGATAATACAGCATCAAGTCCATCCACTTCACGGACACCAACCCCCTGGATAAAAGCTAAAATCAAGGAGACGTTTTCTGCATGTCTAACTCTTATGAAATATTGGTTCAGCCCAAAGGGGTTGGACTAAGAAAGAGTGGAGCTGTGAGTAAGAAATTTGAATCAAAAAGAGTGGGAGAGCTGAGGAGGCCAAAGCTGCTGTTGCCATTTAGATAGCTAAGGCACTTGACAACTTGGTCTAGGTGTAAGTTTGTGTTGGAGTGGTGAATCCACATAATGAATTCATGTAGATGCAATTGAATTGATATTTTATTTTAGGGTTTAGACTCTGTATGTGGAGCTGACTGAGTTCAAGTGTGCCTTTGAAATTCAAAGGCACACTTGAACTTTGCAATTTTACAAACAACTTGGTGCTGCTGCCGAGAACTTGGGTGCACAAATTGTAGCACTTGGTTGTTGCTATAATTGCTCATGTTGTCTATTATATAACTGTGAATAAGAACAGGCTCATTTTTATGAAATTGTGTTGCAAGGTTCATCAATAAATATCTAAGTAAACAAATAGCCCCACAGAACCTAAAAGTGTTACACGCGTCTCATGCTCTAAATATTAAACCAGAAGAGGTTAGGCCTCTATGGAGAACAAAAACCACAAACTTTGCTGAATGGATGAAAGCTAAAAAGTCTCTCCCACTAGGAAAAGATTCTAGCTAGACTATCTGGAAGTCACTTAATAGATTTTGAAGCAAAATAGGAAGATCAAAGAAAAATCAAGTAAAATAGGGCCACTTGGATACAGGACACATTTTCTGTGACTGTGGAGAAACGCAATCAATGCAAAACTTAATGTGTATGCAGTTTATGCCCCAGTACGTGCACAAAAGAAGTTCTAACGAATGGCCATGATAACGCTATTGAAATAGCCCGCTTCTGGTCAAAAATAGTCTAATTATCTTAACATTTTTATGTGTTCTTAATTTTATCTATATTTTATATACATCCATAATTTTAAATTGTGCAGCACTCTGATACAAATCAATCAATAAATAAGGTTATGTTACTGCTTTTGAGAAGTAATCTCTTTTTATTGCTCATTATGATGTTGGAAAAGTAACTTGTCATATTAAAAACAAACTTAGGACTGATATGTGAAAGGTATGAACAAGAAAACTAATACTGTGAAATGCCTGCATCTTTAAATTCCCCTTAGAGGTAAAATAACTAGATAAGATTACTCATTCCTCAATAAAGGAACTTCAGTCCTGCTAACTCCTCTATTTCTGAGAAGTAATTTTGCTACTCCTCCGTTGCCCACAAAGTAATTCGTTACATTTAATTACTTTGCTTCTGACTCTTTGCTTCCAAGCTCTACATAACGCTGTAACAATCCACAAGATTCAGCCATTACAGAGTGAAAAAAATAAGCTGTTCCCCAGCCCCCCATTGTTGCTACACTGCCATGCTTTAAATTGTAAGCGCCTTTTGACAGAGATCTGGGGAGGGGGGGCGTGGAAGTTTCCTGCAAACGCAGGTTGACGGTGCCATATTTATAATAATATAAATCATGAAAGGAATATTTTCTTACTTTGATTATTTTATCCCCCTTATCATTTATTTTTGTCATAGAAAATCATGGAACCAGCAAACAAAAGGTGGGGAAGGAGTGGATAAGAAAAGGCATGGGGGAAAAAACAGAAAGGAAAGAAATCAAACAGTGCTTCTGTGTTTGCCATGGGCTTAGTTCAAGTGCTCTGACTGAAGGCATCTTCAAAGGGTTCCTATGGCAGAGAGAGTATGAACAAGGATCTGCTGGGACACTACATCTGTGCCCTTAACCTTCGGCTTCTCTAATGTTTGGCAAAGTCAGTTAAAAACATTCCTTTACATACCTTCCAATGTCAAGAACTGGAACATTATCAAGGTTTAACTGTGCCATCACTTGCCAAATTGGCTGCAATCTAATTCACAAAAGCCCTGTTTATGGAGTATTACTGTAATGGCTAGCAGGGCAGAGTGAAATTGAGGGCATATTTTCATTCTGGAATAGATCCAGTTCTGTATTTTACTTTATATTTTTCAAAAACCTTTACTACAGCTTCCAGAAGGAGAAAAAAAACAGATTTGTCATAAATCTCTGAATTATACACACATAAAATGCTGTGTTTATATAAGAGTGGTATCTAACAAATTAGGAAATATTATTTTCTGCAAAAAATACTTTTGTGCTATGTAGTTGTTCGGTATATTGCTCACTAAATGCCTGAAAAAAAGTTATATATTTATAAGGGTTGTTCATTTGAGGAAATTCATTCCCAACTATGCAGTGGAATCTCTGTTATGCACTTTATTATTATTATTATTATTTATTGTATTTATATCCCGCCCAATTGGTCCGATGACCACTCTGGGCGGCTAACAACATTTAAAAACAAAACAATTAAATATAAAATCAATATAAAATCAATATATAACATCAAAGTCAATTATTCAAGATGGAAAAAAAAAAGAAAAAGGAAAATAATAATCAAATAGTGACTGGAGGGAACTTTGTCTGTTTCTTCTGCCAATCCTTAACTGGGTACACACAGGGCTGGGTGCACTACATCTCTAACCAATAGCAAGGACAGGAGATAAACACATCTCTTCCAGTGTCTAATGTTCCAAACTAGGAATGTAAATCTTGAGTTGCTTTATCCTTCCAAGGCAAAAGAGGAGGCACTGGGGCTGGGAAAGGGGAAAGAATCTACTTATTGTGAGACCGTGAGCTTTTTGGGATGGAGGGTTAGATTAGAGAGAGGTCAGGTAGAACAGAGAAAACAGGGACTGTAAGGTTTGCAGATGGTAACATTCAATTCAGTAGAGGGACAGGACAGTCAGCATGGCACAAAATCAATGTTTCCCCTTTCTGAGGGTGATGATAGGCAGTGTAGTGACCATGCAGAAATGTTTGAGCACTAGCTTGGAGACAGGGTTTACTCTTAGCCAAACCAAGTGCCCCAGCAGAGCACTTCAAGTGTTCAAGGCAGGATAGTGCCATGCTTAGCCAGACAGGTTCCTCCGGCACAGAAGAGGAAAAAGCAATACCAATGTCCATTGATCTTGTTATTGATAGTAATGTTAAATAAAAGCTGAAACAGAGGTACAATCCAAGACTGTCATCTGCTTCCCAGCCTAGTAGCAGTTTTTTATTCCAAATGAGTGGGGTAAAAAATGCATATTGCAGCCCATGCCCAATAAGTGGAAACGCCATTGCCTTTTTAAAAGTAGAACTGCTACTGAGCCTCTTGGCACAGTGGCTAAACTACAGTACTGCAGACAAGACTCTGCTCACAGCCTGGTTCAATCCTGGGCTTAGGTAGCTGATTCAAGGTTGACTCAACTTTTGATCCTTCTGAGGTTGGTAAACTGAGTACCCAGGTCACTGGGGGTGGGGGCAGTGTGTTCTCTGCATAATTAAGTTGTAAACTGTCCCATAAGCACTATGGGGAGATATATAAGCAGCACACTTAGCTTTGCTTTACTTTAAAGAAACTGGACTGTGGTTACAGAGGAGGAATGACACTCCGCAAAAGCGTGGCGCTGCCTGGGTGGGGACTCTTTGCCCGCCCACTCAAAGAGTTACAGGCAGGGGCCTTGCAAGAGGACGGGCAGGCCTGGCTCAATGTGAGTTTTTTAAACAGGCCTCGTGGCCTACGCCATCCTCTTCCCTGCCTGACGAGCGGTCCACCATCCCACCCAGGATAAGAATGAAAGTAGCTGGTTGCTTCAGGACTGGATGGGAATTTTTGACCAGCACCAAATTGGCTCTAGGCTGCAGGTGGTTTTTCACCCATCCCATTCTTATTCCCAGGGATCACATGGGAGCTAAATAGGTCACTGGCAGTACGGTCACGACGGCAGGTAGTGCTAAACAGGGTAGGTTCAGGTGAGTTCCAGGGTGGGCACCCAGAGGATACAAGGGATCCCTCCTCTCAGAATTGCATTTACAGAGGTTTGGCTGAGGGGAGAGAAAACAGGGAGACCCCAGGGGATGCTGGGCACTTGGAGTCTAGAGACTCGGGTAGAGGGAGGCCCCAGGTACTCTGGGTGGATGGCCAAGAGGGTGCTGGACAGTTCAACAGCACCCTCTCGGAGCAGAAACTCCCAGGAGCAAGGGTCTCGACCAGTTAGTCAAGAATGAAGATGGTTCCAGACCTGTTAGCACTACAGCTGCCCCCCTTGTTAAAAAGGGGTAGTTAAAAGTTAAATAGTTAATACAGTTGTGCCCCTAGTTTTAACCCATATTACTGCGTCTTTTCTCATTATTTTGGGTTGGGCGGGCAAAGGAACACAGGGTGTTTTTTTTCAACAGACTCTCCAACCCTCTGTTTTCTTGGCAACTGGTGTCCCAACATTTGGGGATGGTCTGTAAGTGTGGTGTCCACTGCTTGCCTTCAAATGGCAACCACCGTGGTGGGCATTTTTTGGCAACTTGCACTTGCCTTGAAAGATTAGGGAAACAGAGGTCTATGCATAGATTGCAAATGTCTTCATGACATGGACCCCTGCATTTCAGGTCAGCACTGCTATAAATAGATGTTTGTTGCAAGCCCAATAAAACTTGGAAAATTCATGTATTCAAATCCGAGAACTCTTAATTCCGTCTTAAAGAAACTCACATTATTGCCTTCAGTGTAGCTTTCCTTAGAGCAAAGACATTTGTATGGATTAGTACTTGTGTCACAGTGATCAGCATGGCCAAAACAATTACACCTGTAAAAAAGAAAAGAAAAGAAAGCTATTGAGAAAGCAGCATTGATATATCCTTTGAGAGGGCATCATCTTGTTATTTTTACACTGTCATGAATGTAATTGTCTGCTTCTGTTAAGGATAACTATCTCAGAAAAAAAGGGCTTTTAAGTACAGTAACCATTTCGTGTCTCTCTCAATTCAGCATTTATAAATGTCAAGTAAGTGGTGCTTTCTGAGGGCATAAATTGACAGTACATGTTGCAGACCAACCATTAAGTGATCAAACGTGCATTATGTGCTTTCATTACACACTAAGCAGATATAAGGCCCTAATTATTAATTACAGTTAACGCCTGTGTTTTCAACATTAGGCCTTCCATCCACAGTGGCAGAACTCCTTCAAGGCATTATTAGTACTCTTCATTTATTTATTTCGCTTTCTTTCATATCACTTTTGCCTTCTCAAGGGTGCCCCCCAAAACATGTAACAACTAGGTGGAAGCATCTAAAATAACATAAAGCACCACATAAAACTAACAAAGAAGGCAGGAACATTCTAAGCAGTTTTCAATTTAATACAAAAACCAGCTTAGCAGTGCACCCAAGACGTTAATGGAACAGGAATGCTTTAACCAGCCTTTCCAAACAAGAAAATGTCAAAATCAAGAAGACCTTTCAGAATGAAATTCTGAAAAATACAGAATTCTATGGGATGTTCTTTCCTGTGCAGCCTATCCTAGCACAGATTGTAACTGAGACACTCACAAGCAGAAATGCTGGTTGTCAGGTAGAACCCCTGTCCACGAAGAGTGCTCCCATTTCTTAAATTATTTTGAAAGTGGTTGAGGAAGATGAGAGCAAGGTGAAAGACTGGACCAAATGATTGTATTGTGGTCTTTAATCTTTTCTTCCCAAGACCACCAGTCTTGTGGTTCTCAGCATCAACTCCACGACTATCTTCACTGGGTTCAGCAGAGAGAATGCTGGGCAGCAATCAGCATGGTAAGTCATATATCAACAGAATCCCGGCAGTATTCCCAGCACAAGGTTGTTGTTGTTTAGTCGTTAAGTCGTGTCCGACTCTTCATGACCAGGCACGCCAGGCCCTCCTGTCTTCCACTGCCTCCCGGAGTTTGGTCAAAGTCATGTTGGTAGCTTCCATGACACTGTCCAACCATCTCATCCTCTGTTGTCCCCTTCTCCTCTTGCCTTCACATTTTCCCAACATGTCTTTTCCAGGGAGTCTTCTCTTCTCATGAGATGGCCAAAGTATTGGAGCTTCAGCTTCAGGATCTGTCCTTCCAGTGAGCACTCAGGGTTGATTTCCTTCAGAACGGATAGGTTTGATCTCCTTGCAGTCCAGGGGACTCTCAAGAGTCTCCTCCAGCACCACAACTCAAAAGAATCAATTCTTCGGCGGTCATCCTTCTTTATGGTCCAGCTCTCACTTCCATACATCGCTACTGGAAAAACCATAGCTTTGACTATGCGGACCTTTGTTGGCACAAGGTACAGGCACTCAAAATGGGCAGACTGAGTTGGTTACCTCACTGGAAACATAGAATCCAAATAAACCTAAATATCTCACACACACACATACAGCCTTTGTTCAGCTTGTTCTCAGTCACAAAAATGAGACCAATATGTTCTTCTAGGACAGTACCACATGGTTCTTATCCAGAAACATACTGAAGTTCCATCAAAATTAAAGGATTTTAGCTTATCTTCAACTAGGGTTTTGTTTTGTTGTGTTCTTAAGAATAATCCCCTTTTTCTAGTTTCAGTGGTGTAACATTTTTAGTCACTTGTTGAGACTACAGTGTTACTTTTATTTTTCTAAACATTCATATTTATTGATTGATTGATTTATTGATATTATTTATATGCCACCTTTCTCCCCGTGGGGGAATCAGGTGGCTAACAACAGATAAAACAACAGATTTTAAAAACACTATATTAATATCATATTTTAAAAAACAACTAAACA
Organism: Intellagama lesueurii; assembly: GCA_037013535.1. Classification (NCBI taxonomy): domain Eukaryota; kingdom Metazoa; phylum Chordata; class Lepidosauria; order Squamata; family Agamidae; genus Intellagama; species Intellagama lesueurii. The sequence goes on along the minus strand of JBAJHW010000001.1, from coordinate 321,559,720 downwards.
TATATCAAGATTTAAAAAAATCAAGTTTAAAAACAATTTAAAAACATTTACAAATCTGTAGGTTAAAAACATTCTTGAGACAGATATTCAACAATGTTATTTAGAAAGAGTAGACTATACATCATATAATATACTCTTATGCTATAAGAATATATAGGAAAAATGCTTATTTAATCTATCTATTCAAAAGATTACAATCCTTCCTTCCTTAGATGTCCAAAGCATGGACAAATAGTTAAGATATAATATTAATGAAAAAACCCAACATGACATACTGGAGCCATTAATAATTACAAAATCATCTTGCTTGCTAAGAAAATGTGACTTAATACATATTATTTTTAAACATAAATTTCAAAGTTAAAAAAATAATAATAGCACATCTTTCACTGGAGACTCAGTCATTACTTAATTTGCATTTTATTTACAGGGTATAATTATGTCTTCAACAAGACTTCTGACTTAAGATATACAATAAAGTTGTCAGTCATAGATAATGCAACACTTTTGATGACAGAAGCCTCGTTTTAAAATGGAAAAACTAGCTAAGACAAAGAGTTTCATTTATTATTAAGACCATTACCTCTGCCATATATGGAAATCCTAAATAAAAAGTAGAGTGCCACTAGAGCAAAGCTTCAATCAGGCTTTCAATCATGTATACCTGTCCATCAGAGTTAGCAAATCCAAAATATAAAAGCATTATTGACACATAAAATTGTGCTCAACAATTATTGTTTTTTCTAGAAATGCATGAGATATTTACTTGATATGGGGCAAGATCATTTTGGAGCAGCCACAATAAATAATTCACTTCCTAGTATACTTCAATTTTAATAAGAACAATAAGTAGCCTACCTCCCACTGACAGTAATTTCATCAACTCCGTAGTATCTATGTCTAAAGTCAACTGAAGGCGCAGTAGTATGATACTGGCCAAGTAGCTGAATTTTTATTTCTGAGACTTTGACAAACTCTTGAAGTGATGGCGTGTTGTAGAAATCATTGTATCCTGGACGGCGATTTGGTTCTGGAGTAAGAACACTGAAAGTAATGTTTCCACGGGAATATGGAGTAATGCTATCAAAAGAAACGGACCAAAAAAAACCAACATGAGGTATCTGTTTCACAGGATGCTTTTACAAATGCCTGGAACATCTTATATTATAGAATTACACAGATATGAAATTTATCAGGCAATTATTAAATCCACAGATACTGCTATAATAATTTCTTAAATAAATAAATAAATAAATAAGAAAGATGTGACAGAGTTATACTTTTGTGTTTCAGCCACCATTTTAAAATTGTGTAATCTGCACTGGATTACAGATCTGAAAGTAGCAATTTGATTTATGAAGGATTGTTAATTATCTGGAGCTCTAGCAGACAAAAGGTCATCAGCATGCTATACCCCTGAGATAGTGGTGGACAGGTCTACCCATGGCTTGGTAGATCAGCCTGTTGTCTGAAATTAGGATAGGAGGCAGCATCCAGCTGGAGAGCTGGTCTAACCAGATTGTGGGTAGATCAGGCCTCCCCTGTTGGAAAGTTCTCTGTACAGCAGGTCTCTGGGATGTACAGAACTGCAGTAACTAATAGCTGGGATGGACAGTACAGCAAACAATACATCTTTATCTGCATATGTATCTGTATCTTAAACACATTTCTGATTTGTTTTTGTAGCTCTGACAGTGCTGCTGATCCCCTGTGGAGAAAAGAAGATGCTGGCAAGATGTTCAATGCTGTAATTGCTTCTGATATTATTTGCATATCATAAATTACAAAACTGATTGCTAGTTATGGCTCTGGGTCCCATTCATTCAGTGATCTACTCTAGTAGGTACTAACAGTTAGATATAACCCTGAGACAGGCTGGATACAATCACATCTCAGGAGATAAAGTACAAGACCACACTAATCAGATTATGAAAGTCTGCATTATTTATGATTATTTCCCTTGTGACTATTTCAGTTCTTTCACTTCTAGAAAAACAATGTTCTTTCAATTAAACTAGGTAAGTAATTTGATCTTCATAAACAAAATTCACCAGTACAGGTCTATACAAAAGAATGAAATATGGTGCAGAAAAATGCACAAAAGGAATAAGTCCTTTGCTTTGACAGGAAGTGAAGAGTGGATAGAAACCACCTTAGCATATCTCCATCCTGTTTGACAAAATCTTCTGCTTTAAGTCCACTCTCCTTTTCGTTGGCCTTCTGTGATCATCCAGAGAGTGATGCACTGCTATCCATCACTGTTGCATTCACAAATCAAGGCAGTTTATTTATTTATTTTTATTTATTTATTTATTTATTAACAAGGCAGTTGTTATTCAGAAAGATCAGGTATCTTTACACAATATGTGTTCGATACAATGCATTTCCTAAAATTTCTGTCTGCTCAATAAGTTTGATTTAGATCTTTCAGAGAACAAGTAATATGGTCTCTTAATTTCTTCTTTGAAAGTCCAATAGAGTAGTTTTATGTTCACTCCCACTTAATGCTTCCTGTGGTACAATGAATATGCATAAGTCTTTAGAGGGTATTTTTAAATTAGGTTTACTGTACATTTTTCCTACACAACATCATTCACTTGAATCACTTCCTATTATCATTTATGTCATGTAATTGAAGAGAAAACAATGTTCCATTATAAAACATTTATGGCAGTATATTACACATTAGCTCCTGGATTCCTTTTTAAAAGATGCACTAATTTTTGCATTGGCGTCTATTTTTAATGTTTTAGAAAAGTCATCCTGAATAGTTACCAAAATATGACCTTTGGCTCAGCCAATCAATTTGGCCATTCATTACGTACTTCCCTCCACTCCCATTGAATGGTAAACAATATGTTTTGCTGAAAACAAATGCACCCACAGTGACCTCTTGTTCCTCCCATAGAATGTTGAATTGTGAAAGACCCTGGGAAAGATGTTGACACTTTAAAAGCCTGGCTGCCAGGACTGAAACAGGGAAGAAAAACACTCACACAAGCATACACCAGGAAAGCAAACACATATTGTACCTGGTGAAATATTCCCTGGTGGCTTTTTCAGACAAGTGCTACATACCTTTGATGTTGACTGTATTCTGAGTACTGCCAAAGCTTGGTGCAATCAGGCAGTTATGGCTGAAAACAGACTTTTTAAAAAATAGCTTGCATTATGCAAAACAGGGCTGTAGTAAAGGTGGAAAACTCTGGGGCAGGAAACACAGCTATACTTCTCCTATCTGGTGGAGAACTTATAGCTTTGTAGGTCTCTTCTAAGATCTTAATGTATAAGAAAAGCTGAGGCATTGAAGCAATGGAAATGTTGACCATCCAAGTTTTTCACCATCCCAATCACTCTTCTTCCTGCCTAGTGTATGTGTAGATGAGCCCAGTAAATATAGCTGCAATATGCTTCTTCTGCCTACCCTGTTTCCCCGAAAATAAGACCTAACCTGAAAATAAGCCCTAGTAGGATTTTTCAGGATGCTCGTAATATAAGCCCTACCCCAAAAATAAGCCCTAGTTAAGTGAAACCCCGCCCTCCACCATTGTGCAGCAACCAGAAGATGATAACATGACTGTATTTGAATAAATGTAGATTGTCGTACATGAAAAAAATAAAACATCCCCTGAAAATAAGCCCTAATGTGTTTTTTTGGAGCAAAAATTAATATAAGACCCTGTCTTATTTTCGGGGAAACACGGTAATTTTTATACTTCCACCTTTAAAACCTATAGAGGCCCTTACAATAAACTGTTAAGTCTTAATTGAATTTAAAGATACACAACCCTCTACTGAGCTGTTGGAATTCAGTTCAAGACATCCACTCTTTATAATAATTTGTAAAGTGCTTTTTGTAGTAGCCATTTACTTTTCATAATAATTTATATAGTATTTTTTGTAATAGATAAATTGATTTACGAAGTGTTATACAACCTCATTCATCTTTCCAGATCCTCTATGAGGTACTTGCTATTAATATTCTGCTGTTCCCAACAGAAGGAGGGGATTAATGGTGGTGACTGTTCCAAAAGTCCATTTGTGCTGAAGGTAGAATTTGAAATTCATTCTCTTTGGTCAAGGGCTGCAAGCCATGCTTTGATCATACAACAGGGACTCTCTTTCCAATGTCATCCAAGAATTATTTGATTATATTTTATGGCTATGGATATCACACTGCTTTGTTCCCAAACAAATCTGATTGTGTCTAGTTCCAGCTCTAGTGGCCTAAGGAGTACTACTGGCCTCACATTCAAAACTCTGGATATTCTAAACTTAGTTTGTAACTCAGTTCATTATGAATGGCTAGGATTCATATAGTATTTGGCAGGTTAGTATTTGTTCATACCTAGGAAGCTGGAGGCAGTTGACTGAGTCTGGATGTTCTAGTAATCCATTATTCTCCATTCCAAATGCGCTGCAGTCTCTTGAAAAATATTGCCAGTCTTCCCAATCAAGGTCATGTTGCTTTTTCCTTTGTATTTGTATCGTTTCAGGTTGTGGGCTGAAGAACTGGAGTACAATGTAAAATACCTATGGATCAACAGGAAAATATGAAGTAATCTAGAAGACCTCGGCTTCTATAACTGTTGATCTTAGACGGAGATAGAAGTCGGGTACAAAAATGATTGCACTTCAGAAACAGTACATGAAAACTGCGTTTTGCATTAGGTGGGCAGTGCCTTATGCAAATTTAAATCACAGATATACTTTATTACTTTCTGCATCAGGCAGATGATGTTGGAAGGTTTCTTGCAAGTGAAATGTTTGGAAACCACTACTGCGATGTTATATATAAGGGAAGGTGGAAGGAAAAACTATCTGTGTGCCTCCTGGAGCTCACCACAAAGCCACCAGGTGATATCATAAATTATTAAATTGGAATATAATTGACAATCAGGTCTGACGTATTTGAAATTTCCTTGTGTTTTTGATGAAGCAGTAAATACCAAAAAAAGGTAATTTGTTTCCATTGGTCAGCCATCAAAAAGTATATTTGAATTTACCTAGTACTGTTTTATTTACCTGGTACTGTCCATTTTCTAGATCTATTGTAATGGTCACTCCGTGATTGAGTTGTTCAATGGTGTAAAATACAGATGAAATCCATGAAGTTCCAATATCATTATCATTGATGTAGTTCAAGGGGTGAGCCTCAGGGCTTAATCTAAGGACTCTGTCATTTGTTGTGTCATCAGCACCATTAGGGATGCAGTACCTCTGTACCAAAGGGTGTACCCTTGGATGGCTCCCTGGACAGCGACATTCAGACTGAGTATGGAGTTGAGGGAATTTTCCAGATCGTATTTCAAAAATGTCTCTAGAGTAATAGAAGTAAGAAATCAGTTGGGCACAGCACAAAAGGAACAGCAAGCATTGTGTGAAAATACCCAGATATAATAAGATCAGCTACATGGTCCTCTTTAAAATTTTATTTTGGCCTGTTTAAAGATACCCTAGTTTAATCTGTCTTGAGTTCCCAGAATCTGGATGTGATGAGGAACTTTGATTAATTTAAAAATGAACATAATAATAAATATGTGCTGTCAAGCCAGTTCTGACTTATGGTCACCTTTTCAGGGTTTTCCAGATAAAGAATACAGTACTCAGAAATGGCTTACATCTTCTAGGCCCATCCAAGGACTGTGCAGCTTGCCCAAGGACACATAGGCTGGTTCTACTTTGCAGGAGGCACAGTGGGGAATCAAATTCCCAACTTCTGGCTCTGCAGCCAGATACCGAACTTCCTAAACTATCCAGCTAGCTAAAATGAACATGGAAGGCCCCAAATGCATCACAGCCGTAGTAGAGAAAAGCAGAGAGAGCGCTGCACACTTCATGTTAAATCATATTTAGTAATGCTTTAAAGAGGACCTAATGTCTTAAGCCAAAGTTTGGTATTCTATAGTCTAATATGCTTTCGGCTCAAAATCTAGGGTCCTCCAGTTAGAATCAGGTGTAAAATAGTGGCTTCAGGTAAATATCTACCTGCCAGAATAAAGAAAGAGGGCACCACTAAGCACTTTATTCAGACAAAGAAATTGTTTCTAGTATCAGAAATGAGTGTGCAGTCCTTCCACATGAAATCACAGTTGTGAATCTCTCTCCAAGCTTCTTTCGTTTCAGTAGCCTAAATCAGAGAAGGATAGAGAATTCTTGTACTGCAAACCACATAAGCCACTAACTCTTGAACCTGATTTTTTATCTTCTGACACCCTGTCTTAAATTATAGGAAGGCTATTATGGGCAGAAAAGAGTTAAGAGTCATTCCCTAAGTTGTTGCAATAGTTCTTAGGCTAACATTGAAGCAAGAACAATAATTCCACTGAACTGGGTTTCCCCCCCTTACACCACATATGTACTCTGAGTTTATGCATTGCATTGTAACAACTGCAGCTTGATTCAATCCACAGCAGGAGCCTAATTAGAGAAAGGAGCTCCCATAGGGTCTCCCACAGCCTTTCATCAAGTCCTCAGTTTGAGAAATAGGGGAAGGGTCAGTGCCTGTCCACATTACCCTAGAAATGTAAATCTTCAATTGTCTTATTTGGAGACAGAAGAATGAGGAAGTCCCAGATTTTTATCATTGCCTCCAATATGGCAAGATGTTTTCCATCATTCTTAGTAAAAACTCTTAGACTTTGCACACTTGGAAAAAGGACACAATTTGTGTAAACTGTGCAAATTGAGCATATTATGCAGAACTATGACAGCTTGTTGCATGGACTTTTACAAATCAGAAGCATATGGTGAGTATCCTTTACAACCCTATGCACTCCTATCCATTTTCCATTTGGTGAAATAAAGTACTTTTGACCAAGTAGGGGGAACAGGAAGGCACAAATGGACTTCCCATCCCCTGTAAAGGCTTTGTATGGTTTTTACGGGCTCTCTGCTGGACAGAATGGAGGTTCTTTTACATCCTAGAGAGATCGCACTGTGCACTGACAATATGCCAGTCAGTGGTGGGCTGTTTTTTTTGGGAAGCTCTCTTAGCAAAACATCCTGAACTTTATCAGTCAATATCCAAGCGACTAATTACAGAAACCTTGTTTGAATCAGCACACATCAAGCACAGTTCCAAACTACGCTCTCTCACAAAATTTAGCATGCTGACTTTTGGTCACTATACTTCTCAGATTTCCAAAAATGAAAAAAATCTCTACCTGTTTGTAAGTGTCGTTTGGTACAATCTGAAATCTTGCATCCTTCCAACAAATTGCTCTGAACCTGTGGAAATACATTATAAATAAATAATCCAATTCTGTCAACCAGAAAACAGCTCTGTGCTGCATGAGGGGTTCTTAAATTCAGCACACAGAGATCTCTCTTGCACAATTACCTCTTCTGAATGAAACCATCTTGGTTCTGGACAAAACTATGGAGGGCAGTGACTTAATCTTTTTGATTAAAATGATTTATAATAACTTTATAGGAACATTTTGTACCTATCCCTTATCTGATTACAGAGGTGGCACACAGACTGGCTCATTAGACAGAAGTAATGAGCCAGTCCATGTGCCACCTCTAATTAGAGAAGAGATACAGTAGGAACAACTGTAGCTGTCACTTTATATGATAAAGATGAAAGGTATGTTTCTAAGATTTCTTCTCCTTTTACACAATTATTGTGCATCTGGTATTCAAAATGACAATGTCAACAGGAAGCATTGTGCAATGAGAATTTTCACGTGTTAATGTATAGGAGCTCAGTGGTTCCTTTGGAATAAATCAAACTTTCTTCAAGCCAGATGCAGATATATTTAGGACTTAGCTCAAATTGCAGTATGTTCTGGATCACTGATACTCAGCCTTAACAAATCTGCAGAACCAATTTATCACCAAACAGAATTTCAAGAAGCTGCAAAATCGCTGGAACTTTATATTGATGGCAATGTTCTGAACATGGTGAACAATTATTTTATCATTGCATCACCAAATATTCAGCCAAGTCTATTGCAGTACGTTGGTATTTTTCTGATAATAATGCCTCCTTTCCCTTCTTTGCTAAATGAAACATTTTGCTAAGCTGTTGTGTTCTTAATTCTTTTCAGTTGCCAAAGGAATCTGTAGAGATCATATTGAAGAGAAATTTGAAACATCTACACATTTGACACTTTGAAAGAAATGGTTAAAAAAAAAAAAGACCAGTCTTCCCCAACATGATAATCAGTCACCACCAGAGCCCATGATATTCAAGGAAAAATCTGAGTTAATGTTCCATAGCATGTGGAAGCCACCAAGTTCAGCAACGTTGGTATAGACTTTGAATGTCTAAGCTATAGGTAGCATCATAGATGCCAGGACTTGTGCTTGGCTCCTGGAACCCATTGATAGCATCCCACTGAGTTTGGAGTAAAAAGTGACTTAACATGAGAAAAGGAGGATATCAAAGTGCAAGAAACATGTTTTTATTTTATTACCGGCAATCAAGAAGATAGAAGTTTATCAATGTCCTCTTCTGCCCCCACATTATCTTCTGTACTATAGTACAGTGCTATAATACTATACAATACTTCTTTTTAAGGAGCAGAAGAGAGGAAAATAATGAGCAAGTCCATCCTTGTTGGTGCTAGCTGGAAGTGGAATCTCCTTCCTGAATTCCAAACCTTATAACCTATTACCCTAAACAGCATGTCCAAGTGGACTGTTCCTACTCTGGGACAAGCTCTATGCAGTGAGAAACACTTACTTACTTACTTACTTACTTACTTACTTACTTACTTACTTAATAGACATGTGTACCGCCCAGTTAGTGCTGGGCTGTTTACATCAAAAGTAAAGACAATATAAGATAATATAAAAAGAAACTACTATTCACATAGAACTGGATCAACTAAATCAAAAATTAATTCAAACCACTACTCATAATCAAGCAGACTAGACGATGATTAGACAGACAACATCAATATAGCAAGACCATAAAAACATTAGGAGATGTTTCCTTCAAAGGCTTCAGTGAACAACCTTGTTTCAAGGATCCTCTTAAAGGCTGGGAGGGAGAGGCCAGGCACAGCTCAATTGGAAACTCATTCCACAGGAAAGGAGTCTCAGCTGAGAAGGCCTGGTTTCTGGTGGATGTCTTCCTGACCTCTCTCAGTGTGGCAACCTGTAAGAGCATGGCCTGTGAGGATCAGGTGGTGTGGGCAGATGTTCTTAGGGAAAGATGCTCTGACAAGTAGCATCTACTGTGTAATCAACTTGGTAGCATATAAGACATATACAGTTTGCAATTTCCCAACTGCACTATTATGAAGAAGCTAGAACCGGTAGGAAGCACTGGTTAAATAGTACAGTTCTGAACAATTAAATTTGTCATGTTATGTCTTTGCTCACATATTTTCTAATCATATTCTGACTCACCATTTAAATTCTGCCCAATTCGCCATTCGCCATCAACAGAGGGGTCTGCAATTAACCCAGTGAGAATTCTGGAATCAAAAGCTGTGTTGTCATCTTCCAGACCATTGATAAAGAAACTGATCTTCATTTGGTGAACCTATAATATCACATATGGAATTGGGGGGGGGGGGGGGACAGTCTTTTGGTAAATCACTCATTTTAAGATATAGTTTGATGCTGTATTTCATCTTCCACATCAGTTTTGGACAAAGTGCATCATTGTTTCTATAAAATCTATCAGAAAATCACTTTATACATTCACTAAGCAATTCTCATTGCAGGTAAACATATTCAGGTACTGAGAAAAGAAAGAATTTCAATAGCTAAATGAAGCAGGAATCATGAAATTACAGGAAGATCCCCATATTTGTCGGAGATATGTTCCAAGCCCCCCAGTGGATGCCTGAAATTACAGATATTAGTGAAACCATGAAAGAGTGTGAGAGAAGGGAGGAAGGGTGAGAGAAGAAGGTAAGTGTATGTGCGCACTGCAGGCTGGGTTGCAACAGCAGTGCCTACAGACAATTGAAACAACAGATACCAATTCTGCAGATATGGGGGTCGTACTATAGGGATTTATTTCTTCTCATGTACATAACAATATAACATAATTTAACACTGTGTATAAGCTTGGAATGTGCACTGGCTGCAGAGGAAAGTACCAAAAAAATGAGGCAGATCATTTTCAGATCGAATATAAGGTGGTTTTAGAGGCCTCCAGTCAAGCTTAGATAGATTTGCAAACCCCTACAAATCATTGATGTTTGCGCCAGCATTTGGTGACTCTACAGTGCTGAAATTTGAATAAAACTCCTTGGTGCTTCTTTCTATAAAAGAAGAACATTACAAAGCAGATTTATAGCTAAAGCTCCAATGTGCAGTACCCTTATTCAGACCTACATGGGCAAGCCAGACTACTGGTCAAGGGGATATATTCCACTCCTCCAACACTCCCAGCTCCTGGGAGGAAAAGCAGAAAGAAGGAAGCTGGTAGTAACTCCAATTATGCACTGAAGGTCCACCACATTTCCAAAGCTGGTGGCTCTATATAGCACCCTTCATCCCTGGTCATAGCCCTTTAGTTTTCCCATCTATATTTTTCCCCCGATCCAGAAACATACACGTATCTGAAGAAATCTTAGAACAAATCAATTCAGGCCACCTCCAAATCAGTTGAGGATAAACCAGCCCCAATTTGTACAGCAAATATTTGGATACAAATCAGCTTGGATGGTATTTGCATACGCCTAAAAAAAAAAAGCCATCAGAATAATTAGCACCAATATTCAAATGAGAAAACATAGCACAGGAAGGACAGTTAATTATATCAATGCCTTTAACTGACAACTTCCTTTTCATCATACTTCTATGTGTTAACCAGAGGTAGAGATAGAAGCTGTTCTTCTCCTAGACCCAAAAAGTCAGATAACTTCTATAGGGCCATTCTTCTTTTTCTCCCCCTATGGTTCTTTTAACGGAGTGTGTCAAAGCTTACTGCTTTTGGAGTCTTTGCCTGTGTCCACTTGCTCTCTAGGGAAAAGAATGATGCTGATGCATCAGGTGTATCAAGATTGACTGCACTCAGTCAGTAACTGCACTAGCTATTCACAGTCCCAACGAGCTTATGAGCAGGAGCTCATGAACAGGTTGAGTAACTAAGGGTATCTTGCATGGGATTGGTGGAAGAGACAAGAGGATGTGAGTCTGTGTTTGTTGGCTTGAGGCTGATAGTTTGGCTCAGTTGTTTAAAGGTTTGTTTGTACCTTTGTGGAATTTTTGTTTGATTCCAGATGTGTTCTCTACTCCAAGTAGATGATGTGAGGCAGAGGAACTAGAGCTGAGAGAAAGCCAGTGCTAAGAAGGAAATGCTTCATTGGCTTGGTTGACTGGCGGGCTGCCAGCTGTCAGATTTATCCCTGCAATCTCATGGGGTGGAGCTCTTTGAGGGAGTAACTAGGAACATTTTGTATGGGTAGTTAGTGAGAGTTCAAGGAGAGTGTTTTTCAGAAGATGCATAAGACACGAGAGATGCATGTTGAAAGGGGTTTTTCTTGTGACCTGCAAGACCTGTGGCATGTTTGTCTTCTTGCCTTAAAATGTAGAAACCTATACCTGCAGCATGTGGCATGTGCCCTACTGAAAGAGAAGGTAAACAAGCTGGAGGACTTGATATAGACAGTTCTACTCATAATGGAAAATTAAGCATTTCTGGACATATTTTTCAACATATTGTAAGTGACTATGAGGTTTTTGGGCAGGAAGGATCTTAAGGTGCAAGTAGTTTTTCCATCATTGCTTCCTGCTAAAGGTTGTTCCTGCCAGGAACAGAGACAAGAATATTGGAAGTCAACAACCGTTTGCCCAAATACATAAGGAGTGTTTGGCTTCTTGGATCATGGTCTGCACTTCCATGAAAAAGGACTCTTAGCAAATGGTGGGTTGCTCCTTACATTTTTCTTAGAAGAATGTATTTGCAAGGAGTCTTGCAAACCTGTTCAGAAGGGCTTTAAATGGAACCCTGCAGGAGAGGGAGATGTTCTTCCAGGAAACACTGAGGCACCATGTACTATGGAAAAGAATGTTGCTGATGCATCAGAAACTGGGACATTGGGACAGAAATCCACCAATGAATGGGAAAAGGCAATAAGGAAATAGCTGGAAGAAATAACCCATTATTTCACACATCTCTATGACAAGGCATAGAGCATAAGGAAAAAACAAGATGAGTTTGAACTCTTGAAACAAGAAGGTAGATATATAATAGAAACTGGGAAAATGAGACCCATGACTGCAATGTAGTGATTGAAGGGTATAATTTGTTCAAAGGAAATAGACTAAAGGAAAAAGGGAAGCAGCAGTGGGGCGGAGTGTTTGGGGATTTTTTTATGTGTGTGCATGTGGGTCTGGTCTCTGGGTGTCTGTGTGAATTTCGTTGTATGTGTATACTATATATATACTTACAATGACAATAAATTTATTTGATTTGATTTCATAACCAGCCTGAAGATTTGAATGATGTCCTCTTAGATCACATTACCAAACATTAAAAAAGCAGAGGCATGGTAGTAATGGGATGTCTGATATCTGTTGAAAGTTCAATTCTGCCAAAAGAGTAAGGGCAAATAAATTCCTCACTTGTCTTGCTGACATCCTCATTTTCCAGAAGGTAGAAGAAGCAACAAGGGAGTGAGCTGTTCTGGTTCTAGTCCTTACTACCAGGGAATAACTGGTTAGTGAGGTGGAAACAATGGGAGCTTTGAGTAAAAGTGACCAATGCCTCTTGGGGCTTGTTATAGTGAGGAAAGTGAAAAGTGAAAGTAATCTAACACACACTCTGGACTTTAAGAAACCTAATCTCCATTTGATTAAGGAAATACCAAGTGAGTCCCTATGGATGGCTGCATAAGGAGCTTTCAGATGAGCTAAGATTTAAAATGGGAATGTAGAAAAGTGGAAAGATGGGCAAATTACCAGGAAAGAGTATAAATAAGTAGCCAATATTTCTAAAGAGAAGGTCAAGAGAGCTGAGGCTCAAAGCAAGCTTTAACTTGCAAGAAAGGTTAAAAATAAAAGAAAGTGTTGTTTCAGCTTTGCTCAGAGCAGAAGAAACACGAGCAAGTAGTAGGTCTCCTGCAAGAAGAGGATGGAGAAACAGAGAGAAGACATTACTCACAACACTTATTTGCCTCTATCTTCTCATTCAGCCTCATGCAAGTAGGATAAAGGAGACAGTGAGATAAATAGATGGTATGGGGACACAGGTTATATGTTATCAAGGCACTTCTGATGTGTGGAGAATTCTGATGAATGAGAATTCATTTCTCATATTGTCTTCTCATTATTACTTAGTTTCATGTCTTTCAAACTAAAGCCTTTGTGGGAGCAATCCATCACATTTGATCTTCCTCTTTCATACTGCTTCAATATTTCCTACCATTATGGTCTTTCTCTCTTCTTCAGTGAGTCATCTTCTCACGATATGTCTCAAGCACAATAGCTTCAGTTTGTTCATTCAGTTTCATTTACTACACACGAGAGTTCAGGCTTGATTGTCCATAGAATTCTCTTATTTTATTTTCTAGAAGCCCATGGTATCTGTAAAGCTCTCCTCCAACATGAAATTTTGAATGGCTTTCTAGACGTCCATGCTATCTATAAAGCTATCTTCTAACACCACATAATACTATGGAGTAGCAGCAGCATTTTAAGATCAGGAGGAGATATAATGAAGGTATCTTCCTATGAAGCCATCCCTTTCTCACACCATGTATCAGGACCATGGACAGTAACAACTAAGTAGCTAAATAAGTAACAAAATAATAATGAATTTGAATAGCATTTTTCAGTGTTCAAAGTGCCTCACAGTCACTATCTAACCATGCAAATATTGACAATAACCATATAAGATTAATTATTATTATACCACAAATGACAAATGGTGGGATAAGGATGATAGAATGTAGTTTACTTAAGACCACCCAATGAGTTAATATAGGCTATATAACTATAGGTTAGTGAGATTCTGACACGAGACTTTTAGCTTCATAATTCAGTGCCTTAGCTATATCAGTCATCAGAAAGGAGTGCCCTATCACGTCACTCTGTATGAGGCCTTTGCTAATATCTGCAAATGATACCTGCATGTGGTATTTGCAATGTGATGTTTGTGAGCTGCATCACAAAAAGCCTTGGGGTGGCTGTCATAAGGTAAGGGTACTTTTTTCCTTCTCCATACAAAGCACAGAAAATGCCTGTTGCTCCACCATAGAAATGCCATTAGCTTCAGAAGAGGTGAAACAACCCTGCACCTTTTGTTCCCACATAACTCAGTGTCCTGTGGCTAAATATTGGGTCTGGATTTCATTTTTAACTCAAATGTCTCTGTGCATTGCACTAAAAGTAGTGCAACTACAATGTTTAACAATGGGTTTTGTAAATAACTAATTACAAAGTAATTCATTACTTATAATTAATTCCTTTCCTCAATAACTTGGGTATCTTATTATAATGATTGGAATATATACAGAATCTTCCTTTTTCCTTCTGCTTGCACAATGGACTATTGTGTGAGGAGTTGGACTCCTTTGGAACCTTCAAAATGTGTACTGTACCACCTTGTGTAAGCAACAGCTCCATTGCTTGGACTCCAGTGATCTCCACTTGCACTATGGTAAGCTGAAGATTGCATAGGAGCTCAGTGAGTTAAGGGTAATATTCTGCCGGATTTTAGCAGAATACTGGATTATGACAGTTACCTATTGAAGTGTAGTGTCACTGTTTTTGCAGCATATCTGTAATTTAAAAATTATTTCACAGTTTTCCAGCTGGAATCCTGTTACTTACTTATGTCTGCATCAACCCAATAACATAAATTTCAGCAGCGAATTACCACCATCTACAAAGTCAAAACTTGTACTTCTTGTTGCATACCAGATCGCATGACTGGTGCCTGAGAGAAATACAAGCTCCAGCTTTGTAACTAGTAGCAATTTGCCATTGACATTTACACTGTTGGAGTTATGCCAGTGAGCATACAGTAAGTAGATGGCTTCCAGCCACTATTATCATTTGTATCATTCATTCATTCATTCAGTTATATCTTGCACTTCCTCCTAAGAACCCAGGGCAGCTAGTACTCCACATAAAAACACAGTTAAATTGTAAACTATGAATATTTTAATTCTTGTCTGCTTTATGCTGTGTTCAGATGAAGTGAATGAGAAGAGTGTATTTTTACCCATAAATCAGTGGCTTGTAGAATTCAAATTTTAAAAAAAGTAATAAAAAATTTAACTATAATGATAACTAACTAACTTTGTGGCCTTGATCCTCCAACTGTAAATAGATGCTTTTTTAAAATAACTTTCCAAGCTCTGAAACATTTCCATTGCTTACGCCAGAACTCAAAAGTGCTGCCAATCTATTTTCTACCTTTGAAAGCAGGGCATGGTGAATTGAAATGAATTGCCAACAATCCCTCCACGGGGCATTCATATGAAACATTTAAGTTGAAGTAATTGGCTTTTAGCCATGTTTTACCCAAGAGGGTACATATGACGCTCTAGTACTTCTGAGGGAAGTCATGGGGTAAAAGCTGCATTAGCCCTGAATAAACTGTTTAATCCAGCATAGCGTAACAATCTCCTCTAAAGCCATTGTAGAGTTTAGTAAAAGGATGACATCTTCTAACTGAATTTATTGGTTTACAATTTGCAGTGTATGATTTCACTATAAGTATAAGGAAAAGGAAATGGCAGTAACTCATATACTCATCCTTACTCAGTACATGAAGAAAACTCACAAAAAAACAGTCATTTTTCAATTCAGCAAATCAAACAAGTTATGAAGACATTTCCCCCTCCAAGAAATTTGAGTACTGAGTACCCACCATGATAACAACAAAAAGCCTATTATTTCTGAGAAGGACATTTGAACATTCATAGGAATTCTGTTATTATTTTTTATCATTTATCACAGATATCTTAGGAACATAAAATTGCAGTAGCATTTTTGGGAGTATACAAGAACAAAAATAATAATTACACTAAGAGATGAAAATTATAATTATATTGTTGAGTATAATTTTTACTGCTGCTCGTATAATTATTGAAAAGCATAAATATAATTGGTAGAAAAAATGCAGTAGCATTATTGGAATACATTTATGGAGTCACTGCATCTCACCAAGACTTCTTCTGTGTCCAAATGGTGGTACATATACCACCTTTTGAGAACCACTGGTATAAAGATGCAAACCACTGACAAATCTTATAAAGAAATACTGTTTTCAGACTGATAATAAGCATACCATAAGACTAATGTCTTAGCTTTTCCTGGTACTCCTCAAGTGCAGCTTTCTAGGACTCATAGCCAAACTCACCTTCCTGGGTTTACTAATTTACTACGCCAAGGATATATACCGGGGCTGCTTCACGTTTCACGTGATGCTCATGAATCACCTGACACAAATCCTCTTTGCTCCACTATTTCTTATCATAAACATACTGCTGATTTTCAGGAGTACTTTGATTTAGAACAGATCCATGAGTGTAATATATGCACAGTTAGGCTGAAAGTGCCTCTCATTATTGCATCAGTGGTGAGCCAAAATTTCCCACCTCAAGGTGGATTTTACAATGGCCGAAATCCTGTTGCGAACCTCTGCAAAAGGTGTAACTTTTAGTGTTGAATTGCCAAAAATTAAGAAATTTCCATAAGCACGCACTTGCATTCTAAGTCACACGGCTCAGTGTGCAATATGAGTGTGCTTATGGAGTGTTATGGCAATTCACTCTAACTGCAACTTACTTTGAATCTATGGAACTTAAGAAGCAGTTGACTCACCAAATCCCCATTGATTCAATGGGTCTACTCTAATGCAATTTTCTATGCTAAACAACAGGTTTTTGGCCTTTGTGTCATTCATTCATCAATCCAATTGTACACCCCAAACTAGCAGGGAAATGCTCACATGCAGAAGCAGCTCTCTGTACTTGTAGCCTATGGATTTGCCCATTTAAATGTGCTTCTCCCTCCACATAATGAATTTCATCCAAATTTCTTTGAAGAAGCTGGACATCTTTTTTGCTGTTCATAAGGATTCCAATCCTCATATGGTATTAGAGAGCAGTCCTAAGCAACTAAATGATCATGGGTAAGCTGGATATGGACAATAATATGGAGGTGCTCATTTATCTATCTTCACTTTAATGGATTTCCTGTTCATATTTGAATGAAATTAGAACAATATTTATGTACTGAAGTTATTAGCTTCCACTGCTGCCCAGTTTGTTTCAAAGCAGAGGCTGGAGAGGCTGTGGTTTAGCAGCTTTTGCTGCTGCCGTTCTTGCTGCCAGTTTGTGGAGCCCTATTACCATTTTGCATAAACAGGTATTCACAAATTTAAAGGGACGACTGCTGAATTGTCTCTCCAAATAGAGGCTGAGAGAAGATAGAGTGCTTTAGCCTGCCTTGATATCCACTCTAATCAAATCAAATGGGACTGGAATAATTGCATCCTAGAAACAATGAGTGTGTGAAGACAAACAAAGGGCTTATGAAAAGGGAGAATAATTTGGTGCAAAAGCAGAAGCTGGGCCCCGAAAAAATTCATTTGGAAAATCAGAACATAAGCATTCAAAATGCCATTCCACTGTCAATAAAGCCACACAGATTTTTGACCAATATAAACAGAGTTATCGGTAAATCTAAGCCTCAATGGTTATCATTAGTGCTTCAGGCACCCCGGGCTGTATTAGTATTTTAAGTGAGAAAATGTGAAATGAATAGAAAATTGATTTTTATGGAGAAATTCACCTCCCTTAAATAAAAAAAAATTAACAGATATTGGGGGTTTATTATTGTTATTTCCAGAAGCAGTCAATATTGTCCAAATTTGAGATAACATGGAGTCATTGCCCTTCCGCTGAAGAAAAATCTGAAGGGTATTATCATAATGGCTAGGCAGTGCGATTTGATTTTAGAAAGTTTTCGCATATGGAAATTTTCCTACTCAGAGAGCATTAGCCTCTTTCTGTGTTAGCTTTGTCCACGGATGCAACAATGTGCACTGAACAAAGATTTGTTTTTATTTTAATAGAAATTCTTCCGTAAGCTTCTGATATCACACACACATGGACACACACAAAGGCAGACACTCTGTTTGTAGGTATGTGAGTGGGTTGCTTGCCAAGTTTTCTGTTTCCCCATCACCCATTTTTTTACAGCCTGTTACTGTCTTTTGCTGTTTGACTGTTATCATTATAAAAGATACAGGCTTTTCTACTTTGTTATTTGCAGCATTATCTCATGTTTTACAACATCTTTGCACACAACACACAGGAAACATGAAATATAACTCGTGAAAAGTTCTCAGTGGTATTAATGCATAAAAAAGAATGTGGTCCCATCTCCACTGTCTTTACCCAGCCGAAAGCTGATGAACAGCCAATTTTCCTTTATCACATTAGCACAGCCATGAGGGAAACGCATTTGTTCTAGTCAGCTACACTAAAGATACTATTACCAATCTAACATATACATGTTTTATATCAGCAGTATTCTCAGAGTATGAGAGAGCCAACAATATATTAACACTAGCATGACAGTTTATTTAAGAAAAGAAAATTGTCTCTGTAGAGGGACAGAAGTTAGAAATGTATGGCTAAAGCTCAGTGTCACTGGACTAATAAAGGTAATAATTCTTCTGCTTTCTTTATAGCAGGTAACAGTCCAGTGACAGTCCTGTCATATCATTCAAATAAAAATGTTGTCTTTTACAAGTTTAAGTGCACCTTTATTTTTAAGTCAGAAATGCATTGCATCTTATATTCTCTTTATATGGGAGGAACATTTCTGCTAAGGGTTGAGGATTAGCTGCTTTGTTACAGATGTGCAGTTTATTGCCACAATTTGGGAAAATATTCCATTGTACGTTCTAGAGGGTCTTACTCTGTTTTTATGACACAGCTAGCAGAACTTTTCTTTATGCTGAAATCTTCATTAAACAAATGCTACTCTTGATGAGGTTAAAAGGATGTGACTGCCCAAACCTGACCCAAAATATCACATTTTTTTAAAAAAAATCCTTCATTTTTATTTACAAGTTTTTCATAATCAATATCTATATGCTCACCAGCAGCAGTGTAAGAGAATTAATAGAAGCAATAATGTTAGTATGTGTGCAGTCATGAAAATCCATGTTCCAATGATTAATAAACAAACTCAGTTTGGTGCTCTTTCTTCACTTCATTTATAATATGCCATCTTAACTAAATATAATCTGTATCCACTAATACCAATTTGATATAGTCAGGGAATTGCAAGATATCAATGTTCAAGCAATAAGTTATCTTGCAGCAATTAGCATACAGGTTAATAAACCTTCTAAGTAAACAATATTATTAATGCTACCCTAAAGTACAACTTCAAGAGAGGAAGTTTCTAATATGTTCCTATATCTTGTGTTATTTTAAAAGCTTGCTACACAAAACAGCATGCTACTATTGATGATGAAATAGAGGGAGATGACTGGGAGAACTCAGCCAAAATATCATACAAATTTATATTTTTAATATGGCCAGAAAAGCTGGTTTTCCTTAACTTACCACATTCTTTTAATAGTCCACCACCCATTTCACACTTCATAAAGTAACTGCAACAACAACATGTGGTTTTTCATACTTAGAAAGATACATTAATTAGAAAGATACATTAATAAACATATCGAGAATCTACTGGAATCAAATTGTGAAGAAGCTGCAATGGTTTTACATGGATCTAAAACACGGCACATGATTCATGTAAAGAGTCAAGATGTATTGAAAGGGGATACAGGATCATATTTGTGTGACTCTTGCCAACAACAGCTATGACTTTGCTTAAGGATCAGAGGTAGGGAAGCCTTAATTCACAGATCTCAGTGCATAGAAACTTCTGAAACTGCATAGTAAGGATTGTAAGATCTGAGGAATTCTAAACGCATTAACTTATATGTATGAATTATAAGGTATGAACACCATGGCCAGGAGGTGGGAAACAAGGTCAAGATGAAGGCCAAAGGAAAGACCTTTCAACCACTAGCCAATGTGCTTTGCCCAACCACACAGGTAACACATGAAGAGGGCTTAGGTGCAGTTGAGTTTTATGCACATATCCCCATCAGTTCTAAATATTCTGTATTGCCTAAATGTATGTCTGTGGTTAGAAGGGGAAAATATTGAGGCAGTGACAGATTTTACCTTCTTGGGCTCCATGATCACTGCAGATGGTGACAGCAGTCACAAAATTAAAAGACGCCTGCTTCTTGGGAGGAAAGTGATGACAAACCTAGACAGCATCTTAAAAGGCAGAGACATCACCTTGCCGACAAAGGTCCGCATAGTCAAAGCTATGGTTTTTCCAGTAGCGATGTATGGAAGTGAGAGCTGGACCATAAAGAAGGCTGACCGCCGAAGAATTGATGCTTTTGAATTGTGGTGCTGGAGGAGACTCTTGAGAGTTCCCTGGACTGCAAGGAGATCTAACCTATCAATTCTGAAGGAAATCAACCCTGAGTGCTCACTGGAAGGACAGATCCTGAAGCTGAGGCTTCAATACTTTGGCCATCTCATGAGAAGAGAAGACTCCCTGGAAAAGACCCTGATGTTGGGAAAGAGTGACGGCAAGAGGAGAAGGGGGCGACAGAGGACGAGATGGTTGGACAGTGTCATCGAAGCTACCAACATGAGTTTGACCCAACTCCGGGAGGCAGTGGAAGACAGGAGGGCCTGGTGTGCTCTGGTCCATGGGGTCATGAAGAGTCGGACACGACTTAACGACTAAACAACAACAATGTCTGTGGTGCAGTAAATGTGCTAGACAAAGTCATCAAGGATTTTGTGATATTTATTTATTTATTATTTATTTAAAGTATTTTTATCCTGCCTTTCTCCTTAAAAAGGACCCAAGGTGGTTTTCATAATTAAAAAGACAATGTTTAAATGCTAAGACAGTAAGAATACAATATTTTAATTTTTAAGAAAAAATTTAACAAGTATTATATTAAAAGCAGTAAGTAAAATCAATACTAAAACACATTTAAAACAACAGAGCACAACAGTTCATTTGAAAAACCCTCTCAGACCACCAGTCAATAAGGAAAAGCCTGTCTGAAGAGAAAAGTCTTTGCGAGCTTCTGGAAGGACAACAAAGATACCCCCAGCCTAGCTTCCCATGGGAGGGAATTCCAGCATCTGGGAGCAGCAACACAGAAGGCTATGGCATAAGTGCTGGTTGTTCATTAAAAGAGGTATATAGAAAAGGGGGAGAAATGGAGGAAGCAAGACATGCTGGCCTGAATCCTGCAATAAAAATCCACACACCTAAGGGCAATCATGAAAGCGGTTTTTATGTTTTGCCATACATCCATCACATGACAAGTCACACAACTGACTGTATAATCAGGACACAACTGCATGACAGTCAGGCAGCAAGACAATATATACAGTCTGGGCAATTGCCCATTTATGCCAAAGGGCTTGTCATGTTTTCTTCACATAGCTCTTCATAACCAAAATCATGGACTCCTGTTTAGAGATGCACAAATCAGTCTATTTCTAATCCACATCACTTTTACATCTCGTCACCCATTAGTCTATTCTATCCCTTTACTACATCAATCTACACATATATTTTTTTCTATTCTGCATGAAAATACAAATTTAAAATTTAAAAAAAAGCTGAGAAGCAAGTTGTAATATTTGGGAGCTGCAAAAGCTGACAGATGACTAAGTTTCGAGATTCCTGTATTGTCTTTCCATTCACATTTCAGGCTATAAAAACAACAGAACTAATATGAGCAAAGAGGTTCACAGGACTGCATAGCATTAAAACAATTGAGAAATGTATCTGAAAGTTGGCACTATCTGCTATTCTGTGAATGTTGTGAGCCAATAAACACTGAATTGAATATTGCTATAAAGACACATATTACAACTACCAATAATACTGGCAACACTTTCAACACTTCCTGCCCTGTGTTTACCGAGATGGAAACAATCAATTAGAAGGAGGAGGAGGAGAAGGAGAAGGAGAAGAAGCCATCAAGTCAATTCTGACTTATGGTAACCCTTTTCAGTGTTTTCTAGGTAGAAACAACTTCTGGGTAGATAGTATTCATAAGTAGTTTGCCATTCCCTTCTTTTGGTGGAATCCTGGGACTGTGCAGCTTGCTACACAAGCTACTCACAGGAGGCACAGTGGGGAATTGAACCCTCAACCTCTGTACCTAAACCACTGAGCTATCCAGTTAACACTATGGCAGACAATAGGAGAAACCATTGAATATAGTCATCAAAATCTGCTGAAGATGGCAATTTCCAGTGCTTCTGAACTGCTCATTTATTCAGAAATCACTCCTCTCATTTATACCAACATCAAAAGATAAATCTTTCCAATTCTTCCATAACACTGCCATTTCCAGTGACATCAAAAGGTAACCTTTTCTAATTACTATGTAACATTGTGATGTCATCACAAGCAGCTTCACAAGTGAGTGTGAGTACCATGTAAATCTGCATTGGCAGTGATCCTATTTGCGACTGAGAAAGCTCTGCTCGCCCTGCCATTAAGCTGCAGTTTTCTACAGTGACATTATCACAATTGCAAATGTTGAGTAACATCCAAACATTCTCTCCTTTGCTCCAGGACAGTCAATTTATCTAAAATCATCCATGTGATTAATCAAGAGAGAAAATATAGTCACAAGAAAGGGACAATAACCCTGAAGGAGTGGAACATAACACACAGGTTAGCAGTGAAGAGAATAACAAAACATTGGCCATCTACATGATCTATGTTTTTGCAAATACTTTTGTTCCTCCTTCCACTGGAAACAATACCCTAAAATTGCAATAGGGAAATGGGAGGGATGTTGGTGGACTGAAGCTTTCATTAGCCATCGCCATTAACTCTGCTGGCTAGGGTGCTGAGAGTTGCAGTTCCCCACAACTGGAGGGCACATGCTTCCCATCCCTGTACTCAGGGTCATTAAGATAGTGCACCTTCTAAACAGAAGAGATATAGAAGTCCTTCTATATAGAAGTTATTTCATGTGGCAGCTGATGTTATGTGTTCATAACTTTTGAAAGAATTTAATCCATGCTTTCACTGACACACAAGGGTATGGAGTATTGTTCCAACCAGATAATGAGCTGTTCAGTACAAAGAATTCACCACAACAAAGCAATGTAAAGGAGCACACTGAAGAAATTTAACCATCTAATGTGAGTTCCCAGCAATGTGAACAACAGGAACTCTGTGCTTATTGGGGAATGAGCAAAATGCATGTGAGACTATTAGACAATATCCAGTTCCTTCTTTATCCAGTGAATACAACCTTTAATTTGCTAGAATTGTAAATAAAGCATCCCTCAGAGTGCCATGTAATTTAACATGAAGTTCTATCATCTCACTGACTTCTCACAATAGATGCTTTCTACATATGACCTGTTATGCAACCCACATAACTTGTTGGAGCTTTATTTGCAACCTCACATGTTGTCTGTAGTTTGAGTGACTGGGAGGAACTATTCTCCTACAAATGTCTCGGAGTGGGTTACTGAGACTTTAAGTGCCAGTTAATGAAAAAGGAGTGGACTCTGAGGAACTTGTAGCTATACTCCTCTGTGGATCTCTTTACTTCTAGTATGTAGCAAAAGGGAATTTTACCAGAAATTCAAAACTCTGCAACATAATTCACACTGTTAAGAGATGAAAAACAGTAATGATTTTTAAACAAATATGGAATTTGTTTTTGGTACATGTGTTCCAGAAAGGTAAGGGGTATACACCAGGAGAAGAATTACTGGAGAGAAATGGGGTGATTTGAAATATAAGAATGAAGAACATGGAACTAATCCTGAGTGGGGAGGGGGTTGCAGAGAGTGGAGGAGAAGTTAGGTCATAATTGGATATATGATAGAGAGTTGTAAAACAATAGCTTTTGTATATGTTTTTCTTTTCTGTTCAATAAAAAAAATTAAAAAGAGAGAGATGAAAAACACTTGTTTCTTTTATCCTTTCCTTGATCCTACTTTTGTACAATCCCAATACTGGCACACATAATCTTCCTTCTGAATAAACACAGTCTACAAGAGTATAGACACTACATTAATTCCAAGGTGAGAAAACAGATTAAGGTTATGACCAAAATGACAGGTCTATGACTTCCTTGAATGGCTTAATAGAGACAACAAATCAACAGTGGTTACTGATGACAATAGATGCAAGAAAATACAGTGGATATGGAGGTGACGAGAGAAGAGATTAGTGATGCCCCTTCATTACATAATCAAAAAACTCAAGGATAAAATAAATTCTCACCTTCAGCATCTCTAAATAGTCTAGGTTTGGTGACACTTAGTTGGTAATGATAACCAACTTGATTCAGGAGAGGTAGGAGTTCATTGTATAATAAAGAATAATTGAATGTTTAAAAATTTGTAAGATTTTTTTTTTTAAAAAAATGAACATTGTCATATCTATACCAGGCTAGTAAGATTCCATGTAAACAAAAACTGATTTCAGAAAGTGTATAAGTCAGAATGCTCATAAATCTAAGGAGACCAAAAGTTCTACAGCTAGATAACTGAGCCAGTGCCTCTCTGGCATTTTGTTGTAAGGCATTCTCAAGAGGATAGCCACTACAATGGCTATGGAGCATAAGATGAGAGTTGGTTTACGTTTTTATTTCCTGGGAAAACTGAAAGATGTTTGCAGGCACATTTGCTTTTGCTGGAGAAATCGAAGCTCCTATGTTTCTGATCAATAGGTGCAAGGAATTTTATAGAAGAGCAACATGTGGAGACTATCCCCCCAAAAGAGATGCACCACTGTTTCATTGTGGACTATTTTTCGGGGTGGGGGTGGAAACACAACATAACAGATAGCTCTAAAAAAAAAAATCTACCTGCAAAGTTTTAGATGAATGACTGCAGTGAATTACAGATCACAGTTGAAGCAACCAGCTCACTATTCCTAATTTCTCTCTTCCTTTTGATCTGAATGAAGACCTAGAAACAGCAAGGGTGGGAGTGGCAAGTTAAAGTTATCTGAATCAGAACCCTTCTCTAAAAGCACGTTAAACACACCCTGGGAAAATTTGCCCTAGGATTATAAGGTAATTTGTCAGTCACTCAACTTTACTTTCTCACTGTAAGTGTTTTCATGGAAGTGAAACATAGTAGACACTACTTCTGGAGACAAAGCATTTTAGAAGCACATCGGACTAATAAGGCTTCATGCAGGCTCTAGTCTTTGTTTTGGTCACCTTTGCACAATCCGGCTTTACCCTGAGGAAAAACAGCACCAACTTAAAAGGGCCCAGTTTGGCCTTTGTTAGAAACTGATGCTCTAGCTCTCTTTCATATTTAGAATTAGAACCAAGCCATGCTTGGTGAGGAACCTGTCAGGGAGAGAAACCTTTTTCACATTCTTCAATGAAAGTGACACTAACCCCAACTTACTAGCCAACAGACAGTAAGAAAACCATTCGGCTTCACCCCAAACAGAGATGTATTATACTTCCACCATCACTCCTGTAAAAAAACTGTAATAACTGAAATTTAGTGACACCATACTACCTTCTCCAGTTATGGCCCTATCTGAAATAACTGTGGCACACATAAATTCTATCGCTCCAGCTGTAGTATGAATGATAGGTCCACATTTGTAATATATGAGCAACTGATGGCTTCCTTACGGGAGTTCTTTGAGGGTAAATGCTATGGGTGCAACCTTGCCATCAGTAATAGGGGAATAGTTTTGTTTCGTTTGATGCTAAGGCATTTGGTACAAGTAAGTCAAAAAGTTATTTCTTTCTACTGTACAATTGCAGCTCAAGCAGACATACAGCCACTTAATCAGGAGCAAAGTCATGGTAAAAGCAGAGTTTAAAAAAAAAACACCTGAAAAACAATCCAGCTGATTTACTGAAAGGAGAGAGGTCAAAGTATGGCAAATACGATACCCTATGATTTTTACTTCCTTGATGCCTTGCTTTAGAAGTGCATTAAATGGTTAATTATATGGAAGGATAAGAACTCAATGGCCATGGATCAGTGGACCATATAGGGGTTAATAAGGCACTGGGTCACAGGTAAAAATGAGTTTGCTGATATCATAAGCTCTCATTCCACTGTCATAAATAGTAATGGTTTTCTCATGGCGAGAGCAAGAAATCAGTAATGTGTGTGCGTGTACACACGCACACGCACGCACACACACACACACGCACACACACACACACACGTGCATGCATGCGTGCGTGCATTTGAGTGCCTGTAGAAGGAAAAGGGTTTATGTCCTCTTTTTTTGAGAAAAAGTCTTTGCTAATATACAGTGGATGTTTCAGTCAAATATATTTAATTAAGATGGTATTTTTCCTAGTCTTTCACTAGAATAGCTGCTGAAAAGAGATTTTAGCAGAACAGGCTAGAAATAGAGGTGATTTAAGGGTTGTCCGTATTTATAGAGTTAGCAGGAGCAAAGGAAAATAGTACAGGCAAAGAGAAGTATGACTAAACTTCCGCCTAGAGTGGTCATAATTGACCAGATAGGCGGGATATAAATGAAATAAAATAAATAAATAAATAAATAAACACTTCTTATAGCTCTGGAAGCTATGGGCTATGCTGTGCACGGACACCCAAGACAGACAGGTCATAGTGGAGAGTTCTGACTAAACACGATCCACCTGGAGCAGGAACTGGCAAGCCACTCCAGTATCTTTGCCAAGAAAACTCCATGGACAGAAACAAAAGGCTAAAAGATATGATGCTGGAAGATGAGCCCCTCAGGTCGGAAGGCGTCCAACATGCTACTGAGGAAGAGTGGAGGACAAGTCCAAGTAGCTCCAGAGCTAATGAAGTGGTTGGACCAAAGCCGAAAGGACAGCTGCGGACGCGCCTGGAAGTGAAAGGAAAGTCCAATGCTGCAAAGAAAAATACTGCATAGGAACCTGGAATGTAAAATCTATGAACCTTGGTAAGCTGGATGTGGTCAAACAGGAGATGGCAGGAATAAACATTGACATCCTGGGCATCAGTGAACTAAAATGGACGGGAATGGGCGAATTCAATTCAGACGATTATCATATCTACTATTGTGGGCAAGAATTCCGTAGGAGAAATGGAGTAGCCCTCATAGTCAACAAAAGAGTGGGAAAAGCTGTACTGGGATACAATCTCAAAAATGATAGAATGATTTAAATAAGAATCCAAGGCAGACCTTTCAACATCACAGTAATCCAAGTTTATGCACCAACCACGGATGCTGAAGAGGCTGAAATTGACCAATTCTATGAAGACTTACAACACCTTCTAGAACCGACACCAAAGAAAGATGTTCTTCTCATTATAGGGGACTGGAATGCTAAAGTAGGGAGTCAAGAGATAAAAGGAACAACAGGTAAGTTTGGCCTTGGAGTTCAAAATGAAGCAGGGCAAAGGCTAATAGAGTTTTGTCAAGAGAACAAGCTGGTCATCACAAACACTCTTTTCCAACAACACAAGAGGCGACTCTACACATGGACATCACCAGATGGGCAATACCGAAATCAGATTGATTATGTTCTCTGCAGCCAAAGAGGGAGAAGCTCTATACAGTCAGCAAAAACAAGACCTGGAGCTGATTGTGGCTCTGATCATCAGCTTCTTATAGCAAAATTCAAGCTTAAATTGAAGAAAGTAGGAAAAACCACTGGGCTAGTCAGGTATCATCTATACCAAATCCCTTATGAATACACAGTGGAAGTGAAGAACAGATTTAAGGAACTAGGCTTGGTGGACAGAGTGCCTGAAGAACTATGGATGGAGGCTCGTAACATTGTACAGGAGGCAGCAACAAAAACCATCCCAAAGAAAAGGAAATGCAAGAAAGCAAAGTGGCTGTCCAACGAGGCCTTACAAATAGCAGAGAAGAGAAGGGAAACAAAATGCAAGGGAGATAGGGAAAGGTACAGAAAACTGAATGCTGACTTCCAAAGAATAGCAAGGAGAGACAAGAGGGCCTTCTTAAATGAACAGTGCAAAGAAATAGAGGAAAATACTGTAATAGAAAGGGAAAAACCAGAAATCTGTTCAAGAAAATTGGAGATATTAAAGGAACATTTTGTGCAAAGATGGACATGATAAAGGACAAAAATGGTAGGGACTTAACAGAAGCAGAAGACATCAAGAAGAGGTGGCAAGAATACACAGAAGAATTATACCCGAAAGATCTGGATGTCCCAGACAACCCAGATAGAGTGGTTGCTGACCTTGAGCCAGACATCCTGGAGAGTGAAGTCAAGTGGGCCTTAGAAAGCATGGCTAACAACAAGGCCAGTGGAGGTGATGGCATTCCAGTTGAACTATTTAAAATCGTAAAAGATGATGCTGTTAAGGTGCTACGCTCAATATGCCAGCAAGTTTGGAAAACTCAGCAGTGGCCAGAGGATTGGAAAAGATCAGTCTACATCCCAATCCCAAAGAAGGGCAAGCCCTCAGTGAATCTTCCTAGGTGAGCTGGTGTCTTTTCCTCTTTCTTTCAGGCAGCAATGTCGGGGTATTGCTGATGCCTCTATGTCTTGGTGGGAGCAGCTGCGGGCTGCTTTCCATACTTTGGACATGTGCTGGTGTTCCCCTACCCACCCTCAACACCTGTGAGCCCAACCATGGTGAAACATGGTTCGTGCCACCTCTATCTTGGATAACTGTGGCCTAACAAAAGCTCAGGTCTGTTACCCAGAGGTTAATAGATCTCAATTTACACCATCAAAGAATTACAGCTGATAAATCTTTCTCTAAACTACCCTCAGTAATTACTCAATAATCAGAGTAATATCTCAAATTACAGAAGTGCCAGAGCCTCATATTCACAGAGATTAACTATTTACAAACACAATAGATTGTCTGTATTCCTTCACTTTAGTGTGGTGCCCTCTGTATTGCTAACTGAACAACTTAACATAATTCTGTGCTATGAATGATTATGTCCTTAGGGAATCAAAGAAATAGAATTTGTTGACTGCTCATGTTCTTTTCATGTTGGTGACATGAAAAGAACATGAGCAGTCAACAAATGAATTTTGCAACCAACATGAATTTGACCCAACTTCGGGAGGCAGTGGAAGACAGGAGGGCCTGGCGTGCTCTGGTCCATGGGGTCACGAAGAGTCGGACACGACTAAACAACTAAACAACAACAGGTTCTTTTATAACACAGTTTGTGTATGAAGTCCAGAGATGGTTCTTACTTCTCTATTAAGCACTTGCCATTGAAAACCTGATCTTTCTGTTTAGGGGAAACCTTTATTCATATTAGTGAGAAGGTCACTAAATTTTTCTTATCCTCAGTAGGAACTAGGAACTCCCATTTCATTTCTGCCTGATTTTATTTGTATACTTATTATGTATTAGCATTGTTATATTAACTTTTATTGGCTTTGTTGTATTAATTTTTATTGGTTTGTGACTGCAGTAAACCACTCTGCTTCTCTACCTCCTCCTCCTTCTGCTTGCTTTATGTCATCTTCCCATTCCTCCTCCTGTTTCCTTTTCTTTCATTACTCATTCCTTTCTTTTCTTTAGACTCTGGTGGAGAAGAAAGAATCTGTGACCTAGGGCACTGGATTGCTTTTTCACTATCATAGTGAAAATAATTTAAAACAGCCAGGAAGCATATGACATAGACTGGAAGAAGTTTTAGGAGACACAGCAAGAACAAGGAGTCATTCCTCAAGCATTATTATATTATTTTCCAGATATTTAAATTACTTCATCTTTGTTCATCATTTTAATTCCAGTATGATCAGCAAATCAATCATTTCTCTTTCAAACTTGATTTTCTGCTTTTTGACTCTGTTTTTTCCCTATCTCCTACAAAGGTGTGAATTCAGACCTAGGTTGTTGAGAGTGGTTTAAAACAGAAAATAAAGCCTCAAAAATTGTGAAGGAGAAGAAACAATCATAATGTCTAAGGTCACACAATCACAAGTCAGATGTAAGCCATGTTCTGGTCTTTTGTCCTGGCAAGCTAAACAGGAAAGTGCAACAATATTTCTCTCTGTGGCGAAAAGGCAAGACATCTTTTGTTAGACTCAGAAAAAATATGCATATCCAGTTCAGTTTTTGAGCAACTGTGCAAAACTTTAAATAACTGCTATCTTCTTGTTCTATGAACTTACAAGAAGGAGAAGCATTAAACAGGTTGCTTGTAACTTTGTAAGAAATCAGACTTATTTTCTGCTTACCGTGTGCATGTGCATGTGTGTGTGAGAGAGAGAGAAAGAGAGAGAGAGAGAGAATGTGCTCAGCTTTAGAAAGGTAAAAAATTAGAGACATTTTGCACAAATGGTGAAAACCAAGAAAAAAACATATTTAGCATCTCAGTGCCATGCTGTGAGTTAAAGTGCCGGTCCTGAACTCATCTCTGGGGCCATGTTCTGTCAATGGTGATGGCTTCAGGACCAGAAAGAGTGGCCAATGCCAATTATGGTGGCATTATTTTTCCCCCAGGACTCCCCATCTTGTGGAGAGCTCCTCCCACCCAGGACTTAAATTTGCCAATGGGAATGGCCAACAGGCAGGATCAGTTTCCGAGGCAGACCAGGCGTGCTGGCCTGTCACATGCGGTCATCTGGGGGATTTAAAACTGTTTGCTGGCCACTTCAGAGCTCTTTTTTGTTTTTGATGGTCTTCGCTGTGCAGTTAAGTGTGATTTGAGCAAGGGAACCCTGTTTCTAGGACCAGTCGTTGTGTGGTCAGAGTGACTGGAGAGGAGGCAGCCATGTGAAGCAGCCAATCCTGCAAGAGTGGACATGGCTAGAAGGAAAATATAAAAACAAAATTGGACAATTTGTGTGGGAGACAGAAGGACAGGTGATTGCACGTCCAGAGCTGTCATTCAGAGTACCCAAGTTGTTTCATCCAGATGGGGGTGCACCTTTTGGAATGGGGAGTGGATATGTGGTTATATTTTGTAAGAGGTGAGCTGTGTGATTCCTTGCACAACACTCCATATATTTCACTCTGACATCAAAGTCTACCTCACACTCTATATATGCCATTTACTGTATATCATTATCCTCTTGTGAGGCATACCCTATTTGAGGGAGGAAATATTTTAATCATTTGCTGTTTGCATTCTAATATTTGATTTGGAATGAAAATTGAGAGAACACAGAGGGAACTTGGCAGATCTAAAGCGTGGCAAGAGATAATGAATTTATATAACAAACACACGAGAACAAGGAACATGTCACTTTAACATGAAAGCCCTTCTCTGCACATGTCATGAGAAATTTGTCTGCAGCCTTGTTCTCAACAAGACAAAAAAAGATGCAAATGCCATGTTAACAGAGCAGAAATCAAAGGATGACGTCCAGGAGGACAAGCTAGCTCAGATAATCTATCTGCATAATATTTGACAGACCAATGGCAACAACGAACAAAACTTGCTGATAAATCTGCCAGCTGTGAAAACTTGAAATTTCAACTACGAAAATGTGCTGGTTATTTCTCATTCACTCATCTTAACCTGTATGTACCCACTGGAGAAATAGAAGAGGGATAGAGGAAAACACCATGGCTTACATCTTCCGTTAGGCTTACTTAAGGAATTTTATGAAAATAGGTTTCTATTCCCCTTTTCACCTTACACACCATGCAGCTTCTGAAAAGACCCTTCTGGATCAGCCATTTTCAACCTTTTTTTAAATTTTATTTTTTTATATGGCCTTAAACACCATATGAATGAAATATAGGCCAAATCAGGATTGTATAAGTCACATAACGAATCTTATAAGGTGTTGGATAAAGAATTATTTCCAGTCAGTGGCCCCCTTTCAAATAAGCCATGGCCCCCCCAGGGGGTCATATGTCTCCTGTTGAGAATGGTTGCTCTAGATGATCCTAGGGGCTTCCCACACACCTACGTCTGATCAGTGATTAAAGAGGAGAGAGAAGGCTGTTTAATTGCCAGAATAAGCTGTTTTCAGCCAAGGAAACTGTTGCACTGGGACCGACTCCTCAGTAGAGATGAGTGGTATATGTATGCTTCACAGCAAAATGTTCTCATTGATCAGATGGGATGGGGCAGATGTCCCAAATGGTCACAGAGAAGCCCATGGTGCTTTTACCCACTTCTTATGCCCCTAGTCCTGCCCAATGCTGCAGTGCAGCCTTTGAGACTCTTTCCAGAGTAGGATTCAGCTGCTGGACCAAAACAGATTCCTTATCCCTGCTTCATGAGATCAAAGCCTAGAGGATGCAGGTTGGTTGGATGGTTACAATGTTATTTATTTTTTATTTATTTATTTATTGGATTTCTATCCCGCCCATCTAGACCAAAGGTCTACTCTGGGCGGTTTACAAATTTAAAAACAATAAAACCAAAAACATATATTATCGATTGACTAGATGGGCGGGGTATAAATGTAATAAATAAATAAATAAATTATAGATCCAAGGTGGCGAAAGTATAAGAAATTAAGATATGGCAGGAGGGAAAGCCTGTCCAAATAGCCAGGTTTTAAGTTTGTTCCTGAAAACACCCAGAGAGGGAGCCAGGCGGATCTCCACTGGCAAGTTGTTCCAAAGGCGAGGGGCCACTGCCGAGAAGGCCCGGTTCCTCGTTCTTTCCTTCCGGACCTCCCTCGGTGCTAGGCCCCTCAGCCGCCTGGCCTGGCTGGAACGAGTGACTCTGGCAGAACTGGGTGGGAGAAGGCGCTCTGCCAGATATTGAGGTCCTAAACCGTTTAGGGCTTTATATGTAATCGTAAGAACTTTGAAATCAATGCAGAAATGAATGGGCAGCCAATGCAAGGCGGCCAGTGTCGGGGAAATATGTTAGTACTTTTTCACCCCTGTAAGAAGTCTGGCCGCCACATTTTGTACCATCTGAAGTTTCCGCGTCAGTCTCAAAGGCAGCCCCACATAGAGCGCATTACAGTAGTCTAATCTTGAGACTACGAGCACAAGCACCAAAGTGGTGAGCGCCCCCACATCAAGATAGGGACACAGCTGGGCAATCCACCGAAGGTGGAAATGTGCAGAACGGACCACTGACGATACCTGGGTCTCCATGGTGAGCGCTGGGTCCAGATGTATACCCAAACTGCAAACCTCACTCTTGGTGGTAAGAGTCACCCCCCCAAAGGAAAGGGAGTTTCCCAGACCACTGATGTCAGGGACACCCACCCGAAGGACCTCCGTCTTGCCCGGATTCAGCCTCAGTCCATTCACCTGCATCCATTGCTGAACAGCCCCCAGGCAGCGCTCAAGGGACGAAACAGCATCCACTGTTGTTGGAAAAAAGGAGATGTAGAGCTGAGTATCATCAGCGTACTGATGACACGAAGCCCCACATCCCCTGATGACCCCTCCCAGCGGCCTCATATAGATGTTAAACAGCATTGGAGAGATAATCAAGCCCTGCAGAACCCCACAATTGAGGCTCCATGGGGCCGAGAAACTCTCTCCAATCTGCACTCTCTGGGGACAGTCCTCCAAGAAGGAAGGGAGCCAGGCAAGAGCCAGGCCACCGATTCCCAACTCGGAGAGCTTCCCCAGGAGAATACCATGGTCGACGGTATCAAAGGCGTCTGAGATATCGAGAAGGACCAGCAGAGACACTTTGCCCCTGTCAGCCTCCCTCGGTAGGTCATCAAACAGGGCGACCAATGCTGTTTCTGTGCCGTGGCACAGCCTGAAGCTTGACTGGAATGGATCCAGGGCATTGGTTTCATTCAGAAGAGCCTGCAGCTGATCGGCCACCACCCTCTCAACTACCTTGCTGAGGAAAGAAACATTGGCGATGGGCCTATAATTACCAATATCGTCCGCCGCCAAGCTCGGTTTCTTCCTAATGGGCCTAATGAGGGGGACCTTGCCCTCCTGGAGAAACCCATTAATTATTGCCTTAGCCCATTCAGATGTTATAGGCCTGGCTGCTTTGATTAGCCAGGCTGGGCAAGGGTCAAGGGAGGAGGTGGTGGCATGACAGCGGTCAAGCACTCTGTCCACCATGTCTGACGTCACGGGCTGAAAGTGGTTAAGTCTCATCGGGCAAGACGGAGCACTGGACATCTCTGCTCGATCCACTGTTTTCAAATAGGGGGTAAGATCTAGATTTGCTAGCACAAAGGCAGAGTCCCCTAATTCATTTTAAGGAAACATGAAAGATGTGAAGAGGGAAGGTCACAGAGATTCCAGCAAAGACTCCTTGTATGCAGATATGCAACCTACACCCATAAGAGATAATTCCAAAAATGTTTCTTCTTTAAAATAAAAATAAAGCTGTCTGGTATTCATTCAGAGTATAGGTGCATCTTTCAATGGCCAGAATGTTTTTTGTGGTGCTTCCAATTCCAGCTAATCTAATATCTATTCAGCTGGAGATGCCAGAGTTTGAACAGCGATGATCTTCCATATACGCAGAACAGGGATATAAATCCCACTTGTCTCATCATTACAAGACAGGGCAAAGAACAGGAATATATCCTTTGGTCCAACGGATTCTGCAGCCTTATGCAAATTGCATAAGCTGAGCAAACTGCTCAAAACAGTAGTATTTCCTGCTTTGCCTAATGGGAATTTACAAAATCTGAAGCACTGGATAAGTTCTTTGTATCTTTTTCAAACAATCAGCTGGTCTTTTTCTGTCTGCTAGGTGAGTCCTTCTTAAAGAGAAAGGACATTGATTCCACATAGATTCCCTCAGAGGAATTTTTTTAAATTGCAAAAACCTTGACAGGGGAAGGGAAAAAAGCACTCATTAGTTCTTTCATGAAGGCAAGAAATCTTATGGTGCTTGAGAATTCCTCATTTAGATGTCTAGAACTCAGATAGAGACCAGAAAGATGAGTATTCTTTTCAACCTGAATGAAGACAGCACTATATTCCTGAGCAAAGTACATGCTTTGTCCACCGTACGTTGTCAGGACTGGGGCCTTGCCTGAACCCAGCAACCTTAGTGTAGGCAGGATCGGCCCCATCTCTCTCGGGAGAACTGCTCTAAGGAATGCAGGACTGGGCCCTTTCCCTGCAGCTGCTGCCAAGCTCCTCAGGAGTGCCACCTGGGGAAACTGAGGACTGGGCAATATAAGAACAGGCCTTCCCTGCAGGCCTTAGCAACGAAGGTCTCTGGTTGTGTTGTGCTGATATTTCTGCCTTGCCTGCCAGTCTCCTTGTTCCTGTCTTGCCTGGTGATGCCTGCCTGCCTGGTTGTTCCTTCCTTGCCTCTCCTGCATTCCTAGACCCTGCTGCCTTGATACTGTTCCTCCTGACTTTGACTCCTGGACTGTCTGACCACGATTTGCATCATCCTTCTACTTGGCTGCTCTTTGGACTCAAAACCCCAGCTGGTTGCTCTCTTGTTTGTGCTGTGGGGTTGGTTCTACCTTATTCCTCTGGTCTTGCTCTGGACTGAGTCCTGGTGCCTCTTCTACCGGACCCTGACATATGTGTTGGACATTTTGTTCCCTTTATATACCTTTTGCCTTCAATATGATGTGCTACTCCTGTATATAATGCATTAGCTTGGACTATGGTGGGGGGAAAATAAAATAAATCTCCAGCTGTATTCGGGAAAACAAGGCAGCTCATGGCATGAATTAACTTGATTAAAACCCCTTAAATTTGTGGGTCAAATTATCATCTGAAATTAAAAACTGATTGGAAAGTCAAGCTATTATTCCCATACTGAAATTGGATTATAAGAGCACCTTGCCTAAAATTAAAAGCTAGATGGTCCAAATTTTCTGTTCTGAATAAATTAAAATGTGGGCATCCCCACACATTATTAGGCAGGTAAAAATAAAACATGAAATAAACATTAGGCATAGACTCTTAAGCTCTTTGTCAAGAGTATACCAAGGCTTCTAACCACAGAGTTCAACTGAAGGTAACTATCTGTCAAATGTAATCTGTGAAAGTGAATATGCTTAAACTGGTGCTATGAATCAACCAAAATTGCTTTGGTCTTATTGACATTCAATTGCAAGAAGTTGCAGCTCATCCAGCAAGTAGACAGCCTGACAACACCAAGAGTGCTTCGGTGACAGAAAGCTTTAAATATAGGTGCAACTATCATCACAATGCACATACAGCTAAACTTTATGATCCTTCATAGCATCATTGGAAATTGGCTGGTCAGTCACCCAGTGGGCAAAGAGGCCATAAGACCTTGCCGTCATGCTTAGCCTTCTGCAAAATCCTAGAGTTAACAAATCATCATAACTCATTATGAAAGAATAAAAATATGACTGACAGCTAAAATCCACCTGAAACCACCGTGCTCATACTTGAAGTTGCTTTTCTTTTCTTTCACTTTGTCCCAGGGCTTTAGAATGTGTTAGCACCCATGTGAAAGCTCAATGACTTTGCTGGTTTTGCAGTCATGGACAACCTTCCCAATCCTCTGGTGTGTGTGTGACATGTAGGTGAGCGTAAATTCAGCAGGTCAAGCTAACACGACTGTGAGACTGACCATGTCACCTTTGCTCTTTTAGCTGCCTTGGCAAAGGAGACTGGCATACAAGTGGAGTTGTTTTATTTTTTAAAAAAAATATATCTAATTCTTCTTTCTACAAAGTCCAAGTAACTAACCAAAAAGCTACCTCCTCAACACGAAACTGCCAGAATTTTCCAACCATCCTTAGAGGCTATTCTTCATGGCTACCTGACATCAAGTGGTGATTAGATCCATCAAAATGCCCTAAGGAGATCTGCATGGCCTGAGTATGTTTTCCTATTAGTAGGAGTCTCATGGCACAGTGGTTAAAGTGCAGTACTGCAGCCAAAACTCTGCTCACAACCCAGGTTCAATCCCTTGTAGCCGATTTGAGATTACCATCTTTCTGAGGTCAGTAAACTGAGTACCCAGCTCCCTGGGGTGGAGGTAGTCTGCATAATTAAATTGTAAACTCCCCAGAGAGTGCTTTAAGCACTATGGGGTGGTATATAAACAACATGTTTTGCCTTATCAGAACAAACTATTCTATTTTCCCAGGCTTCTTAGATTGGAGGTGGGGAATCTGTAACTCTCCAGATGGCCACTCCCATCATCTTTAGCCAGCATAGAAATAGTGAAGGATAATGGGATTTGTAGACTAGCATCACCTGGAGATCTAGAGGCTCTCCACCCTGGCTCACATAATTGTCTTCTAACTTGGATTTTTAACCAGCAAAGCTGTTATGTTCCAGCCTGATTTTCATTCCTCTGCCTTAACCAAGTCAAGTATGATATATGAATGCACATAATAAAACGACATGGATAATTTCTAAGGAGAAAGAACTTTGGGAGTTGCAGAATTCTTGAGTCATGAAGAATTGGGAGAAGAATTTGGCATTTCATGCTTCTACCATGTTGTCCCTTCAACAATTCTGAAGTTGCACTTCTCTCTCTCTGTGAATATGAGTGTGCGCATCCCCAGCCTCATCATAATTCCCTCTTCCGGGCTATTATGCTTGAATAGGTCTAGTGAAGGAGCTTGTCTTCACTGCATCAACAGTGTTCCCCGAAGAGATCTTGTTTATACTCTGAATCTAATTGTTGGAGATGAGATTGAAATAGAAATGGTTTTGTAGCAGCAAAGGCACATAGAGACAATTTTCAACATCACCATCATCCAAACCTTTTTTTTCTTTTTTTTTAAAAAGGAAAAACTTCCCGAATCTCAGAACTAAGTGCCATTCTTCATGGGCTCAATACTGCATCACATTTTGCTCCAACACTGCTGCTTAAGGCAGGGTTCCACATCCCTGTTAATCCCATTTTTAAAAGACCCTCTGCTTGTCTGCAGGAAAAGAAGCCCAGTGTTTCATTGGTTCTACTCACCTCATAATTTACATCTTCATTATCATCTCAGGATGCAAGTAACGTGATGAGAAATGTAAGAAAGAGGCACGGCCACTGTATTTTCTGGGAATATCTGAATTCTAAAACTAAAAAGACCTGCAAAAGTAGGGACGAAGGTGGGGGGGGGGGGGCAAACAGAGATATGTCTCCTAACCTTTCCCTCTAAGGATTTGCCCATCGCTCTGCAAAGCAATGGCACAGACAGAAGAGAGAAAAAGAAACCTCATCAGGGGATCAGAGTGACAGAACTGTCATAAAACAGAGGATCCAGAGAGGATAAAGGGGGATTGGTAAAGAAGAGTGAGGGGGAAAGGCAGGAGAATAGGGTCGGGAGGAGCAAGTTATCTCTTTGCCTTTCTTTCTTTCGCCTCAGGCCCATATCGGCTTTTCCCTTTTTTGACTTAACTGGGATGAATTTTAATTGCCGCTTCTCACTGCATTTCATAGGCTGTATATTTTCCACTTGTGTGGAGTGGATTTCCCATTCATCACAGGATTGCAGGCAAAAATCCCTCGGGCCTTTTAGCTTTTTCTTTCAAAGTTAGCTTTGCTTAAAAAAAAAAATCAATAACTTTGGGACCATTTGGGCTGTCTGTAACGTACTCGCACATGTGTTCCAAATCTTGTGCTTATAATGACTGCTTGATCCTACCTGTTCTCCATATCCACATACAGATTCAGGTGGATACACACACTTCGTGCAACCCTATTCAGATCACACTTTCACAGGGAGCTTGGAGTTTATTTCAGAAACTGTTTACAGGGTATGAACAGAGACTCGCATTTGGAAGTTTGCCCTTTTAAAAACTCTCAGTACGTCAACCATTCACTAGCAAATCCCTTCCTCCTTCAAATCCTCTCTTTATCCCACCAGTGATCAAAGTCCTCGACTATTTCTTTGGCTAAATAACAACATTCAAAATATCTCAACTACTTTGTATTGCCCTCAACGCCTACACAAACTCCGTCTGTTGAATCAGTCAAAATGTTTATAGGAACATTTCAGGTTTTTTTTTTTTAAAAAAAAAGTCTGCTGCAAATTCAGTATCATCTTTCACCAATATTACTACCTTTCTTCTAGCTTTATATTAGTTTTCTCCCCTCACTAAAACTCTTTCTCTATCTTGGCATTTTAAATCCCCTTTCATTTTCTTGGTTGTCTCTCTTATTCCAATAATATCTTTCTTATCCTTGAAAACATGTCACTCCAATTCAGCAGTCTTATTACATATGCTCCTAGCATTTGTCTAAAAGATATTTTAGCTTTTCTCTTTGCCCTCCTTTACTTTTCTCTCTCACTATCTCCTACAATGTTAATCCCTTCTCAACGGGAAATGGTTTTTCCTTCAATCCAAGTCTTTCCTTTTGTGCACCGTGCCACTGGTTCAACCTGAATCCCTCAAAGAACCATGTAAATTAAAAGAAAGGAAGAAGCCAATGATGGGACTGGCGAGCACCTGAAGCAATTAACTGGATGTTGAAGAACCAGCTCTGTATTAATACAAATTTAACCTCACAGAGTGAAATCAGAATATGGTCTGACTCTGAAGGTGCCTCAGCTATTCCAGATAATCTAAAAGGTGCCTTATGAGTACCTGGCAAACACTTAATGCCCACCTGTACCATACAGAAGATTTTTCAAATAAAACAAATCAAATGCATCATTAATTGCCTGTGCCAGAACAATTTTATTACTCTGAGAGAAAAACAGTCCAACTGTTTCACTGAAGTTGCTTGCTACTACTAAAAATTGTAGTCCAAAATTTAACCCAACCATAAGCAAGTTCTGTAAAAAAAAAAAAAAAAAAAAAAAACCAAAACATAGCAATGGCAACTGTTGTGTAGGATCCTTGTAACATCATGTACTAGCTGATTACGATAATAATGTTACAAAAGTACTGAAACAGAGAGAAGTTAAAAATGCACTGCAAAGAGGAAGAAATATATAGGAAGAAGTATAAGTTTGCGAACTGAGCAGGAATGCAACTTGATTAACATTAATGCATCTGCAACTTGTAGTTCATATAGCATTGTTACTAACAATGTGGTTGTCTAAGTTGCACTGAATGAGACAGTATCAAAACCACAAAGCAGTTACCAATTGTATTCCTTGCATGGCCTACACATCAAAGGTGTGTGAGATGAAGGCCTGGACAAGTCTTCTCACTCTAACCTCTACCCCACACTGCCTACAATGTAACCATACCACTCTGCACTGACTCTGCAAGCTGACCTACTTAAAGCAAAGGTGGGGAAGTACAGCCTTTGAGATGTTGTCGGACTACAGTTCCCACCAGCCTTTTTACCCTAGGCAGTAATGAAAGCTGCTAGAAGTTGCAGTTCAAGAGTACATATATGAACAAAGATTGGTATCTTGCATTAAAGTGCTGAGGGGGAACTGTTACTGGTTGGAGAGTTGGTTTGGCGTAGTGGACAGGCCGTCAGACTAGGATCCAGAAGCGTTAGATTCAAATCCCTACTTGGCCATTTTATGTTTATGGCTTGGGGGTGGTAATGGCAAACCACTCCATGAGTATCTCTCATACTTCAAAAACTCTATCAGGATCATCGTAAGTTGGAAGTGAATTTACTGCACTTAACAACAACAAACCCAATAGATGAAAGAATCCTTAGTTGTTCTGTGGTTTCTTTCAAATCTGGATATCTTCTCATTGACAGAACTGGACTGCAAGCATTCATCAACCTGGCTAGAGATCTTGACTACAATACATGGCCCATATGCTTAAATGAGGAATGTTTTTTTAAAAATAAAAATAATTTATATACAAACTTCCTGATTACTGAAGGAAAGAATAGGATACTTTTTTAGAAGTCTGTATTAGGATTCCGCCCCCCATAGGATAAGTCCAACAGTTATGTCTGATCCAATAATGAGCACTTCATTAAATGCACAAAAACAACCCGTGAGATGCATGTATTTTCTGCAAGAAAAAGAAATAAACCAAGGAAAATAAACCAAGATAAATCTCATTGTCTTGCAGGAGAAACCCTCTCCCCTCCCCCATTTTTCTCATGACTGATGTAAGGAAAAATCAGATCAGGATTCATATTCCATATAAGCTTGTGAAGAAAACTTGCAGTTTCTTGTCCTCAATGTTGAGGTACCGCTAGCCCTTGCCAAAATTCTTGCCTGCTGCTTGGGAACAAGACAAAGAATCCACTTTTTACCCCTTCTCTGCCAGTTATACCTGCACTAAAGAAATATCTTCTTCTTCATCATCATCATCATCATTTTAGAACTGCAGGGCTGGAAGGGACTCTGGATCATCGAGTCCCCTGTCAAGGAGGCACAGTGGGGAATCGACTCCGAACCTCAGGCTGTGCCGCCAGAGACCTAAACCACTGAACTATCTCTTTGCAAAACAATGCACAGAGAGAGAGAGAGAGAGAGAGAGAGAGCACAGCAGGACTGCCCGATTATTCAAACAGATGCAAGTAACCCACCTAATGCTTCTAGAGATTAAAAAAACAAGGCAGCATCTATCCTCATCCACATCCTTCTGTGTGGGATTGTATCAGATTTGACTTTTCTTCTGGGTTTTTTGTGTTGTTCCAATGCAAATCAAAGAAATGTACACGTGAGTACCAAAACATTTGCAACTGCAACAATTTTCTGAGAGAAGGATTGCATTTTCTGACAGAATTGCAAGGGTGCCAATATTTTTGGCCATGACTGTAACAGGAAAACTTGGAAGTCTCATTATCACCTCATTCACTTGCCTAACTAGCCAAGTTCTAGCCAGATGACTTCAATGTCCCTATTCAGTTTCCCCTCCATGACACCACTGAGCCAAAGGAAGTACATGTTAACAGCATAACCACAAAAGCAAATTTAAAAGCTGTGGAAATTCCAAATCTCATGAGTATTTATCCCACAAAATGTCAACAATATGTGGAGAGACCAAATGCCAAAAAAGTCTGCATATGTCTGAGGAAGTAGATTGTATCCACAAAAGCTCATGCTGGAATAAATGTGTTGTTCTTAAAGGTGTTGCTATATTTTGTTCTCTGTTTTGTTTTTATCGCAAATGCAAAATAGTTCTTTAGTATCTTTACAAGTGGTGTAGAATTTCAGCAGGTGCAGCTTTTATTATTCCTGCAAAACTGCACCTGCTGAAATTCCCTCTCCAAAAACAAGCACAAACCATACCAGAGTCCTAACAATAAACCACAATCAAGAAAGCCTCATCACAGCATCTGAAGACCAATCATGAACAATTGCTTCCTTGCCACATCGTGACTGTATTTTCTCCTCTAATTACAAAAGAAACTGGATTCTACCTCTAAGGATCTCTATTATAATATCAAAAGAGACAAGTTAAGGATTTATCAAGCTGCCTTTTAAAACTGAAACAGCAACATCAAAAAGATTTACCAAAATTAATTTAAACAAAGAGCACTGTACTTCGTTTGACGAAATTGCTTAATAATGTCAGCATTCTATCCCTATTTAAAATTACAATTTTGACTTGGGGTTCTACCCCTTCACCCTCTGAACTGTATGTAATCATGTAAATTAGCGGTGAAATATAGATGTCAAATGAGGTATTTTTATTGAAGAAAATTCTTGTTCTTTATCACTCAAAGAATAAGAAATTACCTTAAGAGA
The DNA here is from genome assembly GCA_037013535.1 of Intellagama lesueurii. Classification (NCBI taxonomy): domain Eukaryota; kingdom Metazoa; phylum Chordata; class Lepidosauria; order Squamata; family Agamidae; genus Intellagama; species Intellagama lesueurii. The sequence goes on along the minus strand of JBAJHW010000001.1, from coordinate 321,517,311 downwards.
TAAGAGATTCACAAGGAGAAGTATGCACTGATTAATCCACAGGGCACCATTGAAGTGGGACTACGTCTAGTCAGATGCATTAAGGTATATCCACTTGGGAATTATTCTTCATGTTTCAGATGTACAGGGGCAGTGTACCAAATCTATACAAACCGCACAACTTCCAGTTTGGCCCCATTTTGGTACACAGTAATCTATTGTAGTCAAGGACAACTGTTGAAACTCCGGTAGCACTGAAAATGATGAAGTCTGACTATTTAACAAAAAACAGAAGTGGGCACAATTATTTTATTTAGCACCACTTCCATTATTTGTGTGCCTTGAGATGTATGCTATGTCTCATGGGAAATTCTACATCACAAGTGCCTCAAAAACAAATAAGGAGCACTCAAAAGGATAGTGGATTGTGGCCACAAAATTTGCTGTGATTCATCTTCCATCAATACTCTGGTGAATACATAATTCCTATTTGTAGTGGATACATAAACTTGAATATAGCACAGCTGCTTTTGAACAAAGGCACAGACCTATGCGGACTGGAGCCAGCCTATATACACCCCTACATGTAAGGTCCTGTCCCCTCAGAGTCATGTTATGACAGGAACTCTACTCTTGATTGCTTGAGCCCACACACACAACAGGTAGTGAGGATAAGCACATCTGTGAAGTTTTCATCCATGGACACCTTCCCATTCCATCCCTTTGTCTGTTCCATGCACAGCATTACTGTTTATGTATGTTTCTATGGGGTGGTATCCATCCCTTTTTGTGCTTCTTTCTTTCAACTGTGTGCACATTACTGCACATGTTTTAAATTGTAGACCTTGCTTGAAAATTATCCCCTCTCATTGAAATCAATGAGCAGGTTAATTGTGGTGTTTGATGATACTCAATATTTTTTACAAAATGAGCAGCTATCAGGTTACAGTTATTATTGCAATGGAGTCAGTCAAGCATTAATCAGCATAACAAATGAAAAGTACTTGTATTTCCTAATATGGACTGACAACATGTCAGGAGAGGACTGGGGTAGGTAGTCAATAGAGATGGGGGGTATTCGTATTCGTATACGAATGTCACCCCACAGGTGCAGATAACGAGGGTCCAGCCCCTTGGGGCCAGACTGTCCACTCACAATTCCGCTGCTGCCACAAGCTCCACGTACCATTCCTATCATTCTGGAGCTTGCGATTGGCGAGCCACTCTTTGACCTGGCAGAGAGGCTCGTCATCCTGCCTTCTGCCAGGAGTGGCTAATCCATTGCGAGCTCTGGAGTGATAGGAACGGCGCACAGAGCTCGCGGCAGTGGTGGAATTGTGAGTGGACGTTGTCTGCATCTGTGGGGGGATATTCGTATATGAATACCCCATCTCTAGTAGTCAATGATATCTGTCCTTCTGTTTCCACCACTGTTGCTGCTTATGGAGTTTAATGGCAAAGCAGGGATGAAAGCCTATTACCACCACCTACAAGCAGTGCTGCTGCTGCTGACTTACTGTTATTAGCCAATCACACTCCCTCATGAAACATTATTCTCCAAGGCTGGGGAATCCCTCCCTCTCTCTCTCTGTTTGGCATGAAGCAAAAAGAACTTTGCAGGTAACTAGGTCTCTGCTAGAACAATGGCAGTAGGTAAGGAACCAAGAGAGTCTCAGCATATTCGGATAGGCAAAAGATAAATGTTTGTATTCTTTCACTGTTACATTAGTTACTAAAAAATGCGTGTCCAGTATTCTTCAAGGCAGACAAGACAAACCAAAGGGCCCTTGAATACAAAGAGAAGAATCAAAAAAGGTAGCAGGGAATATGGAGGGAAGATACATTTCTTTGGTAGTGACCTGTAAAGTGTGTGCAATGTTTGTCTTCATACCTGAGAACAACAAGGCATACACTGGTTGCAATGTTAGAAGCAAAGTGAGAGAAATGGAGCAGTGAGAAGCCATGCTTATGGCAAAGAAAGAAGATGACGAGTACATAGAACTCTTGAGCAGCAGCAGCCAAAAGGAGCAATACAAAGCAAAGGAGGTGAGTGTTGAGGAGAAAATAAACATTAGTGGATAAAGCACCATGGAGAAGGGTCATAGTTAGGAGCAAAAGAAGGAGAAGACACTCCTCACCAGTGGAACTGCAACAGTTCTTTCAGATTCTTGAGGCTTCTTGAATGGTGGGCAGCTTGTAGAGGAAGGCCTACAGGAGACCCTACAGGACAACATGAAAAGGTCTGAAGCTCAGCCAAGCAGAATCACCGAACCCCCACTCTAGAAAAGGAAGAAAAATAGCTGTAGTAGGAGACTCCCTACTGCATGGAATTAAAACTGAAACATGCTGGGAAGATCCATAGACCCACTACATATGCTGTCTCCCTGGAGGGTAGATTAGGGATGTGACAGAAGGATTGTCATCACTCATAAAACCTACTGATGCATATTCCTCTCTTCTCATCCATGTGAGAACAAATGATACAGCCAAGTGGAACTATAAAGAAATCACACCAGACTTTGAAACTCTAGGAAGGAAACAAGGACTTTAGGGGCAAGATAATCTTCTCCTCCATCATACCAGTACTTAGAAAAGGAATAGAAAGGGAAAGGGAAATACTGCAGGTAGGTGACTAGCTACAAAGTGGTGTCAACATGAGGGATTTGAATTTTGGTACCACGGGCTACACTTCCTGGAAGATAGACTGGTTGCAAGCAATAGCTTGCATCTCACAAGGACTGGGAAGAATGTCTTTCACCACAGCATAAAGAACTTCACCAGGAGGACTTTAAACTGAATTGGAAGGGGGAGGGAGACAAAACTCGAAGACAGGTGAAGGCTTATGCACAATAAGAGGAACAGACAGAGCAGCTGTAATGGAGCCCAATAATAGTCTTCATAAAAATGTATGAAGGAAACCAGGCCATAAAGCACACAGTTTCCAGTGTCTATATATGAAGTCCAAGAGTATGGGGAACAAATAAGAACTGGGATAGGGATAACTGAAACTTGGTGGGATAACTCTCATCACTGGAATATGGCAATTAAAGGATAGAAAGAATAGAAAGGGAGGTGGGGTCCCAGTATATGTCAAAAATACATGTTCCTGACTAGAAATACAGGAAGATGGGCTTGGTTGTCCTATTGAGAATATCTGGATTAAAATTAGGGGAGTGGGTAAAAGGATGTGGTAGCTGAGATCTGCTACTGACTACCCAATCAAGGAAAAGATGTAGATGAAACCTCTGAAAAACAAATTGTAAGAATTTCAAAGAGATATGATGTAGTAGTAATGGATACTTCAATTACTCTGATATCTATTGGGAGCAAACATGGCCCTTCCAAGAAATTCCTGGCTTGTGTTGCTGATAATTTTCTCCTATAAAAAGTGGAAGAAGAAACTAGAGGATAGTGATCCTTGACTCAGTTCTGACCAATAGAGATGACTTAGTGGATGAAGTGGCAGTAAGGGAAACTCTGCCGGAAACTGACCATATTATATTTGAATTCTTGATTTCAAAGGAAACAAGTGCAGAGTCTGGCCACTCATGTAGAATGGATTTTAGGAAAGTCAATTTTAATAAACTCAGAACAATGATAACTAAGGTTCCATGACAGAATAGTCCAAGACGGGTGGGAGTATCTAAAAAAAGAAACTCTAAAAGCACAACTATAAAAAATTCCAACAAGAAAAAAAGGTAAAAAACAAAAAAGACCAATGTGTCTTCACAAAGTTATCAGAAGACCTGAAAACAAAAAAGGATGCATGTAGGAAGTGGAAGGAAGGTCAAGCCACAAAGGAAGAATACAGAAAGGTAGCAAAGCATTGCTTTATTTTAAAGAATATTCTCCTTTTTCCTTAATGGATAAGAAAGCTTATTTCCTCCTTAGATAAAACATCCAGCCTAATGAGTGCTTCTTCTGCTTTGCATATGTGCTACTCCTCATTGAAGAAAGGAGGAGGTAAGCATAGAGGACTTAGGTTGTTGTTTGGTGAGTCTCTTGGTCAGAGGAAGGGGAACATATTCTCCGTAAGAAAAGTGAAATTCCTACCTTGGATAGAAAGGAAAGGGAGAAGGAAAGAGTACAACTAGGGGGCTGGTATCAGTTTTACTTCTGAGCAAGTAATCAATATCAATATCCTGAAGTTGTCTGAGAAACAAATAGGCAACCAGTGTTTATCAGGGAGAATAGATGTAGTAGATGAATAGTCAACAGTGTTTTTGTGCCGGCTAATACTTCCAAGCCATATTCAGGGACCCTATGTAGGGTCTATTGCAATAGTTCAGACTATAGGATGGATCAGTGCGACCAGATTTTCTAGGACCAAGGAGACCATAGCTGGTGAACTAGCTGTTAGTGAAGTAGGCACTCATCGACACTGTGGCCATGTGAGCCACCAGTGACAGAGCTGGATCCAGCTGGATCAGTTTCAGTGGGATTTCCTCCCACATAAGTGCATGTAGGACTGCTGTAGCCATGAAATAAACATATGAGAGTTGAATAATAAACAGATGATGAAACAGGAAATTGCAGTAATATAGAATTATATAACCACCTTAGTTGTAACTTGTGTACTTGAAGGTGCACCTATGGCTTTACTTTTACCTTGCACACTTGTAATGAGCAAGCAAATGTTTTGTTCAGTCCATTTAAGATTGTCATTTTCTTGGCATTAACCAAGAAATATAGAGTACTTTCAACATTTGAGGAAAATATTTTAGAAGGACTTCACAAATTCACAAATTGGAAAGGACAAGTTTTGTCCTGATAGTCAAACAGTTATGATGTAAAGCAGATTCATTAAATCATAAGTACTTTAACCTTTTCTTGAAAGAACCAGAAGATTTAAAGATTTATAAAGAAATTTTTGCCTAAACTAGGAAATGACTCACATTTGACGTGTATTGAAATGATAATGCTGATTTCAACAGGCACTCTAAGAGCATTTTGCTCCCAGGAGAGTAATTCAGTTGTGGTTACCTCTTTGCATTTTGAATTTAACTTTCTTTCTAAGGCTTTTAATGTGCTGCTATCTGCCAAAACATGGCATAGCTACATAGACATGATCAAGCAAAATAACAGCCAGCAAAAAATGTTATTTAATAATTACAGACACTGAATCCACAATAAATATTCCTACCTGGCAGATTCAACAGATCACCGCCACCCAAACTTTGGCAGCTGTGAACATGAAAGCATAAATTTCTCAAAGATCTAAAACTGAACATTTCATTTATTCACTGGGAAGAGGAAAATAATGGGAAATGTAAATGAGTGTTCTGTGAAAATGTAACCGAAGCCTGATTCTATAGAACATACTTCTGATATTATATGCCACCCATCAAACTGCACACCACTAACAGGTGGTACTTGTGGTCCTGCCTGTCAATCAATTATATCTATTATCTTGGACATAGTTATATTAGGTACAACACCATGAGGCAGCTTCCTTTCTTAACAGGAAGCTAGGTCATAAAGCCTCCCTAGTTAAGTCTTTACTCCAGATAAGCAAAATGTAGATGTTTGTAGATGTGGGCCTATCAAGTGGAGCTAAGAAGAATTCTGGGATTTTTAGTCAAAAATCCAAATAGCACATACCTATTTCAGCCTTGTGATAACCCACGAGGGAGTATTTGACATTGTGCCAATTTAGCAGCTCATACTATTGAGCCCTACAGGAGACAGTAACTTAAGATTTTAGATATTGGTTTTGGGTTGTTTGGAGTAGAATCTGTCTACCTGCTTGATCTCAGATCAGCTGTGAAGAATTAGAGGACCCTCCATAGCAAACCTGGGGAACTGTAGGAGGGTATTAGGACTCCTGTTGAGCAGGTTACCTTTTTATAACCCACTTTGTAAGGAGTTATCCTGGAAGATTAGTTGTACATAGAAAACAAGATAGCTTATGTGTTTCACCTAGAACTCTTTTACTGGTTAATTACAGACCCCACTAGCTTAACAAAGGTTCACAGAATGATTACTTCAACACTCCTACTACTCTTTTAATTATCTGTACCTGAAGTGATAGATAACTATTAAGTACTTTGATCTTCAGGGTCTGCTTTACTGTGAAAATGAAAATTATGGTTTGTGCTACCACAGCTAAACTGAAAGGCTACATTTTAAACTGGGTAAAAACTAATTCTATTCCTATATGGTAGTTACATTGCCTTTGGTGCCCTAACATATGGGTACAGAAAAACGTAGAGGTGTACAGCTGGAACCAATCAGTGGCATAGAAATAGTGAAGACCCTAAGGGAGGTGAGCATGTCCTCTTGGGATTTGTTTTACTGAGGAAAAGAAAGCCAGAGAGTAGTATAACATGCACTCTGACTTTAAGAAAGCTGATTCTAGTAAGCTTAAGGAAATACTAGATGTGATCCTATTGTCAGAAATACTCAGAAAGAAGTGAGTGCATGAAGGATGGAAACTTCTTCAAGTTGAGAGACTCCAGACAGAACACCTGTCAATAAGCATCAGATCCAGAACATCAGATCTGATCCCATTGCTTCTGCTTCCATCTCCTAGCATATGAAGTTAACAGCATGGCAAGTGAGGAATTTGCTGAACTTTGCTTATCCAGGCATTTGCAGTTTCCCATTACTACTATATCTCTGCTTCTGAATGTTCAGCAATCTAGGAGGGCATCATCCAAATTTTCTGTCAGTGATGTTGCTGTTGTCTCTTTCAGCTTTGATTTTTCCCCAAACAACCTTCTCCAGCTTATGGATCTTGTTGCAACGAAACACATTTTTTACAATGATACTCCTCCAATTTTCCTGTTTAGCCTATTCTTTTTGCACAATTTATATCCTTCAGTTGCTACATTCCAATCAAGGGTTTCACTCCCTCTTTCCATAATGCCTATTAAATCATATCTGCTTTCCTGCATCAAGAGTTCAAGTTCTCAATCTTTTCCTATACTCTATGCATTGGCATAGAGCAGGGGTCTCCAAACTACAGCTCGCGGGCCACATCCGGCCTGCCTTGCCGTTTTATCCAGCCCATTTCCTTCAGCCCGTCCGTGCACGGGGGGGATCTGTGCATACATGTGGGGGGAAGGGGCGTGCATGTGTGCATGTATGCAGCCGCATGTATGTGCGCATGTTCATGTTCCTTCGGCCTTCAAATATGTTGAAAATATCCGGTGTGGCCCTCACGGTCCAAAGTTTGGAGACCCCTGGCATAGAGCATAGGAAAAGACTAGGAGGAGCTAGAACCTTTGATGCAGGAAAGCAAATATGCATTGGCATAGAGACATGTGAAATAATGGGTCATTCCCACCAGCTGCTTCCTTGTTGTCTTTTCCTTCCATTTTACTGTTCCAGTATTACAGTTCTGGTGCATCAAAGACATTCTTATCCCATGTACTTAGCATGCCTCTGCCCTGTGGAATACTGTCTCTTTCCCCTGCAAGATGCAGATGAATGCCCTCCTAATCAGGTTTACAAGGCTCCTGGCAAACATATTCTTCCCAACTGCTGTAATTGCACCACATTACTTGACAGGAGCCCTTCCTCATGGAAGTGCAGACTGTGGTCCAGGAAGCCAAATCTTTCCTTATGAAATGATATGCCCATCCAATTTTATTCTTGCTCCTCTTTCTGGGTCATAGCCAATGACAGAGAGATTTTTAAAAATAACATCTACCCTAAGATCCTTTGTTTTCCTACTCAGAACCTCTTGGTAGCTTGCAATAGGTTCAAGGCTGAATCTGGCAGCATCATTTTCTACATAGATCAGAAGGAAGGGATGATGATCAGTGAGCTTGAGTCTTTGCAAGCTCTCTGTCGTGCCCCGGATCCTTGAAGCAGGGGGAAAGCACACCTCCCACAACATCCTGTCAGCTCAAACTGCTGCCCTCTATGCTCCTCAAAAGGGAATCACCTAACACTACCACTACCACATGTCTCCTTCTCTTGTGGGAAGTGGTAGGAATCCTTCCACCCTCAGAATCCTCCACAACCATGTATGTGGTCTCTGTTATTTGCTACCCCTCTTCTACCAGTTCAGAATTACTGTCCACGGGGAGGGGATGATTCTGTTCTGTAGTTTCCAGGACACAGCTTGCTTCCTGATAGTCCTACTTCTCTGTGACATATTCCTCCAAGTTCTTGCCTCCTGTGTTTGCTACTCTTCCTCCCTTGAGGTAGCCCTTCCCACCACTGCTCCTTCAAGAGAGTCTGTTCAGCTGTATCCAGAAACATTTCATTTATCCCAGTGGTTCCCATTCTTGGGTCCTCAGATGTTCTTGGACTACAACTCCCAGAAATCCTGGCCAGCACAACTAGTGGTCAAGGCTTCTGGGAGTTTTAGTCCTAGAACATCTGGGGACACAAGTTTGGGAATCCCTGATTTTACCCTCATAAATGGAAGTTTGGACAGTGGTCTTCGAGCTGCTGTTCCTTCTTTTCTAGCAGGGCAACCAGTCTGCCCTTACTGCGGATGTAGGTTTCTATATCCTCAGATAGGAAGCCAAACATGCCACAGGATTTGCAGGTCACTGCCAAAGCTCCTTTAGCATCCATTTCTCTTGTCCTATTCAGGTGCTGAAACAACATTCTTGGTCTTTTTCTCAACTCTCATGCAAAACACCCACTTACTCTTGCTCAGTGGCTCTAACTGCAATTATACACTGGCAGTTGCTAGTTCCTTCCCCAATCAAGTCAGGACCTCTGGCTAGCATTATATGCCTAGAGCAGAGCCCATAGCAGCAAAGAAAGAAAGGGTCACCACCATACACACAGAATAAAAATACTAACCTCACCTTTTCATTGTTTCTTCCAACAATCCCCATGCAAAACGCCTCATTTAATAACTTTGTTCACTCCTCATACGTTTGCAAGGAGTATTGAGACCAGCCATGAGGGACATGTATGCGCCTTTTCTCCTGCTCTCAAAACCTGTCTATAAACAACTTCCGTTATCTCAAGTTTATGGCCAGTCCTTCAATTTTCTGAACAATATTGAGGAAGGAGAGGTTTGGCAAAGCTAAGTCATATGTACTGATGGCAGGGTAGGAGAGGAAGCACTGCAGTTTGGAGTTCTTCTTAATACTCTCTTTAAGAGAGTGACAGACTGGAAACATTGCTCTGTTCCCTTAGGTGGTAATGACAATTGGAATTGTCCTGACAGCAGTTTCATCCACATCATCAAGCAGCAACGTAAGTCAGAGGTCCTGCAGAATATGTTATAGGTTTGCTTCAAGCATACCTGCAAAGACTGGAAAGGATTAATACCCAAAGAAGGCAGTTTGTGATGTCAATGGTGATGCTACTGATAGCTCACAGGAATCAGCCAATCAAACTGACTGAATGATTTTGAATTAACAGCAAGCTTGTCCTTTGTCTCTTTCTCCAACCTTCCTCTTGCCCACTGGATATAAGGGAGAGTTGATCCTACCATAAGGGGAGATGAGGAACACCAAGATGTAGTGAGTGGAATAGAGGACAAAGTAAGCTAGTTGCATCAGGGGTTTGATTCTGTTTGATTGCATTTGTTTCCTAATTACATTGTTTTGGGTTTTTTTGGAATTTTAAAGTTTGCTCCCGAAGGTCTGTCTTTGATTTTTCTAACTTGCAGTAACTTTTGTTTGAATGTGTTGCACTCTGTCTTTGAGGATATAATAAAGCTTAGTTTCTACTTAGAATTAATCCAGCCTGTCCATCACCTTCTGCTTGGTTCACATACCAAATAATTCCCCTATTAAGGAAAGAGGAGATTTATTTATTTATTTATTTATTTATTTATTTATTTATTTATTTATTTATTTATTTATTTATTTATTTATTTATACCTTGCCTTTCTCCTTAAGGCGGCTAAGTTAAGCAAATAACTAGGTTTGGAGTTGGGGTTTTTAAAATTTTGTTTATTTTATTTCTCATCTCCAGGGAAGAAGACAAAATCCACAGCAGAATTCTTCTCATCTGCTGTTAAGTGAGGCTCTGTTCATCTTGAATGGATGAAGGAGAGAGAGGTGGTGACAACTACTACTTTAACGTGAACTCCCCCATCAGCTTTTCATAGAATGTCCGGTCCGCTGCTGAGCTCTTCGGCAGCGTGGAGTCGCCATTGTCCCATTCCCGGGATAACGCGAGACTGGGTAAGCTCACAGGGAGAGATGAGAGAGATGACAGAGTATTTAAGCTAAGACTCCTCCTACCTTCTGCCTCTTCCTTTTCGGCAGTTGGAGAAGGTGGACAGAGTGCTGCTTGGAGGAGATAATTGTTGCTGCGTCACAGTGGCCAGACGCCATTTTGGATGGGGGTTTTGCATCGGCGCCCCCCCCCCACGGTTTGATTGTCAGGCTTCGGCTTGGACTCTCAGAGCCTATTGCCCGACGCGTTCTTAATTACTTGTTTTTTTAAAAAAGGAAAACAGAAAGGGAAAGGCAGGGAAGGAGGCGTAGGACGGGGTGCGGCGCAGCCGTTAGGCCAGGCTTGCACGCCCGCTTAGCCTGCAAATAATAGTGACAGAAGCATTGCTGTACGCAGATAAGTAATAAGTAGGAAGGATCAAAAAGAAAGAGGGAAAAGAAGTGAAATTGAGGCATTTTATTAAAAAAGTGGACGTTTGTGGGCGCGCGTTCAACACCCCACCTCCACCTTTCCCCCCCCCCCACCACCAATTTTAGTAGTTCGATAAGCGTTTATCAATTTAGGTAGAACTGACTTCTTAGGATTAATATTATAGTTGTTTTATTCAATTAATAAGCTGCCTAGAGTGGTCACAATTGACCAGATAGGCAGGGTATAAATGAAATAAATAAATAAATAAATAAAATAGTTGATGTTAAAGGGGGGTGTTCTGCGTCTGGATAAGTTCCTATTGCATTAGTGTCTGCTTTAGTTTATTGGACAAGCTGCTTTCTGTTGAGCATTAATTTGGCTTTATTATCAGGACAGACTTCATTAATTTGCTGTTGTTTCATCGGGGTTTGTTAAAAATATTGCTCATATTAATTCATTGGTTAATTCATGATATTATAGTCTTTTAAGTATAATAGATTCACTGGATTAATAGTTTGATTTATAATTCATTATAGTAGAGTCTATTGGTTATATTTACATATTTACAGGATTAATATTTAGGCTTAGATAATTCATTATAGGGTAATATTTGAATCATAATTAATAATTACAAGAATAGCATACTTGGACTTGGCTGGCGGAACTAATATTCAGCTATTGAGTAGTTTAGCTTTATTTCCTGTTGTTTTACTGGTTTAGTTTGCCTGTGCAATTGGCCTTAATTTGTTTCTACCAGGGGACTGAAAGTTAGTTGCTGCCACTAGGGGGGTTCAGTGCAAGGTTTGTTAATACTGGGACTGCAGAGCAGTACATAGACTGCAAGTGTCAAGTGGTAAGGATATAGAACATACTATAAATAGCAGCAGTTGGTAGAATTATTGTACTGCAAGTTATTCTTGCAGAGTTGGTTTAGCAAGGGGACGAGTCTGTAGTGCTTTAGTAATTGTTTCAGGTCTTGCATTCAGAACCAAACATGTCCTCAAAAAAGGGACGGGGGCAAGAAGGGCAAGCAGCCTGCCAAAAAGAGGGTTGCCCCACCAAGTTTCCCCGCCTCAATCATCTTCGGATGAAGAGGCGTGGCTGATATGGCAGCAACTGTAAGAAAAGATTGCAGCATTGGAGGCTGAGCAAGCAACTCAATACAGTGGAACCTCTACTTGCGAACTTAATCCGTATTGGAATGCTGTTCTTAAGTTGAAACGTTTGTAAGTAGAGGCAAAATTTCCCATAGGAATACATTGAAAACCATTTAATCCATTCCAGCTGTTTTTCGTTCTTATCTAGAGGCGCTGTTCTCAAGTAGAGGCATTAGTTCCCATAGGAACTAATGCAAAGCCGGTTAATCCGTACTCTACCACTAGGGGGAGAATTTTTTTTTTTAACCTAAGATGACCTAAGGTTTAAAAAGGGGCAGGAAAGTTTTTTTTTCCGGTTCGTATCTTGGAGCTCCGTTCACAAGTAGAGGCAAAATTTTGCGAACGGAGCTGTTCGTAAATTGGATCGTTCGTAGCTAGAGGTTCCACTGTATGCCTCGCTGGTTAGTGTGCCACAACCTCGCCGTTCTGCCAGAGACGCTAGGAGCCACAGGAAGGCTAAACTTAAGGATTTGGCAGAAAACTTATTATCATGCTTTTCTGCCTTAGAGGAGGATCGTGCAGCTGTACGACTGTCCGGGAAAGGGACTACTGCTTCAATGGTTGCACCACAGAGTGGGCGTGAGGAGGATGAGCAAGGTATAGGATCCTCCGAACCTGAAAGGCCGGTCGCTGCGAGGCAGAAAATGTGTGACGAAGAACAGGAAGCCATCTGGGTGGAAGACAGCGAACCATCAACATTGGACGTCACGCGTGAGTTAGAGACTGCACAACACACAGTGACACCAATGCCAGTTTGGCCTTGGCCGTTTAGTGGCCAGTTTAACACACCAGCTCACATTCCACATGGCATGCAGGGCCCGAATGTCGGTGATTCCCAGTGGCCGAGTACTAGTACCCCTTTAGCTTCCTGGGCTTCCCCGTACACGCAGGCATTTTCTCCTGCATTCTTTGGCCCAACGCCGGGAATATGTGTATGGCCATATCTGTCAGTACTGGATACGGGCTATAACACAGTGTTTCTGAATGCGTTGCCTTTCAAGGATCGCGCCATGCCTCTAGGTGATCACCTAGCACTGGCAACTAAGGAAAAAAATTTGAAAAGGAAAGCATGTAGACCTATTCAAACTCCTCAATAAGAAAGTAGAAAAGAAGGATGTTGATAAGGAAGACGAACGGGAGAAGGAAAGACGTAGAAGGCGTAAGCCAGATAGGACCTGGGCCAATTGGTTACCAGGATTTATCATCTATGCAGGGGTGATTGTGAGAGCGCAGCCCTGGAGGGCGCTGGCTCTCTTCCAGTACTTAGATTTGATTTACTGAGCATATGTAGACTTTGCGGGCCTGGTTGACATATAATGAATCGTTCCGTATGCGCAGTGCGATTCGTCCAAATTTGCGCTGGGATGAGCCGTTGCCAGGCCTCTGGCTGCAGGTTATGACTCCAGCTCGACCTAACCCCGGAGAACGGTTCGACAGTGGTCACCTGATCCGTAAACAGGGCGTGAATGTAGGTTCCCGTGCCGGCACGGGGCAAGCGGTTCAACCCCACTTTCTCTGTTGGGATTACAATGTCAAGGGAACATGCTCATGCAAGGGATGTAGATTCCAGCATGAATGCTCGGTGTGCGGGGGTCAGCACCCCAGCACATCATGCTTTCGAGCCAGAGCACAGAGGAACGCCGCCAAGGATGCTGGAGGTAATAAGAAGGCGCCCGGGGGAGGGGATCCCCCTGGCAAAGGGCCCCAGCCCAATTAATTTAGAGATACTGGGAGACTGGTTCTGCGAACAGTAGACGCCCAATATTTGTTGGAAGGTTTCACGTTCGGTTTTAGAATTCCAGCAGTGGGCGAGCGTAAGGCATTCTTTGCAAAGAACTTGAAGTCCGTAAAGGGCATGGAGAGTATTGTTCATGACAAAATTAGAAAGGAAGTATCTGAGGGTAGGGTGCTAGGACCTTACCAGCATCCCCCATTAGAGAACCTTCATGTATCACCCTTGGGTGTTGTACCCAAGAAGAATCAAGGGGAGTTCAGGCTTATTCACCATCTGTCTTACCCAGAAGGGGAGTCAGTGAATGATGCTATACCACAGGAGATATGCACGGTGCGCTATATCTCTTTTGACGAGGCAGTGCGCATGGTGCACAGATGCGGACAGGGGACGGAACTAGCGAAATGCGACATTAAGTCAGTGTTTTGTATTCTTCCAGTCCATCCGTTAGACTTTGACCTCTCAGGTTTTTATTTTCAGGGTTATTACTATATATATAGGGCCCTGCCAATGGGATGTTCTGTCTCCTGCTCTGCGTTTGAGCGGTTCAGTTCATTTTTGGAATGGAAGCTCAGATGCAGAGTGGGTTGCAGAAGCACCGCCCATTATTTAGACGATTATCTTTTCTGTGGAGCAGCCCACACTGGACAGTGCGCGTTTATCCTAGAGACGTTTCAGTCATTGGCACGAGAATTGGGAGTACCCTTGGCTGAAGAAAAAACTGAAGGGCCTGTGACTTCACTCACTTTTTTAGGGATTGAGCTTGACACTAGGCAGCAAGCTTCTAGGCTACCAGAAGATAAACTAGTGGCACTTAGGGACAGGATCCAGCTTCTGTTAAGAAGCAAGAAGGTGTCCCTGAAAGAGCTGCAGGAGATAGTGGGCCATTTAAATTTCGCCTATAGGGTAATTGCCCCTGGCCGTGCGTTTCTACGCTGTTTATGTGAGGCCATGAAGGGACTGCATCGCCCTTTTCATAGGACAAGGGTAACCAGGGGTATGAAACAGGACCTACAAGTATGGAGTCAGTTTTTAGCCGAATTTAATGGGGTGTCCTTTTGGAGGTCGGAACTGCAATTCCAGGCGGAATTTCAGGTGCAGACCGATGCAGCTGGATCTCTAGGCTTTGGAATTTATTTTAAGGGAAGATGGTGTGCCGGGCTATGGCCTGAAGAATGGCACCAGCAAGGTATCACGAGGGACCTTACTTTTTTAGAATTTTTTCCGATTGTAGGAGCCTTGTGGCTGTGGGCGCATGAATGGGCTAATATGTCGGTACGCTACAATCAGGCGGTAGTTCATATTGTGAACAACCTTACATCACGCTCAGAACGTGTTATGGCACTCGTGCGTGCATTTACGTTGCGTGCATTGAGGTTCAATGTTTTGATCCATGCTAAGCACATTCCAGGTCTGGATAACAGCCTGACCGATGCCCTATCACGCCAACAGATCACTCGGTTCAGGGAGTTAGATCCAGGAGCCAACGAAGTTCCGGAGATGCTTCCAGCAGAGGTCTGGCAAATTGGTGCCTTGATGCGGAACGAGCAATAGGCTTGGCCTTGGCTCTGAGGATATGGAAAGCCTACCGGGCAGTGAGTATAGAATTCCAGGAGTTTAGAAAGACTGTGGGGCTGGAATTGAGTTGGCCTGCCCCTGTTGAACACCTTCAGCAGTTTCTAGTGTTTCTCCATAGGAAAGGTTTAGCCCCAGGTTCCATCCAGGGTAAGTTGTCAGCTTTAGCCTTTCATGTTAGGATTCACGGGTATCAGGACTACACCGCTGACCTTCATATCAAGAAAATGATCAAAGGCTGGAATAAAGAAAGGGGTCGTGTTAGGGACTCGAGGACACCAATATCCCCGGCATTGTTGGAGAAGATATGTCAAATGTGGCCTCTTATCTGCAGGGACGCATATGAAGCTGTGTTGTTCCAGGCAGCTTCACTGTTGACATTTTTCGGTATGTTGAGGATTAGTGAGGTCGTAGCATCAGGTAAAGGGGACGCATCAAAAGTGACTTTACAATTGCATGATGTGGCAATAGAGGAGAATACTGTGTGGGTACATATTCGCCGATCCAAGGCAGATCAGCGGGGCGAAGGAGCGGACCTGACCCTGGGTCCTTGTTCGGTGGCAAGTCTTTGCCCTGCAAAAGCAATAGGTAATTATTTACGAGTTAGAGGACAGGGCCAAGGATATTTTTTCATACATGAGGATGGAACCCCTTTGACAAAATATCAGTTCTGGAAAATGACTGATTTGGCCTTAAGCAGAGTAGGGGTCCAAGGTATGAAGTTCGGAACTCACTCATTTAGAATAGGAGCAGCCTCAACGGCAGCTGCACTAGCTATCATCCTGATGACATCAAGCGTTTGGGGTGTTGGTCATCTACCACCTATCGTAGATATGTAAGAACACTCCCTCACATCTAGGCAGGTGCGTATTTTGTCTTGCAGGTCCGCTCTTACAGGAGAGTCGGTGGCAGGTAATGATAGTGGGCCACAGCTTCGTTTTTTTGAGCTGCGAGATATGCTGCTCAGTCGGAGTGGGGGAGCGATTTGGGTCTCTCAGACAGAGCCCAAATTGTGTGGAGAGGGATCCACGGACTGTTATGGAGCCAGTTATGCAGAGTGTCTGCATTCGGCATGCAACCCCTAGATGTCTTATTATACATCTGGGAGGTAATGACCTGGCAAAACAAGGCGGCAAGGCCTTGGTTTTGGATGTTATTCAAGACCTCAGATGGCTGAGGGCGACGTATCCCAAGATGAGTACTCTCTGGTCCACGATCATCCCTCGGCTTGTTTGGCGTGATGGGTGCCAGGTTCAGCGTGTTAACACCGCAAGGAGGCGGGTTAACAGAGAGGTTGTAGAGCTGTATGCGATGGCCTTGGATCGGTGATTGGTCATCAGGAGATCCGTGCTGACAGGCCCGAGCTCTTTCGTCAGGATGGAGTACGCCTCTCCGACAGAGGTTTGGAAATATTTTTGGCTGATATCAAGGGGGGGGCTGCTTTTGGAGCTTGAGAGGCTCGATGGCGGGCATGGGTCTTAAGCGTAGCTTGCCCCTTGCCGTGGTGGGTAGTGCGGATATAGCAGGTTTCGGTGAGTCCCCTCACAAACACAGGTAAGGTATAGCTCATCTGATCTCCCAGCGCTGCGGATCGTGAAATTACAGTGCTTGGGGGAGAAGATCCGCTGCGGCCGCTCCCGGACCAACAGTCAACAAGAAGAAGGGGACTTGAGGTCCGGGGGTGGTCAAATTTGGGCCGGATGGGTTCTCGCTGTCTTCACAACTGCGAGATCTTGGGGCTCGGGACTCGCCCATAGTTTGGTAGGGGTCCGTTGAGACCCCTCTGCAGAACCTGATTCTGCACTATTTATTTTATTTTATTTATTTTATTAGATTTCTACCCCGCCCATCTAGACTACAGCAGGAGCCCCCTTTTTTCCATAAAGGATAAATTTGAATATTCAATAAAGTGTGGCCCATGTTTATTCCATAACAGTTGTCTCGTGTCTTATTCCGGGGTAAGGGGAAAAGCCAAAATTAAAGCCAGACAAGACAGAGAATAAGATGGACGTGGGTATTCAGTGTGCTTCAGAAGGGTTGCACTCCCTTTGAGCAATCATGTTTAGAGCTTGGAAATCCTCCACCAAGTGGTGACAGTGCTCATGGTGAAGAGAAGCATGCTCGTACCACTGTATTTATGCATCAGCAACAATTGTACCAGAGTGAGTCTGATCTGTCAACAGTTGCCCATGCCTCAATTATGTCATTCATTTATAAACTATTCTAAATCACTCAATGTGGGAACGTCTTTAAAGAATATCTGGGAACTGTAGCTGGTGCAAAATCCTAGCCTATTCATGGTATCATGATCACAGTGAAAGGTCAGCAAAGGTGGCCAATTATTTTACATGTTCAATTCAAGCAGCTGATTTTAACACTAAACCTCTAAATGGCATACAGTCTGCCTGTCTGAGGGACCACCTGTATTGGCATGAATTTATGAAGATCAACAGAATGGTGATCAAGCTAGAACCTTTGTGATAAGGCAGGTGTGACATTTAAATCTATTGAAAGTAATGTTCCCTCTAAGCTGTGTGGGTGCACGGTCATGCAGCACTGCATTGGTGCTGCATGACCGTGTTGCCACCCATTTGGTTCCAGTCGCGCTGGCGGAAATTAGAGGGAACGTTTGGTTGGAAGTGATCAGATGCAACTAAGCATACTCTCAAGAGGATGTGTGTCTTTGCATGGGGAAGAGTAAACAGAAAGGATCTCCTAGACTGTCCTTTACCTGCTCTGACATGTGCTGGCCATCTTTTGAATTCAGATTGCTATTCTTATGGTTGCTAATCCATAAGATTCTTCTTCCCTCTCACATCTTTTTCTTATCCCTTCAAAGAGGAGCTATCTTGACTTTGTTCTCCAGCAATGATGGAGGCAGACATGGCTCCTGATTAGACATGGGCCATTCGTATTGGTATCTCTGGGGATATGAATAAAACCTGGAACATGACCACAGGTGTCATGGGAGCCAAATTCCCCCCACCCAGAACCAGCCGGCCCACTCACTGGGCTTCACACAGTGCAGGGGTCCTTTGTCATTGTCACACCAATCACGACAGGAGCCCAGAGGGCTTTCCTCACCTCCCTATGCAGCTGACCACTTCAGTGAGGAGGCAGTACAGGGAGTCTCCCCACTCAGCTCATCAGTGGTCAGCTACTCAGGGAGGCGGGGAAAGCTGTCCAGGCTCCTGCCACAATTGGCACAATGACAATGGACCCCAGCACCACACATAGCCTAGTGAGTGGACCAGCCAATTCTAGGGGAGGGAATTGCCCCACCCCACCCCGCGGTCGTATCCCCGGAGATAAGAATACAAATAGCTCATGTCTATTCCTGATGTCTCCAGCTTAGCTAGATTCCATTAAAAAAGGGGAAGTGAGCTTGGATAATCATCCCAAGTTAAAATGGCTAAATTACTTATGCAGCATACATTGCTCTTGTATGGCTGCATGAGTCCTCTCCCACAAATCTAGATATGTAATCAAAATCCCCAAATCTGTTGGGGTTTTTTCATTGTTCTGATTGTATGATTTAGAAATTAGTGGTCATTATTCTAGAGGAAAATGAAACCATAAGTCACCTTCCAAAGATGGTGACTTATTGCTTAAATGTCATCAATTAATATTAGTTCATTAAATACCTATTGTTGCTTTCTCCCAATTTACTGTCACATTTTATCTTGAACACTGTCCTCGTGCTATGCCAGGCTTATTCAGTTCTTCAACCATGCTAAACGTTGTTCTTATACTTCACTCACCTGCACACTAAGATGATTCCATTCCTTCACAAGAATTCTCCCCAGTGTCATTACTTTTATCGGTTGCTGCAGCCCATTTACAGTGTGATAATAAAACATGGTCTCTTTCTCAGAGATTGTAAGCTTGAACACAGTCTGCCCATCAACAGCTTTCTCCACCACACACCTTTGGAAACAAAAAGGAAGAAAAATCAAAGTCAGGTTCCATAAAAGTAGTGGGGTTGTATTACCCAACAATAGGAAGGTCAGGACAGGAGAGATCTAGCCCACTGTGGGCAAATATTTATAAAGCTGGGCTGAGTTTTAATTGAGGATAA
Organism: Intellagama lesueurii; assembly: GCA_037013535.1. NCBI lineage: Eukaryota > Metazoa > Chordata > Lepidosauria > Squamata > Agamidae > Intellagama > Intellagama lesueurii. The sequence continues at coordinate 321,498,278 of JBAJHW010000001.1, read as the reverse complement.
AGGCAGCCTACGGATAATGCATGTTAAGCTAACATCACTGCCAAGGGCAGGTCTGATTTCTACCATGAACATTGCATCAATCTACACACCAATATGGCTCAGATTTTTTGTAAATATTTTGTGTCCTAGAAAAAGCAAGAGTAGCTTGGGTGACCACAAGAGAAACCCCAAAGTCCACTGTCTCTCCACTCATCCCATGTATAAAGCCACTTAGATTGGCAGGGAGATGTGACTTGAACACTGGTTGTGAGGATAGCTCAATGGTTTAGGTATCTGCCTGTGGAGCCAGAGGTTGAGTGTGTGATTCCCCACTGTGTGTCCTTGATCCATAGGGGTACCTTCCAGCTCTGCAGTTCTAAGATTGTTATCAACAGCATTCTCCACCACGTCAGAGAGCAATAGGCCATCTGGTATGGGTGGGCACAGAAAGCGCATGTGGTATGCCTCTCCAAGAACTAGCCCCACCCCCTAAGACCTGCTGCCATTGGGTGCCTCTTTCGGCCTAAGATCAGCTTCTGATTTTGCCCATAAGTTTAACCAATCTCATGTTAAATGAGTGTGCTCAGGGTTTAGAGCCTTTAAAACTGGTTGATGACAATGTAATCGATTTGATGTATAATTGCATGGACATGTGGACATGTCCACGAAAGCTTACATTAAAATATAATAGTTGGTCTTTAAGGCGCCACATGTTTTTGTCTCTTTGTTTTGTTGTGTTTCTTTGGATTTTGCCTGCATATACTCAGTATAGGCAATCTTACTCACTCTGAGAGTCTGCATGCAGTGCCAAGTGGCAGATGGGGGAGGGAGGAACATGCATGCATGCACACATTCACCTCAATATACACAGAAGGAGAACTTTGAAACTGTTCTCTCTGTCCACTAAGATTATTGATAGGCTGTCCCTGATGAGAAGGAGGGTTTCTGGGCTTATTATCCTCACTGTTGCTAGCATCAAGGAAACAACAATTTCTATCAGCTTTGCTGGGGAGGAGGGTGAAGACATGTAAGCCTCTCCCCATTCCCACCAGTCCTGATGCAGAGATCACTGCACTACTGGCAGTGTAACGATAATGATGTGTATAAGAATCACAAAGGCAATGGAGTGATGCACTCTTGCAGTGTCCGGAAAGATGCTCTTCCCTTAGTAATTAACAGCTGCAAGGAAAAGGTGATGTCTGCTCCAGAATTAAAATATTGGGAGAAGATTTAATGCCACTCACCCTCTCAGCAACCATCATGCAGAGAGATAACTTTGGGTTGTACATCATGAGTCCCCAAGCATTGCACATAAGCTGCTTGTTGCCCATTTACGATATACACAGTATTCATAACCTCACAGTTTGATTGACGCAGAACTTGAAAGTATTTCATTTACTTACTTTTTTATTTATAGTATTTGTTCTTATGCCCACCAGAATATATAAATATGTAGTATATCATCACAGATGAAACATATATATATGGTTCAAAGATATATGGCAGGTAGATAGTAGTGGCTACAGCAGAGTCCTATCTCCTTGTTTTTCAGTGGGACATGGTCATGATGATAACCATTGACACGTTTGCCACTAATCACTTTTAATCAGATAAGATAAATTGAGTTAGACCATTACTCCCTTTCAGTAATGATTTTGATCCCATCAGTGTTTGTCAACAGAGTTTTGAAGCAAAACAGGCAGTCTGCAAGTTTACTAAAATGCATTTCTTAACATATTGCCAATTCGGTTTGCATGTAAACATGTTAGTTTTTTGTTAACAAATATTTGTCAGAAGACACAGCCAAGTAGAAAAATATTTAGGAACTGGATTTACCCAGTTCCTGGATAAACAATAATTAGATAATCCAGGGTTTATTAATTTTGCTTATCTAAAAACAAATATCCCCACATGTGGAACCCCACAGGTGTGATGACTTTTACAAGGGAAGTGACCTTGATATGTAGCACTTTAAAATATTGGAAGTTTTTGCAAATGTGTGGTTTACAACTTTATTATCATGACACTAAGGCACATTAGACCTCAAATGGCATAACTGTATCAATTCTTCCTTAGCTTTTTTTTTCTGGCTAAGACATAACTATTCTTCTTTAAATTGCTTCTCTTTGTAAAAGCTAAGCCTTTTCTTAGATAGGAAAACATTTGGCAATAGCACCTGTAAATATTTTTTTTTAATTGAGAAGTGACTCGATAGCAAGAGAAATGATACTAGAAATCTTCCGAGGCACATTAAGACAAGAACTGTCTTTACATCCTTTATGTTTTCTTTCGACATGCTGTTCAGCAGCAATGGGACAGTGCATTCCTTATTGCAGTGTAACTGATTTTACTGTATTTGTACAGAAAGACCCTGAAAAGCATTAACAGGAAGTGTGCATGAGTAAAAAAATTATCAGATCCTAAGACCATGAGGTGCATATTACCAACGGTGAAAAGTGTGAGAAAGTTTTTTGTCTTTTTATATGTCAATTTTGCATAAATGTCTTCCATTCTTGGTAAATGCTTTAAATTACCTCCCTAGGGAAACACATTCCAGAATCAGAAGTAGAGGTGTGCATGGTTTTCAGACAAGTGTGCATGGTTTTCAGACAGACTAAATTGGGGCTGTTTGTGCATATTTGAGGCAATCTTGGGAAACAGGGAAGAGCCAGAGGAACTCATGGGGCAGAGTAGCACTCCCACAGATCCCTTGTGTTAAGTCCTGCATTTGTGGCATTAAAAATGTTAAAATAAAAAAAGCTCTATATGAATGAAAGTTGGGAACAAGGAATCAAGGTGTCAACACAAAATAAGGAAGACACTGAGCAAGCACCAAAGAAAGAGACTACTATGCCCTCCAAAGAAGCCCAAGACTTCTATTAAGGGTCTCAGAGGGAGGTCACCAGGCAGCAGTAACTGTTCTCTGCATGTTTAAAGCTGAGATTACAAAGTGAAGAAATTCCATTAGTGTAGCATATAGAATAAAGCTGAAGAAGAACCCTAAAAGAATTGTTGTGGTAAAATACAATTCAAACAACACTCCTGATGAACTTAAAGTCCACATAAGGAACAGATTTTCATTACTACGTTCAACTGACTGTGAACCAGAAGAACTGTGGATTGAAATGAGAGATATTGTTAAGGAAGAACACAAAAAGACCATCCCTGTAGTAAAAAGGAAAGAAAAACCTAGATGCATGATGGAAGAAACACTTAAAATTGTAAAGGACAGACAAGCAGCAAAAGTAAAAGATAACAGAAATCAGAGTCACAACCTTGAATGCAGTTTTTCAGCAAATGTCACACAGAGACAAAGAAAACTACTACTACAATCACTGCAAAGAAACAGAGGAGAACAACAAAAGGGGAAAACAAGAGATCTCTTCCAGAAGATCCAAGAAATCAAAGGGAAGTTTAATCCTAAATTAGCAATGCTGAGAGACCAACAGGGAAACACATTATCTGACAAAGAGAAATTTTTTTAAAAGGTGGAAATAGTATACTGAAGATCTATACAGAAGAGGCCCTTTCCTGAAGAGGAAGCTAAGGGAGAAGGTGAGCTGTGTTTGGGAGGACATTTTATTTGGTGAGGTATTTTCTTCTAGGCTGACCTTTATTCTCCCTGACCGCTTGGTCTGAGGGGACGGGGTTTTAGCTTTAAATGCGTGCGAACAGAAGATCTGAGGGAGAATAAAGGTCAGCCTAGAAGAAAATAGGTAAAGGTAAAGGTTCCCCTTGACATTTAGTCCAGTCGTGTCCGACTCTAGGGGGCGGTGCTCATCCCCGTTTCCAAGCCATAGAGCCAGCGTTTTGTCCAAAGACAGTTTTCGTGGTCACGTGGCCAGCGCGACTAGACACGGAATGCCGTTACCTTCCCACCGAGGTGGTACCTATTTATCTACTTGCATTTGCATGCTTTCGAACTGCTAGGTTGGCAGGAGCTGGGACAAGTGACGGGAGCTCACTCCATCGCGTGGATTCGATCTTACGACTGCTGGTCTTCTGACCCTGCAGCACAGAGGCTTCTGCGGGTTAACCCACAGCGCCACCACATCCCTTTGAAGAAAATACCTCACCAAATAAAATGTCCTCCCAAACACAGCTCACCTCCTGCCTCAGCTTCCTCTTCAGGAAAGGGGCTTGGAGCTTCGGCTCGCACGCATTTAAAGCTAAAACCCTGTCCCCTCAGACCATGCGGTCAGGGAGAATAAAGGTCAGCCTAGAAGAAAATACCTCACCAAATAAAATGTCCTCCCAAACACAGCTCCCCTCAGACCATGCGGTCAGGGAGAATAAAGGTCCGCTGCTCGCTGGAAAGTTTTAGGGGTAGGATCAGACTTCCGCACTATTAGGGAGCAGGCCGGGTAGGTGGGGCTTGACAGCCTTGGAAGGCAGCCCGTCTAGGAGAAGGAAAATTCTGATTTCAAACCTCCACTGCCTTGTGGCTATATCCACTGATGGAAAAGGCTTCAGGAGTAAACCTCGAGGCAAAATCCGGAGCCGGAGTCCCAGAGGCAGTTCGTGTCGTTCTGGCAACTCCTGCGACGTCGCTGGAACCAGTTGTATTTGCTCTTGCCTTTCCATTGGACTATTTCAGGGACATGGAGAGGGGGGATTTGCTGCTTGGCTAACAGCCTATCCTCCATATTATTTTACCCAGGCTTCGTGCTCTGGAGAGGACACTCCAGCTTCGCATACAGCGTCAAAATAACATGGGAAGTAGCAGTTACCAGTTATAAGTCTTTGCTCAATTGGCGTAGAGCATGACGCCAGGAGCTACTTCTGATGGTGGGAGAGGTCATTGCACCTCACTAGGTAGCTACCGCCCGCCATAAGCTGGGCAGTCCCCAGCCAGTAAGGTGCTACCTCGCCACGGTCTGTTAACCTCACGGGGTGCGTGGGGTTTAGGGTGAAAGCCGACAAGCAGATCGATAACCCTGCACCATGCAACAATCATAAGTAACGTCTGCCCTAAAGTTGGGCACCTGGAATGTTCGGACAATGACCCCTGGCTTTTCTGACGACCTGCAGGAAATAGACGACGTGTGCAAGACAGCTGTCATCGACATGGAACTGAGTAGACTGCAGATGGACATTGTTGCCCTGCAAGAGACGAGATTGCCAGACATGGAATCTGTCAAAGAAAAAAACTTCTCATTCTTCTGGCAGGGAAAACCATTGAATGAGACCAGGGAATATGGTGTTGGCTTTGTGGTCAGAAATACTCTGATGAGATCCATTGTTCCACCTACTATGGGGAGTGAAAGAATCCTGTCTCTGCAGCTCCACTCATCAGCGGGACCAGTCACCCTCATTAGTGCATATGCACCAACACTGTCGGCCACAACAGAAGTCAAAGACAAATTCTACGACGATCTGGCAGCTACTATCAAAAAAGTCCCCGAGAGAGAGCCACTTTTCATTCTCGGAGACTTTAACGCTAGAGTTGGTGCTGATCACAATTCTTGGCCCACTTGTCTAGGCCGTTTTGGCATTGGGAAGATGAACGAAAATGGCCAACGCTTGCTGGAGTTTTGCTGTTATTATGGTCTTTGTGTCAGCAACACGTTCTTTAATACGAAGCTTCAACACAGAGTTTCCTGGAGACATTCAAGATCGAAGCATTGGCATCAGCTCAATTTGATCCTCACTAGACGTTCTAGCCTTCCTAGTATTACGATCACACGCAGTTACCAGAGTGCTGATTGCGATACTGATCACTCCCTGGTGTGTAGTAGAGTAAAACTGCGAACAAAGAGATTGTATCACACGAAAAAGGAAGGAAGACCATGTATTGACATCAGCAAGACTCGCGATCAAAGAAAAGTGGAGGAATTTGCCCAAGCGCTTGAGGAAACCCTTCCAGGCCCGGCTGATGCAAATGCACCTGAATGATGGGAACATTTCAAGAACACTGTTTATAACACCACCTTGTCCACATTTGGCAAGAAGACCAAAAAGACGGCAGACTGGTTCGAAGCCCATTCGGAGGAGTTGATGCCAACCATCAAGGATAAGAGGAGAGCTCTAGCAGTATACAATTATTGGCTTCAGCTCTGCTCTCAGATACAGATAGCAGAGGACACAGCAAGGAAATGTATGATGGTATCAAGCAGGCTTTAGGTCCAATACAGAAGAAATCTGCTCCCTTGAAGTCTGCTACAGGCGTGATCATCCAGGACCGAGCACAGCAGATGGAATGCTGGGTGTAGCACTACTCTGAGCTATATTCCAGAGAGAATGTAGTAACCGAAGAGGCACTAAATAACATCGAGTGCCTGCCTGTCTTGGAAGAGTTGGACAGCGAACCAACTTTAGCAGAAAAAAAGTGGCCTTGGATTCCCTCGCTTCCGGCAAGTCACCTGGGAAGGATAACATCCCTGCTGAAGTGGTGTAAAGAGATCATCACCGCCGAGCTGTATGAAATCTTTTATCTTTGCTGGAGGGTACCACAGGACATGAAGGATGCAAACATTGTCACACTGTAAAAGAATAAAGGAGACAGGGGCAACTGCAATAACTACCGTGGCATCTCTCTTCTCAGCGTTGTAGGGAAGCTGCTTGCCCGTGTTGTCCTGAAGAGACTCCAGGTGCTTGCAGACAGAGTCTATCCAGAATCACAGTGTGGATTTCGAGCTAATAGATCCACCATTGAAATGGTATTTTCCCTCAGACAGTTGAAGGAAAAATGTAGGGGAAAATGACAGCCACTCTTTGTGGCCTTCATAGATCTCACAAAGGCCTTTGATTTGCTTAGCAGAGACGGCCTTTTTAAAATACTTCCCAAGACTGGATGTCCACCTCGACTCCTTAACATCATCAGGTCCTTTCATGAGGAAATGAAGGGCACTGTAGTTTTTGATGGCTCAACATCAGATCCCTTTGGCATCCAAAACAGAGTGGAACAGGGCTGTGTCCTCGCACCGACCCTGTTTGGGATCTTTTTTGCTGTCATGCTGAAGCACGCTTTTGGAACTGCAACAGAAGGTGTCTATCTCCGGAATAGATCAGATGGAAAGCTCTTTAATCTCTCTAGATTGAGAGCGAAGACCAAAGTCCAACTGAAATGCATGCGGGACTTCCTCTTCGCCGATGATGCAGCCATTGTTGCCCACTCTGCTGAAGACCTCCAACAACTCATGAATCGTTTTAGCAAGGCCTGCCAAGACTTTGGACTAACAATCAGCCTGAAGAAAACACAAGTCATGGGCCAGGGCGTGGACTTACCTCTATTACCATCTCCAACAAGAATTGGAGGTTGTTCATGACTTTGTGTACCTTGGCTCAACAATCTCTGACACTCTCTCCCTAGATGTCGAGCTGGATAAACGCATTGGCAAAGCAGCTACCATGTTCTCTAGACTCACAAAGAGAGTATGGCTTATTAAGAAACTGACGGCATATACCAAGATCCAGGCCTATAGAGCCTGTGTCCTGAGCACACTCCTGTACTGCAGTGAGTCCTGGACCCTTTGTGCACGGCAGGAGAAGAAGCTGAACACGTTCCATATGCGTTGTCTCCGACGCATTTTTGGTATCACCTGGCAGGACAAAGTTCCAAACAGAGTAGTCCTAGAACGAGCTGGAATTTTTAGCATGTATACATTACTGAAACAGCGACGTCTACGTTGGCTTGGGCATGTCGTGAGTATGGCTGATGGTCAGATTCCAAAAGATCTCCTATATGGAGAATTAGTGCAGGGAAATCGCCCCAGAGGGAGACCACAGCTGTGATACAAGGATATCTGCAAGCGGGATCTGAAGGCTTTAGGAATGGACCTCAACAGATCTGAGCATTCAGCCTGGAGGCAGGCGGTGCATCATGGCCTCTCCCATTTTGAAGAGACACTTGTCCAGCAGGCTGAGGCAAAGAGGCAGTCCCGAAAGCAGCAAAACCAGGGAGCTGGACAGGGGACAGATTGTATTTGTCTTCAGTGTGGAAGGGATTGTCACTCTTGAATTGGCCTTCTCAGCCACACTAGACGCTGTTCCAAGTCCTCCATACAGAGCACGTTACCATAGTCTCTCGAGACTGAAGGATGCCTAATCTAAAATACAGAAGAGATAAAAGGTTGACAGACTCCCATGAAAAGGAATCCTATGATGAAGAACCTGGAGTTATAGAAAGTATAGTGAAAGCTGCTGTGAAAGTACTAGAAGAAATAAATCATCAAGGTAGATGGAGTACCAATAGAATTATTTCATGCCACAAAGACAGAATCTATTAAAATCCTAAGAAGAATGTGTCAACAAATATGTAAACATGTAAAATGAATATGTAAAATTAAACAATTTTCCATGCAAGCAAAGTGATGCTCAAAGTGTTGCAACAAAGAACTTTACCTTATATGAAGCAAGAAATGCTGGTGTTCACTCTGGATTTTGAAAAGGAAGAGGCACTTGAGATAACCTTTTCTAGTTCCACTATGTCTTTTTTAAGGTGCGACGACCAGAACTGTACACAATACTCCAGGTGCGGCCTTACCAGTGTTTTGTACAATGGCATTATAATGTTGGCTGTTTTATTTTCAATCCACTTTTTAATGATATTTAGCATGGAATTGGCCTTCTTCACTGCCGCCGCACACTGGGTTGACACTTTCATCGAGCTGTCCACCAGCACACCAAGATCTCTTTCCTGAACCATCACAGACAGCTCAGAACATATAGTCTGGTCTTTGAGTTCTTGAATTGACTTTTTTTAAAAAATTATTTCCTCTATTTACAAACTTAGTTATACATAATTACATTATCAGGACTGAGTGTGTGCTTCATGTTTAGATGAATGTCTGCATTCCTATTTGGCATTTGAGTGATTCATTTTACAACCCTTGTGTCTGTCTTTCTCTCAACTCCTATTATTTTCCCTTTTCTTGTGAATGCAGTGGTAACACTGACAAAGTTCATAACATGTTCTTTAGTTCTCCTTTTCTTGTGTTCTCAGGACTGGGGATAAGAATGGGTCCCCCCCCCCCCCAAAGCTCTGGAAACATAAAAATCTTGGCATGAACTTGGAAAAAGATTGGATTGGAGTATCTCCAAAAGGGCATAGGGCAACTTGGGAACCGATCTGTGTGCCACTATTGGATTACAGATTGGGTCAGACGTGGTGTATATCCGCAATTAAACAATTACTTAAAGGAAGAGAAATACAGTCGCTACTGTTCTTTTCTGTGGGGGCACATAACATGGTAACTTGTCATCAGCCATAACTATATAGTAGCTATAGCCACTATTTAATCTACATTCATATCACCTATATCTATCTGTATATACATAGTACTTAAATCATTTGGTTTACTTGGAGAGTGAATTGTCAGTGTTTGAAATAGACAATATTTACAGTATTATGTGAGAGGTCTCCACTCTACATAATCTAACTGACTATATGCAGAAAATGGTTTCAATGGTGTCCAGCATTGTGTACTACAGTGGTGCCTCGACTTACAAACTTAATCCGTCCCAGAAGATGTTCGTAAGTCGAAATGTTCGTAAGTCGAAGCACCATTTCCCATTGAAATGCATGGGAACGGGATTAATCCGTTCCAGCATTTCAAAAAAATACCAAAAAAAATATTAAAATAAAAACAGAACTGTTTTAAAAAAGCAAAAAGCAGCACCTTACCCCCTGCCGCCGCTGCCAGGAGGCAAGCCGCCGGACCATCCCGGCTGGGCTCTGCCTCCCGGCGCTGGGTCCGTCCCTGCTGTGAGCAGCCGGCCGGGAGGCGAGCAGCGGGGACCGACCCAGTGCCGGGAGGCAGAGCCCGGCCAGGATGGTCCGGTGGCTCGCCTCCCGGCAGCGGCAGCAGCAGCGGGAATGGACCCAGCGCTGGGTCCGTCCCCGCTGCTGCCACCGCCGCCGCTGCATCCCTTTTCCTAACTGTTGGGGCGAAAGAGCTGTACAAGAAGCAGCCTCTTCGCCACCAACGGTTTGAATTTCCCGCCCTTTTCCCCTGCCTTTTTTCGTTCGTAAGTGGAAGCTCCGTTCGCAAGAGGAAGCAAAATTTTGCGAGCGGAGCTGTTCATAAGTCAAAATGTTTGTAGGTAGGGGCATTCGTAAGTGGAGGCACCACTGTATCAGATTTTACCAGATCACAGAAGGCTTCAGTGCTCACTTAAGGCACAGCTCTTTAATAGATTCCATCTTTCAAGGACATGTATATCACTGGATATAGTTTCTCAGTTCTTTTGCATTTATCTAATAGGATATTCAGTATTGCTGTGCTTAATATTTCTTGTAAATATGGCTTTTGTTATAGGTGTAAGGAAAGGGTACAGCAAAGATATATTATAGCAAAGCCTTTCAGTGTGTGGATCATGAAAAGCTATGGGTTGTTTTAAAAGCAATGGATGTGTCACAACATTTCATTGTCCTGATATATAATGTATTATAACGCTTGGGTCCAAGCTATATCATGGACCGCATCTCCCTTTATGAGTGAGTACTAATATCATCAGAGAAGGCCCTTCTCTTTGTCCCAACACCTTCCCAGGTGTGCTTGGTGGTGGCACCAGAGAGGGCCTTCTTTTCCACTGTTCTACGAGTCTCGTAGACTCTAGAACACCCTCCCACTGCAGGCCAGGCTGGGCTCATATTTGCGGGCCTTCCTCAAGCCAACGATCTTTCTCTTCATGCAAGCTTTCCCTTACTGACTAGATGTCTGAGAGGGTTTTTTTTTTTTAATTAAGTGTTGGGCCTTATAACTTTGTGTTTTTGGTGTTGGTTTTGTTTACACTTTAGTGTGGTATTTATTTGATTCTTTTGTAATATTTGTATACTTACTGTCTTTAGCCTTTAAACATTGTCTTCCACTGATGCAAACTGCCTTGGATCCTTTTTAAGGACATTTTAAATAAATATAAATAATTTCTGTGGAGAAGAGACTGTGTCTAAGCATAGCCGTGTGGATTATCAGTGTTCTTGCATTTGCATTAACCATGTTTGGAGCAGACAGAGAACTATAAATGGAACATCTCTTCCACAGAAATAGAGTTTGTGAGGCAATATAGGCATGGGAGGGAAGTAATGCTGAATACTTCATTCTCCTACATTGCATTTATTTTGGCCATCAGATAGACCCTTGCCTTGGAAGCTTAATATTTGGCAATAAACTTTTAACTTGGGATTGCCATGAATAAGCGACAGAACAAGACCTATTCTACTTTGATGCACCTAAGAAGTGATAGGCTGCATATTTGCAAATGCAGCCATCCAGATGAAAGTGAACATGGAGCTATACAAATAGAAATATCACTTTTATGTTTAAGTAAATGCAAGTTTTTAAAAAGTATGTATCAATTCCCCCATGTTCAATACAACTCCCCACACAGAGAATAAGTACTAAAGGGAGAACACAAAGTCATACCAAATGCTCCGACACATTAACCTTCCATGTACCGAAGATGTTTGTCACAAGGAAGCAGGCACATATGCCATCTCCAAATGCAAGCTAAAGTGGTAGAGTCCAGGGAATTCTATACCAAACAATATTGTTGAGTGGTTGTTGTAGGTTTTTCAGGCTGTTTGGCCGTGTTCTGGAGGTTTTTCTTCCTACCGTTTCGCCAGTCTCTGTGGCCAGCATCTTCAGAGGACAGGAGTTAGAACTCTGTCTGTGTTCTAACTCCTGTCCTCTGAAGTTGCCAGCCACAGAGACTGGCAAAACATTAGGAAATAAAACCTCCAGAACACGGCCAAACAGCCCGAAAAACCTACAACAACCATCGGATCCCAGCCGTGAAAGCCTTCGAGAATACAATATTGTTGAGCTTCTACGAAATCAACTGTGAAAAGGATCAGGGTGCCATCCTGAACAGAAAACTTTGTCTACTACTATGACCAATTTTACCGATCAAGTAAACACCTGCCAGCTACTTACATTACACCTCCTTTCTCAGGTTTCAACCACACAGTGAAAGTAAATGAAGTTGCAAGCCTCCGAGCATGAGGGGTGGAAAAACAACCATGCTGATTATGAAAAATGAAGCTTGACGAATTGCTGGAAGGTCCAGGGTGCAAATCATTCTTGTCTCTTGTGATACAGGTACCCAGGCCTTCTGAGAGAAGGGTGATATAGGAAGCAGGTGAGGATCTGTATGGACATTCCTGAATGCAAAATTGCTGGGTACAAGAGTGAATACTTTTGTTAGCGAGAGAACTTTGACAAAATGCAGTCCGTGCTGGCAGTCCACAGGTGGCTTGGGTTGGCACAATGGATATTTTTTTGAAAGCACCCACATTTTCAAGTCTTGGGAAATGTCCTTGGGAGCTGGCCACTGGTAAGGATGGAGAATAAGCCATGATTAATGTTTCAATGGCATGAAACAGGAAACTGCAGTGCAAAGGGAGGGCCAGGCAAATCATGTTTACAGGAAGGTCTCCTCTTGATAAGACATTCCTAAATAAATAATGATGCCTGCATCAGTGGCAGCACCCTTGGGTAGCCTGCTTGAGAGATGATGCCATGTTGTTTCTTCATTTGAAATCATCATGACCAGTGGCACATGCTTGGAGAGCGGTCACACCTGAGAAACAACAGAAAAACACAGTGTAAGGGAAATTGGAGCTTTATACACAATCATGCCTACAGCTAGATACATGTAAAGGCAGTCTGACCTAAATATATTAGGGAGCGGGGCAGCAACAAGTGAATTTGAAAAACTATGTGCAAAGATTGAGTTACTCACTATAATGGCATACAAAGATGCAATATACTCTTTTATCAACTTCTGACCTGTGGGTAGCAATCCCATACTCTGCCGAAGGAAGAATTACAATCACAAGGTAGAGGCTGTTGTGAAAATGTACAGAGGAAACATGAGCTATATGATTTTTAAAATCTGATTTTGGCATAAGGGTCTCACACTTGAAACTTTACCCAATGTGCAAACCCTTGAATATCAGTCCTAGTGTTCCATGGTTAAGCCACACCGAACAACCACTTACAAAAGTTCAATACTGGAAGTGCACAAAGGCATAAGCCATGCAATGCCAGTAGCTGCCATAGACAGTGAACAGAAAAACACCTAACACATGAAGTAACTGAAATATAACTTTTAGAAAGGTATACATGGCACAATTCAAAAAAGACACTAAGAGGTTACATACTAAGAGTAGACTTCGGTCTAGATGGGTGGGGTATAAATTTAATAAATTAATAATAAATATATAAATACACACAATGTTAAGTTTGCAAAGCACTTTGTATCTTACCCCGATTGTCCATTTCATGCAGCTCCTTTTAGCTCCCAGCAAAGCTGATTAAAACATATCACCATCTGTCCCGCATGACCCTTTTTCTAGCAAACGTCTGTGCTATTTCCGACACCGTAGATAGATCATATGGTTTATATGTACATAGGTAAGGCTAATACTGTGTAATTGATAGAGAAGTTGGGTTGTCGTTATTTACTGCATGTCAAAGAGCTGACTACTCCAACCTTTGGTTTGACAACTGGCTCAAATAGCAGGAACGCTAATTCTTGTTGCCTGGCAACAGTGGAGTTACCCCCCTCCCCGGTAATTCTTAGTAAACAGGCCTTGGCAGAGGCAGAATGGAAGGAACACTCAGACTCTCAGGTAAAGTCTCTCAGACAGTAAGCACTTTAAGTGAGATGCTGGGGAGCCGTCTGCTGTTCTCATGTAGGGCTCTTGACTGTGGGGGAGAGGCGTTTTTGAGCACTCAGTGCACAACCATGCACATCTGGTATTAAACACAGTGGCATGGGGTATATCCTCAACAACTGAGGTTGAAGAGGGGTTGCTGTTTCCGTGTCCCTCACTCTCCCCAACAACTTTTTGTGTGTGAGAGAAGAAGGGGAGAAACCAAGGCGTCAGCAAACTCTGCCTTTGTTGCTCAAATTCAAAGCATAAAATATTTAATACAGCCATTGGCAACAAATAGGTTCTTGCTCCTGTCCTTTGTCTTCAGGGGTTTTCTGTTCCCTGTGCTTCTTCACCTGCTGCTTCAGCACAGAATCATTTTATGTGTCAAAATGGCAGACAAAACTGCTTTCCTAGAAGAGGAGAGATGCTTAGGCCCAGATTTATCTGTTGTTTTTTTCCAGGAGGGAGGGAAAGGAAGAACCCCATAAATGATGTTTCCCTGCCTCACAGATTCAAGAAAGATCAGTTTACCTGACTAGTAGAGTTTCAACCTCCTCCTTCTGGCTGGGGTGAACATTTAATAGCAGTGGGTCTCCGAAGGAATCCCTGGTTTCTTGCAAGTTTGACAGCTGGAATCATTTTGCAATGGGGGCTATTTACCACTGGCATTCTTTTCCACCAGTTGCAACTGGCTCTGATAGTGGAAGTAGCGCTTATATTTGTAATAAGGTGGCAGGGTAGAAACCTATAAACACCCTGGTACAGATTTAAGATATACCACCAGTATCTGAGCCAATTGCAGTTAATGGGAAGGAACACCATGATTCACTAGTGAGAAAAATCTGAGAAACTAAAGAGTGCCCAGAAAGGGCCGAGCAAGACAGTAAGAGGTCAAACAATCAAGTCCTATGAGGAACAATTGAAAGATCTGAGCATAGTTTAGCTTGGAAAAGAGGAGATTAAAAGGAGACATGGTAGTATCTGATATGCTCTCAAGCAGAAGATGAGGGGCAGAGTTGTTCTTTCACGCTGCGCAAAACAAGATTTGACACAATAGACAGAAATTGTGGGAAAATGTTTTTTTTCAGCTAGATATGGGGAGGAATATTACAAGAGTAAGAGCTGTTTGACAATACATCAAGCTGCCTAAGGAGGCAGGGGGGCTCCCTTGGCCAAGGTTTTAAAGCAGAGTTTGCATGGTGATCTGTCAGGGATACACTGCAAAACAGGGCTGGGCTAGGTGACCTTCAAGAGTTCTTCCAATTCTGTGATGTTACTCAATGTTTTTGAAGACATGGGAAAAACCATGTGTGAAAATTACCATTATTCTATAGCAATTCCAGAGCATACAAGAAGAAAATGGATGAACAAAACCCAGTTCATTCCAGAGTGACTAGGTGCAGCAAGCCATTGGCCTGAGATGAATCTGCATCGACCACAGCTTATTACAACGTTTAGAGGATGAGAGGGGAAACTAGATGTTAGGAGCTTCCTGCCTTCCTCAGCCAGCAGTACTGTTGCCCAGCAATTTTGCTGTCCTGTTCTACAGGCTTCTGTTGGTAATTCGGGGGGGGGGGGGGGTAGGTGGTGAATCTAATTTCCCCACCAAATTTGCACTGTGCATTTGACCTCTGGCAGCATTCCCTTTTAAATATTAGAATAATTAAAGCTGAACACTTTAATTCATAATTGATCTCTCCATCCATCAATTTTACTTTGTATTCCGTTCACCAAATTTCTGCTCTTTGCAAAATTCTAACAGTGTATTTAGTATTCAGGGTTTATTGCAATATGTTTTACATATATGAATAGATTGTTGTAAATGCTAAAGTGCTGACCTTCAACATTTATGCTGTCCTTGCTACTTACATAAGTCTTACATTATGATTTCTTTTCATGGATAGAATGATTGTAAAAAATTACCCAGCAAGTGTATGAGTAGGATGGTTTTCACTCCAGCACACAGAGCAACATTCTGAATGGTCTCTAGAACACAATCTTTTTATTTGTCTTGCTATATAACTCCACCTCCAATGTATGCATAAAAGGAACATGAAAAAGGTTATGATGTGACATGAAAAAAGGGATGCACATTCATGTCCATTTGACTGATTTGCAGATTTCCTTTTGTGCCAGTTCTTTGGTGCTACATAATAGTGCTACCAAGCATGTACAGTTTTTAGTAGCTGGAGCGGGAGGTGGATGCTGACATCTCAGAAATAATTAATAACTTGTGTTTTAAAGGGGAGGAAATTCGGTATAAACCAAGGAGATAAATACTAAAGTAAAAATTTCTGAAGGCGCAGGAGGAGGAGGCAAATATTTTATAGACCTGTTAAGAGCCTTTTAACAGCTTTAGAAATGCCACACATCACACAACATCTCTTAACACCAGTACTTCTTTTGTTATCAGACAGGCAGGACTGAAACTTTCTTTCAAACAACAACCTTTGGGTCAGGGAGAGAGAATAGTCTCACCAATAACATGCAGAATTTCTTTCTAGGCCAAATCATTCACTTAATGAATATTAAAGCAGACTGGTTGAAGAGCAAATGGGGTTTTTCTACTCTATTATAAAGACTTGGCTTGCTCATATTGCTAAGCTGTATACTGTTTTACATGGCTCTGTTTCTTCTGTACATCCAAACCTAGACATGTAACTTCGTCCCTGTTGCACAGCTTTGAATTGGTACAATTCTTTTTTGCCACACAGTAGAAGTACAGAAACCCACAGAGGAGAATAGCTACAAGTTACCCAGAGTCCACCCCTTTCTCATTAACTGGCATGTAAAGGCTCAATAACTCACTCTGTGACATTTGTAGTAGAAAGAATAAAAACATTGTTTGCTTGCAATTGCTAGAAATTACAGACTTATGTGTGCTGCTTTCTTTACTGCACATATACTGGCAACCAACTGAATTGATCAACAGCAAAGAAACGATTGCCACCAACAGACTAAAGAGTGTGAGAATGGCTGTTCCGTTGGCGAGCGCACTTTGCCAGACGGAGCCTCTTTGCCTTCACCCTCTGGGATAACGCAAGACACAACGGTCTCGCGTTTGCAATCCTGGCAGGGAGGGGGTGCAAGCGTTTATTTAAAGAAATGCTCCACCCACTGTTCGGCCTCTTTCTAGGTTTGCAAGTGTCAGGTGGATACACAATTGGCTAGAGAATTGCACTCAGAGGGTGATGATTAATGGGTCCTTCTTTAACTGGGAGGAGGTAACAAATGGGGTACTCCAAGGCTCAGTCCTGGGCCTGGTGCTCTTCAATATTTTTATTAATGACCTGGATGAGGGAGTGCAGGGAATGCTTGTCAAATTTGCAGATGATACCAAATTGGGCGGAATAGCTAATACCCTAGAAGACAGAAACAAAATTCAAAATGACCTTGATAGGATGGAGCACTGGTCCGAAAGCAACAGAATGAAATTCAACAGGGATAAATGCAAAGTACTGCACCTCAGAAACCAATTGCACAGTTACAAGGTGGGGGATACCTGGCTCAGCAAAACTACGAGTGAGAAGGATCTTGGAATTGTCATAGATCACAAGCTAAATATGAGCCAACAGTGTGATGTGGCTACAAAAAAGGCAAATGCTATTTTAGGCTGCATTAATAGAAGTATAGTCTCCAAATCCCGCAAGGTGCTAGTCCCCCTCTATTCAGCACTGGTTAGGCCTTACCTTGAGTATTGTGTCCAGTTCTGGACACCACACTTCAAGAAGGATGCTAACAAATTGGAACAAGTTCAGAGGAGGGCAACAAGGATGATCAGGGGGCTGGAAATCAAGCCTTATGAGGAAAGGCTGAAATAATTGGGCATGTTTAGCCTTGAGAAAAGAAGACTGAGGGGTGATATGATAGCACTTTCCAAATATTTGAAAGGCTGTCCTCCAGAGGAGGGGCAAGATCTGTTCTCGATCATCCCAGATTGCAGGACACACAACAATGGGCTGAAGTTAAAGGAAGCCAGATTTTGGTTGAATATCAGGAAAAACCTCCTAACTGTTAGAGCAGTACGACAGTGGAACCAGTTACCTTGGGAATTGGTGAGTGCTCCAACACTGGAGGCATTCAAGAAAAACTTAGATAATCACCTGGCAGATATGCTTTGATTGTATTCCTGCATTGAACAGGCGGTTGTATTTGATGGCCTTGTAGGCCCCTTCCAACTTCACTTTTCTATGATTCTATGATTCTACAATGGATGAAGGAAGAATAGAAGGAATAACAGAGCTTAAAAAGTTTACTAGGAAGAAAGGAGAACCCCAGAAAGGAAGAAAACCCAGGAAAAGACCCATTGGGGATGGACAATATAAAAAGATATGTAATGAGGGAGGAGTCCAGAAAAGATGATGGGGGGAACATAGAAGAGTGGGAGGATGCAATAGAAGACTCAGGGGAGGAAGTATAATCTGGATATTAAAACCCCTGGGAAGCCCCTACCTCCAGGAGACTGGGAGTATATATTTGAGGATCCCTTGACCAGGAACATAATGCAGCTCAGGGTCCCTAAAGATGAGATTGAGAAACATCTCCACCCCTTAATTCCTTCTAAATCCTCTTATTGGTGAGAAAGGGAGAAGAGAAAAAGATGTCAGCCGGATCAGGCTTGACAACCACAACCTCAATCTCTAGTGAGGGGTGAATCCTGGTGGTGTAACCAGGGATGAGTGGAGAAAGCACAACTTCCAGCTACCTCTAGACAGATAAAAGAAAATAGCCAGCAACCCCCATGTCAAGATGGCCATACAAGCCATTCCTGCTGCAATGTGCCATGTTTGAAGTTGACAGGGAAAAACTGTTGTCTGGCCAAAGACTATCCACACCAGTAATGAAAGAGAATCAGAGCAAGAGACTGACTGGCAGTACAAGTCAGGCAGTGAAGGGAACTGTTGACAGTACAGTTGAAGTTAAAGCTGTTAAAAGTTCATCAGTGAGTTTAACAAATCCTTTTTTGTTGTTGTTGTTTTAAATAACGTACCATTGTCTTTTATGAATCCAAGAGCAGAGGAAGGAAACCCCTCTGGCCTTCTAGGGGTTGGAAGGAGTTGCATCATCTAGCCCAGTATTGTCAACTCTGACTGGCAGCATTTCTCCAGGATTTCAGGTGGGATTCTTCCCTAACCCTAGCTGGAGATCCCTGATATTCCCTAGTGGTCTCATATGAATATATTAACAAGGCTGAGACCAACTCTCAAAATAAGACTAGACTGGGTATGTTCGGTGTGACCACTGTCAGTTTTCAGTTGCCACAGCATACTTCAAAACTGCAAGCACGTATGGAAGAAAGGGAACAGAGGTGAAATACTGAGCAATTTGCTTGATCATCTCTAGACGGGAACCTGGCTTCTTCAACAAACCATGGTTAAAGCAAATTATGAATTGGAATAATGTTTGTATCTTTAAAGACGGTTTCAAGACAGGATATTTAGGTCTCTTTTCTATGATCTACAGAATGGCCCTAGCAGGAAACATAGTACTATTCTTTCTCTTAGTAATCAGTACTACTGAATTCTTTCACTATTGAATTCCCTAATAATTTTTTTTGAGCAATAATGCCACATGATACCTACTGCAACTTCATGGACCAGGCCAAGCAGGAGCAACTCATGCAAATATTTCAGACTGGTGGCCCTTTGCCCCAGACAGGAGTGGCTTGTAGTTGGATAGTTTGGAACAGTACACTACAAAAACACAATAGTAGTGAAACCAACACCGTTTTGTTGAACCAGCCACTACACTATCACAACAATTCAGGGGATGTTTTTGTCTTTAGGGAAGAGGTGGACAAAATGTGGCCTGTGCACCAGGTTTTTTGCACCTCCCAGTATCTCCCAATGCTCCCCAGTATTTTTTAAAGAAAATAAGTGTTCCCATTCGCTGCCCAACTTGGTGAAATACAGCTAAAACAAAGCTTATTTCAATGAGGTTGGTGTTTATTGAGTGTTAAGTGTTGATTGAAAGAGGAAGTTCAATGTGTATTGAAAGAGGAAACCTTTAATTACTTGTAATTACAAGACTATTTCCCACTAGTTGTCTCCTATTTATTAGTTATTTAAACAGTCCCTGTAAGCCTTTTTTTTTTAAGCAGCCAGTTGCTATTGAGCAAATGTAAAGTGTATGGTTCGCAACATTGATCTTAAATTGTTCTCTAATTAATTACAATTATTCTACAATGAATTTAACATAATATTTAATTAATCTTTAATCTTTAAATTATAGATGAAGTATTGCTATAGAATAGAAAAGAAGACAGAAACAATATGCTAAGCTTCTCCCTTTCCCATAGGCTGCAAAATGTGGTTTGTGGGCTGCTTGCACCTCCCAAGGGGCTCCCAACACAACATGTTTTGTTTTGTTTTTAAACGTGGCTCAAGACATCCCCTTGTGCCCTCTAGAGTTTGGAACATGGCCATAGCCAGCCAATTTTGTAAAAATGGCCAGTAGAGTTTTTAAAAGTTTTTTTTTCTGATTTCTAGGGGACATCATGAAGTAGATGCAGGGGTTGTGGAGGTGGCCGTGAGTGCAGACCTCCAAGATTCAGGGATGGATGTGAATTGCCCCTAGATATCCGGATATCTACTATCTCCTGCCTTAGGCCATACTCACTTTTGAGTGCACAGATCTTATGCAATTGGCTAACTTGAAAAGTGGCTCATCCTTCCATAGAAGTTGCTTAACCTTGCTGAAATGGGGACCAAGTTCATATCATCATAGAACTACAGAGATGGAGGGGGCCCTATGGATCATTGAGTCCATCTCCTATCAAGAAGGTACAGTGGGGAACTGAACTCCCAAGCTCTGGCTCCATAGCCAGAGACCTAAACTACTGAGCTATCCAGCAGTTGCTCATCAGTTACGTATTTGTAAGTGAAATTTCTTAACTTTAGAACTGTGTTGTTGAATTTTGGATGGAATGTTGGCTTTTGTGCCATCAGTAACTGCTATTGAGGGGGTGTGTGGAACAAAAATAAATAAATTTTAAGTTACGATGTGCTACTTTGTTTCAGCTGTTTAATATTAAGCAAGTGTTGACTTCTCTGATCCAGGAGTTTCTCGATGAGGTGGATCATCTAGTTCCATTTCAATTTGGTTTCAGGACTGGCTGTGTGATGGAGACTGCTTTGGCCATCTTGGTGGATGATCTACACAGGAAACTGAAATGTGAGGACATGTCCTTATTCATTCTGCTAGAATTCTCAGCAGCTTCCTAAACCTTCTTTGTTGCCTTTTGGGACGGCATTTGGAGGCATTGTTTAGCAGTGAATCCTTTCCTTCCTGGTGGGGAAAGTGGTGCTGGGGAATTCCTGTTCATTGCTCTGGCCATTGGCCTGTGGGGACTTTTAGGGGTTTGTTCTGTCTCCCACATGATTTGAACCTATACATGAAACAACTGAGTTCAGAGCTTTGAGGGTTGATGCCAGCAATGTATGGATGACCCTCACTTCTATTTCTCATTTCCATCTAATTCCAGCAAAGTTATCCCAGATTTAAAACAGTGCGATCAGTAGTGGACTGCATAAGTCATTGTCTAATACTCTATCCACTACATTACGCTACATTAACACACTATCCACTACTGCTGTCATTTGGATGTTTAAACTGTATTTATAAAACGTGAGACTTAAGTTTCTTTAATGTTAAAAACTTGGTTATTGAAAGAAAGCTTCAGTTGAGCAAGCAGCTGATTATTTGGCAAGGCATTGCCCAATTTGCCTCCCTGTCCCTGTACCCCAAAATTCCTAGCAGGGGCAAAAGATGCAGGGATTAGGAAGTTTCAGAGGGCAAGTGTAAGCTGGGCCATGCTGTGTTTCAGCAGGAAACCTTATTTCTTACCTTACATGCAAATTGATCCAAGACCCTTAGTTTCTCTCTTGTACCATTAGTTTCAAGCCTCATGCCCTAAATCTAAGACCTGTGTAGGCACCTCTTTAATTGTAGTGTCCTCTTTTAGAAATTAATCCTGTCTCCTCTGTGTGTGTGTGTTTGTTTTTTTCCCCCCTAGCTACAAGTACAATGATATGCAAAACAAGGATACTCTTGAGAATATGCTACTTGGTGCTATTTTTTGCTGTCTCATTACCTGTGGCTGTAGGTGTCGTCCAAATGCAAGCTTGACCGATGTGTCACCAGTGTCCCCCCAGGATCTTTACACAGCAGCAAGAAGCATCCTCGGTTCTGATTAAATGAGACTAATATATCTGAAAATACTAGCAGGCATTTTCTATTTCGGAGCCTATGAAGAAAATGCTGAAAGGGGAAACAAGTCCTAACCATTCTCTAGGAGGGTATATGTGGGATACAGACAGATGTTGTCTTACCCAGTTCAATTTATCTTCCGTGACCAAGAAAGAACCCACAACTGATATTTAAAATGCTAAACGGTGGACATGAACTTGCTGGGGTATCGTACTCCATGGGCAAGATCCAAAGGACTACAGAACTGGCAAATCTCCATTCTGCATCACAAATTACCTCTTTGTGGACCTGAAACAACTTTTTCCTTTAAAATAACTCAGCTAATATGTAATAATAATGGAATGAATCTAGAATCTGCCTCCTGTAGACAAAAGCCTCTTTCTGCATGTGAAAGTCTTCTAATCCAGTTGAGGAATCCCATTGGTGGGATGTGGGAGTCTATGTTGATCTCTCCTCTCCCAATAGTTTATACAGTATCTCATAGCTCTCACCCTATCCGAGATTTGAAGCACCCCCTGGAAGAGACTAGAAGGTTGCACCCGAGGCTGCAAATGGAAGGGGCATCAACCACCACCACCTCTTCTCTTCATTCCCACCAACTGGATCATTGCAAGCTGAATTGCACTCAGGAGGTTTTCCTGTTGATGAAAAGAAGCCGGATACAAGCTAATCAGCCTGGCGAAGCTTCACACTGTGTAACCTTCATGGGTGTGGCTACAACATGAAACAGAGGACATTTTTGCATACGAGAATTAAAGAGCCTCTTTCCTGCATTGACTGGATTGTAATGTAAATGCAAAAACTGCACTGGTCATAATACTAATTTACATTGCCACTGCATTTCTTCTGCATTATGTGTTATTCTATAGCTACAGCATGAAAGAAGCTGAAAGAAAGTTGGGAATTCACTTGTCAGAACATCAAGTGTCTACCATTTTAACTAAAGTATGGTGGCTTCAGCCATCATACAATTGTAGTTTAAAGGTGTGAAACTACCAAAGGTCCAGGGGCCACAGAAACCCTACTGCCACTAGAGGGTTGTCTGGGCACACATGTACCCATAAACTCTGTGTGTGTGTGTGTGTGTGTGTGTGTAGTTAAAAAGCTCTCTCTCTATATATATAGTTAAAAAGCTCCCTTATGCCCTCTAGTGGCAGTAGGGAGCTATTTCTGCTGCTCCTCAGCTATTCTGTATAACTTCCAGTTTTGACCCCTCCGCAAGCTTAAGGCAGTTAGGCATTGAACATGGCAAAAAGTCTCTTGTGATTCTAGAACATTTTTTTAAAAAAAATATAAAATCAGGAGTCTCTGGAGGAGTTGCATTCAGCCTTCAGGCCACACTGTCCTTGTCACCGCTATTTAGAGGCTTCTGCATTATCTCTCTTATGATGATAACAATAGTAATCTTCAAACTGTGAAGCTGGAAGGGACCTCATGCATCATAGAGTCCAGCCCCTGTCAAGGGAACACAGTGGGAAATCCAGCTCCCAACCATTGGCCCCACAAGCCAGACCTAAACCTCTGAGCTGCCCACCATTTATAGAAATAGGGAAATGATTGATTGAATGACTGATGATTGAAAATCTGCCCCTCAGTGCTGCTATCTTCTGAAAGGTTGAAATCTCTAATTAGTGTACCTCCCTTATCTGCACAATGTAGAGTAGAACTGTTGTTACATTCCATCAAGTCACTTTCTACTCATGGCAACTCTATGAATGAGAGATCTCCAAAATGTCCTGTCCTCAACAGTTCTCTTCAGCTCTTGCAAACTCAAATCTGTGACTTCCTTTAGGGAGTCAATCTGTCTTGTATTTGGTCTTCCTCTTTTCCTCCTCCTTTCATCCTTTCCATCATTATTGTCTTTTTCTGAGAATCATGCCTTTTCATGATGTGCCCAAAGTAGGACAGCCTCAGTTTCAACATTTTTGCTTCCAGAGATAGTTCAGGCTTGATTTGATTTAGGATTTGATTTTGTTCATATTTCTGGCAGTCCAGAGTATCTGCAAAGCTCTCCTCCAGCACCATATTTCAGATGAATCGATTTTTTCTCCTGTCAGCTTTCTTTACTGTCCAACTTTCACACCCATATATAGTGAGTGTAGATGACCTTGGCCTTGGTCTCCAGTGACACGTTCTTATACTTGATGATCTTTTCTAGTTTCACCCTTTTGTCTTTAGCCCTGCTCACTACTGGCATGTGATCGTTCTCTGAAATTGGGAGAAGAGCCAACCTGTGTAGCCTTGGGCAAGTTTCACAGTTCCAGAGTGCCTTCAGAGGAAGGAAAGGCTAAAGCACTTCTCAGTTCTCTATACCAAGAAACCCCTGGAAGGGTCATTGCAAGTCAGAATGGACTTGACGGCATGTAATTATTGTTATCTGACTGCCAATAACTAAATCTTAGGAGAGGTATTTCAATATTTTAGAAATGGAAATAGTCCATTTCCATTTACCATAGTCTCTCGAGACTGAAGGATGCCTACATAACAGAAATGGAAAGAATTTGCATAAAAATCTGGGGAACCACCAGAAATATGTAGTGTGGTGCAATGGGTAGAGTCATAGACTAGGATGCAGGAGACTTGCATTCAAATGCCCACTCAGCCATGCAAGTTCACTGGGGACAGGGTGGTGGTGACACTGGTAAAACCACTTCTTAAAAGTCTCGCTATCCTAAAAACCCTCTTAGGGTTGCTATAAGTCAGTTCCAACTTGACAGCAGATATCACACAAAGATGGCAAGCTGGAGTAACTGGAAGGGCCAGATTAGGACCTCAGGAAGCTCAGACCCAACACAAAGGCCTAAGGTTTCCCACTCTTGTTCAAGAAGTATATTGCATTAATTTCTGCTTAGGTTAGGAGGCTTAAAATTGCTTCCTGGTTTGAAAATTCTCTTGTAGCAACTGGTGTGGCTTCTGTGATGCCACAGAAGTCTGAAAGGAGTATGTGGAGAGTCACAGACCCTTGAAAATTCAAGGGGTGGGGGACAAAACTGTAAAGCAGGGATGGGTCTAATGTAGCATGTGGAAACATGTGCCTTTCCCAGAGGTTCGAATGCAACCTATGGTGCTCTCAGGACTTCCACTCCATAATAAGGAAGAATTTTTTAAATTCAGCTTAAGAATTCTCCTTGCACTTTCTGAGGATGGTTGATCAATTAGACATGTTCCTGAGGGCCCACCAGACAATAATAAAATTTAATTTAAAATTGATTTTTTTTTTACTTATTTTACTTTGGCAACTAGAGGGCACAAGGCACCTGACTGAGTCAGAAAGAATTCATTCTTTCTGAGGGCTTCTATTTGTTTGTTTTAGTTTGGCACAGAGGTTGTGAAAGAGGCTGCAGCCTTCCCAGGTCCAGAGATGTGTTTAACACCCATAACACCCAAACCTTCTTGTAAAAGGTTTCCTTAACTTGAGCTAAGACGTAGGGAAAGGATACCTAAAAAGCACAGCATTGAACTTCCTCTGTACCTTGTCTACATTGCAGTGATTTACAGAATGCTGTGGGTGATAAACTTGCATGAAATCTAGAAGAAAGTTCTGCGAGGTGAGAAAAGATGTGGAAGAAAAATCTGAACTGATATCACACACGTCATCTAATTCTTGGGAAATACGTGTCTCCTGATGGTTAGTGTTCAGCCAGCTTTGGGAGACTGTGTGATGGCAAAAGGATGAGAAAACATGAGGAAGGTGGGATTTAGAATAAACCAGTCAGAACAAATTGTTCTACAATTATGTAAACATTTTCACTTTTTTAAAAAAACTCATTTTATTGCCACTTCATAGTCCAACTTTTCTTTGTTCTCCCAGCCAAATTTTCTCTATGTCAGCAAAAACCCAAACTGCCATTTAAAATAAAGAGGTGATGGAGTTTTCACCACACTCCACCATGATTTCATGGCACTTTCCCTCTAGATTGTGCCCCAACCTCCCTAAAGCCAGCACCCTCTAAATGTGTTAGACTACAACTCCCATCATTCCCCTATATAATGGCAAGCTGGCAATTATAGTGTGATGCATGTGAAGAACAAAAAGCTGGTAGAGACCATTTGCCTAGTCTCAACCAAACCAAGCAATCACTTTTTAATTCAGAACTGATAAAGGAAGGCATCATAAACTGGACATCTGAGAGACAAGGAACAATAATGACCTTTTCAGCTCTTGACTAAGTTAGCTGAAAGACTAATTAATGTTTAATTTACAAAGGCTCCTAAAGTACTTTCCACACAATGGTATATGAACTGAGACTATAATAGTAAGATTCATAACAAGGTTGGTGGTGTACAGTTTGCCCGTATATGTTTTCACTTATAGCAACAGAAGAACAAAAACAGAAAACAAAAAAAGGAAATGTACCTTTTCATGAAACAGTCTCTATCCAGCTGAGCTTTACTATACAGTATTATTCATTGGGGCACTAACAGAGGCACAGATTACACAGTGTAATTATTGGATTCACAGAAACTATGAAATTGTCAGCACTGTAGCAGACAAAGTGATTTAGGGCAAGCCTGTTAAACTTTAGTATCTGTAGTGAGGTTGCAAGTTGGTGCCACAGTGGAAGTTTGAGAAGATTTATTTTATTTATTTATTTATTATACTTATACCCCGCCCATCTAGTCATCGACTATTCTGGGCGGCTTACAACGATTGAAATAAAACAATTTTAAAACAATTTAAAAATATAACAGCCGTATACAACAACAATAAACAATTCAAGATGGAAAGGAAAGAGAAAACCAGATAAATCAAGTTGTGCCCGGAGGGAAGGCCTGCCTAAACAGCCAGGTTTTCAGTTGGCTTTTAAAAATAGCCAGCGAAGGGGCCATACGGATCTCTGAAGGGAGGTTATTCCAAAGACAAGGAGCCACTGCCAAGAAGGCCCGGTTTCTTGGTTTTTCCTTCCGGGCCTCCCTCGGCGTTAGGCTCCTCAGCCGCACCTCCAGACTAGATCAAGTGATACGGGTAGATCTAGGTGGGAGGAGGCGTTCCACCAAATACTGAGGTCCTAAACCATTTAGGGCTTTATATGTAATCATTAAGATTTTGAAATCAACGCGGAAACGAACGGGCAGCCAGTGCAAAGCGGCCAGGGTGGGAGAGATATGATGATGTTTTCTCACCCCACGAAGAAGTCTGGCCACCGCATTCTGCACCATTTGAAGTTTCTGCATAAATCTCAAAGGTAGCCCCACATAGAGCGCGTTACAGTGGTCTAATCTCGAGATTACAAGCGCATGTACCAAAGTGGTGAGCGCCCCAACATCAAGATAGGGATGCAGCTGGGCAATCCGCCAAAGATGGAAATAGGCGGAGCAGACCACTGACGCTACCTGGGTTTCCATGGTAAGCGCCAGGTCCAGATGGATCCCCAAGATGCGAACCTCATTCTTCGCGGTGAGAGTCACCCCCCCAAATGAGAGGGAGTTTCCCAAACCGCTGATGGTGGGGCTACCCACCCTAAGGACCTCCGTCTTGTCCGGGTTCAGCCTCAGCCCATTTTCCTGCATCCATTGCAGTACAGTCTCCAAACAGCGCTGAAGGGACAGAACAGCATCCACTGTGGTTGGAGAAAAGGAGATGTAGAGCTGAGTGTCATCAGCGTACTGATGGCACGATGCCTCACATCCCATGATGACCCCATGCAGCGGCCTCATATAGATATTAAACAGCATTGGAGAGATAATCAAGCCCTGCAGAACCCCACAATTGAGGCTCCACGGGCCCGAGACCCTCTCCCCAAGCTGTACTCTCTGAGGACGGTCCCCCAAGAAGGATCGGAGCCAGGCAAACGCCAGGCCACCGATTCCCAACTCGGAGAGCCTCCTCAGGAGAATACCGTGGTCGACGGTATCAAAGCTGGCTGAGATATTGAGGAGGACCAACAGAGATGTTTTACCCCTGTCAGCCTCCCTCAGTAGATCAACTCCAGACCAGAATCCAGAGACGTATACAGTAGTATACACAGGAGCCTCATAGAGCAGTGATTAAACTGCAGAACTGCAGTCAAGACTCTGCTCACCATCTGAGTTCAATCCCAGGCTCAGGTGGTTGGCTTGAGGTTGATTCAATCTTCCATCCTTCCAAAGTCGGTAAATTGAGTACACAGCTCACTGGGGATGGGGGCGCAGCAGCAACATGTAGCCTGCGTAATTAAATTGTAATCTGCCCAGAGATTGCTTTAAACACTATATAAGCAGCACACTTTGCTTTTGCTTTTTATATATATATATATATATATATAGTAACCGTTTGCACTGAAAATATTTTTTTTAATTTCCAGGTAAATAATGAAAGCTCCATATGCAAAGAATTCTTAACAACGTCCAGAATGGCAGCTACATTGGTAGCCAAAACAGCCACAAAATTTCACGGTGCAATAAATCTGTTAGTTTCTAAGAGGCTACTAGACTCTTCTCCATGCCTTCATTGAGTTTCTGTTGGAACAGGCTACTTAGAAAAATTTGAATATGGGAGCCCAGTCCTCTATAAGTTTATCCAAAATGAGACTCCTATCAAATTCACTGAAATTTTCTCACAAGTATTTGTTCATAGCATGTGTGACTTTACCTAGACTTATTTCTAACTTGTATAATATCAATCTATAGAATCCCTTCTGTGAAGAAGAATTGTAGAGTTCTACCACAATTCCAGCAAACAGTTGGAGAGCTTCTGGTAAACATCTAGGCTAGTCCAGTTCCATGCTTAATACAGGCAATAAAGAGCTATGGCATATCCAACAGAATGCTAGATATGCCACCAGTGGGGGAAGCTCAACAACTCTTATTCCACAAAGATCATTAGGAAATAATAATAAATTTTGGATTTATAACCACTGGGATTCAGCACAAGGATTAGCCTCTGGGCTCATTCCACCTTGCAATTAATCACTTGCAATCCATTTCCTATTTCTGAACCCTTCCATTGATCTTCCTTTTCTTTTCTTTCTCCTCTCTGAAGACTCAGAATCTCAAATGTATCTCTTCCCATCTCCTACAGTTCTGTGGAACAAATCTCATCCTCTGTAACCTATGTGGGGCTCAGAACTGTAAGTTGTTTATGGATAAAATTAAAAATCATTTAGAAAAATTTGGGGAAATAACAGGATTAACTATTAACTGGCAAAAAACACAAATAATGATGTTTAATTACAATAAATATGAACAAGAACTGTTTGTAAATAAATATGGTTTTAAAATGTGTAATTATATTAAATATTTAGGTATAAATATAGTTAAAGTGACTCAAAAATTAAAGGAGCAAAATTTTAACAAATTAAAAAGTGATATTAAAGATAAATTGCAGGAGTATTCTAAATTGAAACTATTGTGGTTTGGGAGAATCGCTATGATCAAAATGAAAATATTACCAAAAATTACTTTTTTATTCAGGATGCTCCCAATACAATTAGAAGAAGATTTTAAGTATTGGCAGGGATTAATTAATGGATTTTGTAATCAAGGTAAAAAATCAAGAATAAATAAAAGATATTGGTATAAGGCTCAAAAAATGGAGGTTTAGGTATTCCTAATATAAAAAATTATTATATAGCGAATCAACTAAGATTTATTGGAGATATTATATATAACAAAGGAAGGTTAATTTGGTGGGATATGGAATCCTCAGAAATAAATGGGAATATTGAAAAATATTTGTTTAATGTGATAAAAAGAAATACAATAAATCAGGTGAACAACCCTTTTTTAAGAAACATGTGAAATGTCTGGAACAGATATAAAAAGAAGTTATGTCCCTTTACTTCACCACTAAAATTAGTGACCGAAATAGAAAATTTCCCAGCAAACTTGAAGGGTTTAGCTGATTTGTTTAAGGATAAAAAAATTGCCAGATTGAAGGATTGGATGATTAAAATGAGATCAAAGGATCAGTTTATAGTTAAACTTCAAACTAATAAACTATCATGATATAATTATATCCAATTAGATAGTTGGACAAATGAATGGTTGAAGACTAATGGCAAATGTAGAGAATGTACTAAGTATGAACAATTTGTATCATCACATGAAGACATGCAGAAAGATGCTTTGAGGAAGGGAGTAGTAAGTAGAATTTATAACCTAATTTTGGAACAAGAGGAAAAAGAGACTGAAATAGAAGGTTTGAAATCAATTTGGGAACATGATTTAAAGACAGAAATTAAAACAGAGGATTGGACAAAAATTTGGAAGATGAGAGTTTTAAGATTAATGTCGGTAAGAATAAAGGAAATTTAAAAAAAAATTAGTTTAAGGTGGTACATGACTCCGGTGAAATTGAACATAATAAATTCAGACTATTCTAAGGCCTGTTGGAAATGTGATGAAGAAATTGGCATGTGTTATCATATGTGGTGGGAGTGTAAATTGATTCAGAAATTTTGGAAATTGATTTTTAAGGAAATATGTGATATCTTTGGAAAAGATATCGAACTTAATTCTAAAATTGCTTTGCTGCCAATTTTTGATAAGATAGAACTTGATTATTGCTCAAAGGAATTGATTTCTAATTTTATGACAAGTGCTAGAATATTAATAGCTAGATTCTGGAAAGATAAAAATGATATTAAATTAGAAGATTGGTATAATGAAGTATGGGACATTGTGTTAAATGATAAATTGACTGCTGAACTTAAGATGAAAAGAGGGGAAATAAGTTTAAATATTTTTATGCTATTTGGGGTAGATTTCTTGAATTTGTATTAGTGAAAGGAAAGGGGAAAGCCAACAATCAAGCAACAATCAATACAATTTTGGAAAGGAGGTTCGTAATAAAAGTATTGCTCCAAAGGGCCCCGTGGGTATGGGAGTGCACTGTGTTTTAGATTGTATTCGTAAGTATTTTGTATTCTTGTATTTGTTTTGGAAATTTTAAAAAATAAAATTTGAAAAAAGAACTGTAAGTTGTTTTTTAAAGTCTCATACCAACACACACACAGTTTTCGAGCAAGTTAAGTTCTTTGAATTAAATTTACTCCACCTTCTTTCTATGAAGTCTGCATGATGGGACTGTATCTCATTTATCTAGTTCCTTGATCCATTTGCCTGATTTTTACTGGACTCTCTTTGTCATTGATGGACTAATTGATTCCCTCGTAGAAGTCTGTAGTAGCTCATCTCCCATACAATCATTTGGGATTTGGGGACGTTAAAAAATTCTCCAATAAGAAATAATTTTGTGTCTCCAAGAAATAGGAGAATGACCTTTGCAGGACATACTACTCTAGATGGTCACATGTCTTCTTTTAATGAGTACTGTGCTCTGCTGAAGGGCCATCATAGGGCAATACTCATTTTGAAGGTGTCTTCTATTTGTAAGACTGTTCATTCCAGGTCTGATTCAGAGATCAAGAACCATAAAGTTCACCCAAAGCCCTTGAAGTTTCCCAACCACAGTTATCTTCTGGTCAGAAGGTTTATCTGATGCACAGATCACCTGGATGCACGTTCACACATGTCTGGAAATATAGTTCCCAGATCTAGTTCCCAGTCCGGCAAGATTCTAACAGTAGAACCAAAGACAATGGTATTTCACCCTTTTTCTCAGACACAGAAACGTCTTGGTATGGTTCTGGGTAGGGAGAAGTGGCTGAATAGCTCAGTGAGTTAGGTATTTGGCTGAAGAGCTAGAGGTTGGGAGTTCAGTTGCCCACTGTCCTACCAGAAGTGCCAACCTGTGTGGCCTTGGGCAAGCTGCACAGTCCCTGGGTGCCCTTCTCAGAAGGGGATGATAAACCACTTCTGAGTACTCTTTACCTAGAAAACCCTGAAAAGGGCCATTGTAAGTCAGAATGTCAAGAGAACAAGCTGGTCATCACAAACACTCTTTTCCAACAACACAAGAGGCGACTCTACACATGGACATGACCAGATGGGCAATACCGAAATCAGATTGATTATATTCTTTGCAGCCAAAGATGGAGAAGCTCTGTACAGTCGGCAAAAACAAGACCTGGAGCTGATTGTGGATCTGATCATCAGCTTCTTATAGCAAAACTCAAGCTTAAACTGAAGAAAGTAGGAAAAACCACTGGGCTGGTCAGGTATAATCTAAACCAAATCCCTTATGAATTACACAGTGGAAGTGAAGAACAGATTTAAGGAACTAGATTTGGTGGACAGAGTGCCTGAAGAACTATGGATGGAGGCTCGTAACATTGTACAGGAGGCAGCAACAAAAACCATCCCAAAGAAAAGGAAATGCAAGAAAGCAAAGTGGCTATCCAACGAGGCCTTACAAATAGCAGAGAAGAGAAGGGAAACAAAATGCAAGGGAGATAGGGAAAGTTACAGAAAATTGAATGCTGACTTCCAAAGAATAGCAAGGAGAGACAAGAGGGCCTTCTTAAATGAACGGTGCAAAGATATAGAGGAAAATAATAGAAAGGGAAAAACCAGAGATCTGTTCAAAAAAATTGGAGATATTAAAGGGACATTTTGTGCAAAGATGGACATGATAAAGGACAAAAATGGTAGGGACCTCACAGAAGCAGAAGACATCAAGAAGAGGTGGCAAGAATACACAGATGAATTATACCAGAAAGATTTGGATATCCCGGACAACCCAGATAGTGTGGTTGCTGACCTTGAGCCAGACATCCTGGAGAGTGAAGTCAAGTGGGCCTTAGAAAGCATGGCTAACAACAAGGCCAGTGGAGGTGATGGCATTCCAGTTGAACTATTTAAAATCTTAAAAGATGCCAATATGCCAGGAAGTTTGGAAAACTTGGCAGTGGCCAGAGGATTGGAAAAGATCAGTCTATATCCCAACGCCAAAGAAGGGCAGTGCCAAAGAATGCTCCAACTACCGTACAATTGCACTCATTTCACACGCTAGCAAGGTTATGCTCAAAATCCTACAAGGTAGGCTTCAGCAGTATGTGGACCGAGAACTCCCAGAAGTACAAGCTGGATTTCGAAGGGGCAGAGGAACTAGAGACCAAATTGCTAACATGCGCTGGATTATGGAGAAAGCCAGAGAGTTCCAGAAAAACATCTACTTCTGCTTCATTGACTACGCAAAAGCCTTGGACTGTGTGGACCACAGCAAACTATGGCCAGTCCTTAAAGAAATGGGAGTGCCTGACCACCTTATCTATCTCCTGAGAAATCTATATGTGGGACAGAAAGCAACAGTTAGAACTGGATATGAAACAACTGATTAGTTCAAAATTGGGAAAGGAGAACGACAAGGCTGCATATTGTTCCCCTGCTTATTTAACTTATATTCAGAATACATCATGCGAAAGGGTGGACTGAATGAATCCCAAGCCGGAATTAAGACTGCCGGAAGAAATATCAACAACCTCAGATATGCAGGTGATAGCACTCTGATGGCAGAAAGTGAGGAGGAATTAAAGAACCTCTTAATGAGGGTGAAAGAGGAAAGTGCAAAAAAAGGACAGATCCTGAAGCTGAGGCTCCAATACTTTGGCCATCTCATGAGAAGAGAAGACTCCCTGGAAAAGACCCTGATGTTGGGAAAGTGTGAAGGCAAGAGGAGAAGGGGACGACAGAGGACGAGATGGTTGGACAGTGTCATCGAAGCTACCAAGATGAATTTGACCCAACTCCGGGAGGTAGTGGAAGACAGGAGGGCCTGGTGTGCTCTGGTCCATGGGGTCACGAAGAGTTGGACACGACTTAACGACTAAACAACAAAAAGTGAGAATTAACTTGATGGCACACAGTTATTTATTATTAGGAAGAATTAGCTAGAAGACTAAACTCCTGAGACTCTACTCCAGAGAAATTGGGTTGGGGAGATTGGAACTCCCCTGAGAATGTTTGAAAAACAAGGCTTAAGGAAAAAAGCATTGACTGGTGAAATGTGTGGCATGTGAAAAACTAGATTTATTTCTATATGACTAGGAAGAACATGCAGCACTGCATATTAGTGTATCTTAAGGAATGTTGGGTGGGGGTTAGAGTAGACGCATGCTTAAACTATAGGGAGGATAAATAACAGATGACAGATGGGAGACTAAAGAAATGCCTCAGGTCAGCCGCTAAGAACACAAGGAAATCTGAAAGGCCAATATGTGCAGACATTATGGTAAATGAAGTAAGGGATATAATCCTCACAATGAGATAATATGGCCTTTTCATATAATTGGAAATATATATATATATAACAACTTCATTTGAAATATCAAAAAAGAGAGAGCGAGAGCCTGCATAAGCTCTAATATTAATAGGGTGAGCAAATATTATTATCCTATTTAATCACAAGTGATTTAATGACCCTTATCTGATTATACAGGCATCCCAAGCAACACTATTAAAATAAATAAATAGAACATTAAAAGGTTTTTATCCGGTAAGCTGCTTGGAAATATCCAAATTAAATGGTAGCAGGGTGGGGGTGGGGTCATCAATTTTAATGATATCTAAATATTTAAAAATTAATATGGGTGTGTGCACGACACTGCCCAGTGTTAATAATAAGTAGGTCTCAAGCTGCTTACATTAATATCGCAGGGAGAACTCCCTCTGAGTGATGTTCAGGGAGCTGTACTCAGCTTGGAGAGCCAGTCCCATAAGAGATGCCATGAGCATGCTCCCACCAGTCTCCCCCACAATTCATTGCTTCCTTGTCACCCAGATCACTACAGTAGAAGGGAAATTCCTCCATGGTATGACAGTGTTACAGTACATGTAATATTTACAGTAATGCATCCTCAGACGGTCTACTCTCCTAGTTCAGACTGCATTTTAAAAAATTAAAAATGAGTTGGACACCCAGAGTAGACCTGCTGCCCGGAGTAGACCATTGGTCTAGATGGGTGGGGTATAAATCTAATAAAATAAATAAAATAAATAAATCTGAAAATGTAGATTCTTCCAGGTTCTAACAGAACAGCCAGAGGAAGGTAGAACATCTGGGATACTACAATGAGAACAATAATGAAGGTATTGAGAAATAAATTTGTATAATAATTTTAGAACTGCAGCGCTGGAAGAGACCCTATGGATCATCAAGTTCAGCCTCTGTCAAGGAGGCCCATTGAGGAATCGAACTCCCAATCTCTGGCTCCACAGCCAAAGACCTAAACCACTGAGCTATCCAGCAGTCACACCCACAAAATGTATCAATAGCAAAGGCTCAGTCTGTATCAGAATGAGATGAGAGTTAAGGAGAAAAGTAGACCTCAGAAAAGTTACTTTTTAAGACTACAGCTCCCAAATCCCCCAGGTCCGCATGGCTGCTGGTCATGCTGGCTGGGTGTTTCTGAGAGCTATTTTTTTAAAATCATTTTTCCAAGAAGTGGCAATGGTTACATAAATTCAGAATTCAGCTGGTGAATAAGATTTTGAGGATAATATACTGGAAGTACAGGATTACAAGCTCTTGGTTTTACTTAAAGGAAGACTAAAAAATGTTCTGTTTGAGTCTAATTATCTGTAATCTGAATTCATTATTGCTGCCCTAGAGTGCATCAATGATCTTGTGCTGGCAGAGCAAATCAATATTCTATAAGGCAATTCTAAAAACAAAGTATGCTACTTAGCTGTTTAAATACCGCCACATAGTTCTTAAAGCACTCTCTGGGTGATTTACAATTTAATTATGCAGGCTACATATTGCCCCCCCCCCTCCAAGCTTGGTACTCAATTTACCAGCCTCAGAAGAATGGAAGTCTGAGTCAACCTCGAAACGGCTACCTGAGCCCATCAAGTTATTGCAGTCAAGACTTTGCTCACAATCTAACTGCAGTTTAGCCACTGTGCCATGAGGCTCTTAGGGGTTCCCAAACAAAATAGGGGCAGCTCATATAAAAATTATAACTTTTAAACTCAGATCAGCGCCAAACTTGGCTCGGTGGTAGCAGACAGTTTGCTCTTGCTCTGTACCAAATCCAGGCAAAAATGGGTAAAGGGTTTTCAAGTTACGACATTTTAAAAATAAAACTGTTCCCTCTTTCAGAAATAGGTGACCCAAACATCCCCAGATTTAAAAGAGATCACTTAAATTGAAAAGACTGATCTTACTTATCTTAAAAGAGAATGGTCAGACCCAATATTTTTTTTTAATTTGGAAAGAATCCAGGCTTTGATTCTCACAAAGAGACACAAAGTAGGGGAAAATCCAAGAACCTGACTCCTTTTTTCTCACCCAAACACAAAGCAGTCAGGTCTGTTTTCAACAAGGTCTCTAGGTTATCTATTGCTTGGAGCCACTTAATAATCAAAATGCCTAGAAGACATGGTCGTGAGCAAAAGTGGGTATCCTGTAGACCAGGGGCCCCAACCCCCGGTCCGCGGCCCGGTGTCAGCAAGATTTCGCAGCTTCCTGTGACTTCTGTAAAAGTTTTGATACCGGAGCAGAATCAAACTAGATTTTAGTATGTATAACCCTTAGCAGAGAAAACACAGGCCTCAGAGAAACTAGGCCCAGGAACATTCACACATAGCTCAGGCAAATAGAGGAACATTCACACATAGTATAGAATGTCATTGTAACACTTTCGTTTTGCCCATTCTCCTTTTAACCTGGCAGATGGCTTGGTCCTGGAATGCAGGCAGGAGGAAACCAGTCATGACAGGCCAAAACATTCACACCAGGGAGCCGGAGAATGAAGGCCATATATCAGGGCCCAGGAAGCCTACACATAAACATACTAAAAGATAGGATTCTTTCCCCAGACATTCAGGCGCATCTTGGGCATAGGCCAAGGACACATGGGCACACAATCTGCATATCTATAGGGAACCAATAGATCAGCGTAGTTGGCATCACTACACAATGAGGGACTGGATCCAAACTTGGGGTACAAATGACCAATAGAATTGTAATACTTTTATGAGTCTTTGTTTGTATCATTATAAAACATATGTACACTGTATTTTCGGGGTCTTCTCTGCTTTTAAGAGAAGTCCCAGCTGACCTTTTATTTGCTGCTATTCAAATAAAATTGGGCCTTTGGTTCAGCTCTTGCGTCTATGCCTAATTCCTTGCCAGAGAATCTTAGAACCCAGGTTTGGCCGGTAACAGTTTCTGTTGGTTCTACAAGTTCATAAAGAAGATTTTCTAGGAATTTTCATGGTTTAAGTATATTGGGAAGGGAAGTGTGAGAGCAGTATACTTGTTATATATTCATATACTTATTGTTTTTAGCTTTCAATATCGTCTTTTAATGATGCAAGCCACCTTGGGTCCTTTTTAAGGAGAAAAGTGGGGTAAAATATTTTAGATAAATAAATAAGATATCCCGTTTGGTCAATTTATTTTTTTTAACCTGTTGCTTGTTCTTTCACACAAGAAACTGCCAGATTCTGCAGTGCACTACTTCTTCTCCAGGGAATCCTCTGTAGCAAAAATGCCATTTTGTACAGGAACTGTAATAATTTTGCACAGTGTCATGTTTCTTGCAGGGTGGGATAAAATGCTTCACCATGAAACACCATGATTTCCCACTAGATTTCTCAAAAGCAAAACAAAACCCACCACAAAATTCTTCAAAATATGAATTTCAATGTAAACTGAAAAAAGAGACCCTATATCATAGGTAAAGGTAAAGGTAAAGGTTCCCCTTGACATTTAGTCCAGTCGTGTCCGACTCTAGGGCGCGGTGCTCATCCCCGTTTCCAAGCCATAGGGCCAGCGCGAGTAGACACGGAATGCCGTTACCTTCCCACCGTGGTGGTACCTATTTATCTACTCGCATTTCCATGCTTTCGAACTGCTATATCATACAGTCCTTTAAATCACATAGGCGAAAGGCAGTGCAGTGTAATGGGTTGAGTATTTGACTGGGACTTGAGAGAGACAAGGTGAAGTGTCCAATGAGCTCTGAAGCTCATTGGGTAATCTTAGGCCATGACACATTCTCTCATAGGCTACCGAAAGTCATAGGGTTGTGCGAATGGTAAGGTAGGAAGGAGAAGAGCTATGCAAATCACCTTGAACTCACTGGAGCAACAATGGGATATACATACTAGACAGAAATGTAGCATTTTAAAGAACCAGCATGGTAAAGTGCATAAAGTGATGGGCTAGGACTTAGGAGAACTGTGTTCACATCTCCACTCAGCCATGGAGGTGGCTCATTGTAAAGGAGGTGGCACTGGTAATAGCACTCTTCAAATATCTCACTTTGAAGTCCTATTAGAGTGCGAGAGTGAGTGCAGAAGAAACAGCAGGTGTCATGGTGAATCTTGCATCTGATGAAGCAGGTTGCAGTCTTTGAAAGCTTATCCTGAATAAAGTGTGTTAGTCCTGAAGTACTACACTGTTCTACATTCTCTTAGCTGGAATAAACACCCTCAATCCCCATGGGAGTGGTGGGTAGGGATGGAGCGGTGTTATGTTTGGAGAAGAGAAATCCTAAAATTAAAGGGCACACCACAAAAAGACTCTCATTCATACATTTGCAATATGGGGAGAAGGACAGCTTCTATCCCTCATCACCTTTCTGCACTGGCTTGCAGCATGAGTTGCCTACCCTTCTGGCCCTGGGAAGGAGCAGGCCAATGGTGTCTACTGATAGATGGCGAAATCAAGCTTAATACTTTTTCTAAAAATTGACAGTTCAATACTTTAAAGACAATTTAACTCTTCATAATAGCCTTTTATAGTCAATGTAACAACTAAATGCCACATTTTCTTTCGCTCTAATTTTGCCCACCAAGTGTTTGTGCGAGCATGTTATGTGTTTAGGGAAAATATAAATGTCAAGTAGATCTTTAGATTAATAGCTACCGTATTGGTAATGCACAAATCACTTTTAACAGTCACTATTACTTTGTTAAAGAGAAGCTTGCTAACTGCTCTTTAATTAAGTACACTAAATGACCTTAAGGGGATTAGTAGTCTTGTCTGATAATCAATAAGCATGGCAGGATTGCTGTCCCATAAACTGGGTCTGGAGAACAAAATTAATCTGTGCAGATTAGTTCCCCCTAGTCTGCTTTGTTTGCCGAAGACAGGCTTCGCAAGGGCTGTGACGGAATTCATTCATCAGAGCAGCAAGGAACGTCTTTTGCAAATGTGGATTCTGCTTCCTCACCTGCCTGGGTACAAAGAACAGGAGGTGCTGGAAACAAGGATAAAAGATATTTTGTAATGTCATCCACCAGCTGGATAGCTAAGTGGTTTGGGTATCCAGCTGCAGAGCCAGAGGTTGGGAGTTTGATTCCCGGCTGTGCCTCCAGGGAGCAGAGCCAGCCTGTGTAGCCTTGTGCAAGCTGCACAGTCCCAAGGCAACTCCAGAAAAAGGGAATGGTAATCCACTTTTGAATATTCTCTACCTGGAAAACCCTGAAAAGGGTCACCGTAAGTCAGAATTGACTTGACAGCACACATTTATTATTATTAATGTCGTCCAAATTCTAGTGCCTAGAAGAAACGTAGCCTGGAAGGGATGCACCAAAGGCAACTTCAGCTGAAGTTTATGTGGTAGAAGTAGAGGATGGTCTAGGCAAATGGCACTATGTACTGTGCTTTCCTCTATACGTCTTCTGTACAATTTTGGCTACAAAATAATATCTCTTGAACAACCTTTACCTATACTGTACTTAAATTAGCTCAATGATCACTGTAAAATAATTGAGGGGAAGGCAAGGGCCTGTCACAATGTTGCAAATAGGTGCATAAGATTCCCATCCCGCACAAAATTGTGGATTGTTCTTCCATAAACAATCACAGGGGAAAAAAGCCTTCCACTTGCACAAAGCTCATTTAAGGTGAAGCAAGAAACCTAAGGTATTTCTAGATGGACAGCTCCTGGTGCTAGTTTCTGCAATTATTCCATCTTTCTTTTCTTAACTGTGCATGTAGGGGGGAGGGGTGATGATGAAAGAAGTGGTGAGAAAAGACAGGGGAATTGTCATTGGAAAACGGGATAACATGGATTCCCTGTAACATTCTCTGAATAAGGCAGGACAATTTGTTTAAAAAGCCTCACCTAATCCAGAGTCTAGAGAAGTTATTTTTTTTTGGACGACAGCTTTCAAAGTCCCCTTGCTGGCATGGCATTCTGGGAGGACTCTGTAGTCCCCCAAAAAACACCTTCTTCATGGGTACCACTCTATGGGGCTATTTCTTTTACGTGGGTATTGCAAACACGGTGCACTTACAAAGATATGACAATACCAACACTAGAAACACAACCTAAACAAGATGCTAAAAAATTATAAACACTCGAGTTCCATTCACCAACATTAAGCCAGCACAGGAGTTGTTCGGGGGGTGGGGGGGTGGAGTGAAGTAGTGCAAATATCTCCTTAAAACAAAATGGGTCAGGAATAGACATAGGCACAAAATGAATCACAAAGCACAAATTTGGTATAACAAATGCTTGCTTAGGATGTATAGAACACTTCTGCATACCAAGTAGTGTTGACCCAGTAAACAAAAAGACAGAGTCTATGGGCATTTAGCCTGCTGATTGATCTGTTGTAGGGACAGATTGGTTCGCTCTCAAAGATGGCGATCAGACAAGGTCTTTGCTGAAGTGAACAAGCCCACCCCCAGGACAGACCTATCCACATTCTTCTGCCCTCCGTCAGGGGCTTCTACTTTTTGGTGTGGGTAGGATCACTCCCTTTTGGTCTGTTTCCAGCACGTCTGTTCACTGGGAATGAACCGAAAGTCTTCCTTTTGTTTTATTTGCCAATTTCATGAAGTGACTTATTAGAACCACTTCGAGATATTGGTTAATTAAAGACTTCCTCTGCTCCTCAGTGGAGGGGCAAAGGAAGTTAATTTTTTAAAAAAAAAAAAAACCCTCCATCAGAGCAGAGAAAATATGCTGCATCTTTTCTTAGTCTTGTCATAAAGAGATGGTTGAGAAATTGCCTGCAGCTGAATCCACTGCCGTGGCAGTTTCTTGAGCGCCCCTTTAATACAAGAGAGGCTGCAGCAGGCTCTTGACCAGACCTTTAAGAGATATGTATTAGGTACACACATAGATAATACACTTCTCTTATATATCACTTGTAATGCACATCATCATCATTATCCTGTGTTGTCAAGTTAAGACTGACTTATGGCAACTCTTTTCAAGGCTTTCCAGGTAAAGAGTACCCAGAAGTGGTTTATCATTCCCTTCTTCTAGGGTTATCCTGGGACTGTGCAGCTTGCCCAAAGCACACAGGCTGGCTCTACTTGTAAGAGGCATAGTGGGGAATCAAACTCCCTACCTGTGACTCTGCAGCCAGGTACCTAAACTATGGAGCTATCCAGCCAGTCTCGATAATAATTGCATGCCATCAAGCCAATTCTGACTTATAGTGACCCTTTTTCAGGGTTTTCCAGGTAGAGAGGTGGTTCACCATTTCCTCTTTCTGGGGATGCCCCGGAAGTGTTACGCTTTTAAAAATCAGACCAAATAGGCCATTTGTATGCCATTTGGCCTCTGTATGCTATTTGCATGTGTGACATGCCCCTGCGTGTCCCCAGATTATTTCACTAGCCTGAGGCCCACAACACGTTCCCTCCTTACGCTGCCACCAGTTGATGTCTGTCAACAATGTTCGATTAGAAAGATTGAGGTCCATGCTGAGTGTAAAGTTTAACAAAAATAGGTCTGTTGGATACAGTTCACTTAAACAGGTTCTTCAAAGACTTTAAAGTATTCAGTAGTTTTGTAATAACTTGTTTCACTCTTAACTCTCTATAAGTTGCACACTCTTAACTGCCTCCCTTAACTCCTCACTCTACCACACTCTCTAACTCCCACAGACTGACTGACGTTTCACTTCAGACTCTCATCTCTGACTGTAACTAACTCACTCACAAAATTCCCCTTTCCTGCCTCACCCCTCCCTTCTAGTTTCTCTGGCTCCACCTCCCAACAGCTCCCATTGGTGTATGCAAATAACCTCCTACATGAGCCAAAGCAGGGTGATCACCACAGCATGTGAGGACCCTATTTAACCTGCTCCAGCTCAGGACTTTGACAAGTTCAAAGTCCAAAACTCAAGTTCCATCTCCTGGTGAGACTTTTATTATACCAATGTTTAAATGCAGTGGGGGGGGGGAAGCTTGTTTGCAAGCTTTCTGGGGTAAAAGGAACACCATGGTGTTACAAGAGAAAGAGGCACTGATGCCAAAAGCTGCCACATTAAGTGTGTGCTTTCTTCCTGTTAAAAGCTGTTTGCCTAATAAAGGTGTCACTCTGGAATGGTATTGGATTTTGGACTTGGTATGAGTATAATTGAAAAATAACAATATATGTTATGCATTAATAATGTACTGTTAAAAAGTCACAAAAACCTCACTGATGATCAATTATCACTTGAAATGATGTTGCAAAATAGCCTGATAAATTTATGTGGTGGTGGTGATGGACATTCTTAACATATACGAATAACAGGCAAGGGTACCTGCAAGGAAGAATGGAGAAGAATTTTGTTTTACAATCATCACAATTCTGTTCTTTAGCGTAGTAAACTGTACTAAAGCAGGCCCACTGAATCAAAGGGAATTTAATGAGTCAGATCCTCTGTAAGTTAGAGTTAGAGAATGCCCATTTGATTTAGTGAAGCTTGTGGAGGGGTTGACTGCGATTTACTGTTCTAAGCAACAGGGTTTTGGCCACTGTTTACTTCCACTCTTTCAAAATCAGTATACCAATCAGAATGCATTATCCTTCAGTATTTTCACTTTGGAAAGTTTGTACATAGATAAAGATGCATTAAAAGAAGATGCACACCACATAAATGTGCCTTTTTGTTTCCTGTGGGGAAATGTTCAAAACAGCATTGTAGTAAGGAACATGGCTTGCAAAAATGCAGAGACAAGTGAAACTATTGTTTCCCTTGAAATAGACACTGTGCTTCTGAGATGTTCTATCTATCTATCTATCTATCTATCTATCTATCTATCTATCTATCTATCTATCTATCTATCTATCTATCTATCTATCTATCTATCTATCTATCTATCTATCTAAAAACAATGTTATAACATTTAAAAAGACGTACATTAATAAACAAGCATTCCTGAGATACTTATCATTTAAAACCCTGCCTGAAAAGGAAGGACAAGAGAGAGGGGGTCAACCTGGCTTCTCAGGTCAGTGCATTCCAAAGTCTGGGAGCAATCCCTGAGAAAGCCCTCTCTTGTTTCCTTCCCAAACAAACTTGGGAAAGTGATGGAACTGAGAGAAGGGCATCTCCAGAACATTTTAAAAGCCAAAAAGGCTCGTGAGGAGATGATACAATCTAGAATTAGATTAGTTTTTTTAAATTACATATCGGTCTGTTGATTTCCCCATATGTCTGCAGAACTAACAAGAATCAAAATCACATGATTAAGTTCCAGATGTTCTCTTTCCCTATGGGTTGAGCAGCCATCAAAAAACAAGAATGGCAACTTCATAATCATTCCTCTGTGTTGTTAAGAGGTAGGCGATATTAACCAGCGTAGCCAAAACACACACACCCCATCACCCAGCAAGGCACCAACAGGATGACAATTGAAACTTCAAAAAGCCCACTAAGGATTGAGAATGTGGTCTGTGGTCACAGCATATTGACTGGTTGCTGGAGAGGCAACCAGCAGAGAAGAGAGAAGAAGGCAAGCAGCAGAATGGTGTCTGCCGAACAGGAAGGTTCCACACTACAACACTCTGCTGAGAGGCCCACTTGTTTCATTTATGTCCTCATTTTGCATTGCAAAAGTAGTGGTGCGGTGTGGTTGCTTTGCGACCTAATTTCCCCAGAAGGTGACAAGAGAACTTGATACTTTCTGTACATCTCAAAGTGGGCCCATATTTACAGTGCAAGTAATGATTAATTTGACGCCATGGTTCTCTTCACACTGTCGGCACCACCCAACACCTCCTGCTTTAATGTCATCTCTTCTAATTTCTTGGCTAATACATTGATGTTTTAAAACTGGCCGGGAATCTTCTGTTTGCAAACGGGTGGTTTATTTCCCAGATACTCTCGAGAAAGAAACAATGCAGTTCTTTTCCAGATTTAATTTAAACAGAAACAGGCAAAACAAATCTCTGCGGAGGGTATTTGACTATAATAAAATATTTCTCCCAGCGGGTGAGCTAGTAGCAATTGTACTGTTGCCATTGCTGCTCACGTTGCATAAGGGTCATTACCATCATAACAAGCCTTTGGACCAACTGGCATGGACATGCAACATTGAGCTCCTGATGGGCACATTATTTCAGACCTTTAACTTCACAGAGAACAAGACAAATGCTCTGGGGAAAGGAGGATTATATTTTAAAATTCCTTTCTCTGCTGCCCTGCGCCCCCCACAACAAGCCCAGTTTAATAATAAGATGCCACGTGTAATCAATCGGTAGCTACTTGCTTTCGTTATATTAACTGTGTCTAAGGAATCTAAGTGTGGGCATTTGAACCTCAGGGAGAGTGCAATCCCCAGGCCTCATGAAGATTAGCAGTGGTCATGCCTCAGCATGCGGAGAAGCAAACACAAATAAAAGAAAGCATGCAAACTGTGGTATGTTTTCTATTTTTGCATCCCAACTTCTAATGAAAGAGCAACAGTGAACTTGTGGACGCTGCAGGAGTTTTATTTTTGTTTGAACTATGAGATGGAAGGGAGAAGTATGTACTCTCTTCAAGGCTTTTTGCCATATTTTGTTAGCACAACCAGATACTTGTGCATAAACCTTGTTCTTGGTAGAATGCTCAACAGCTGGATTTTTACTCTAACACCTGCATTTCAATTCATGATATAGCTACATTTGACTATAAACCTGAAAATATTTCCTGAAAACTGTCAGTTTAACTGTTTGGGGCCTGTTCCAGTCCAAAGAGGGTGCAATATATGTGTGTGTTGCTGTTGCTGCTGCTGCTGTTGTTAACACATTTTGCAACAGTGGTGGCTCGCCTACCAAAGCCATGATTTCCAACTTGCAACAACACTACCTGATGAATTATCATTATTCTGAGCCATTCCAGGAGGTGAAAGGTGCTAGGCCTTGGCAACTTGGA
This sequence comes from Intellagama lesueurii, assembly GCA_037013535.1. Lineage (NCBI taxonomy): Eukaryota > Metazoa > Chordata > Lepidosauria > Squamata > Agamidae > Intellagama > Intellagama lesueurii. The sequence continues at coordinate 321,453,565 of JBAJHW010000001.1, read as the reverse complement.
AGAGTTCAACTGCTAGCGCGGCAGTAATATTCCAATGTGATCTCCACCCCACTGGTCTCTTTGTATAGTTTCTCTACTTGCTGTGGAATAGCCAAAATGGCCATGGGAACGCCAGGCTGCGTACTTTCATTTTTGCAGTTTTTCATTTGAGATATTTTTGTTTCATGTTCAAATCATGGAAAGTTGCTTTGTTTGTCATTGTGGTTCAGAAAGCAGACTGTAATTAAAATAAGTTAAACAATTTCTTTCGTGTATTACATGCATTAGCCAACATTACCAGGAGACTTAGGCCAGTGACCACTGGGAAACATGGTCTCCTGTTCAAATCAATATTTGTAAGAGACTAAGGCTGCAGTCTTGTATCCTATTACTTGGGCTGGGAATATATCTTAAGTGAGTTCAGTGAGATTTACTTGTAAATGGACATCTATAGGATTATGCTGCTAGGCTTGGTTTTGGCAATTGACATTACCTACAATACTCTTCAGCAAGTAGTTCTGATATGTTGCCAGTGTATCCAGAGATCTCTGTAAACATGGAATCCAAAAGAAGAGCCTCAGAGCTTGTACAGAGAGCAGCTTGCTCATTGCTCACTTAGCACTATGCCAAGAGATATCAGTTAGCAAGAGAATTACACACAACCACTACCATACCACACATTGCTAATCCTTGTAGTTGCTGTCCCTTTATGAAGGCCAGTTAAGAACAGTATCGGCTTTGTGCATGTCCTATTATGGTTTGTAGTTGTCAGGCATGGTGAATCAGAGCTCTTGACAAAGAAAAGCCACTTCCTGGAAGCAGCTTTAGAAGTCAAGTCAAGTCTCTAATCTATATCATAGAGGATTTCTACAGTTCATAAAGATTGCACCAGCCAACCACTAAACTCACTCAAATCATTGTGATAGCATCATTCTGCTTTATGTGTGCCATCTACTCTAGTGCTTGAGACAAAACATCTTGTGGGAAACCAACCTAGATCATCCACACCAGGGAACTGTTGGGCCTCTCCATGTTTTGCAGTTTGATCCCTAAAAACAACCAACGCCAAAAAAACCAGCAAATGGTAATGGATAGTGGGAACTGTCATCAAACATTCTTAGCACCAAAGCTTTCAGATATCTGGTTTAATCATGTAATCATGGTGGGCATGTGGATATGTAGCATAAGCCATGTCTCTCATACACAATTCAGTCATGCTTTTGCATATTCAGCATAAAAGCTTGCAGGCAAGACTGTGCATTGGGCGAATGTACTCCACAGCTCCTGTGAGCAGGAATCTTGATCTATTGCAGTTCATAAACACAGGATCTGTGTTAGTTTATTCAGCTGAATGTTTAGATCTTCCTGCTGAACATGCAAAGGTCTGACTGACTTCCAGGTGGGATGAGGAGACAGAACACAGGACTTACCCACAGGCCCACCTCTTGTGTGTTAAAGTATCTGAATAAGCCTTATGTGAAGTACATTTTCCAGGCTGGATACTCATCCTTTCAAGGGGGCTGATGGCTAGCTAGATGACAATAATAATAATAATAATAATAATAATAATAATAATAATAATAATAATAATAATAATAATAATAATAATAATAATAATAATAATAATAATAATAATAATAATAATAATAATAATAATAATAATATGCTGTCAAGTCAATTTTAGTGTTGCAACCCTTCCAGGATTTTCTAGATAGAGAGTGCTTAGAAGTGGTTTACCAGTCCCTTCTAGGGGTGCTCTGGGACCATACAACTTGTCCAAGGATTAAAAAGGCTGGCTCTTTTCCCAGAAGGCATAGTGAAGAATTGAACTTCTGGTCTCTGGCTCCACAATCAGGTATTCAGGTCATTGAGCTCTTCAGGCCCAGGTGCCAAACACAGTTAAAATTGACTAGAGAAAGGCAGTAATGCCCAGTTCTCTGCATGCTTTTCACAGCACGTCTCAACCAACAGGGTGCGTGTGCAACAACCAAATCTTTCTACTAAATAAGAGAAAGTATCTTCACTGACCAGCTATTGGGAGAAAGAAGGGTAAAACTATAAGGTGATGGGGGTGAAAAATGGTTCCCGAACTCTTTCAAGTTCCTTTCATACTCTTGAATGAGTATTCTTGTCTATTCATCTTTGGATCTAATTAACAGAATTCCAGCTATTGTAAGAAATAAGGCAGAGTGTGACAGCATGTATCATTCAAATATTTAAACTGCTGAATCTGTCTATGACTTTGGATCAATACATGGATGTATTTATCAAATATTATAACCAGTGTCTTACTGCATTATGCAACCGAGGAATGGTATCTCCATTCTTCAGGAGGATCCTCACTACATGCCCAGTCTCATACTGCTTGCCAGATTGATTGTGAAACGGGGTCGCATGAATGGTTACGCAACAGAGATTCCGCTGGAGTGAGGAAAAGTTTATGGAATTTCTCTTATGCTCCAAACTGGATACTATTAGATCTGATTTTTGATGTTGGGGTACGAAAGCAGTAAGTACAACCCATCTTAAATATCCAGGCCAGAATCCTGTCACCAAAAGAAGAGTGTATCTGGTCCAAACAGTCTGCTTCGTCTCCAGCTCACCGTTGCACAAAAAAAGATTGCCCTATTCACAGAAATGTGACTTCCAGTTCTGTAACAAGATAATGAACATCCCCCATGCTCTTTCATTCTACTGAAAGAACTTAGTCCACAACAACAGATCCCTATGTTCATGGGAAAGACAATTAGGATTGTGACTTTAGAATTAGTTCCCAGAAAGAATATTGTGGCCATCTGTGGCAGCAAAGATAAATTAAGGCATCTATCTATCTATCTATCTATCTATCTATCTATCTATCTATCTATCTATCTATCTATCTATCTATCTATCTATCTATCTATCTATCTATCTATCTATCTATCTATCTAATCTAATTCTTCACCTTTCCACTAAAAGGTAGTGCTCAAGGTAGTTTAAAAACTTTTAAAGAGAATAAAAAGTGATACAATCACATTCAAGCAATGAATGAATTGTTTGCAGGTTTTGGTCAATCAACCAGTCCTTCTGTGCTTTATATGTGGTGTGCATTTTGCTCCATGAAAGAGAAAACTTCTAATTTTGTGCAGAAATATTTTGTGCAAGGGGCAGAACCCATGACGAAACCCACAGACGTGCAAACACACATCTCTTTCTCATGCTGGAGTCCAGAAAACACACAAGGGCTAGGGATTTCTTGCCAAGAATGAGAAATTTTTGAATGTCCTGTTCATATCCCAAATTTGGAATCCCTATAGCTCTGTTCTTAGTTGGCATGAGAAGGGGGTGAATTGGAGTAGTCACCTGAGTTAAGAACCAGCTGGAGAACAGATTAGCCCAGTCACAGTCATTATCATGAATGCTAAAGTCATCTGTCTCAGAATGGCTGGTTTCTGTCTGCTCCATTCGGAGCTAATATAACAGGAATGGAAGCTTTCTGCAATGGTGTTAGGTTGCACTTGGTCTTGGGCACCTGCTCTGTCTTGAGATGTGCCTTCACAGAACTGGCTTTCAGTAATTCATTCTGCAGTTTTCTCAGACTATTGCTTAAAAACCTTAAACAACTTGTTTGAGACGTTTATGGCTCACACAGCTGATTTTTCAGACTACATAAGCAACAGACAACAATAAATAATAAAAATTCACAAATGTCATCACTGAGAAAAGAAGGGGAATAAGCTGAAGACAGAACTAGGACAGAGACAGTAGCCACAGAGAACAAACACAGTTTGAGGGATTTCTAGTCTTGTGCTAGTAGTTCAATACTTTGGAGTAAGTAAGAACATACATTCTTTACATAGTTTTATAGCTTTCTTAGACACCTCCATTTTATGAGTACACTCCACATGCCCTGTGGTAATGCAGTACTTCAGCACCAGATTTACAGCCAGGATGCCATTTGTTATAAGGGCCAAATTCTCATTTAAAAGGTGGTATAAACAAGGTTCATGTCTCTCAAGATGACCATCAAAATTTGAAGCTCGTTTACAGAATATCAGAATGCAAAGGTATATACACGTAACGGAAAGCTAAGAAAAATATAGTATGAAGCCATATGAATGACACCAGTGTCTAGCTGCTTGGCTTAAAACTAATCAGCTATAGAAAATCAAGACCACGATTGGACATCAGGAGTTGAAAGAGAAATAAGGTGCTGACAGACTGATTTTGAATTAACGCAGACTCTTAAGCCCCCTTTCATGAATACAAGTTCATCTTCAATGCTGATGCCAGCTCTTTGATTACATTTAAAACTAAGTTCCTGATCACACCAAATTATGTGGGCCATGCTGCGCTTCATCACTTCATAAGTTGTATGCACTGTGTGGTATAATGTTGATATATGCTCTGAAAAGGCTGCCATAAGCTTGTTGAATTAGCTCCTCAGCATTTCACCTCATCCTAGCACTGGTACTTTTTTTGCCACATTGCCAAGTGAAAAACATCCTGTTCAGACTAGGACTTTGGTCTCTATTAATAATTCACTGTCAGCCACACTATTTTTTTATACATTCTCCATAACTAGATAGAGTACAGACTTTACAATCAGAGGTTCTCTGGCTCAGTCCTGGAATCTTTAATTTGAAGACAGATTAATGTCTGGGAGAAGAATCCTGCCTCTGGAGAGTTTAGTGCTCAGTGTCAATAATACTGGGCTGGATAGCCTGACTTGTTCGTATCAATATTTTACTTTCTTTTATTCACTGATTTTTGTTTTTCAGTGTTATATTCTGCTATTATCTATATTGTTTTAATTACTTCATAGATTTCTGTTTTTTACTGCAGTATAGCTATCTTGGACATGCTTCACAGAAAGGCAAAATATAAATATTTGTAATATACAAGTTAAGAAAGAAAAACATTCCAGAAGGGCAGCTATTCATCAAGGATGTCTTATGATATAAAATCCAGACTAATCTCCATGTGGAAGAAATAGCAAGGCTTTATAAAAGTTAAGGATTCTATGGAAAATTAGTGGTTTTGTATATTAAAAGTATCACAAAAGGGAGGTGAAGAAGGTTTCTGTGAGGAACTGAGCCTCTTGGTAGTGGCCCCATTTCTTTGAAATGGGATTCCAGAAGAGATCCAGCAGCCCCCTTCCATCCCAGACTTTAATAAGTCATTAAAAACTAAACTTTTCAAATAAGCTTTTAGATATTTTCCCTCTCCTCCCCACCCCCCATTAATCTTGGGCATGGTGTCACCTGATTGGTGTCGGTATGCCTTGTGCTGGATTTCAATTTGGCTTGATTTGGGATAGGAGAGAAATTTATTGGGGTTTGGAGGTTTGGGTGGGAGGGTTACTTTATATTTTTGTTAACTGCCCAGAGTAGTGCATGTTACGAAATTGGGCGGTATACAAATTACTGAAATAAATAAATAAAATAACTGAAAACATTATGCTAGTGGAAAGCTATGTTATTAAAATAGAGAGTATATGGAAGGTAAAGGGCAATATGTATAGAAAACAATTTCCTTTCTTTAAGCACTGATTTTCATAATGACTTTTCTGCTTTCTATTGCAATGATCTCATATGTTTCTGCTTCAAAACTAAAATATTATGTAGGCATAATACTCGATCATGGTTGTCTTTATTTAACCATGGTTAGGTTTTATATCCAAGTTAAGAATCAGAAGCAAATCATAACGTGAGATTTCGCTTGAAGTTCCTTTGCTATAGTAGTGTGTACAGTTATATTAAAAAGATAATTAAAATAACTAGTTTATTAGTGATTTGTGTTAATTATAGATAAGTGTCACACCTGCTGTACTAAATGAGCCACAGCTACACAGAATAAGCTTATCAGCAAGTATTTTTGCTATATGTTTGAAATCTCCTCAGGATTAAGGCAACCAATCATAATTGCCAGTAACCATGTTTAAACATTTGATACACATGGACTGGACACAGGAGAAAAACACCCTGTCAAACATAGATCTATAGTGCTATTACCTCTCCTAACCATGTTATATGTTTAAAATATTTCCTGCCTACCACTTCTATGGGTTTCTCTTGCTGAGAGTGCAAATGGCATGCGTTCTTAGAATTCATAATTTCATTGAAGGCACGTCTTACTTAGAACAGAACATCCCACTACCAACAGCTAACCTGACAGCTGGTCTTAACAGTGGGATGAGGGACAAATGCCAGGTGAAGGTGGATACCATTTGTCTTTTGGAACCTTTGCATAACACCAGCTCTTTAGAGGATGACTACCACCGAAGGTGAGAAATATATTGAACAAATGCAATGCCATGATGCTCTCAGGATAGGCGAAAAAGGAAAAGAATAGTAGTTGTGTGATGGCCCCAGAAGAACCTGATCCTGTAGCTTTTCTGACTCAAGCTTAAATTGTTATTTCCTGGTACATTTAAATCAAGATTCTGTAGAATTACTATTGATCATCATTATTAACACCAATCTACATTATATCAGTCTTCTAGCTATTGGGCTTGCAATTCAGATATCATGTTGAAGGTAAGAGGAAAAAACCCTTGTAGTTTTTAAAAGTAGAACTAAATTAGCAAAAACCCATTCATGTTTTAAGGAATGGAATGGATTCAGCTGTTGATGAAGAAAGCAAATAGCCAGTTGTAGATGGCAATAATATGATTTTAAAATCGTGGGGAACTTTTCTTTCATGATGCCACTAGAGAGGCAATGATTTTCAGTAATGTGGCTTGATGTAAAGATGTTTTAGGATTAAAGAAGTGCTTGTCAGAATGAATTCTAATGTGCTAAGAGACAGTCTGCATATTTAAGAGTGCACAAAATGACTACACCACACTGAAATTCATTTTGACAAGTCTTTATATAGCATGTAGCCATGCGGCTACATTAGCTTAAGGGTATAAATCCGTACCAATCTACTCAAGGTGGTGCTTATTGATTTGATTCCTTGATACAGGAAAGAAAAAGCAAAAAAAGCAAAACAAAACAAAACAAAATCCACAACACAAAAAAAATTAAAAGCAATTAAAAGTGGAAGCTTGTTTAATATTGCTCTACCATCATCCTGAAAGGCATAATTTGAGTTACACATCTGAACTGATTGGAGTTACAGAACCATATCTCCTTTTTGCATTTAACAATATATACAATATAAAATAAATACATTTACACAAATGGACATTGGTTGGAGCACACAGTATGATACACATCACAAAAATATACAGTTGATTGCTTTACAGATGAGAAGCCCATCTACAGCTATAGACATGATTTTTTTAAAAATTTGTATTTTTACTACTGGTTATTATGCAACTCCTGGATTATAACAAGCAGCTTAATTCAGTTTCCCCCTTCTTTTGTGATCTTTGCACAATAAGACTGCCATAAAGTGTTTTCCTAGGCAGGTAAACAGAGACGCTTAAATAATTAAAATACAATTACCAACACCCATTTTCTCTTCCATAAGAAAAATAGCAGTTTTAATTTTTTATATCTTTTTATGTTAGCATTTAAATGCAAAATAGTGGAATAAATACAACAATCTGGTTTGATTGAAGCAAATGTGTAACTTCCAGGAGTCACACAATCATATTGCTTTAAATAAGAAACAAAATGAAAGAAAACAAGGAAAAAAAAGAGGTCAGGGTACAATCCACTCGAAATGTCTTCTACACATTGAACTGAATGGGAGAGCTAAAAAGACCGGAGAATGTCTCACGCCATGCCCTTTCATTTCAATTGCTTGCACAGGAGAAATTCCATGTGGATTTTATTCCTCCAAATGAAATTAGTTACACTAAAACATACTTGAAATCTTCCCCAATACTTCACATTAAGTAAGTGGTTGTGAAAATTTCTCTCAGCAAGGTTCAAGATGAATGCTATTCTAATGCTTGTGCAATGTATCTATGTTTCAGTTTATATTTGTACAGCCACGAGATATTTGTTCATTGCAGCTCTAAAAAAATTACTGAAAACTCAAAGTAGAAATTGCACTGTGTTCCTTTCACATATTCCACCTTCCTTAGATCTTTGTATGTTTTTCCCTTTCTGAGTGTGTTGATTGGTTATTGACCCTGAAAACCCCAAGTTCTTCAATGTGATACAGCAAAAACAATATTTATATTAGATATTTATATATACATATATAGTGTAGTTAACACTAGGAACTTAAACCCTGCACAAATTTTCTGGAAAATAATTATTCTGCACTCTTACATATATAAATAATTTTACAGAATCAGCACCATTTCCCCACCCCACCCCCAGGAGTTGTAAGATTTTTTTCATTTTTCAAAAGGGATGTGCCAATTTCCAAACTCCTATCACACTGTTAATTTCAAGTTCTTGGCCAACTGAATGAATTGCTAATGATGATTTATCTAGGATCACATGACAGTCACTTCTCTACTGAGAAAAACACAATCTACAAGAGAATCCCATATAGCTAATGAGAGATACACAGTATTTCTAGCACAAGGCTGATGTTAACATCAACCTACTGTATTTTGTTTAAAGCACACAAGTAGCGATAATTTTCAAAACGTGTTTGCATTTAAAAAAAAGGTTTTGCAACAACACAGAGCAAGTTAACATCTGAGAGATGACTGGATGAAAGCCATATTTACAGCATTTAAAAATTAGACTTATCTATAATCTTGAAATAGTCAAAGTTTTATTTCTAAGCTATACATAGGTATTCTATAATAAACTGTTACAGAAATTATTCCTTGTCTTGAAAATATTATGATTTCAGTGTGTATCTGTTCATAATGAGTACTTGGTTGGATTTTACTTTTCAATTTCTTAATTATTACTAGGAAGAACCTTATTACCAGAAGGATTAGAATATACTACTGTAAGTCTCCTGAGGAATTTTACATCCAATATTGTCTCTAATTCTACCCTGTGTCTATAAGCACACACCACAAGAATCCAAACACCACAAGAACAAGACAACAGTCTTTGAATGCAACATAAAGAATTCCAAAAAGCACAGCAAACATGAAACATTGAAAAGCTGAACTACATTTCTTTTGTTTGTTAGGATTACAATTTTAATTACATTTGTGTACATAGAATAAGGTTGTTCACATAGTACAGGGAGCAGCTACTAACACTGGTACATTGGTATAGCATTTGATGGCGGTTATTGTTTACTGGTTATTTAGCGACTGTAGTTTTCTGGGGACATCTAATTGGTTTATACATTAGATTACACCTCTTAACAGTCTTCAAACTGACCAACTTTCACACCCTGACAACATTGGTTGAAAAAGCAATATACTGGTTAGGCTGTTTGCTTGAAAGTGGCAATCTACCCCAATAAATGTTTTATAAATTAATAAATAATGTGTAACAAGCGTTAAGTTCCTGATTTGGTTGGAAGCTGACTATTTTGATATCTGATTTTGCTTTATTGCTAGCTGGGGTGTGGTGAAAGTATTTCAAAGTCTATGATTTTGTATAGGACAAACTGCAGCTTTAATTAATATCATATAGCAATCATACCTTGGCCAAACAGAAATACTTATTAACTCATTTTTCCAACTCCTATTTGACGTGGTATCTGAATATATTAGACTACTCAGATATATTGCAGGTGTAATCTAATCCTTGGTTTCAGTGAACACTTCAGTATAAACTGGAGCTCATGCAAAGAAATGGGATGTCTTGGACCAGACTGGCACGACAACATAAATTGCATCCGTGATAATATGCACCTTCCCCTTCAACTATTGCTTGAGTAAGATAAATTCCCATGTTAACAAATGGCTGAAAAGTGGTAAAGCTGGTAGAAAAAAAATCTTCTGTTAGTAAGAAGAACTGAAATATTTGTTTTTAAAAAATCTTCCTTCAGGATTCATTTGTCCTTCATGTAATTGTTCATCATTGTTCAAGACAGCACAAAAAAAAATGCAGTATTTATTTATTTATTTATCTTTCCTCTTTAGTATTGCATGAATGAATAAAGCTTAAACTATTCCCTGAAAAAGTTACATTGTAGCTAACCTAAGAAATATCTGGAAGACTTGAAAAAACAATTAAGGAATCAGATGGCTGTAACTGATCTAGATGGAAATGCAATGATAAGAAGCAGCCAATGCATCGTCATCGAAGTCATCTAATTAGAGGCTGCTCTTGTGAAACCTAATACTGCATTCAATCAGTTCATCGTGTTGTACTGTACTGCTAGTTACGATGGTTCTCTTTCGATTCCTTTGTCATTGGGGTATTGTGGTTCGTAATAAGTTCACTGGCATCCATATTATGGATTTCCATCCTTTGGCAGGCCTGGCTTCCATCTCTGTTCTATTAGAGACCTCTTCTTAAAATATGCAGCAGCAAAGGGGAAAAAATTACAAAGACAAGAGAAATAAGAACAGTAAAAGAAGAGAGAAATGAAGAAGGAAAACTGCATCGGGAAAGACACAGAATATAAAGAAGTGCTGCTTCTCGGTCTTGCTGCTCAGTATCAGTGCAGTCATGTTAGTTTCCTTAATTTCAATGCTAAAGTTTCTTTGTCATGGTTTTCCTGTTTTAGTTTCCCTTTCGTTAAAATTTCAGTGCACTCAACTGGAAGGCCTGGGATACTTTGGTCACACCTTGGCCTCCAGCATTTCCAAAAAAAGTTTGTGCATGGGGACTTTGCCTTCCAGTTTGATGTTGTAGAAATGTTGCACAGCCTTAGTGGAGGTTTGCCTCAGCAGGGGCAGCGTCATCAACATCTTGCCAGCTCTGCGTGGATCTTCCATATGCTGTCCAGCCTCATAATCCTGAAGGGCTTCATGTAAGACATCTTGAAGTTTCTGAACTGCTTCAACATCTTCTATGTGCATTGAGTCTGCAAAACGAAAGAAAGGACAGCATTTTTCACTGCTTATGACAGAAAGCAGGATTACACTGACAAGTTTCGACACTGAAACTTTCACTATGGAAAGTAATGGCATGACAACTGTTTACAGATTTGTAGAGATCTACCCACCATTTTCCTTAAGAGTATTACACAATTAGCTTCTTATTATCATATCGACCTTCTGGAAAATGCCGATAATTCTGGTGTAATTATAAACATGCAACTGATTCCTATAAATGTGCTTGGCTTATGTAGATTAAGAAAAAAATTGTACTGAAAATTGCATTACTATCTTCAAAATGAATTTCTCAGATATGCCGAAAGCCCAAGAACTGTGGTGGACTAAGATTCAAATCTAGAAAGCATTCAGGTAAGATTTTATGAAGTCCTTAATTTAACAGAGTTTTAGAAAGAGAAATCAGAGAATATTACTTTAATTCTGCATGTTTATAGCTTCCCTTCTTCTCAGAACTCAGAGGCAAGCTGGGCATCAGACACTACATAGGTTAGATACTTGGGTAGCTTGCCAGATGTCTATGTCACTGCTTTACTTACTTTACTGTACTTTATTAGATTTTTACCCCGCCCCCCTAGACAAAGTCTACTCGGGGCGGCTTACAAATATTATAAAAACATAATATATACAAATAATTTTAAAATCATAAAACATCACAATTATTAAACAATTAGACCAGATCAATACCAAGATGGGAAAAAAATTATAAAACAAAAAATAGATATCAATTATTGACTGAAGGGAAGGCCTGCCTAAAGTGCCAAGTTTTTAAATGGCTTTTAAAAACACCCAGCGAAGGTGCCAGTCGGATCTCAGTTGGGAGACTATTCCATAGCCGAGGGGCCACTGCCGAGAAGGCCCGGTTTCTTGTTCTTTCTTTCCGGGCCTCTCTCGGCGTTAGGCCCCTCAGCCGTCCCTACTGGCTATGCCGAGTGATTCGGGTAGATCTAGGTGGGAGAAGACGATCTGCCAAGTATCGAGGTCCCAAACCGTTTAGGGCTTTGTACGTCATCATTAACACTTTGAAGTCAATGCGGAAACGAATGGGCAGCCAATGCAAGGCAGCCAGAGTGGGAGAGATATGATGATGTTTTCTCACCCCACTAAGGAGTCTGGCCGCTGCATTCTGCACCATTTGAAGCTTCCGCATCAATCTCAAAGGTAGCCCCACGTAGACCGCATTACAGTGGTCTAATCTCGAGATTACGAGCGCATGGACAAGAGTAGTGAGGGCCCCACCATCAAGATAGGGTCGCAGCTGGGCAATCTGCCATAAATGGAAATAGGCGGAGCGGGCCACGGACGCCACCTGGGTCTCCATGGTCAGCGCCGGGTCCAGATGGATCCCCAAGCTGCGAACCTCACTCTTTGCGATGAGAGTCGTCCCCCCAAAAGAAAGGGAGTCACCCAATCCGCTAATGGAGGGACCACCCACCCTCAAGACCTCCGTCTTGTCCGGGTTCAGCCTCAACCCATTCAGCTGCATCCATTGCAGTACAGCCTCCAGGCAGCGCTGAAGGGACAGAACGGCATCCACTGAAGTAGGTGAAAAGGAGATGTAGAGCTGCGTGTCATCAGCGTACTGGTGGCACGATGCCCCACACCCCCTGATGACCCCACCCAGCGGCCTCATATAGATATTAAACAGCATTGGGGAGATGATCGACCCCTGTGGAACCCCACAATTGAGACTCCACGGGGCCGAAACACTCTCCCCAAGCTGAACTCTCTGAGGGCGGTCCTCCAAGAAGGATCGGAGCCAGGCAAGCGCCAGGCCACCGATTCCCAACTCGGAGAGCCTCCCCAGGAGGATACCGTGGTTGACGGTATCAAAGGCGGCTGAGATATCGAGGAGGACCAACAAAGACATATTGCCCCTGTCTGCCTCCCTCGATAGGTCATCCAACAGTGCGACCAGTGCCGTTTCTGTGCCATAGCGCGGCCTGAAGCCCGACTAAAATGGGTCCAGGGCGTTGGTTTCGTCCAAAAGTGTCTGAAGCTGGTCTGTCACCACCCTCTCCACCACTTTGCTAAGGAAGGAAACATTGGCGACAGGCCTATAATTTCCAATATCATCCACCGCCAAATTTGGTTTCTTCCTAATGGGCCTAATGAGTGTCTCCTTGAGGGCAAGAGGAACCTTGCCCTCCTGGAGAGACCCATTAATTATTGCTGTGGCCCATTCAGTTGTTACCGGTCTGGCTACTTTGATTAGCCAGGCCGGGCAAGGGTCAAGGGAGGAGGTGGTGGCCCGACAGCGATCAAGCGCTTTGTCCACCAATTCTGGTGTCACAGGCTGAAAGAATTCAAGAGTCACCGGGCAAGGCGGAGCGCTAGACATCTCTGCTCGATCCACTGTATTTAAAAAAGGAGAGAGGTCCCGGCGGATGGCCTCCACTTTTGATTTTAAAAATGCTGCAAATTGGTCAGGTGAGATATTAGTGGGAGGCCCATCACCCAGACCAATTCCGGATAGATCACGAACTATACGGAAAAGTTCCGCCTGCTGGTTAGAAGCTTCGCTTATCCGGTCAGCGAAGTGTGATTGTCTGGCAGCCCTTACCTTAGCCAGGTAATGGTTAGTTGCGATCCTGACAGCTTTCTTATTATAATCCGTCGGTTTTTCTCTCCAAGTGCACTCTAGCCGTCTCCTATTTCGCTTCATTGCTCGTAGGTCCCGATTATACCAGGCACCTGGCCGAGCTCTGCGCCTGAGAGGGCGTTTGGGAGCGATCGTGTCTACAGCCCTAGTGGCGGCGGCAAGCCAGCTGTCAACCAGAGCTTCGACAGGAGCGCCAGACAGTTCAGCTGGAATCCCTCTCATGGTATCCTGGAATCTCAATGGATCCAGTAACCTTCGAGGGCGGACCATTGAAATAGGTCCATGCTCACTGCAAGAGTAGATATCCATTAAGTGGACTAGATGGAACAGATTAAATAATGGCCAGAGCTATTATAAGGCAGCACTTTATTTTCATACTAGTATACAGTGGCCTTTTGCTGGATCTTCAAAATAAAGATCCACTGAGCTGGCTGGATAGCTCAGTGGTGTAGATATCTGGCTGCACAGTCAGTGGTTGAAAATTCTATTTCCCATGATGCCTTCTGCAAGTAGAGCCAGCCTGTGTGGCCTTGGGCAAGTTATACTGTCCCAGGGTGCCCCCAGAAGAAGGGAATAGTAAACCACTTCTGAGTATTCTCTACCTGGAAAACCCTCAAAAGAGTCGTCATAAGTCAGAATTGACTTGACAACACATGATCATTATTGTGTGCTGGATCAGATACTGTATATCTGTAGGTATACGTATATCTTCAGATGTTTGACAAGTGCTTTGCCAGACACGTGTTATGTTTCAGATGAAAGAAGACACGTTCTTTCTCCAACATTATTCACAAATCCAATGTTGTGTCCTATAGTACCCAAACAGTAATGTAGAGTTAAGAATACTGTGACCCACTTGAATTTACACTAACCTGAATTTGTCTGCCTAGAAACCTGTTTTATTTTCTAAAATGTACACCATTACAAACCTAACAAAGAATTCTAAAACATAGACTATTAAGAAACAAACAAGCCATGATACAGATCTATGGTGAAGTTTTCTCAGTGTTGTTGTTCTTGGGCAGTGGCATTAAACAAGTTTCCAATGGAACGTTACAGAGCAAACAATTCGTCATGTTCATTCTACACAAAGTGACAGATCTAATACTTCTCCCATTTCTGCCTGGTGATGGTGACCATAACTATGCAGAAGAAAATATATGGACTTCTGTATATATATTAGCTAAGTTGCTAGAGAGGCAGGGATTCTCTCTTCTCTACTTCAGCAAGGTCTGATCCAGTAAAGGATTCTGGATTTTAATTAAAAAACCCACAGTTCCATACTTAAGTATGATAATGCAATTTGTAACGCAAGCAGTATAGTGTACATATAGGATTACCATAAAGACAGACCATGATCCATAGTTCCATGAACTATTTTGCCATATGTTTCTAGCAGGGATGTGGTGGCACTGCGGGTTAAACCGCAGAAGCCTCTGTGCTGCAAGGTCAGAAGACCAGCAGTCGTAAGATCGAATCCACGCGACAGAGTGAGCTCCCGTTGCTTGTCCCAGCTCCTACCAACCTAGCAGTTTGAAAGCATGCAAATGCGAGTAGATAAATAGGTACCACCACGGTGGGAAGGTAACGGCGTTCCGTGTCTAGTCGCATTCGCCATGTGACCACGGAAACTGTTTTCAGACAAACGCTGGCTCTACAGCTTGGAAATGGGGATGAGCACTGCCCCCTAGAGTCGGACACAATGTCAAGGGGAACCTTTACCTTTACCTTTTAGCAGGAGTGTTTCTAGCTCCCCCACATGGCAGAACCTAGACACCTGCTCTTCCACAATGGGGAGAAAAAAAGGAGAGGGAAACCCTAGGCTGGAGTGGGGAACCTCAGGTTCCACAACTGAATATGGCCTTCTATGGTCTAAACCTGGTCCCCCTGGAGTTTTCCAGATATCCTCTTTCCATTTCATTGATTCTGAGGACAGTTTATCCATTATTACATATGGTCCAGTCCTCTGGGGATTCTGCACCCTGAATAATGAGATGCAGTAAGTCCATGTCTATAAACTATGTGGTTACCTTATGCACGTTCTCTAAAAACTTTTAAAAGAAATTTAAGAATACCAAAGTAAGGATAGGCTGTGCATTAACATCAGCAGAGAAAATCTCCTCTGTTTTCCTTCCATAAGAGAACTATTTTGTTATCTACAAAGCAAGGGCCACTGTGACTTTGTTATGTACTCCTGCAGTAGTACACCTGGTGCAAGCATTATGCTGTTTTTGGCGCAAGGTTAAAATCTAATTGCTCAAACATTTTGGCTAGGATCCTGTTCAGCACCAGCAAATTGTAACCCCCACCATCACAGTAACATGTGATCTCCACTTGTGGAAACAGTGTTAGTGCCCTAAATGAAATCTCCATTACAAAGGGTCAGTTTATGCCCGTGCAAGAGTAACCTGGAACAGTTGCACCATCAGTTCAACCCAACAGGATCCAAGCCTTCAAAAATATGTTTCTTGTTGTTTGGCTGGCTGAAATAGTTTGACTGTATACATGGTTGTATGTTATGTTGTTTTCATTGCATTTTATGTTTGAGCAGGATGTACATTGCCGTGACGTTTTCTTGGGGGTGAATGTGCTGTTGATACTTTTTTAAAATAAATAAACAAATAAATAAATAAGCAGAGGATAGGAATAAACTGACAGTTCTCACATTGGAGAGATGTGTGGTCCCTCGTGGATCTTTACTGAAATCATTGCTATATAATCTTCTCTAAATGACCTGGAGTTGGACTGAGCAATTAAATAACTACGTTTGCTGAAGTTACTCAAGAAGCTACAATCCCACAAAGACCAGAAAGTCTCCAAAATGATCACTAAACATAGTAAATTGAAAAAAAATACAATGAATAAAATTATATCTTATCCAGACTGGATAAGATTAAAGAATTCTCTGTATTTTTTAAAAAGGAAAGGAAAGAGAATCATAAGAAAAGCTAGTTGATTTGCAAACATTATGTCCACAATCCATCCGCTTGAGAACAGCAACACTCAACAATGTAAATGCAATGAAAGAAGAAAATACATGTAATATGAAATCAGGGCTAGAAAAAGTTACTTTTTTGGACTACAGCTCCCAGGGGCCCCCAGCCAGCATGGCAAGCAACATGCAGTAACTGTCCAATGCTGGCTGGGAGATTCTGGACCTTGTAGTTTAAGAAAAGAATGAATATACCGTGTTCCCCCGAAAATAAGACAGGGTCTTATATTAATTTTTGCTCCAAAAAACACATTAGGGTTTATTTTCAGGGGATGTTTTATTTTTTTCATGTACAACAATCTACATTTATTCAGTCTTCTTCTGGTTGCTGCACAATGGTGGAGGGCGGGGTTTCACTTAACTAGGGCTTATTTTTGGGTAGGGCTTATATTACGAGCAAAAATCATACTAGGGCTTATTTTCAGGTTAGGCCTTATTTTCAGGGAAACAGGGTACTATATAGGGACAATACTAGAGGTGGCTCTAAAGAAGCAATATCTGTTCAAGAGCTGAATTCCACAGATAAGAATTTAAGTGTGCACGCAAAGACATTTAGAGTGTACTGAACTGCAAGTTATTGTGGAACAATGTCAGGGCTAGCTACTATACTAGAAATGCTTCTAGAATATACTTTGCTGAAGTGTCTTCACAAATTGTGGATGTCTGAATTATCTAGTACATGAGAAAAAACCCAAGCTCCATTTTTGTTATTATGTGTGTATACAGGCTGTCTCAACTTTCAATTTCTTCATGCCTTTCCTCCCACTTAGCATTATCAATGAGAACATGGCCATTATCTTAGCTTCCATGACCCTACTGCAATGTGCTACCAGAGATATCTCAAGTAATGGTCCTTCCTCCTATGGTACGCCCTCCCCAAAGACATCTGTCCAACATGCTCTTTGTCAGCATATAGACACTAGACTAACATGTTATTTCTCCAAAAGACATTGTTATTTTTACAGCTGGCTCTCCTATTTAGGTTTTCTTGCTGGCTCTTAGAACAATTTAAATATATTAGCCTTTTAATACTTAAACATGTTGATTTTATTTTCACTGACTTACTTGTTTCATTATGACATACGTGATTTAAATTACTGTTTCTGTTTTCATATTTATAAACCGCCCTGAAGGCATTGCCAGTTAGTTGTGTGGTATGTAAACACTATAAACAAATAATCCTCATTGACTTGGGAGAAAGAACCAGTCAGCTCAACAGAGCTCACTCATAACTGAGCAGACCATTCTAGATTTGCTCTATATAAAACTGGGGGAGGGGGGCAATCTTCAGAGACTAATACATATGATTACATCAGGGTTGTTTTTATATATTTTATTACTCTTGCATGGGGAGGGGGACACAAATAAACCAAGGACACTAACATCTGTGGGAAGTTCCAAATTGTCCTTCTTCAATCTGGTGCACTCAAGATGAATAGACTATAATTCCCACCATCATATTGCAATAGTCTAGATCTCAGCTTATGGAATCACTGAACAGGTTACTGTTCTGGTGCCTAAAATTCACTTCTGTCCCTCTCTCTCCCTCTCCTGTTTTATATCTCTATCTATCTATCTATCTATCTATCTATCTATCTATCTATCTATCTATCTATCTATCTATCTATCTATCTATCTATCTATCTATCTATCTATCTATCTATACAAACACACACACACAAGGTCCTGGATACTGACTGCCACTGCAAGGTTAATATGAAATGCATATTTACAACTAGCAATACAGCATAGGACATGTACAATTGCACCTTTTGAAATGTGTTCTCTGGGATGCACTGTTTGATAGTTTAGCTGAGTTGCATGACAGACATTATTTGGGAAGCAACCTGCCTTAGAAAATGAAAAGCAGTACTTGATGTCGAGTTTATACCCACAGTGTTTTCTATCTGTATTTCATTTTCATGAGTACTATACTCAATGATAATAAATAAGGCTGAGTTAAAGGCAGAGTCAATCCATTGAAACTCTCTATGGATATAATAATATATCACATAGGTATACGACTTCACTCTTGGGGAAGATCTTGAGATCTCAGGAGACCACAGATATACACACTGATGGAGATTAGATTTCCCCCCCACCTAGAAAACATGAATTCTGAAAAGCACTAGAGCATTTCGTAAGATTGAGACATTATCTATTTATGTCACTACATTTATAATCCATATTTATCACAAGAAGCTAAATGAAGTATGCATTTTTCTCTTCCTCTCTCAGTTCCACTCTATCCCCACAAAAATTAAAACGAAACAATACAATACAATACAAGGCAACAAATAAAAACAGTGTAACTCTTGAGAGACACTGACTGGCTGAAAGTAAGTCACTGGTCTTCATGGTTGAGTGGGATTTGAACCTGTGTATCCCCTGTCCTCCAACATTCTTACTACCATACCACTTGGGAGCTCTACCTCTTGCTAATCTCCTTGAATGTGCTTTAACTACACTTGGAACTCCTAAAGTATGTTCACATCTGATAAAGAAAGTATAAGAGAACTTTTCTGATGTATTGGGTATACTACCACCAAAATGCCGAGGAGCTCTCTTGTTGTCATTTACTACTAATAAAGGCACAGGGGTTATAAAATAGAATTCAAAGATGGACGAGGACTTACAAATTAAAGCTAGATCATGAAAATACAAATGGTAATGATCAGGAGGGAATGGAACTCTGGGATTTAATAAGCTTTGAATGATGTAATACTGCTCTTGAAAAAATCAGGTTCATACGGGGGGGTGTGTTTGTTCTCCTGGATTCTGCATTACATGTAGGTGAACAGTGGGTGGTAGCAGTGGCTAGGTATGCTTGTCAGCTCTTGAAGAAGTCAGACCTGGCTAACACATACATTTTTACATCAGTTTCCATAAACAGATTTGATGGGGGACTACTTTTAAGTTTTGTTGAGCAGCAGTTGGTAAAGAATTCAATAGAAAAGATGGCAGTGAGTGGGATGTTACTAGGAAGTCTGTGGGATCATTTATATCTATCTAGCAATGCCTGTGTTAATCTACTTCCAAGCACAATTCAAAGTCCCAGTGATCCAACTTTAAAGCCTTACATGACTTGGGGCCAGGATACCTGTGCCAACCAGCCTATTCGGTCTACAGTGAGAACAGACTGGCCCTTCTCAGTGATCACACCACTATTGTGGACTGATACTTTAGAATGCAAGTGCCCACCTCTCAGACTCTCTCTTCTTGGTTAGGACTTGTATTATTCCAAACTTGCTTTCTCTTGGTCTTTGCCTCCTACTTTCACTGTTTTTTTAAAAAACTTTCTTTTTAAAAAAGAAAGTTCAATGGTTAAACGGCTGTACTGCAGCCAAAACTGTGCTCACAACCTGGTGTTCAATCCCAGGTAGGCGGCTCACGGTTGACTCAGCCTTCCATCCTTTTGAGGTCGGTGAAATGAGTACCCAGCTTACTGGGGAGGGGAAAATGTGTAGCCTGCATAATTAACTTGTAAACCGCCCGTAGAGTGCTTTAAGCGCTATGGGGCGATATATAAACAGCATGCTTTGCTCTGTTCATGTAAGAAGCACTACAGTACAATTAATAAATATACAGATAATTCTTGCCAAATAACAGCAGCATCAACAGGATTTGAGGCAGCTAGTATAAAATCTTCCACAGCATATCTTTAGGGGGTACAGTGTACACTGACATAGGTCTGAATCTGCAGTTCTTCTCTCTACTTACAAAGAAATTTGTCAGTACAAAAGCTCAATTTTCTTAGGTTCACCTTGGTTCTGCCATGTAGAGACATGAAGGAGCCTCCCTGAAGAATGTGAGGAATGTGAACAGATTTGGGCACCCCCTGGGCAATGACACCACCTCCAGAAGGTGGAAGGATCTGGGTGAGTATTAGGCAATGGCGTAGCATGGGGGCCCAGAAGAGTGGTTGCCTTAGGGTGCAACCCTGTTAGGGGTGCAACCACCACCCTTTCGCACCTCCCTGTGCTCTGTCTTACCACTGGGCTGGCCCAGGTGGCTCTGTCCATCTGTCCTCTCTCTCTCTCTCCCCGTCCCTCCCACTGCCACCTCCACCTCCCTGCCTGTTGAGGGGGTCTGGTGAGCAGGGTGAGCCAGTCATCCCCAGCCCAGCAAAAGAGCAGCACCGGGCAACAAAGGGAGTAGAATACTCCGTCAAGGAGAGAGCGCCGGTAGCCTCTGTCCAACCAGGACTGGTGGAGAGAGGGCATTTGCTATTGCTGCTGTTTCTGCTGGGCAGCTGGAGCCATGCAGGCTGGGCTGGGGGCACCAGGGGTCCGGGTGTCACTGTGCCAATTACTGATAGCCGTCGGGCTGCTGGCGGGACTGAGCCTTGCTCGCAGCGTCTTCCTCCTGTGCCAGTGGCGGGAGCAGAGTGCGGCCATCTGGGAGCTGCAGGAGGTGGTGGCGGCAGCGTAGGCCACAGCAGGACCCCCTCTGTGCCACTGCTGAGCCCAGTGCAAGGTAGGCAAGGAGAAGCTGGGAGAAGGAGGGATGATGATGGAGGAGGGTGGTGACTCTGAGGCACTCCTATTAGGAACGGAGGGAAGAAGAGGTGGAATAAATCTATGGATTAGGGGGCGCAATAATTGCCCCAGGTGCTGGCAAGCCACAATATACCCCTGGTGTTAGGCATGGGGAAAGACTCCTAAAGTTCAAAGATGACATAAAAATAGGATATTCTGAAACACTGGAAGCTAGAGCATTGTATGATGAACTGGAAGGTCAGCCTACAAAGACTGTATTATGGATCGGGGCTGGTACGTAGGGGTTCTTAACTTTCACTGAATGAAGATTGGTTGATTATGTACAGATAGTACTGATATGATCCGCTTCTCAGAAGGTATGTAGGAACTACAATTTCAGGACTCATTAAGAAAGCAGAGGGGCAAAGTTTGCAAAATGCTGCTTTCGGTCACTTCACAAAAATTGTGTATCTGAATTAGATCATTATATATCAACTTGCAGCAATTGCTTCAGACAGTTTCCAAGCCAGGCCTTTTCAATTTGCTGGCAGGAGAAGTGGAGCTGTGTCAGAGCAGGAGAGGAGACTGTAAAAAAGAATCTTTTCTTACTAGCAACAAATAATTTATGATAGGGGTGTGTATCCCGCCAAAGTTAGCTTTAGTAACCACATTGCTGCACCCCTCACTACTCACTAGGGAACACTGCACTGATGCAGTGGGAAAGCACAACCATCCTTTGATTTCTGAATCAATGGAAGATCAGCCTACAAAGACTGCATTGTGGATCAAGTCTGGTACACAGGGATTCTGAATTCAGCAAGATGATTAAAACAGGAAAAATCCTTCTTTTTTGGTGAAAAGGAGTGTCCAGCTTTAATTGCATTCATGTTACAGTCTGTTGATTACACCAACTGAATCTTTAGGTTATTATTATTATTATTATTATTATTATTATTATTATTATTATTATTTAGGTTACTGTTCCTCTCTTCATGCTATTTAACTTTAAGCCTGCTAGGTTAATATACTTGAAACTGATCAGCTTTTTCAAG
This sequence comes from Intellagama lesueurii, assembly GCA_037013535.1. NCBI lineage: Eukaryota > Metazoa > Chordata > Lepidosauria > Squamata > Agamidae > Intellagama > Intellagama lesueurii. The sequence continues at coordinate 321,431,598 of JBAJHW010000001.1, read as the reverse complement.
ATGTTGTCTTCACAGAAACTCTATGGCTCTCCTTTTCAAGTGTTACAGCCAGAAGATTTTTAAAAGCGCTCTATCAGCGTAAGAAGGTGCTGCAAATCAGATGTGTCAAATGAATTTGAAATCCAGTTGATCTGATTGGGGATTGAAAGTCTTTTAAAAGAAAATTTAAACTACAGATTTTTGACGAAATAATTAAAGATGGATCTATGAAGCTACATTCTTCCATTTGCATTTCCCAATCAATACATGGGAGCACTTAGTTGCAACCAGAAAGGAACAGAGAGAACACCTATTATGCTGCAAATAGTCCACCTGCCTACCTGCCAGAAGTATTTGGTACATACATGTACACATTGATGGCAAACTGCTTCTTGCTCATCTAATAGAACTATTGAGAAGGTTCACCTATATTTTAAAAAATTCCAAATGTTATATCCCCAACAATTTTGGGTTTATAAAAATCCAGAGGTTATTGCTGTCATTAAATGGAAGAGATGGGAGGCATACTGAAACAAAACAAAACACGCCATACTTGGCTATTTTCCAGTTCTTGCCATGCCAAGATTTCTCACTGAGTCCTCCCTCTCCATCAATGAGATCTTTCAGCTTCTCACAAAAACAAGACCCTAGTCTCATTTTCCATTTTTCCCCTTCTTTTTCCATGTTTGTTCACTTGAACAAGAAGTAGCCAAATTCTGTGCAGTTCAATGTCCTTTCCATGGAAGATACCAGAGTAAAGTAAGAATGGTAACAATTCTACATAAATTGGAGTTTCTTTTGGGGGAGGGGGAAATGAATAAAAAATTTCCAAGAAATCTTATGATAGTTCTTGAAGGTGGGGGAGAAGAATCTTGAACAGAGCATTCTCTCTGTGGCGGGGGAAAGGTAGTTTTTTTCCCCCTTGGTTTTTCATTGACAATGAAATGTTGTGAGATTCACATCCCTATTAGGTAACATACAAAACACACTGGACTCCATTCTGATGATTTGCTTTTCTTAATGAGTCCTCTTTAGTCTTTGCAGGCATCTCTTTCCATGGACCAGAATAGATAACATTTAAGTAAGTAAGGATTTTGAATCTGAAAAATGTAATAAAAAATAAATACAAAGATGGAAGTCATTACATTCCTGGATCTCAGGAAAGTTTGGAATTCCTGCTTTTTGACAATACACATGTCAAAGAAACCTGCCCCTTCACTAGCCACCTGAATCTAATGCTTAGACAGGCAATAGCCTTGACACAGGCTGAATTCTAGAAGACATGAAGAGGGGAAAAACAAGCTGCTGTATCTTGCCAGTATCATGACCATTTCATTCTGAGCTATGCTAGCCTCTCAGATGACCCAGTTTTCAACTCAATTCAGAACAGGAGGTGTCTATGAAAAGTTACAATCAGGATAGAAAAGAGCATCAGCACACATCTGGACTGCCATCCTCTCCCTTATGCATCTGCATTTGTGTTTTACAGACACTCACCAAATGGAGTAATAATACTTGTGACATTTGGCTCATCTTAATGTACACAAGTCCCGTATGGTTATAGAAGGGAGGGAGGGGGCAATGCTACTGTTAAATCAGTTCACTGATTTAGAGCACAAAAGAGCATTAATTATTATTGAATCAAGCCAGATGTTTATGCTAAGCTGATAATTTCAATGAATGTCATATTAAATCTCTGCAGGTCAAATTGAAATACTTTCTCAATCACCTCCAAACATGCAGAGGTTAGCTGCCTTTCAAATGCTCAAAAATGAATATTTCTAAATGAACTATACCTGCCTTCAAAATATACTGACCTGACACTTTATCAGTGCAACAGATCACAACAGTGATATGGCGTAAATTCTTCAAGGTACAAATAAAATGAACATTTGAAAGGGCCACCAATACTATTATGATTATTGTAACAAAGCCTGTGTCTCCTATATCAATGGAAAGAGGCATTTGTATTCACTAAGTATATATAATATCTCTATTTAAGAGTTTTGTATTTTTTAAAAATTAAAACCCCAATGCAAAATGCTAACTCCCCTTATGAAGACAAATAGGAAGGTACAACTTCATTGTTGAAAACAATTTTCCTCCTATCAATCTGAGAATTCGTGCATCAATATTGTAGATGAACTGTTAATTACAAAATCAATTAAAAAATTATTTCTAAAAACAGTCACGCGTCCTGGCTCTCAGGGGGGCAATTTGGGCAGAAGGTCTCATCTCACTAGGACCGCACCAAATCACAAGTCGTCATCCACAAGTAAGCAAAAGCAATCTGGTTTTTCATTTTTCAGCGCGGCTGAGCCCAGCCTGAGATTGATCGTCACATATGGCCCCAGAAAACAAACTGTCAATACCTTGAATGCTGCAGAATTTGAACAAATAGCCGTCCGCCCATTCAAGCCACTCATTGCATCCCATTTAACAGATTTTATTGACAGTTTCCTTCTTGTAATTAAAGGGAAAACTACTGGCCAGCAACCAAGATAAAGTTCAAAGATAGGGTCAAAACAAAAGCAGATGGAGGGGCACGGTGTGACTGTCAACGGTACATAGCATCAGAGCATGTTATTGACACACAGGTATCTAATGATCGGCACGTCATTAAAGAGGGATCTATCATGAACTTTATGCAAATGCTAAAAGGGACTTAAGACCACAATAAAGCATTAGGGAGGCACAAAAGAAAAAACAACAAAGAACAAACGATTTTTTACTTATCAGACATTGGCTCACTGCTTCAGCACTTTTAAGTTCAAATGCAGAGAAGAATCCTTCCTTGATTTCTTAACCCCTTCTGAACAAGGCATATCTGTCAGTTATAGAGCTATTATAAAAATCAAATTTGCACGGGCAGGAAGAATTCCTGTAAGCTTAAACAGTGATCTGCTCCCTTTCCTTATAAAACCTAAATTCACCTTACCTATTGAGTTCACTGCGTTTAGTAGCTGGATTGAAGAGATCTTATATTACATTTAGTCATAGGCCCATCCATTCTACTGGGTTTTAGTGAACTGATTAGACTTATCTGGATTATGAAGGGGATTTAAGCAGAACAACATTTATGTTTATTAAAAATTATCTTTGTTTTTAATACCTTCCAAATTTTCAGGCTTCTTTTAGCCAAATTAGAAACTCTGTGTAACAAATGTAACAAATGCTTATAATCAGAGATATTCCCTTAATTTGAACTACCTTGTTTCTAGCCATTTAGCATTGTCCTGCAGTCGTATGATTTAGAATTACTTATTCCTATTGTCATGTTTAGAAATTGTCATGCAGAAGGTATTAGAGAAAGGGGGAGGGAATGACATGAGCCATCATGCCAATCTGCCAACCTGAATTAGCAAGCGCGATAGCTTTGAGGGTGACAAACTCTTCTTTCTCCAGCTTCATGCTCTTGTATTTTTTTACCAGTTGCAGGATGGCATTGTTGAGGTCAAGAAGGCCTGCTAATTTAGACTGATCTTCATCCATGATATAGTCTTCAGCATAGACAAGCTCATCCTCAAAGGAAAGTGATCGGTATACAACACCCAGAATCAAAATCTCCATCCAAGCGCTCTGCAGAAGGCTCATCTGGTCAGCAAGCGATAAAGTGGAAAATCCTAAAGCAGGAAGGAAAGTACACAAAACATAATTAAAATGGTCCTGGGCCATCATAATTCTGCATTGCAACTATACCTTTGTTCTTGTTACTGTTACATAAGTGATAAATCTGTATCTATGGATTCCACCCTCCCTGATCTCTAAGATCAACATAAAATAATTACAGTAAAGGTTTCCTCAAGTAAACCTGAGTTAGCATGCTTTTTTGTCTCCAAGTTATTTTAAATTTCTGGAGACCATTGTTAGCAACATAAATCTGCTGTATTTTATCTTCTCAGCGTTAGACAATACATCTTTTAAAATATACACTAAACACCTATTATGTTTAGGCTTTGTTCTGATAACATCTACTATGGAAATTACTAACATAATGTGGATCAAACAGCTTTCTGGGAATTCTGACAATAATGGTTATGGCTGGTATAAAGAATACTGCAAGCAATAATCCTACATGCGTTCACCTGAGAGTAAGCCCCATTGAATTCGATTATTCCTTAGTCAATGCATATAGCGGCATTGTGAGCATGTCAGAGTTACCTTAAAAGGAAGTCATGGGGTGGAGAGGGAATTTAAGAGGAGAAAGATTGATGCCTTAATAGAATTAAGGTGGCAATCACAAGAACCAAAGTGCTTTTTGACTTTCAACCTCATCAAGGCCTACCCTCTCCAGAAAAGACACGAATTAATTGTGAAATGGCTTCTGCCTCTTCTACAGTGCTGAAATAACAGGATAGCATATCAAAGTGCCAAGTGAATAGTAACTACACGAACCACCATTTTGGGAAGAAAGAAAAACTATAATAATGTATCTTAATGAATTTAAGTTTTGCTTTTGTTTCGTTCCTTATCTCTCTTCCTCTCCTTCCTAATAAGATCACTAAGGGCAAGCATCTTTCAAGCCATACCTTTTCAGGTTCCCTGTTTACAGTAGCTGTTAATTTATTATCTCCAACTGCTAATATTCCCCATCACATAAGGTGCCAGTGAAGAAGCGATTTCCTGGCCTGTTGGTAAAATGCAGTGGCTTGCCAGTTGGCACCAGCAACCACCAAGTACTTAATAAAATCATCAAAGGGGATTAGTCAAGCTTTTCTTAAGGGGGTCTTAAGACATGTCTAAAGCTTTCAGTTAGTTGTTTATGGAGCTGCTTACATGTGCTTTGACAAGGATCCTGCAGAAAGAACAGTCTGTGTTGCTCATTTATCTTTAAACACATTGCCCTCTTCCTTCAAAGACCCTTTCCTTGTAACGGAATAAGCATATATAATATGACACAAAACAAAAGGCAAAAAAGAAGCCATAGGCACTAATTTAGACTCAGACCATTGCACTGTTAAAAATAAAAATATGACAGAGAATCATTTCAAGTCATGAGGCATAGATTAAATATGAAATAAGTTAATGCCGCCTCTTTATTTCTGGCCAATATTTTTTCATTCTCTTTTTTTTACACTGTGTTTGTGCCGTGTGAGAAAACAGCATTTGTTATCCTTCCAGATCAAAATCAACAACACTTTTGCACAAGTCAAGAACATATATGTGAGAGATGACAATGAATAACACTGCTCTTGTTGAGGAAATGGGAGGAAATGAAACAGAAATAATAATTTGAAAGGGTCTAAAAAGGAATGCATATTTTCAATTAGCTCCAGCCTCGCTGTCCTTTTCCTCTCTCTCAAGAATCACTTTTTCTGCTACAGCAGATGGACAGAGAACGTAGCCTGAAGCACTGTCCTGTGACAGCCCCATTCTCCCTCCCAGACACTGCTGTTAGTAAATAGATTTACACATTCTCCAATCTCCACACATCTTTCTGCCGAATAATTAAAAGCAGGATGATTAGTTTATTGAGTGGAAGGAGGAACTTTTTTATTGAGGTCCGTCCATGATTTTTATCAGGGCCAGCACTTTTACGGTTGTCATGAGGGTGCAGGCATCCAATTTTTCTTATCTGCCTGATTAATACAAACGCTGTTTCAGGACGCATTAATTAACAGATACAAATCTACGTTCTCATGGAAGGATCAATACAGAGAAGAAAAGAGGCATCAATGTGAATTTAGTGCTGATGATGGAGAAGGCACTCTATTGACATTTACGTGCACAGAAACTTTAAAGTTGCAGTAGAGCCCCTTTGTCCCTACGATTTACAAAGTAACAATTTTTTTAACTATAACAATGTTTCACGTACTTCTGAGGCATTTAATTAAGCAAAAGGCAATAAAATCCCTTTTGATCACAAAAGAAGTTTTAATTTCAATTGCTTTCCTTTCTATCCTCTCTCCCCAGGAAAACTCCCAATGTTCCTGATTTTTATTTATGTTCTAACTTCTCTGCGTTGTTTTCATTTTTTTAATACATTAAATAACAATGTCCTTTGCTAGTACAATTAGAGGAACAGAGAAAGGAAAGGAACCTCAAAAAACCAGGGCAGCGTACGAAAATGTGTTTGTAAGGAATGCTTCCTCGGATTTTACAAGTATGCAAATTATTTTATTTTTAGAGTGTTCTTCACCATAATTTGATTCTATATATTTTCATAGGACTCCTCTAATTTTTTGGCAAGAAAAATGGTGCCCCTGATTATGAAGCATGTGAACTGAATTCCAGATTTACCTTGCCTCTTGGTCGATGGGAAAAGACTGAACTACCTTTTTCCCTTTAGAAAAACTCAGTTTTGAAAACTCTCAGGAAACTATGACTTCTTCACATTCTCTCCACAAAATAAAGTGCAGAATCTATAATTGTGGGATTTTATCAGAAAATTTGATTATTTGGGGGGAGATTCCATGAGTACAATTATGCTTTCTTTTGCTGCTTGGGATCTAGCATAAGCCTTCTGTGAAAGTGGTGAGGAATGATGCATGATTAAGTAGTGGAACTGGGAAGACAAAAGCTTTTATAACAGTGTGTTAAAAACATTGAAACCAAAGTTAAAGTAATTCATCTGAAGTTTGCAAAATCATAAAATTTCATTAGCCAAAATTATTCAAAGCAATCCAAGGAGCCACATTTAATATCCCTTTTTGACTATGAATGATGGTGTTGACATCATAATCAATTGAAAGTGATCATTTCTACACTTTGTGGAAGAAAACTAACCGTTATAATAGCCCTCTGTATAATCTGTCATAAAAAGGAGGGGGGGGAGAAAGAATATGTATATCTTCAGATTTTTGACAAGTGCTTTGCTTTTCTCCTTGATGAAATGAAATCCTCAAACTGTCTATACATATATTTCCTGCTATCTAGACTACTTAATAATTTCCTACCACTCCTCACTGAGCTGTTTCCCAAAATGTAAAAGATCCTGCCTTGATGATACACTCCAGAACTTCATGTTCTGTATTACATAGCACCTTAATCCGTAGCATTTGATAGGTCACAGTTTTAAATGTTCGGCAACATTATGGCTTTTAAAAATACAATTCAATGTAACTATGGTGTATTTCCACACACACCCTTCTCAACGCAGACCAATTCCACTCAGGCTGGTGACAACTTTGATCTCTCTCTGTCTTCCTCCACATGTCAGTGCCATTTAATGTATCCCAGGCATTTTGCTAGCAGAATGATTCTGTACCTTGACCTGCAGTTAAATAGCATGTTTATCTGCGAGACAGTGTGCTCCAAATAAACCAGATGACAGTTTGGAATAACGTCATTTGGAAGGATTGAAAAGCTTCTCAAGAGTCAGGTACCCCAGAGGTAATAGGCTTGAAGGAAGCATGCTCTGTGCCAACCCTCCTGCCATCTTCTACTTGAAGCTCATGTACTTGACAATGATGCCATAGGCACTTGTGAAGACTCCCTCCCCTTAATCTCTCTCCCCCTCCACTCTTTCTTGCTTTTTCTGGTGGGGAGGAGATGCTGGCAAACTGATGCACTTTGCAGTCAACTTACAAAAAAGGCTAAGCATTTGAAAGTGTGAAGGGCAAAAAATATCTGACGGCTAGTCTTCAAAAATACACTTTCATTTCACAAAGAATAAATGTTTGTTCCCCAAGTCCAGTGTTGACAGAAATAGGCTGCAGTGCAGGCATAAGAAGTTAACCCCTGCTAGGCATTCCCTTCTGTACCATTTTCATGTTGCTGAATGCAAGGACTGTAAATCTATGCAGCTTCTTGTAAATAGCCATAAACAATGGCATTGATTTGCTGGTTACATTCCTCTCTGCTTCCCCCCCTCCCTAATTTTCCTTCCCACACAGAGTACAGCTTCTGGTTCACTAGAGAGACTTTTCAACATGCTGTATCTTATATTACAGTTATAACTATATCTTAACGACTATTTATATCACTAATGAACGGTGCAGTCCAACAATTGCTTGTTTTTCCTACCTTCCACCCCTTTCACGTGTCAATAAAACTAGGAGAAGATGAAGAATACACGGGTAACAAAGCCTTGGCATTTTGCTACCAATGAACACCTCTGATATATATTTTTCTAGTGAACCACATTTCTCTGCTGCAGTCTGTGCATACATGTAATCATCTTTTAAAACAGACATTTTAGACTACTTCCACTTCCATTTGTGCTTCACATGGATCACCTCCCCATGATATGCAGCCTCAATTATTTTCATTCCCAAGTATTTGTGTGTTTTTTAAATTTGTTTATGATGACTTCAGAGATACTAGGCATGCATCTGTGGTTTATCTGCAATGTCCTAAGCATTCCTTCTTTTTTGGTTTTGTTCTTTTTTATACTGATACAAAATAGCTGGCAAAATTTGAAGGAAGTGGAAAGGAATGCCAGTGATAGCGTTCCTTTACTTTGTATAACTCCCTCTGTCTAGCATCAGGGACATTATAAGCAAGGCTACAGATAGACCCACTTCTCTATTTCTTTGAATCTCTTTATTACTGTTGGGCATAAAGTAGGCTACTTGTATCTAGAACATATTGGTCAAAACTCAAACCCACAAGGTGTGTACAAACACTTGCAACCCTTAGAAACACTGTTCTCATGTTACATGAAATACTCCTTTTGTGCACAAGTTTGTATTGTGAGCACCAAACACTCCCAAAAAGAAAAGCAGAATCTCGCATGTTCCAGATTTTTTCACCTTATAACTCCCATCAGCTTCAGCCTTCAAGAGCAATGGCAAGAGATTACAAGAGTTCTAGAGAAATACTGTATACATGAAGAGTCAGAGCTGCTGCCACCTCCCTTATCCTAGTCCTAGAACAGAAGGGGAGACACTTACATATGGGGCAACATGGAACTGCAATTCTTAGAAGACTATTCATAGACACATTCCATAGAATGTCTAGGCAGTTGGCATGCACCTTTTTTTAAACTCCAAATCCCAGAATTCAGGAACTCCAAGCAAACACTGGGACTATTTATTTTCCTAATAGGCACCTACGCTGGAGCTCAGACTATTCTAGGCTGCAAAGCCTTCCAGCCCAGCCTTCTTGCAAGTGAGCACAATTTACATGTGGGAAGAACCTCCAGAATGGAGAATTCTGGGATTTTGCATTTATAAATAAATAAATAAATAAATAGTACATCCCTACTAGGCAGTCTCCACTTTAAGCATATTGTAGCACCTGAAAGGTCACTGCTTGATGTCTTCACATTGGTGAGTTGTACACATGAGAAAATAAGCGTTCTCAGATAGAACTTTTATATAAAGCCAAACACATAGCTTTTAAGTGATGTAAGATCACATGTTCCAGTGCCTCTCATCAAGTATACAGCCACCAAATGATGAACATGGATATACAAAAGAATTTACCAGCTCTCACATGCTTAGATAAGCATAGACCATTGTGTTACTTTCAACAGAGTTCTAAAATTGTGTTGTACAGATATTTATATTCAGTCCAAAAGTCAGATTAGAAAACTTCACCTTGATGTCCATTACTCATCCTTAAGCAAAGCTGCAAGAGAACCTTGGCAACCTTTGTAGGATACTTTTTTTTAAAGCAGCTCTTTTTGGTAAATGGTTAACAATTTGGCAAGCTGAGCAGTTGGTCAATATGCCTTCTCCTTTTCGGTTCTTTAACTTTTATACAATAGTAAGCCTATGCACTCAGTAACCCTCTGCTAGTTGCTTTGTTGCTTTTTAAAAAACTGGTGCTTGGAATGTCACGGCATGATGATAATGGCACCATTCCAAGATGTGGAAAAAAGTGGCCTTCATAATCTAAATGCCTGCTGCCTCTTTTTCTGATCTTCCAGTCAGTTTTCATATTGTGAAATTTACCTCGGACAGATATTTGGATTAGCCCTCATCTCTATCACAGCTCCTTTCTTCCACTGCTTCTCAAGAAGTATGCCAATTTCTGGGGCCCAAGTATGCCTCAAGGGAATCATTGTATGTTGTCCCCCAAAATGTGTTTCTTCTGTATTTCTAAAAACCAGAAATGAAAAGTTCATTTCCAGTCATGAAAAGGTTTCTGGGCCTGTGAATATTTATTTTTGGTCAAATAACTGTTTTTCCCCTACTGGAGAAATACCTTTGGGGACTACATGATTCCTGGCCATGATCTACAGCCTCTTAATACAGAGTTCTGTAACCAGCAGAACTAAAGCTTCTATGGAGATATAGATAGAACCCGTGATTTGTTTATGTACATAAATTCCAGAGTGTAGTCCAACAGCCATTTTGTGTTACCAGAACATCTAACAAACTCTGAAGCAAATTCCATTTTTTAAAATGTACAAAACAAAAGGCTTGAGACACTTCAGCAATATAGGTGTACAAAACCACTACATTAAAATGTCACTGTAACAAAGAACTTTATGTCTACAAAATTCAAGTGTATGGGTCTCCCAGTGGAAGACATTCCAAAGACAGGGAGCTACCACTGAAAAGACTCTTCTCATCCTGCAGCCACAGTCACAGATGAAGATTTCCAAGGGAAGATGGAATGATGAAGGACCGAGCAGTTCAAAAGATCTTTGAGTTTTTATGGTTAGAATAGTACTTAGAACTGAGCTCACTGCACCTGGTTTAATACTGTCAAGACAAAATCTTGTTATCTAGCTCTTGCTATCTGTCTGTTTGCAATACTGTGGACTATTGCCTCAGGACAGTCTACATGTCCTTTCTCTTTAAGAAGCAACACATGCACACGAAAAGACACACAGTGACACAGATACACTAGATGGTTGTGTTTTAAAAAGGAGTAGCAAAGAATCCAACCAATGCTTCAGATTTTTAAAAGTCCATGTCTCATAATTTGGTACAGTGTGCAAATGTTATGCAATTTGCACAAATTATGCAGTTTGCACATATTACACCATTTGTGTAAAACCATAAGGTCCATGGTCCCAGAAAATATCATACCGTCTCATAAGGAGAGGGGGGAAATGCAATTCTTTGCCTTTCCTACAAGCATGAGACAATCAAAGATTTGTACCCTAACACATAGTTATCATTTCCAGTTCATCCATATGCATCAATATTCTATAATTCTGTGCTCTCCAGATGTTTGGATTACAATCCCCATCATGTCTGATTATTGGTCATGCTGGTTGGAGGTGACAATAGCACCATGTTGGGACAGCTGATGTACCTGTATTCAATTAGAAATTACTTAGGTAATATTATGGCAATTAAATCTTAAGAACTAATGTTTAAGCCACTAAAAGCCAAATCGGCACATCCCTGATAATCACCAAGGATATGCCATTTGTTGTTTTATATTTTGGACTACAGAGCCCAGAAATCTCAATCCTAAGAGTCAAACCTCACAGACAGACGCCTAAATGCTGCTTGCCTGGTAGAAAGGATGAACTGGATGGTTTTGTGGCCCAGCACAGACCTAGCTCTGCCTAGCTTCATATTTGAAAAGCAAGCTGTGCTGTTGCTTGCTAGAAGCTTCCTTTTTGAACAGTGAAGGTCTTGTAACAAGAAATGTTGGTTCTTCCTGTAATCATCTCCAGTCAGCAGCTAACTACAGTAATATCAATGGATCCACTTTCTGAACACTTTCCAAATGCAGCCTCACGTAGAATGCATTACAGTAATCCAAAGGGGATGTAACTAAAGTGTATGTCACTGAGGCTAGTGACTATGTTTGTAACACAAAAGCGTGCATCTTCCTTCAGCCCTCAAAAATGTGGAACATATATGTTGTGGCCCTCACTCTGAAAAGTTTGGAGACCCCTGGACTACAAGCTAGGAAAGTGACATGGTTTTTTAATATTAGAAGCAGACCAAAAGTTGGAAAGTTACATTTCTAATTACAGGTCCTAGAATCTCCCAGCCATAACTATTCAAAATTATTTATTTATTTATTTATTTATTTATTTATTTATTTATTTATTTATTTATTTATTTATTTATTTATTTATTTATTATATTTATATCCCGCCCAACCAGTCATTGACTACTCTGGGCGGCTAACAGCAAGTAAAATCAAACAATTTAAAATGTATCAGCAATATACAGCAATAATAATCAATTATTCAAGATGGAGAGAAAAGAGAAGAAATAAATCAAGAAGTGCCTGGAGGGAAGGCCTGCCTAAACAGCCAGGTTTTCAGTTGGCTTTTAAAAATACCCAGCGAAGGGGCCATGCGGATCTCAGGAGGGAGGTTATTCCAGAGACGAGGAGCCACTGCCGAGAAGGCCCGGTTTCTTGTTTTTTCCTTCCGGGCCTCCCTCAGCGTTAGGCTCCTCAATCGCACCTCCTGGCTAGATCGAGTGATACGGGTAGATTTTGGTGGGAGAAGGCGTTCCGCCAGATATCGAGGCCCTAAACTGTTTAGGGCTTTATATGTAATCATTAAAACTTTGAAATCAACGCGGAACCGAACGGGCAGCCAATGCAAAGCGGCCAGAGTGGGAGAGATATGATGATGTTTTCTCACCCCACTAAGGAGTCTGGCCGCCGCATTCTGCACCATTTGAAGCTTCCGCATCAATCTCAAAGGTAGCCCCACGTAGAGCGCATTACAGTGGTCTAATCTCGAGATTACAAGCGCATGTACCAAAGTGGTGAGCGCCCCAACATCTAGATAGGGACGCAGCTGGGCAATCCGCCAAAGATGGAAGTAGGCGGAGCGGACCACTGACGCCACCTGAGTTTCCATGGTGAGCGCCGGGTCCAGATGGATCCCCAACCTCACTCTTTGCGGTGAGAGTCGCCCCCCCAAATGAGAGGGAGTTTCCCAAACTGCTGATGGTGGGGCCACCCACCCTCAGGACCTCTGTCTGAACTAGATTCTGATGTAACTTGCTTTATAGATGACACATGTAAATATATCACCCCCACTGTCACATCTACTTGATTCGAAGCTAAGAAGGACTGAGTCCAGTTAGTACTTGGATGGGCGATTACTAAGGAATGCCAAGGATCCAAGCAGAACAGAAAATAATCCCTTCTGAAACCCTAGAAAGCCATTACTGCCAATAATGTTGGTCGGAATGGATCAATAATCAATATATTAGGACCAACCTAGGTAGCTTCATAGTCTGGGCCTAATACATCCATGTTGATGGAAGTATAACAGTACACTGAAGAGGAAACTGGAAGCAGTTCAAAATATGCTGATTCTCCCAAAACTAGGCATGTGGAATGTAAAAGAGTCTTGATACAATTATCATCTATTAACTGAGTTATATTAGGCAATAACTTTATTCGAACTCAGGAACTTCCTGTTCTTACTTGAATAGATGGTTTACACCACAGATTTGAAGAGGTTGCAATTTTTTAAAGTGCAAAATCTTATAGTTTGGGAATGACGTTATGTTTGCATTCAAAGGGAGAGCGAGAAAGGTGAATGTTCCTAAAATATACTCCTGAGTCTATAAAGGTTGTGGGGCAAAATTGGCTCAAGATATTTTGGTACCTGAAATGATGTTCAAATGTCTTCTCTCTCCTGCCAGAGTTACCACTATTTAAAGTCGATATTGCCCACTCAGACACCAATTTTTACCTGCATATATTCAGTTTGACAATCACTTCACTTTGTTTTATGTCTTGTTTTGTGGTGATCAAATATAAAATGAAGCAATGGATGTGTAATTATATATGCAGAAAAGTAGATGGGGGGAATAGCAGAATGGAGAAGTAGTAAATAGGATGAAAGAAAAGAAGACAACATGCATAGGTGAAAATACTAGTGTATTTTCTAATACTAATCTATATGGCAGTCTTTTGTGTTACAAACATAGTCACTAGCCTCAGTGACATACACTTTAGTTACATCCCCTTTGGATTACTGTAATGCATTCTACGTGAGGCTGCATTTGGAAAGTGTTCAGAAAGTGGATCCATTGATATTACTGTAGTAAGCTGCTGACTGGAGATGATTACAGGAAGAACCAACATTTCTTGTTACAAGACCTTCACTGACTACATGTCTGTTTCAAAGGGGCGCTTATGACCTATGCATTCCTCAATGACATGGGTCCAGGGTGTCTCAAGGACTGTATCCTCCTATATGGAGATACTGTATCCGAAGGATCTTCACAGGCATGTCTAGTGAAAAGATATGAGAGGCCTTTTTGGTGTCTGCTCTCAGGCTATGGAAGGACACTGATCTCTTCCTTGCGATTATTCTGCTGGCAGGCAGCAACCTTCCTTTTCAGACAGGGTTTTGGCAAATAACTGCCTGTTGGAAAAGGGGTTTTAAGCAGGGATGTTATGTTAGTGACCTTTATGCTTTTAAAGGATTTCACATTGTTTTATTCAGTTGTTTTTAACCTTGCACTATTGTATTTGAACCATGTTTGTCTTTTAAACATTTAATAAGCCACCTTGAGTCCTTTTCTGGGGTTGGAAAGGCAAGGTATAAATAAAATGAATGAATGACGACAATAGAAGTGCTAAAGTAAAACTCTTCATTTCAACTTCTGTACCAAGATGCATCCCATACTGCGGAATCCAGTTGTGTCGTGGTCCATCCATTTCCTCCATTTCTTATTTAAATGCGTCTTATACATCTTTCTTCTCTTTTTTAAAATGTATGTTCCTATAAAATATAAATGAACTGTATATAACTGATGGGGGGGGATACTGACCATAAGCACTTTTCCAACGAATCCTACTGATAGGACAGTAAGTGCCACAAAACAGATTGAAAAACCTGGGGCTTTTTATCACCGCACTACTTTCATCTCCCTGAAACAAGAGCAGATAGATGGTGCGGCAATAAAAATGCATTCACACTGCACGTCCATCTCAATCCATTAAGAACAATGGATTTTCACTAAGCAAATATTCGCTTGTCAGAAGTATTTGCAACAGTGGATTCATTCAGCAGGACTAAGTAAGTGAGGTTCACAGCAATTTAAAAGCAGCAAATTAGACATTTACAAACAGTGAAGATGCTACTTGTCTACCTTGACCTTTCACTCAGGTTATACAAGAAGGTGTTAATGTAATTTAAATGCCAGTTAGAAATATTTCGGTGGTCTCTTTTAACTATCAAGCTTTACATAACAATTCTACAGAAGAACAATTTAAGCTAAGCTTGTCATCTTTTTTTTTCTGTGTAAGGAGACCTCTATTTTGGAGGCAATCAACTTGAAGCTCAAACTCGTTTCCTCCAAAGGAGAAACCTTGCCTGCTTTCTAACTTTAATCTCTACCTCTAGATTAATAATAATAATAATAATAATAATAATAATAATAATAATAATAATAATAATAATAATAATAATAATAATAATTTGCTGTCTGAAATGTAAAAATCAGTGAGTTTGCAAACATATCATCTCACCTGCAATTTTTTAGGACTTGACTGCTAATTTGTAGGCTTGACCCTTTGGTCTGCCACCATGTACCAGCCATGTTGAGAAATAAGAAATGCAGTACAATAATAAATTATAATAACATAACAGATACAAGTACACGGTATTGTGCTTATGTCACATTTTTAGACAGCCAATTTTTTAATATCTAGTTTTGATGGCAATAGGGTACACAAATGTAATCACAACAAATACTATTCCCTTTTTACAGTTGAAACCTGGATGTATCAAAATGAAGCTTCTTGGTCCCTACAATGAATTCTCCATCCTGAGCCCTGAGATATAATCCCTCAGAACATGTACTTGCTTTACTACCATCTTCTTCCAGTTCAAATAAGCAGTTACTCAAAGAGAAGCCCAGTTGTTTGGAAATAAATTCCAGGTACCCCCATATGCATTCAGTAAATTAACCTTATTACCTGACTAGATTCTTTTCCAGGCCTTATTAGCACCAGACCAGACTATTCTAAGATCCATGTGGCCAGAACACATATATAGTTGTTGCTTTAGCCTAATAAGCCAAAATTCTGTCATGAAATATTGAGAGCATATCTGTACAGTTTTCACAATTTGTTTGCTATTGGTCATGCATTCTTTTGTGTGGCCGATTGCATAACTGGAAGACTATCGGCTGCACAACGGACAGATGGCAACATGTCCCCTATCAAGTAGCACAATTGTTCTTCAACAATTTTGTAATGCTACAGGATTCTAGCCAGAGCCATCTCTCTCTCTCTCTCTCTCTCTCTCTCTCTCTCTCTCTCTCTGTGTGTGTGTGTGTGAGAGAAAATGTGGATTAGAACAGCAAGTGAGGAAAGGACATTCAATGCTTTCTACCCTGCTGCAGTTAGAACAAAAATACACCTATGTACAATACTGTACATGATAAAGACAAGGGAAAGACTCCTTGCTGGTGTACAGTCCTTGGCAAGTGCTTGGTTGATGCCAGCAGTGACTACTAGAATTCATAGACAAACCTCAGAATATGTAAGCAGCTGTCCAATTATTTTAAGTGACACGTTATTTTAGTCAACAGTCTGGTGGATTGTTGTATACAATGGTAGATAATCTCATTTGGGTTGCATTTTTTTCTGGTTGCTGGATCCCAACCAGTCTGGATGTTAGGTCGGAGCACGTTGCTGGAAATAAAGCCAAGTTCTATTATGTTCAACATTAAGTGTTTTGGCCTCACTAGTTCTAGGAAACCTAGAAATCTCACACTGTAAAGGAGCAGCTAGATGTTCCTTGCCAGTAGCAGAGAATGGAGCAGTTTAGATGGCAGGCTACATTAGTATAGTGACTATGTTACTACATTTGACACTACCACTTAAATATTTTCATAGGCTCGAGCTACCAAGGAAACATCTGGTTGAAAACTGAAGCCTATGGGTTTGGTCCTAGAATCACATTAATACAATTGGAGCACATAAAAAAACACAAATCTTTTTATCTAAGGTTCTTCTGCAATTGCATGCCTTCATTGTCAACCCAACCAAAATGTTACCATTTACCACTGGCAGAAATCAAAACCCAAGAAAATAAACTCAGCTGTTCTGTTAATATTCTACCTGCAACATGAGTTTCAGGAAGCTTTTTAAAAAATTGACGAGGCAGTATTAAACCTCTAAAACAACCAATCCACTGATAAAAGATTTCTTAAATAGCCATTGGTATATCTCACTGGAAGTAGCATGAGTGTTCCAAGTCACTTAGGACTTATCCAGAGCTTTCAAGAGTCCATTAAAGGAGGCACTTTAAATGGCATGAGAGTCTTGCCACCACTCTGCATTTGCATTTCTGATTTAAGAATGGAGGGCTTGGTATCACTTGCCTGAGTTTTTTGGTGTTGTTAAGACTACTTCAGGAGGCAGAGTGTCTGAAGTCTGCAACAGTTCTAAGAAAGAAAGGGGAAAACCTGCCTGATTCTAATACACCTAATTAGCCATCGGCAGACTCTTAATTGCATACATTAGGATGATTCCATAGTGGAGATTAATTCTAAATATACCCAAGCAGCTGGTTAAGATGCCATGGATTACAGTGTGGACTGTACTTTTCCACTTAATTAGATATCAAAATTAAGCAGCAACAAGCATTTTGACATAACGGGGATCAAGCCGCCACTTGGCATCCCAGAGCTGCACTAAAGTGACCGCTAAACAGAGCCGCACAGATGGAGAGATATTAAATGCCGCACTGGAAAGTAATTTCAAATAATAAAATATCAATATTTACATTTTAATTACCCCTACTGAGAGCCGCTCTGTCATTTTCACTATTGCCGACGCAGCAAGGGGTAGTGGAATGACATTGCAGCTCTGACAGCAATGACTATTTTGTTTCCATTAAAGAATGACAAGTGTTTCAGAGGCAGTGACACCCAGTGTGTGAACAAGAATGACAACCGATCAGAAAATTCCTATTAAGGGAATAAATGACTCAACAAAAGAACTGACTTTAAGCAGCTAGCTCCTCCTTGAATGTAGTGCATAATCAGTTCCAAATTTTCTGGCAAAAATTTATAATTAAAAAGGCACCCCAGAGAACCCTTAGCATGCCACAAAATATTGAAAAGCAAACACAACATGTGACTGGTCCATATCAATCGGCAACATTAACAGGAAGCAGTCCTCTGAGCTTGCAACAGAAAAGGAGAACAGCTTAGTCAAGATGGGTACAGTTCTGAAGCAAGACTTTCAATTTTGACAAAGTCTGGAGTCTACTTCAATACCATTTTGTTTTGGCTACTTCAGCTTAACTGTTATTTTGACAAAGAAGTTCATCCTACACTTGGATTCATCACTGAAAGTATCAAAACATGAAATGAATCCCAATATAACAAGGGTAGATGTAAAAGTGCAGTTCTAAAAAGCAAAATATCCAGCCCAGGGAAAAGGCATTTATTTGTTGTATTCCCATCAATTCAGATTTCCACATTATTCTTTCCCAGTTTTTTTTGGGGGGGGGGGATTATAACTTCCAGAGTTGAAATATAGATATTTCTTATAGACAGCATGGCTACTAGATTTTCCCATCTCTGTCTATGGCTGTCATGGGTGCAGAACCAAAAGAAACCAACAAAACATATTTGCTTCAGTACTCCCTTTGTCCATACATAGGACATAGGTAACCCAAAGGTGGGGAAATGATGGTGGGCCTCCTGTTCTTTGTAAATGATGCCCTTTCAAAGGCCAACCAAACAGGATGATGGGAGGATACAAGAGGAAGCTACAGTACATGAGATATAACATGTGTGCTTTTGAAAATGTTAAATGTAAACAAGCGATGTAAGCAAGGCCTGGAGAAACTCTTGTTTTTTCATTATGTCCCAACAA
Organism: Intellagama lesueurii; assembly: GCA_037013535.1. Taxonomy (NCBI): domain Eukaryota; kingdom Metazoa; phylum Chordata; class Lepidosauria; order Squamata; family Agamidae; genus Intellagama; species Intellagama lesueurii. Next base: position 321,412,944 of record JBAJHW010000001.1, on the reverse strand, counting down.
AGATCCGTCCCTTCCGGTTACCCTGAAAAGGATATCTACATCAGTACCAATGGGAACTTCTCTCCAAACCTTAACAGTGGATTCTGGAAGGTGGGAATTTTCACCAGGATCACAATGGGAGAGGAAAAGGTTAACACACACACACACACACACACCCTGCCCTCCCAACTCAAACAGCATAGTTCTAAGCTGGATAGAACTTCATCTGCAGGCTCGTTATTAAAAAAAAAAGGGAAAAAACTCAGCACTAAAAATGTCTAGAAAGCCTTTTCAGATGGCACGTTTAGCATCACAAGTAGTTTCACCTTTATTCCTCAGCCAACTCCCCCCCACAGCATTCACCTGTGCTTGCAGAAAAGGGCACAACCTCTCCCTGATCCACCCTACCTCATACCAGCTCAACTCTGACCAAACTGACAGGCATTAGAAAGATTTCTCAGAGCACTGAGGGTTGGGTTGTGGTGGGTTTTCAAGCAGTGGTGGAATCCTCTAATCCTGGGGTAGCAATGAAGAGCATGCCCTCATCAGTTCTTTGTTTTAAGAGCTTAGTATCCCATACGGTTCTGAGGGAGCAAGAGGTATTTGTGCTATCTATGACTCAAACAATATAGCAGAAAAGAAAATCATGGGCCAGCCCAGTCCTTTTTTTTTCCTGTGGAATGTATGATGTACTGTTAGTAGAGCTGAACTATAAGTGTGACAAATGGCTGGGTCAGGAAAGTGGATTAAAGTCCCCCCCACCCCCAGCTCTGTTCCCAAAGAAAAATAAAAGCTTGCTGGCATCTGTTTTGACCAGCTCCAAACACTGGTTACAAGTTAACATGTAGAGTAAAACACAGATGTTAGTTACATTTAACTTTATCTGCCTAATAAGTTGTTCTTCATATTTGGTGCTTTCACAGACTGCACCCTGGAAGTACTTTGTAAGCTTCCCTAATGCTTTTAGGACTAGATGCTTTTCCACATTTTTCAGCCACTAGCACCTTTTAATTTCTGAAAGAGCCATGGTTGAAAATCTTAATTAATTGTTCCATACTGCTTCAGGATCATTATGCAATGTAATAAAGGCCGTGTAATTATGAAATTTTACAGCCATTACCAAGGCTGATGGCTCGTATTTCATCCTCAGCTGGACCCAATGGCTTTTAGCCACTCAGCTTCCCTTTGATGAACTACAGACAGATCTATCAGGCCCAAACAATATCCAGGCAAGGCGGCTATAATAGCTACCTACCGATGAAGCCACAGATAAAGATAAACTATAAATCTACGCACAAATGCAGGCACATTGCCTCAGGATGACAGAGGAAAGAGGATGAGACACTTGGGAAAGCTTCCCAGGAGCATGAATACAACCTTTTCTCTTATTCAACAAAAAATTGGATCTGTTTGTTAGATTGCAAAAATCCTACCAAAAATCTCAATTTCAAATACACCATCAGAAATACCACATATTAGAAATACAATTGTTTCTGATGGGGTATTTGAAATCAATAAGGGTGCCAAGGCTACATTTAAAGCATCTGCTCAATTAAACTGTATGAGTAACATACCACCAACATTGATATCCCCACATCAGGGTCTTTCTAAGTCTAAAGTTCTGCTCTCTCACACATCCAATTTTTAAAAAATAAGTAAAGGCCTTTTTGCCATGTTCCCTTCAATGAAGAAACAGAGAATTTTGGTAAACTCTTCAGCTCTTCAAAACCAAACTAGAGGGAAAACCTTTCTCATTTGCAATGACCTAATTTAGTAAGTATAGCTATATGCGGCATGGACAGGACTGTGTTGCACCTGCTTGCTTTGTAGGTGTTAAAGACGAGGAGCTTCTTAAAAGAAAAGAAAAAAGAAACAGCAACTCTAATTCAGCATTAGCAAGCTCTAAAACAGATGAATTCAAACTCAGACTTGAAAGAGTTAAGCACACGAAGCTGTGGGCCTAGACTGATACAGACCCACACAAAGCTGTGACCTACATCAGTTCCAGCTTCTCCCCACTGGTAGTCCAAACACTTTTATTGCTCAAGGCAGAAGAAGTGCTGTTGGTGGCTTCCCATCCCCTCTTGCAGTTGGTACTGCTTCCTACCATCAACTTTGTTGTCCCCACTCTGTCTCCCTACAAGTACTCCAGAGAGCACTCCACCCCAAAGAGCTCAGTTGTCAGCTGCCACCCCTAGCAGATCAACCAGGATGAGAAGGGCAAATGAGGAGTCAAATGGTGGTGTTAGCAGTGGCTATGCAGTACGGAGGGAGGAGAGGTCAGACAGCAACTGGCATCACAAACTGAAGTGGCACAAGGGGACATCCAGGGGGAGGGCACAAGTTGCCATTGCCAGTGCCCCATCGGCTGAGACTAGAGATGGGAAGGCCTGAGAAAAAACTGGAGGGAAAAGGGGGGAGCAGGTTTTTTTCAGTTTTTTCCCAAAGCTATTTTATATGACTTCAAGGTTTCTGGAAATTTTACATCTCTACCCGAGACAGACAACTTCCTGAATCTAATGCTACATTCAGGCTACGCTGTTTCTCTCAAATTTTAAATGCTAAAATTTCAGATTCTTTCCTTCACATATATGAAGAAATCTGCAAATTTTGATGAAGTCTCATTTAAAATGAACTAAAATGAAATGGCCATCCAACACTAAGTCTTGCATCACTCTCATTTTGTTTGTTTCCATATTTCCTGCTGAAAGAGATAGGGAAATGCACAATATGATGGCACTATTAGCACTGGTTGAGTGTTATGACATATGACATGTTATAACCCGCCCAGAGTAGTGCTGTAATACTAATGGGTGTGGGGTACAAATTGAATAAATAAATAAAATAATTAATAAATGACAATGTTTGATGAGAACCACAAATCATGTGATCATTTTAATTGTGTGACGGCAAGCATTACCGCTGCTCTACCCCCTCCCCAAACTCTTACCCTTCTGCAATTTTTTACAAGGTGTTTCAAACAGATGTTGTGTTTTTGTGGCCAGCTTTTGTCAAAGTCATCTACTACAGGAGGCGCATGCTTAGAAATTGATCGTTTTTTCAACCACATGATTGGCCCACAGAAACTGCTCTTCTAAGTAACCCAACTGTTTGTATTTGAGCATATTCATACCCAGAATATGGGAATTTTTTTTTTTTTTTTTTTTGCTACTGACTCTCCTGGCTGCCAGTTTCTGGGAGCCGTAGACCAAAAAAAACACCACTTTCTCCAAGTTTGAATCAATGCAGAAGAAGGGCCAGACTGCTCTTCGCATTCCAAATGCAATTTAGAGGTGCCCTCTAACAGAGCCAAGTGGGCAGTGAGGCTACATCTCCCATAAAGACCTGCCCCCCACTCCCAAAGCACTGGAACAGTTTCCATTTTAGAAAAGCTGTAGGTCCGAGACAGCCTGGAAGATAGGCTTGTTCAGGTGAACAAAATGTAGGTGTCCATAGGTGTGTGTCCGTGGGCAGGAACTCAGAGAATTATGTCTGGGGAATTCTTGGAGAATTCTGGGAGTTGTGGTCCAAAATAAAACAAAAAACACACCCTTACAAATGGAAATGTTGACTTACAGTGCAGTAGTTGATGGCATTACTCTAGTTGGGTCTAGTTTAGGCCATCCTTCTTTTCTTGTATGAATAAACAAATAAGCTCTATACCCTAAAGCAGAATGCAGTACTCAGAGACAAATATTTGTTAATGTTTGTTCCCTATGCAGGGGTAAAGAAGGCATAGGAATGCAATCAATCAGTTAATCAATCAATCAATCAATCAATCAATCAGCTAACAAGCCTTTGGTCTAGTCTTACGAACAATAGACCTGATACAAGAACTTACAGGATGCAAGCCTGGGGCAAACAGTGCCCTTTAAAGGATGTTGAAACCTTAACAGTTTTCCCTCATTTGAGGAGATTTCACTATCAGGATACTTCTGTATCATGGTAAAGTTCACAACCTGACATTTAAGTAGACTTGAAATTAATACCGATGAAATTTAGAGAAGAATTGAAGAAAGAAAGTGTAAAAGCAGGATTACAGTTCAACATTACGAAGGCAAAAAATAACGATTACAGTATTATATACAGAAGTATATATACCTTCAGTGTTGACAGTGAAGAGAGTGCAGTTGTTAAAGATTTTAATACTTTCATTTGTCACAAAGGAAAAGCCTGTCTGAAAAGAAAGGTCTCTGCTTGCTTGTGGAAGAACAGCAAAAATAGGGCCAGCCTGGCCTCCTGTGGGAGAGAGTTCCAGAGGGAGGGAGCAGCAGCATAGAAAGTTCTCTCCCGTGTACCCACCAAGTGTCCCTGTGAGGATGGTGGGACAGAGGGAAAGGCCTCCCTTGATGATATTAATCCCCAGGCAGTGTCATAGAGGGAGAGAATGTCTTTGAGATAGCTTGGACCCAAGCCATCTACTGCTTTGTATGTTAAAACAAGCACTCTGAATTGAGCCTGGAAACAGATTGGCAGCCAGTGGAGCTGCTGTAACAGGGGAGTTATGTGATTCATGTAACCAACCCTAGCTAGCAGGGATGCTGTTAAGTCTTTGGACCCAAGTCTTAAGTCCATGTCTGAGTCCTTGGTAACAAGTCCTCAGAAGCAAGCTGTAGGCTCAGCTTCCCTTCCAAGAGCAAGGCCCAGAAGACTGAGCATGTACAGAAGTAGTGGGCCTGCTCCTAGAAGGGAAATCAAGCCTGCTGCTTCCTTCTTGAGGACAGTGCCATGCGGCGACGGCAGGACAAGCGACTCGGAAAAATGGTTCCGAGTTGCAAGTCAAGAATGAGTCATTGGGGGAAAACTCAAAGTCGAGTCCAAGTTAAGTTGTCGGTGTGACTTAAGTGTGACTCAACAGCGAGTCTCAAATCGTAAGTCCCCATCCCTGCTAGTTAACAATCTGAGATGGCCCTGAAGGATATTGTGGTTGATGGTACTGAAAGCCACTGAGAGGTCTAGCAGACCTAACAGGGACATGCTCTCCATATCCAGTTTCCAGTGTAGGTTATCCATCAAGGCAACCAAAGTGGTCTCCATCTCATAGGCCTGAAGCCAAAATGTGGCATTGGAAAACAGTTTTGTGGATAGCATGGACTGCTCAAAAAATAAATAAATGAGTTCTGAATAAAGTCAAGCCTGAACTCTCACTGGAAGCTAGAACGACCAAAATGAAGCTATTGTAAAGGTAAAGGTAAAGGTTCCCCTTGACAATTTGTCCAGTCGTGTTCGACTCTAGGGGGCGGTGCTCATCCCCGTTTCCAAGCCGTAGAGCCAGCGTTTGTCCAAAGACAATCTTCCGTGGTCACATGGCCAGTGCGACTTAGACACGGAACGCTGTTACCTTCCCACCGAGGTGGTCCCTATTTCTCTACTTGCATTTGCATGCTTTCGAACCGCTAGGTTGGCGGGAGCTGGGACAAGCGACGGGCGCTCACTCCGTCGCGTGGATTCGATCTTACAGCTGCAGATCTATAGACCTTACAGCACAGAGGCTTCTGCGGTTTAACCCGCAGCGCCACCACGTCCCTGGGAAGCTATTGTACTTTCAACATATAATGAGAAGACAAGATGCGCAGCAAAAGGTACTGCTAAGAAAACTGGAAACCAGTAGGAAAAGAGAAAGACCTAACCTGAGATAGATTGACTCAATCAAAGAAGCCATAACCTTGGTTTGCAAGACCAAAGCGGGATTGTTTATGATAATGCCTTTGAAAGGTCACTAACTCATAGGGGCTCCTAAGTTGGAAGCTACTTGATGCCACATAACAAAATGTTACATTATTAGGCTACTTCAGTGAATTTCTTGCTTCTTTCCCAATACTTTATGGGTCTCTTCAGGCTGCAGAAGTTTTAAGATATTTGGGGGAGCCCTTTATATTGATACTTAACTGTCCTCTCAATGCAAGTTGGGCAAGGGCACAAAATAGAGCCTTTTTAGTGGCTGTTCCCAGCCTGTGGAATTTCCTCCCAAGGAAGGCCAGGTTGGCTCATTACCTGTTGCCCCTTCCACCAACAGGCTAAGCTCTTCTGTACAGGCACACTTTAGGCAAATGAATGAATGGGTTAGGGAGGTCAGTTAAAGTAAGTATCAGGAATGTGTATATTATAAATAGGGATGGATTGTTTTGGCAAAGAAGACTGAACCGTCTAGCCATGAATGGATCCACATGTGCATGCACATATTTTGAAAGGAAAATCAATGCAGGAAAACCTGCCAGTTCATTGAAGAAAAAGAAGGCATAAATGTATGTCTGTTTTAGGAAATGTATTGTTGCTCCTTTAATGTATACAACTTTATTCTGATTTTTATATACAAGATATTCCCTAGCTGGGCTGATTCTAAAGTATGCAGAATCCCCTTCCCCAGTACTATAGCAAATCAGCAGGTTTTCAAGAAGTCTCTGTGCAACACAGAAGTATGACATTTACTAATGTGTTGAGATTCAGGGATTCTCATTGTAGGAGCCAACACTAATAAGAAAGATATGGTTCAGTATCTTGGGTATTCTTCCAAGTTTTATTAATTAAGTGAAAAACTTTCCCCTTTGGAATACTGCAAGGTATTTATTAACACTTCTGCCCACAAACTAGAGCAAATTTACAGCAACGGAGGTAATTGTTACACATAGCAGCCTGTGTTATCAACTTGCCAGGGACAAGCAGAAAGAGGGGTTTTTAGATTACAATCTTTTTCATGATATTTTAATTGTGCTTCTTAATCTGCTAAATTAAAAACTCCAGTGCAATCTTACTGAGATCACAAACGAAAAGGAGATTGTATCAGTTTTAAACAAAATGTATGAATACTATCTGCTTTAATTATATGGTGAATTTAATAGTCAAATTTAATGTGATCACAGAGTAACTAAAGCAGCTTCCCCCAACTTGGTGCCCTCCACACGTATTGGACTATAACTCCCATAATACCTAGCCAGTTTTTCTCTAAAGTTTACTTTCCTACCTGATAAATCAATCCATGCTACAAGTTGTCCCTTGACATTTTCTGCAAGTATTGAGCCTTGTGATGCAATGGTTAAACTGCCGTACTACAGACAAAACTGTGCTCACGACCCGGGATCAATCCCAGGTACCTGGCTCAAGTTGACTCAGCCTTCCATCCTTCCAAGGTCCGTAAAATGAGTACCCAGCTTGCAGGGGGAGGGCAATGTGTAGCCTGCATAATTGTGTAAACTACCCAGAGAGTGCTTTAAGTACTATGGGGTGATATATAAGCAGCACACTTTGCTTTGCTTTGCTATACGAAAGAGGCATCCCATATTTTTTAAAAAAAATTACAGAGTAAATGTTTTTGAAAGTAAGAGGACTTCACAATAGTACTTTTAGTGGCCCCATGTAGAAGGATCATGATCCAAAATGGTCCACCCAGAACCCCAATTTGGGCAACCACATAATTGGTGCTTGTTTTTTTCCCCAATATCAGGCAATACATTTCCCACCTTTATTTCCCATCTGCTGTTTCAATTCAGGAAAATTCCAAATGCAGTTTTATACTATTCTGGGAAGACAAGTGCTGAAAGGGAATTTAAGAAGGGACAGGGGAAAGCAGATGTGCAGAGACAATAACCTGTAGAACAAAGGCAAAAACTGCTTAACTACCCATCACTTCCCTAATTCCATGCCTCTGTGTCTTCCAATATTAGAAATGTTTATCAAAGTAAGGAAAAAAGAAGCCTGCACCTGACATCCATCAGGTAGAAATGGTCTATCTCTAGACCATGCCATGTTGCATAAGACTCTGTTCCTGCATTAACTGAGATGAGGAGGTGGGGCAGGGAAGCCCACAGTTCTGCCTCTGAGTGGGCAGCTACTGGAGGAAACAGAGGAGGGAAGTGTGCGCTGCTGCTATTGAGTGGCTGGCCATGGGAGGAGGGGGAAGGGAAGCATGCTGCTGCCCATGAGTGGCTGAATGTGCAAAGGAGGTGGGGGAGGGAAGTGTGCAGCACCTGTAGAATGCCTGTGCGGGCGCTGCACCGAACAAGGTCGAACCGCCAAAGTGCGGTTCGTGCCCATCTCTACTTCATAACTCACTGTAGCAAATCATCACTTAGAAGGCACCTGTCATGTTGCGAGATGTGCACCCAGCTGCACAAAAAGCTACCCCACCTTCTTCTTGGGCAGCAGTTCATCATGGAGAGTTACATGATTTAACTTACATGTGAGAAAATTGCCAACAGGATTCTGGCCAAAAGTATTTACTTTTGACATGCATAGCGCTGCACTGCTATTTCCTAAAGTACTTAAGAGCCCTGAAATGGATTTTTAAAAATTGTTTACAAAAAAGATACACGTAGAAATATATGTGCAGATATATATATATATATATATATATATATATATAAGGTACAAAAATGTAATGTATAAATATGCTGTTCAAAATAAGTTTGCAATATAACTGACAAAAGGAATGCAACAGAAAGCTGAAAGGTAGATTTGACATTTTTGTTGAGTCATCCTGATCTCTTCAAAAGACATATATTTAGACCAGCTTCTTTCTATACTTCATGTATTTTTAAATGTTAAGGAAACAATGCATATTATTTGCCAAATTGATCAGAATATCTCCTGAAGAAATACATATTTATTTTTATTTTTTTAAAAGCAATCCATATATTATTTACTCAGTGAATGAGAATGTCTTCAAAAAATCCGTTCTGGTCTGTCAAATAAATACATATTTATAAATGGTTTCTAAAATGCACTCAATGGACTGTAATGGCTCTTTCAGTGCCATTACATTTAAATATGTAATTACCAACATAATAAAACCCTTATAGAATCCTCTCTGGGAAAAAAAGAAAAGAAAAACCATCAGCTCTTCATCAACAAAAGGGAAGATTATCAACCTATTGTTTTAATTTTGGTTTCAAAGTCTCTGAAATATTTGCATAGTGATGAACGGTCACTTATAACTTTTCATTTAAAAAAAACCCCAAGCATATTTTTCATTTATACAATGGCTGAATGGTTTTCCAGTCTGACCTCTCCAAGAACATAGCGTCTGTGCAAGGTCCTACCATGAAGGCATCAACAGAAAAAGCTGATTTGGTATTTCTGAAAAGCAGAGAACAAAATTCATGCTTGAAGGATGTGCATTTGCCCTACTTTTATAAACACCTTAATAATACCAAGGCTCTGAGTCATGGCAATGTGCCAAACTATCTGGAAGCTTGGTCTATTAAGCCACAATGGCCTAAGAAGAAACCACCAAATGTTTTAAACATGCTAATAGGAAAGAATTATGACTGACCTAACATGGCAGACAAACTGGCAAGAGAGGAGGCACAGCTGGGAAACAAAGTTGAAGAACATTGACATGTATGGCTTTAGGAAAAAAGAAGGAAATACATCTAGTATATTCTGTGAAAGCGGATGATGAAGAAAATAAATTTTAAGGATAACTGCCTGTGGAAAATTTTGAAATCTAAAATGCTGTTTACTATGCTTACCACTACTTGAATCCCTTTTAAGGAGAAAGGCAAGTTAAAAATTTATTTATTTATACATACGTACATAAAACTATTAGCTTCAACAATGATTGGAATGTAAATGTGGTTTTGTATTCTAAGACCAGGCAATTAATTCTTGTAGCACTGTGATCAATGTGGCACAGGTGCTGCACCCGATGAAATGGTTGATTTTATACATATCAGACACAGGAGAGCACCATTAACACAGGTGTCTCCTGCCAAGCAGGGCAATATTTCTGATTTCCTGGAAACATGAGATTGGTGCTAAAATGTATGTAGTTCTGCCAGTTTTTTCAATCATGTTCATTATTGATTTGATGAAAAAACAAATCAAACATACTGTGGTCGTATGTAAATTGTGTAGTGGGTGACAGAGCATGAGGTTGTATTACTGAGCATGAGGTTGTATTAGAATCATAACAACCTGATTCTATATATGGTTTTATCAGAACTGGTTTACAAAAATTTCTGGCAAGGAAATAGAAAATTCAAAAGGCTTTTCTAACCTCACCTGAAGAGTTTTTGTCAGATTCTAAAGAGTCCAGAGTTATGGAAAGATCAAGAGCAAAAATCTCACAGGTGAGGCTCAATGTGCTGTTGTGTTTAGAATATTAAACCGGGTTCAACCCCAGACTCAACCAGGAAGCTCACTGAATAACCTTGAACCTGTCCCTATTCTCATACTAACCTAAATTCATGGGTTTGCTATGAGTATAAAATTACATGTCATCTTGAGGTCACTGGAGGAAAGGCAAGAGAGAACCTAATACATTGAAACATAATGGAAACATGTTTGGTTTATCCACTGAAGGAAATCATATCTGTGTAATTCCACTACGAAGTGGAAAACTTCCTGTTTTTCCATACAGCAAGGAAAAAGCATTTGCAAGTGGATGTTGCATTTCAAGCTGTCTAAATATCTGGCACTGAAGATTAATATTGTGTGCGGCTTGCCATCAAGTTACCTCCAACTTATGGTGACCCTATGAATGAGAGATCTCCAAAATGTCCTGTCCTCAACAGCCCTGCTCAGCTTTTGTAAACTCAAGTCTGTGGTTCCTTTAGGCAGTCAATCCATCTCATATCTGGTCTTCCTCTTTTTCTGCTGCCCTCAGCTTTCCCAAGAATATTGTTTTTTCCAGCAAACCTTGCCTTCTTATAGTGTGCCCAAAGTATGGCAACCTCAGTTTTGTCATTTTTGCACCCAGAGAAAGTTGAGGCTTTATTTGACCTAGGACCCACTTATTTGTTTTTCTGCAGTCCAGACTATCCGTATAGTTCTCCTCCAGCACCATATTTCAAACGAATCAATTACAGGGAGCTGAAAGGTAGCTCCCTGTAATATCCCATAATCTATTTCATTTATACACTTCTTCTGCCAGAAAAGAGAACAAAACTCTCTGTGCCAAGAATGAATTACATGCAACAACTGCTCAGCGGTATACATTTTCGTATCTGCAAAGTCTACACTTCACCTCCTTGCCAACCCTGCTAGCAAAAAGTCTCAATGGGATTTGGCTTCCCCAACATGTGGAGCTTCCCACCACAGAAATCTCTTACCTAATTTACACTTAATTTATTTGGAAAATCAAATCAAAAGGCTGCTGTGACCAAAATTATTCTTACGGTGGCTGCAGCTGGGAGAACTTTTGCAGTCTGTTGCCAGCAGGTTACCTACCGCATATCGGCTTTGTTTCCTCTAATGGGAAAGGCAACTGAGAGTATGATTGCAGCAAACTCTTGCCAACGGCTTGGAAGAGTTCAAGAATGGAAGGGTCAAGCTTGGCATTGATTTATCTCCATAAAGATACAACACTGCCTTCTCTGAAGGTCAAATGTGCAAAAGACTAGTTGTCAGTACAGTCTGCTGGAAAACTGCATAAAATTAAAGGCATGTAGCCCTCTGGAAGGACCCAATTATTATCACAGACAGTGCAATTGCACACAAGTCTATTGGCAAACACTGAACTTCCCACAATCCTTATCCTTTTCTGGTTTCTCATTTGTTGTCTATTATTTACTTCTTTGAATGACTCAGTGCACCTGTGTTGAAACTATTACCACTAGAGATGGGCACGAACCTCAGTTTGGAGGTTTGTGCCGGTTTGTATGTGTGGCACCACAGGTGCCATGCATTCCCTTCCCCTTCCTCCCTGGCTGGATCCCCCACTCACCAGCCGGTGTGCGCTCCTCTTCTCCTCTTCAGCTGTTTGACCAGTCTCCTGCAGAAGCACAGGCTGCCCTCCCTTGCCTCCTTGGCTGATCACCCACTCAGACAAGGAGGCAAGACAGGCAAACCCATGCTCCTGCCGGCAACTAGTCAGCCAAAGAGGAGGAGAGGACTGCGCTCAGACTGGTGAGTGGGTCACTGGCCAGGGAGGTAGAGGAAGGGAGCACAAACTGGCATGAATCTCTGAACTGAGGTTTGTGCCCAACCCCAATGGCACCAGATTACCGGGATAACCTCTTCGTTTTTAGATATAACAGCAAAGAGTCTTGTGGTACCTTTAACAATACATTTTATTTGGTGTTAAGCTTTTGTAGACAACAGACCACTTCTACAAAAACATGCTACTGGGTCCTATAATTCTCTTTATGGATGTCTTTGTGGTGGGACATATGTGATTTTTTTTTCTGTGGAAAGTGTCTTTATTGTTGCTGTTGTTGTAAGAATTCCTTGTTTCTATGATGTTAGACTTCCTTACTCCCTTATCCCCTGTTGCAGTGGCCCCATGACTGCAATAAACAGCACAGTGCTGCTCTAAAATGTGTATAGAAATCATCCACTTTTAGTTACGCTGTTCTATAGTTAAATTCTCCTCAATAACACCTTTGCATTTGTAAATCCTCTCCCCTTTCCTTTCCTTCCTCTGAGTTCTGATTCCAAACTCTTTGGCTACGGTGAAAAGTGGAAAGAGGAAGGATGTTCAGCATTCAAGTATGTGGAGAGAATTGTTTGGGGAATCACTTTTCTCCTCATAGGAAAGTGCTTTTAGAACCTTGAAACTAGCATTGTTTTTCCTTGCTGCAATTTTCGCTTCATTCTCCTTCCTCTAAAACAAATTCAGCCACAAACTTTTCTGTTCTATTCTTCCCCCAGATGTTTGCCCTCTCTACCTCCCTGAATTTTTCTGAATAGTGTTTCTTGCTGCTGGCAACCCAGCAGTAGCTCTCCTATGTGTGTTGTAAAACAGGTTGTCAGCCAGGATGCTCTTGCACTACATTCTTGGTCTCTGTTTGTGTTGGTCTGTGTATATATCCAAATGTTTCATTTTTGCCTCCTTGGATAGAATCTTAGAATCACAGAATAATAAGGTTGGGAGGGGCCTATAAGGCCATCAAGTCCAACCCCCTGTTCAATGCAGGAATACAAATCAAAGAATATCTGCCAGTATTCAAGATGAGTCCCGAATAGAGGGGAACTAGACACAGAGTAGCAGTTGAAAAGAGGGTAAACAGATAGGGAGAATGATTGGCGGAGTAAAAAAAGGAACACCCACTCATGCACAACTCTCACAAATGAGAAGAAAGATAGCTGTTATCTTCTGCAGTGGAAGTACTGAAGGAAGTGTTTAAACAAAAAATGAGGGACACTGAAATAGAAACTAAAGTCTAAAAAATGGTTCATCATTCTCTTCTTCTGGAGGCACTCTGGCAATGTGTAGTTTAAGAGAGGCTGGCTCTACTTTTCGGAGGCATTCTTGTCCTCTGGCTCCAAAGCCAGCTGCTCCATCTTACTGAGCTCTCCAGCCAGCTGATTACGGCATAGCTGATTTAAATTTCAGAGGAATGTTCTACTTTGTTTAATAGAAGAGAGTACAAACCTCAACTTTTTTTTTACATTTTTGCAACATTAATCCTGATCCACAATAAGATTTATGGAAGGGTGCCAAAACAGTACTACTTTTGAAGGAGCTCCTAGGTATACTGTGTTAATAGACATGCTTTCTATAGTATAAAAATTCAAGCAACCTTTAAGATAGGTCCTGTGTCTTCGACAGACCTTTTTTGAAAAACTGAATTTTAGCAAGTGGCTTGAAATAGAACTGATGAGATGGAAAAAAAACATGACATATACAAAGAGTGTGTCAATATTTTGGGTGGTATAGGTGCAAAATCTAGAAAAGGATTAAAGAGATATTTCAACTGTTTCATGATTTACTGAAACTTACATTTTGGAATAAACAAAGGTATACGTCCAAAGATACCTGGTGATTCATTAGGACATTTCTTGCTGAGCTGCTTGTGATTTAGAGCGCATAAAAAGCCCAATGACAATTGCAGCTATTTTTGATTATTTTGGAGTTTTATTTTTGGGTGTTTTTACAACGACAAGGAGTGAGGCTGCTGAGAAGGCTATTTAAACTTCTAGACAGAAAGCTATCTGAAACTTCTGCCTATGCAATCACTCTCTTACAACAGTTTTTTCTCTTTTCCAGACTGACCAGTTGGTTTCCTGAATTGCAGCTCACAGCATTTAATCACATAAAAGTAATTAGACAGCAAACGGAAAGTGCCATAATGCAGTGGTAGTGCACCTGCTTTGCCCACTGAAGCTCTAGGAGATGAAATTATTGGGGAGAAATATTCACATAGTGTAAAAGATGAAAGAAATTGTGCTTAACTAAATAGGACTATCCTTTTCTGGTACTACTCTGGCAATCTTTGTCAATAAGACATCTAAAAATAAGAGAGATACATTAAAGCCAATCCCAGCTGGTGTAGGGATAGAAGTAGGTAGTAACATTGGGGAATTAGGAGAAAGCATGTAATGTTAAAGAGCAAAGGAGAACCAGAAGGACCCTGCCAAGGAAGGAATGTGAGTTGATGAAGATGACAGCACCAAAAATTAAACTAAACTAAACTAAACTAAAAATAAAGCAGAAGAAAGACCATAGCTCATCTGCTATATAATAGAGCACAAGCTTCACACTCAGAATTTCTCTGTTTCAATTCCTGGCATCTCCAGTTAAAAGCACCTCTAGAAACAAGGAGGCTAAAGATTTCTGTTTGAGATCTTGACTGTCATCCACAGTAGACACTAATGGTACACCTCCAGATAAGGTAGTCTCCTTTGGTTACAAATGTAAAACAGTGGTGAGGGATAACCACCTGGGATCTTCCAGATGGTGTTGGACTCCATCAGCCCCAGCTAGCATGGCTGACAGTCTCCAGGACGGTAGAAGTTGGTCCGACCAGCAGCTATTCTCATTGGGGGCTATATGGGCCCCTGACACATTTGAAGGGGGCCACAAACTGGCAACAATTCTTCACACACCACCTTATAAGGTTTGTTATGTGACTTACACAATTCTGGTCCAGCCTATATTTCCTTCACATTGTGTTTATGGCCGTGGCCAAAAGAGGGTTGAGAATGGCTGCTCTAGAGAGGACCACAGGTTTGCCACCCCTGCTGTAGAAAACTGGAACTTGAAATCTACTCTTTTGAAATCTATGGGAGACAGCCTGTAGAAAGGTTGTGAAGGGCCTTGATTCAGTGAACTAAGAACAGTAAGACACAATTAACATAAGCTCCTTTGATTTCAGTGGGTCTACCCTAGTTGCGACCAACACTGAATTTAGCCAGTCTTCAGTTTTCAGGAAATTAATATTCTAAAAATTACTTTCACAGCCATGGACTAAAATGAAATGGGAGACTCAATTATTATCAGTTGTTCCAGTTTGCTATATTGTTAATTCAGTCCTATGACCATCATTGTTAGTTGGCAAAGGCAGCATTATACATTTTCAAATCACATAACGTAACATGAAATGAAGCAATTAAACCAGGCAATACAGTACTTAACTGAAAAATGTGTCTGATTTCTTTGGCTGCCTCCTAAACGTAAGGGCCAATATCCTATTCAATTCAGTACAAATGTGAAAGCAACTGTGGTGATACAAAGATGTCTGCTCACATGCTTGCTTGCATGGTTGTTTTTTCAACTACGTAGTTATGCGAACAGCCATGTGAGCAGGCAAGTGACCTAGGACTCTAAACATTGCCACAACCATTTCTGTATTTGCAATTTCACGTATAGTAAGTTGGATAAGGTACTCATCAAGAAATGCTGTATTTTCAGACATCATTCCATAGGTTCTTCCAAACAATAATCGCACCCCTATACCTTACCTTAACAGAAATTACATATGGTTATTTGAATATCTGAGTTCTGTTACATAGTACACATTTCCAAAATAGATTATATTTCACACCACAGCCAATGAAATACACAGCATTCCCCACCTATCTTAAAGTACAGGTGAATCTTGAGTACAAATAGAGCCATTAACAGGAAGCAACATACTCTAAGTGATACAAAAGAGCTATTAATTAGTCCTTAGGATCCAGATGAGGCAATCAATTCTTCCAAATCCCTTATCAATTAGAAAAGAGAAACAATTTGAATTTCTATATCTTTACAAAGAAAAAAAATTGGTTACTTAATTACTATTAAGTCTTCTGCAGTTTCATCCTGTCTTCTTTATAAATTGGCTGACACTAAATAACTCATGAGCAAAATAGGTACATAAAATATATGGAGTTAAAAAGCTTAATTATTAGAATACTTAAGGCAACATGAAATCTGTCTTCAATACATATATAACAAACAAAGCATTTTATCATTTAACAATGTGCTTCACAGTGGCGTCTAACAGGTTCTTGTCAATGGGATATCTGGAAAAACAGGGTTCCGTTATAAATAGGCATGCTTTTTCTTTCAAAAAATACTGTGTGTTTGATTTGGTTGTTTTTTCTCACATGAGGAAAAATCATGAAGTAATCCGAGATAGAAAAGCCACACAGTATGATGAAAGAACAAATATGTCTGAATTACCATCGTGTGATGTCATTTTGAAAAAATATGTCACTTTTCTGGTTTTGTGCTATTTTGTGCCCAGTGGGTAAAGAAGTTTACTTAAGCCATTTCATGAAGTTTGACATCTCTCTCTCTCTTTCCATGTGCGCGTGTGTGCGCCTGTGTGTTTGTGTGTCTGTGTGTGTGTAGCAGTGTCCATTTGAAGCTTGTCTGTGAACTTTGCATGAACCGCCAGAAATAATGTAGTGTGATGACAAGCCAGTTATACCTTCCACTAAATTTGCTGTCTGGAATGAACTGAAATAGTGTTTGGTTTGTGTAATTACGTCCATCTATCTTTATATTCCAGCGGCATATCGCAAATTGAAAATACTAAAAATTGACTGTTGGTTCTGATATTTAATGATTGCCAAAGACAAGACGATGATTTATTGGTTACTTACCGATGTGACACATTTGCATCTTATTAGACAGAGATTACTATTCCTTAAAATGCGGACGAGGCCTGATCATGTCTGATGGATTGATTTGATTTGCAAATGTAATCAAACTAATAAGAGGGAAAAAATGAGCAATAATGCCTTGTTTTTCAACTAGCAATCACTCCCCTGCCAACAACGCTGATATCCCTGACTAAGCAGCCTTCACACAGCCTTCCTGTCTCCTCAAATAAACAAAGGGAGGCAAAGAGGCTGATAAGAGGATAACAAGCCAAGTACGGATGTACTACAGAGCAGACACTTCAGAACAGTACAGATACATTAAATGACTGGTACTGGAGAACAGCAGTAGAGTTACAGCAAATTCTACAACTTTTTTAAACATACCAAAAATAAGTAGATGTAAATTGCATTTTTAATTTAGAGAGTAAGTAAGTAAAGTTTTATTATGCGGTCACAGACCCGATTATACAAAGATAAAATACATAATTTATATAAATCTCCAGGGCTGTGCTCCAACTCTCCCTATTTTCACAGAGAAAGACCTTATTTTCTAGTACATCTATCCCCTTCACCTCCCTCGCCCCATTTTCCCATTTTCTTGTTAAAACTCTGACACTACCATTTGCTAGACTTGCCTAAGGTTTCTAGAAGTTAAATATCTGAGGGAGGATGTATCTTATCCCTGCTGTATGTGCATGCAAAAGCATTCACACAAAAATTAAGGTGCTATGTTATATTTAGGCTGTTATTTAATGTACTGGGTGAAATATCTTGGAATAATTAAAAGTAACAGATTATAGGACTATAAGGTAACACACACACCCCAGCATTCCTTTAACCTAAAGACAAAAAATTCCTTGCCTGGACTACTGAGGAAGGAGTAAATAAAGCATGCAGGAGGCAGAAGTTGTTCCGATCATAATGCTTGATTAAGGAGGGAATGTTTAAAACATATGTCTAATCCATGAAATACTGGGGAGAATGACATAGTCTTTATTATGAAATTCAGGGCTGGCACTACCATTAGGCCTGGACACAATTCACCATTCATATTAAATGAAGAGTCACAAGCTTCTACTGGGCAATGCAAGTCAACTGTCTCATGCTGCATTCTGGTATTCAGAAAGAGCTGCAACTGGCAAGCTATTTAATTTGCTTTTATATTTTACTGGCAAAGACAGAGGGATTTCTTGCCTCATGCACCAAAATGCTTTGCCTTTCTCTAGGTATTATGCACCTTGATTTGAGTGGGTAGGTAGCACCATTTGATGCTCAGTTTCAGGCAGCAAAATGTCTTGGACAGCTCCTGATGGGACTGGATGGCATATTGGGAATAATAAACAATGGAAACATGCCAAAATTATAATGGGTATAAAGACTAACAGCTTATTTGTCAAAGGTAATGAGGATACTTCGGTACAATTATTCTATAAAGTTCTGAGTTAGGAAGTGAGTCTCACAATCTCTTGTTCTTGGAAAGAATCTTGGGGTGGGTGGAATTCTCCTCATGGCAAGATTTATATTTGTGAGATTTTTTTTTCTTGAAAAATCTCATGGAAAATCTTAGAGGATTTCTCAGAAGTTTCATGGTCTTTTTTTCTTGAAAAAATATGCAGGATTGTGACAGTTCCTGCACATAATGGCATGTTCCCCGTGTAGGAGAAAAGGCAATAAGCTGCATGATTTTTTAAAATGCAATATCTTATGGTGTTTCCAGCAGTGATTTTTGTATAGTTTTAACTGACTGTTAACAACCTTGAGTCCCCTATTGGGGGGCGGGTAAGGTGGCATATGGAAGGAAGGAAGGAAGGAAGGAAGGAAGGAAGGAAGGAAGGAAGGAAGGAAGGAAGGAAGGAAGGAAGGAAGGAAGGAAGGAAGGAAGGAAGGAAGGAAGGAAGGAAGGAAGGAAAATATCAGTTTCTTGCTCAAAACAACAGATGAAGAATTTTTAAAAATAAGGAAGATGACACTGAAGTTTCAAAACGAAGTCTCACCTTTACAGCAGATATCACTGGTGTAGGGGAAAATGTCATTAAGGAAAATTGGCATGGAAAGGTTTGGTAAACTGCAAAGAGTGAGAAAATTTGCACCAATTCCCTGTAAGAACTCTTCAAATAGAACAGAGCCAAGTTCTAGAGAGGGGGAAATGGCTCTTAGATCTTTGTAAGTTATCCATCACTATTTTAAAGTATTCTTTATGTATTTGGATGCTATACATTCTGCAACATATAGAATTTATATATTGCAGCACTATAGTAGCCATATACATACAGCAAATTTCAAATATATTATTTCTCAGGTATAAAACTGCAGTTGGTTGTATTTTGAAACAGAACAGAGTGTTTGTAGACTCCAGCTGGGTCAAAATGCTGCAGCCAGATTGTTGACTGGTACTAGTTACAGGGAGCATGTAACTTATTACTTCACTGGGCTGCCAGTTTATTTATGGGCCCAGTTCAGTATCCTGGTTGTTACCTATAAAGCCCTATATGGATTGGATCCAGGCTATTTCAAGGATCGTTTCACCCCCATATAAGACTTCTTGGCTTTTAAGATCTTCTGGGGAGGCCTTTCTCTCGGTTCCACCAACTTGCCAAGCACATTTGATGAGAGCATAAGAGAGGGCCTTCTCAGAGGTTGCTCCCAGGCTTTGGAATGCGCCGCCCCGAGAAGCCAGGTTGGCTCCGTTATTTCATTGCCAGGCAAAGACCTTCCTCTTCAGGCTTTAAAGCAATAAGTGTCTCGGGAATGCATTGTTTATTAATTTACAGATTTTTAACTCTTTTAAATTGGTTTTAATCTTGATATATGTTTTAACATATTTATATAGCATTTTAAAATTGTAACTTGTTTTATAGTTTTAGTTGTTGTGAGACACCTCATGTCCCCTTTGGTGAAAAGGTGACATATTATTATATTATATTATATTATATTATATTATATTATATTATATTATATTATATTATAATGTGTGGGATTGCAAGGGAATGAAGATTAGAAAGATTATAAAATGAAGATTATGCCCTTCCTGTTCTGGTGACAGAAGTGTTCTTTTGGAAGTTGGATTCATGCTGAGATTGGCGTATGGTTAATTAAGACATCAACCTATAATTTTGTGTAAAGTAAAATAAGATGGAAATGAAACTCAATCATTTTATTCAGTACTATAAGTTAAACAAACACTCTAATTCTTCAACATCTGATTTGCCTGGCATGTCGTCTATTCAGAAGCCCTGTTTTATTTTTCAATCACTACTCACATTATTGTGAGAAAGGCAATAGCAGCACAGGTGGGTGGACTGTCTCACCTTCTCCCTGGTTCTGGGGAATTTCCAATGGCGAGCTCACCAGTGGATCTGGGAAATTCCCTGTTGGCCAAATGGGTGCCAGGGACACCTGTGTCAAAGGAACTCAGAACATTAGAGTGGAGAACCTAGGTGGGGGCCCTGAAGGGGGAGGCACAAGCAAAGAACCCAGGAGAAGAAGAGCAAGCCCTGGGGGAGAAGGGCTCATGGGAGCTCAAGGATATAAGGGACTTGCTGGAGGAAAAAAGAGAGAAGGAGAGAGTGGGAAAAGAAGAGGTGGAAGACGATGGAGCCTGGGGGGATGTCCTAGAAGAGCCTGACAAGGTCTTTCAGGCTGAGGAAGTCCCACCCACTGAGGAACCTGAAATCCCAGGAGACTGTTTCTGTTTACTGTCTATGTTTACAAATAAGACCACTGGACTGAGGTGCCTGTGCAAATTCAAGTACCAAGAGCAGAGGGAGAGAAACATCTCAACCCTCAGCCACCTCTCCAGCCCCATTACTGGAGGGAACAAGAGCATCATACAGTGGAAAGTAATTCCCATGACCCCAGGCCAGGAGAACTAATTGCCACACAGTTATGATGCAGGAGGAGACAGGCAGCGGCAGCAGCTTTCAGAGAGATCTCAAGAGAGGAGGGGTTGAAGCTGTCACTGCTGCCCTTGGTGTGGTCATATAATCCCTCCTTGCGGTGGGCCACACAGGACTGGCCGACACAGAGAACCCCACTGGGGATAAAAAGACTCGAGACCTACACAGTGAAGTTAACTGGAGTGTCCTTGGACTTGGACTGAGACCAAAGGGAATGCAGGGAATTGTCCCAAAAGCAACCAAGAGTAGTTTGTTGGTTTTCCCCATTCCAATTGTAATAAACCCAGTTTGTGTTGAACTACCTTTGATGTCATCTGTGGATTTGGGAATGGAGGAAGGAGCCCCTGTGGACACAACTAGACCTGGCAGGGCTCACAATTATTCAACTTGCTGTATTTCAAAGTTTTATATATTTAATTCTATATTGATTTATCTGTCTTTAGCAGTGGTTCTAGCAAGGCTCAAGGTCAGGTTTTGGAAAATGTAGTTGAATAACATCTGGAAATTCATATTTGGACACAACAGTCTGCTGGAATCCTCAGTCTATCCTCATAGGAAAATTTTATTTCTTGGTATTAATAGTCCTATGTCCAAAAAGAAGTATCCTCCAGACACACCATAACAGAATTTGGTTTGTTATTTACACAACATTGCATTTTAAACAACAAAGAAAATTATGCATAGATTATATATCAATTCCTACAGTACACGGCTAATATTATTTATCAAACACCGGATTAGCAACACAAATGGAAGTCAACTTTGTCCATTTCTCTAATAAAATATTCACCCAGGTTGCTGGTTCTATGAGGCTGATGTTTAATTTCCTTGCTAGACGATATACGAGCAAAGATTGCTAATCTTAGGGGATGCTATCAGAAAAGTTATTATTGTGTAAGTAAATATTTATTTATTTATTTAATTTCATTTCTGTATCACCCCATTAGTGTATATGCACTGTTCTGGGCCTCGAACAAGCTAAACACAAACACCCAAACAACAGTTTAAAACAAAAATAGGAAGGGCATCAAATATAGAAACAGGTGGCGCAGAAATAAATAAGAATTGGTAACATACACATCAAAAAAATCATTCTTTGGTGGAATATAGCATATATTAACACCAGAGCCAACAAGCACACATACATGTTGTCAACCTGTCATCACACTGGCGTGTTATTGCCCAGATATTCCTTTGCTCCACTTCCCTATGCTTACACCTCTATCAGGGCATGTGACCTGCTGGAAACGTGCTGATAGCCTGTGGGGGCCCTTGTAATTCAGGTAATTAATCCTATTCCAATCTAGGTTAATCAGGTGGGTAGCCTGCAGCATCCAGAGAGAAAGTAGAAGCTCTTTAAAGTATTTAACTGGGCACAGCTTAGTTCAGGAAACTAGACTGGTTCATTCTGCTGACCTAGTCATGTAGGAATAGACCTGTCTGCTCTAAATCCAGTCTAAGCAACTGGCACTCTCTTCTTCCCCCACACCTTCCGTGATTTACAGCATCAACAACATGTGGCACTAAGACTAACCTCCTGTCCTCCACCCACTTCTGTTAGAGAAAGAGCTGGATGATTAGCTGTGACCTGGTTAGTTTTACACTTAACTAGATAGAGCCATGATTGACCTCAGGTAAGAGGTGGTGGATTGCTCTTAGCATTCAGTACTGGGCACTGAAAAGGTTTATATTCCTGTGGCATATAATGCTTATTGTTTGCAATCTATTATGTAAATTGTCTAAGATGTTATCTAAGATAGAGATGGAGGCTGGCCTGAGTTCATCTGCTGATTTAATGCTTGATTTAACATGTTAATCATGGAGCAGAGGCAGTTTGTGCCCTGGGACAGGGAATTTTGACTCCAAAACTTGGGGGAGGGGGGGGAAAGAGAGCTGTCTGGTCACTATGAAATCAATAGATTGTGTGTGCTGATTCCTACCCAAATGGGGGTGTGGACATAGATCAGAATGCACATCACATTGAAAGCAATGCAAAGTGGAGAATGGGCAAAAGCATTCAAATACACATGCAGTTTACTCCCAAGGTTACTGACTCAGCAAGTGAAACAAAGTGGTTGTTCCATTATGTTTGCACCAGGAACAGTTACGGCAGCGCTTCTTATCTGGCAGAAGTAGAAATGGAAGGAATATTCACTAAATTCCTCATTCTCATCTATCCAGTCTGTCTTGACACACAGAAACATCTCAATGAGGAATTTTTCAAGTTCTGTAAGATTCCTTGCCTTTAGCTGAGGGCTACGCAAAGACCTCTTTCCCCTCCTTAAGAGGTCTGTGATTAGGGTAGATGTCTATAGTGCTCTTTCCTCTGGAAAGCAATGTGCACACACTAAGAACAGCAGTCACAGAAGGAGTTGACAATTGTTAAGAAAGTTGCCTACAACTTCCAGTTCTTGAAATTCATTGACAAAGCCGCAGTCATTCTAATTTAGGACAATTCACACCGTCAATTGTGCAATTTTGTACCCCCCAAAAGTGGGCATTGTTTCTTGTAAAACATTTCTTTTGTAAATATTCTACAAAAAAGTTCCAGGAAATTTCTTGCCATCTTGGCGAATTAGAATGTGACAATTTTTTGTCTTCCCTGTGAGAATTAGAAAAGTAAGGATTGACATCTCTAGCCAGGAGTCTTTGGTTGGTCTCCTATGGGGAGAAGAAAGAGGAACTGGGCCAGAAAAATGCATGGCTGTGTGTGTTCTCCAAGGACAATACGTTTCCCACAGCCTGCCTTAAAATGGCAAGAAGAAATCCCCTAAATGAGGGGAAGAATCTGGATTTGCCTAAGCCCTTCCTTTATTACTTATTTTCATCAATTGTTCATTATACTTATGATATAATGAACAATCCTCTCCCCTCCAACAAGCTCAAAGTATTGAATATGCCTTCACTCCCCAATTCATCCTCACAACAACCCTGTGAAAGAGCAATCAAATCAAGGTCACCTACTGAGTTTCATAGCTCAATGGGGACTAGAAGTTGAATGTCACAAAATCCAAGCCCAGCACTCAAACCGTTATACTACCAGACTCAAGGGAGGCAGGCAGGCAGCTGCATACTTTTTTACAGTCCTAGGTGGCTGAGAACTCAACACTGCACAGTACCGACAGTGCTGGAGAGCAGTATGCACAGCAGGCATGAAAAAAATAGTTGAAAAAGTACTCCTTCTCTGCAATTCCCAGGTGTCTCACTACGCTTAGATTCTTTGATGAAACTTTCCCCCTCCACCAGGAAGATTTCTTGGCTTCATGTGCAAATGAGACTGGCTTCCCCTGCCCCTCCACAATTTTTCACCTCTTCTTTTGCGTAAGAAACTGTCAAATTCTGTGCAGCTCAGTGCATGTTCTGGAGGATCCTGTACATGAAAGATGCTGTTTTGCACAGGAATTGGAATAACTCGGCACAGATTGGTATTCCTTTCAAACCAACCAACCAGTTACAACACATCCCAAAAATCCTGCAGATTGTCTCATGCTGTAAAATCTCCCAGTGAGAAGAAAAGAGGAGTTTGCGTGTTTTTCTAGGGTTTTGTTTCTTTTGTTTTGTTGGATGGTTCTGGTGTCTTGATAAGATGCTGCAAGAATCACATCCCTAATCCACAGGACATATTCTGGTTTATGGCATATTTCAACAACGTTCGTTAAGTTATGTGAAGCATATATGCTTTTGCAACTAGAAGAGACTCAGTGGTAACCCCAAACGCCTTTGGGATAATGTAGATGAATTGGACCTTATCCTGCCTCTACTTACAGCTCTCTTGCAGCACCTTCCTTGGCAGTATTCCACCACAGACATGCTAACATTCTCTGCCAATATGCTAGTATAATGGCCTGTGTTGTTCTGCAATGCTCACTGTACAGGAGATGACAAAACTGAACAGCAACCGGTTACATTATCCCTTGCTAAAACATTGCTTTTCTGGCAGAGAGGCTGAAAGGACCGAGCCGTTACTAGCCTCTCTGGGAAGAAGTCAAGTCCCCTCCTTGAGTTAAATACACTCAGACAAAATTAACCATGTTTCACCCTCCTTGAGCCTTCTTCACTTACATGGAATTGACCCTCTTTGATCTATTTAGTGTGCAGTGTAAGTTGTTTGGGAAATGAAGCCCCTTGAAAGATTATTTCAGCAATTTAAATTGGTATTTTATAGCACTCTCCTAATTAAAAGTCATTTAAGATGTCTGAAAATTGAACTAAATTATGTGGGAAACAGCATGATTTTAAGGAAATAATATGTCTGTAAGTGCCTGGGATGCCCTGCCACATCTTGTGTGGCACTCCAGATGCTCTCCCATTTGCAAAATTCCACCACGGCTTGAGTCTCAGGTCAATTTTGAGGTCACATACTGCGGCAGCTACCCTATTAGATTTCTTACAAATGAAAGGAGAGGGAGGAGAGGAGACTGTAGTACCATGGAAATAAGGAAATAGGATGCACTTTATATTCTCTTTCTTTTACTAATAAGGTCACTTCTGTGTGAAAATGTAAGGCAAGAGCTCACTATGCAGTCTGCTAACCTAGCAAAATCAGAGTGATACAAGCAATGCATGAAGACTGTAGTCCCATCTCTAACCAGCTCAAGCTTAATCTAAATAGGCATATTCAGACATAAGTCCGATTGAGATCACTGAATCCTAATCCAGAGTAAATGGGTTGAGAATGACAATATGATGATAAGTGAGTCCCTTACAGATCCTATCTTTAAGGTGTGACGTGTATACACTTGACCAGATTCTGTATTCATTTGGCCTTGCATAATGAGATATATCTGTTATTATTATTTATGCTACTTGGCCTTTGGGCTTCATTTTGTAAAACCATCAATTAGAAGTTTCATAGCTATATACCTGGGTGACTTTGTCAGACTAAAGGTCACTTAGAGTAGGAAAGTATATATATTGTAGAGTCCCAAGCAGTCTGACACTGAAATACTTAAGGGAACACCTGCTGTTGGATCATGCTGTCCTTGTATAAATGTAATGCAATCAGAGAGGGCACTACCCTCAGACAGGTTCAACAGGCACATTTCTTGTTATGATTTAGGTTGAAGGACAACACTTTTGTTGTCTATAACAACATTTGATTTCACAGAGTTATTTCAGTTGCTTAATTTTAACATTTAAAAGCTTCAAGCTGGTATTGCTAAGAAGTAAGAAGTACATAATAACAAGGAAGTAGTAGAAATGTTTGAATCTTCTAGAATAGGAAAACCCTGCACAAAAGCTGGGAAATCACCATTTCAGACAGATCAGCAGAGAGAGATGCCCTTCAGTGAAGTCAGGTCATGTTTCACACTGCATGCATTGCGCCTGCTAGTGATCAAGTGCACAGACTCAAGTGTACAAGGTACAGAGAGATACACCACGCTTAAACAACCTTCCCGAATCATCCTTGTTTCAGTTAACATAGATCTCATCAGAAGTGCCATAGTAAGAGTCACAAAACTAAAATCTGTTACTAATAATGTATATAAAAATAGATTCTATCTGAAACAGGGGTCCTACATTCATTCCCTCATATCAGTAATTCTAGGGCATACATTGGAAATATAATTGATCAAAATTTAAGAGCCAGCAATTTTCACTGTAAATAGTATGGGTTACATGAATCATTTCTTCATCTCAGCAACTATTTATTCACTCATTTAAATACCCATTTTTAAAAATAAACCAAGATACCTCCCCTTAAAAAAAAAAAAAAAGGCAAACACCAGAAACTAGTGTCTCTTCTGTGCTTCAGGTCTCCAGCTGCCACACAATTTATATCTCTTTCTTTTGCTCTTTGTTTTTCAGGCATTTTCCCTGAATGTCAAAGTCAATTTAGTGCATTTCACTTTGCTGAATAAATCAGAGGCGAAATCCTTGCTAAAAGTGAAAATTTGATTTGCTAAAAGGAGCTTAGGGCAACTATTAATCAATATATCCAGAGTGTCAAAGCTAAGGCCATGATAGGCATGCATTCATTTGGAGATTGGTTGAAGCAGATAAAGGGGAATACTGGGGGGGGGGGAGGTATGTGTGTTTATGCACACGTGTGTGCATGTACACACTCACGTGTGTGTAAAACCATGGACTCACAGATGTGTATAGTTTCTGGAAAAAGATACGACAAAGAGTTGGGTTTTAGAGAGGAAAAGTGGAGAAACCTTGTAGAAGTAAATAAAAACAATATATAGTTGTCACTATAAATGAAAAAATTATTGAAAATACATTTTTATTTTAATACATTCAAATCTGACTCCCCCACCCCAGAAAAATAATGTTTTAAAGAATTATCATTAAGATATGGTGAACCTACTGAGCCTCTCCAGTTCACTAACATTTAAACCAGGGCTTAAGAAGAAATCCAAAAATTGTGATTCTTGACATTGATGTGCCATGCAGATGTGTGTAAACTCTATGTACATAAATACACAAACATAGGCTTGCATGTTTGGAGCAGTTCTCCACGCATAGAAGTCTGCTGACATCCCCTTTGTGCAGTAACATTCTTAAAGGCAACATCTTGACATAAACCCTTATGCATTTAACCCAGGTTTGATACTATTTTTTACCTCAAAAAGACTGCCAAAAATTATAAGTGGCAAACCAATAATCTAAGAACTTATAAAATCATTAAAAAGGAAGGAACAAAAGAACTGAAGATAAAACAGAGTAAAAGCAGCACTAAGGATAATTAAAATAGTATTATTAATAAAATCAAAATAAAAAGGTTCTCATCTGCTGCCAAGGAGAAATCAAACTCAATGCCAGAAATCAAATTCCAAAGAAATGGTGCTATCACTGAAAATACCTTATTTCAGGTTACTAGCTGTTTTGCTGCCAATGTCTTAGGACTAAAGGAAAGACCTCAGAAAGAGGATATCAGCATGTGAAAGTAAGCTCTCCCTGAAGAACACTACGCCTAAACCATGTATGGTTTTAATAATCATCATCATGTGCCATCAAGTCAATTCTTTATGGGGTTTTCTAGGTAAAGAGTACTCAGAAGTGGGTTACTACTCCCTTCCTCTGGGGACATCCAGGTATTGTGCAGCTTGCCCAAGGTCAACCAGTTTGACTCTTCTTCCTGAGGCATAGTGGGGAATTTTGCTCCCAACCTCTGACTCCATGGCCAGATACCTAACTCACTGAGCTATCCAGCTAGTCTATATGATTTTAAAGATCAGGAGAAAGCACTCACATAGATACTGTGGATCCAGAATATCTTGATACTACAAGAGTGGTTTTTCTGGGCTGAGACAATAAAGATGTGGAAGCTGATCAGATGCAGACAGTATTGGGCAACTTATCGCTCTCGCAATATTATTGGACTGAAAGTTCCATAATTCTTCACTACTGACTATGGTGGCTATGGCTGACGGGAGATGAGGCTGTATCTGCAGAGTCACAAGTTGCCAACCCCTCTTAGAGATCCATTTCAAATGGGATTTAGGTCTGGTTTGGGGAGTGACTGCCTTAGTTAAAATGTAGAATTAATTATGTCAAGCAGGAAATGGGGGAGTGCCACCCTTTTTTATTTAAAAAAATGCAAGGGTTTTTGACATGAAATACAAGGTTTGGGTTAACAAATATAATTTATTTGTATAAAATACAACTTTTACCAAGGAGTAAAAAGATGTCACAGTGGCTGACAATTTTTAAATCAGGGTATTTCAATGTGTCTATACACCAATTTCATTATGGATGAGAATAATTGTGAATATCCATTAGATTCTTACCTGGCAGCCATCCTGATCTCTTTTTCATGAAAAAGAAAATTTCCATTAAAACAAACAAACCCAAAGATGTTTAAAATGATTTCCTATTTGCTGCCTTTTTTGTATCTTAAAGTAGTTTTGTTTCTGTTGAACTCTTTAGATCTTTTAGTGGTGGCTGCCTATTATATTTTAATCTCTGGTGGTTTTAAATGGATTCTTGTGTGGCTTTTGATGTTGATCTTATGTATTATTGAATTTTTATTTGTGCTTTATCTGTATTTATGTAAGTCATCTTGAGAGTAGTTTGTTACATGGCAATAGTACACAGAATAAATAAACACCTATAAACCAAATCATAAAGTATATCCCACTGTTACAGAACTCACTCTTTCTGGAGACTCAGTTTCTTTTGGAAATTGTACTGACATTTATTTCCATTTCTTTCTCAATCTTGAAAGATGAAAGGATAAGAAATATATATTTACGATGTTCTACTTGTTCTAACGTTTTTTTTTCTTTGTTACTTAATCCAAATCTATCATCTAAATCCACTGCTATTCCCAACTAGAGTGGTTCTATTTAATCAATAATGGAATGGTAAGTCAACACATAGGTAAATCTCACCACTTCAATTGGTCTACTTTAATATAGACTAGCAATTAGATTTAGGGCTTTGGTTTTGAGCAGATTATATAATAAATAAATAACAGTGTGGATTTTGACTTTCATTATAAAACTTATTCTCACACTAACCTTTCTTTTTCCAGGCCTTCTACCCAATATTCTCTCTGCTGTAGCTAGTGACTCATTCAGAAAGCAGAAAGAACTAGCTTGATCTAAAAGATGACTAGTCTCAGGAATGTCCAAATCCTGTTTTTCATTAATGAAGTGGATCTGGACAGTGATCCACACCATATTTACCTCACATGCAGACCATTATACCATTTCATAGTCAAAATTTGAAACTAGGTAGCAAGCTTCTGATGCCACATTGTTGTTGTTGTTTAGTCAAGTCGTGTCTGACTCTTCGTGACCCCATGGACCAGAGCACGCCAGGCCCTCCTGTCTTCCACTGCCTCCCAGAGTTTGGTCAAAATCACGTTGGTAGCTTTGATGACACTGTCCAACCATCTCGTCCACATAGAAGACCCTTATGATGTCACAGTAGTGAGGATGGGGCAGGCAAGTTTAGGATGCATGCAGTGGCTGCTACAGCTTATATCCCACACAGCCTTTCACAGAGCACACATGACATGTGAGTTTTCCCAGGCCCTGCACTGAAATTTAAACTATAACAAAATCCCAAGGCCAGAGTGTTTTCTGGTGCACATTTTAAACTTTCTTTCTTTCCCTTTTTTATACGTGTGATATTTCACAGCAAAGCTTGGATAGTGGCCTTTTAAAAGCAATTATTTACAGCTATCTATCTAATGCCTCCCCCCACAATACTTACTTACCATTATAATTACAATAGGTTTAGTTCTTCATTTCTTGTAAGCAACTAAAATAGATACTTTTACTTAACATTTACAGAAAAAAATCTAAATGAAAAAGCCACTCGCCTGTAATACAAAGCACAGTCTCCTGTGATCAAACTAGTTATTTGTGACTAGTTATTTCCAAGCACAAGTTACAGTCAATGGTACGTTATTACATATAATACTATGCAAATATTATGGTTCTATAGTTGGTTGTACTGTGTTAATGATCTAAATCCTCACTTGTCTCATGCTTTAAATGCCACATTCTTCGCCTTGTTGGCAAGGATGACAAGGAATGTCTTGGTACTTTTGACAGAATTGGCAATAACTATGTTTTGTGCAAACATCCACTTTGGTGCGAGATTGTCTACCTTTGTGCTATTGTGCAAAATACCAAATTAGGACAATTGCTGCCTTTAAAAATAAATAAAGAACTAAATGAGTTGTTAACACTTTTCTGTCTTCTGTGCTTGCTCTGTTTGTGTTTTGCTTCTTAAAGAAAAAGGAAGCTAGAGATATTTTATGCAAATTACAAACAATTTCAGGGCCAAAGAGAGCTCTTTGTGTCACTTTCTGCAGGAAAATTTTCACTTGAAAATTCCTTGCCAAGATATCACATAATTTCAAGATAGTCTACGCCAATGAGACTGAGGCAGAAATCCTGGTGGCAGGTTGTGTCACACAACAAGAATTATCATCAGCCATGCTGCAGCCATTCCAGGGCAATAAAAAGCTTTATAGAGCATACCCACAAGGTTGAGAGATCCTGAGGGTTCTCATTCATCCCTCGGTAGCCTTTGGAAGGCACAGAATGAGAGGGCAAAAAAGGCTGGAAGCTGGAAAATTGCCACCACCCATCCTGGTCCTGCTACTGATTCTCCCCGCCCCCCTTCCCTGGCTCTTGAAGGCTGCTTCAGGACAGAAGGGATCCCTACGGATCCCCAAAACCTAGGGAACTCTGGGAAGTTTTTTGTCCCTGATAACATTATTCTCATTGTGTGGTATAAAGTTGCACGACAGGATCTTGGTCTAAGGAATTTAGCAAGTAGCCTTTCCATCCATATACTGTGGGCCTTCCTGTTGTTTAACTTTGAGAAACCAAATATATCTTAAATCTACCACCAGACAATAACAGAAGAGCTATAATAATAGCTGTATGTGGACACATTTGAAGGTGTTTTATTTTATTATTTCAATTCACGTTAAACAAAACATTTTGGCACTAGAAAAACTTGGCTTTAATATTTTTATACGAATTTAAATTAATCTTAAATGTAAAAAAATTGCCTGATCATTGGTCTACATGATGAGTTTTGTGTCTGCAAAACAAAATGACAGTGAACACTTTGTCTCTTAAGCTTCCTGCTATGCACATTTAAAGAGCTTAATGTTTCCTGCTTCCACTTAGTAAAAGGAGAGCATTGCACAGTATTGTAGAATGCCAATGAGACAGCTGAATTATAGAAAAAAAGACTACAGTGACTTTGAAAATGTGGTCAGACATCAGCAGAATCTTTTCTTGTGGAAAAACAGGCCTTATTCTTTTAAGATGTTCAAAAGCAAAACTGACTCCTCAAAAGTGCAATGCACAATAAAATCACCACATGCTTTCAGCATCCAAGTTAGGTTCTGTAAATCTAACTCACAGCTTTATCTAGGTCAGCTAATGTAGGTATTATCTCAGTGGAAACAAAGCAGCCTTAGTGCCTCCCTAAATACCTGTAGTATTTTACTAACGAAGTAACAGTACATAGGAATATTTTAATCTGACACAAAGAACAACAATAGATTTGACTGCTGGGCTGATAATCTTCTTATCACACCCTGTGAAACCTAGCTCTAATATTTGACAGTGTGAGCTTCCATTACTCGGCAACCCATTCTATAAAGGCCAACAATAGAGAAAGAATGAAGTGGAGTGTGGAAGAACCTCCATATCTACATAAAAGAGATTAGAGGCGACAGCGTTCCATTTTACAGCTCAATCATATTGTGTTAGCATGCGCTTATCCGAGCGCGGATGAAATTGAAAGAGAAATAAAAAAGAGTCAGGCAGATAGGAACCAGAAAAGCGAGGCATGAGCAATTTCCAAGGATATAAAAGGATGCTAATGGTGGGCCCCTGTCATTCTTAAAAAGGGCTATTAGGGCACCATCATCTGTTCTTGTGCCTTTACGCTCCTGTAACTAAAGTCAAGAATTTCCTAATGCCACTGTGATAGTTTCCATTTGCAGATAAGATGTGATCATATTTCACAATGATACTTTTAATTTGTTTGATTCATTAATGCAATATTTATTAATTGTCAAGATACAATTGTCCATACATACTATATGAAAGTAAATGTGCGCCTATTTATACATTGGTATATATGTTTGCAAAAAACAAAAAAAAAACACTCCTTTGTTGAAGGACTATTTATTTTCTTGTTCAATAAAAGCTTGCAATCGGTATTATATTATGTAAGTGAGAATGTAGTGGAATGGGTAGCAGAATATAATATACCTTATTAATAAAATAGGAAAAGGAATTCAAATCCTAAGGAATTACCTCCAAGCTTAAGAAGTTTGAGTAAATGGTTATGGAATGTAATAGCACTTCTTCAAATAAATTACACTCAAACTTTATTTGAATAATTTTTCAAATTTCAAATTCAAAATTTCCTTTTAGTTATGTGTCAGACTACATTGATACATGTTACAAAAGATAATTTTTTAAAAAAAGTACTAACTTGAATGTACCGTTTCCCCGAAAATAAGACCTAACCTGAAAATAAGCCCTAGTTTGATTTTTCAGGATGCTCGTAATATAAGCCCTACCCCAAAAATAAGTCCCAGTTAAGTGAAACCCCGCCCTCCACCATTGTGCAGCTGTGCAGCAACCAGAAGATGACATGACTGTAAAATAAAACATCCCCTGAAAATAAGCCCTAATGCGTTTTTTTGGAGCAAAAATTAATATAAGACCCTGTCTTATTTTCGGGGAAACACGGTAATTTTTAGTCTTGCTGGTTACAACTGGTGTTGTACTAATTTCTTTATACTCCACTTTCTTTATACTCAATTGGGAGTAAGTTCTGCTGACTTCACTAGAACTTACTTTTGGGTAGATATATACTGGATTGTAGTGTGAAACACTCCATTTCTTTAAACTGAAGTTTGCATTAAATCAGAGAAAAATTTGTTTTGACATTGCATTGACATTGCTTGCTGTCTACATTTATGTCTTGAGAGTGTATTTAATTGTTCAAATTTGTGTTTAAGTATGTTGTGAGATATATTGAGGACTCTTAAATTTAAAAGGCAAAATACAGATTTTCTAAACAAATAAAATAACAGAGCAGTTTTCAAGTCTAATAGAATATATTTTCCTCTTTTGCCTATGTCCATCATACGGACATCTATACCAATATAGATAGGTCAACATCAGAATAACTGACTATACCGGAATAACTGCAACTATACCTGTTTGCCTTTTTACAATAGCCTCCATACCTAGAGGGAAAATGAACTTGGAAAAATGTCTTTATCTTCAGCTGTTTTTGTTCTTTTATGAACATTTAAAATTTATTCCCTTTATAATAACCAGTTATTGGTACTGGAAGGAACACAGTGGTTCTACTGCTGCAGATTTATACTGATGTAAATCACCAAGTGTCAGACAAGGGTGCATTTTATCCCTTTATCTATTCAATCTGTACAGAGAACATATCATACAGAAAGCCAGACTAGATACAGATGAAGGAGGTGTGCAAATTGGTAGAAAAAACACCAGTAATTTAAGATATGCAAACATCATCTTAATGGCTAAAAGCAGCAATGACTTGAAATAACTGTTAAAGAAAGTGAAAGAAAAAAGTGCCAAAGCAGGATTGCAGTTGAAGGTTAAGAACACCAAAATCATGGTTACAGAAGTACACAACTTTAGCATTGACAATGAAGAAATTAAAATACTTAGAGATTTTGGATACCTTAGTTCAATCATCAATCTAAATGGATACTGCAGCCAACAAATCAGAAGAAGACTGAGATTTTGAAGGGCAGCAATGAAGCAATTAGAAAAGATTATCGAGTGTAAGGATGTGTAACTGGAGACCAAGATCAAGATCATCCACACTCTTGCATTTCTGATCACCATATATGGGTGTGAAAGCTGGACATTAAGAAAGCTGACAGGAAAAGAAATGGTTCATTTGAAATATGGTGCTGGAGGAGACCTTTGCAGATACCCTGGACTGCAAGAAATACAAACAAGTGGGTCCTAGATCAAATCAAGCCTGAACTATTTCTGAAGGTAAAAATGTTGAAACTGAGGCTGTCCTATTTTAGGCACATCATGAGAAGGCAGGATTCTCTGGAAAAGACGACAATGTTGGGAAAGGTGGAAGGCAGCAGGAAAAGAGGAAGACCAAATACAAGATGGACTGACTTCCTAAATGAAGCCTCAGGCTTGAGTTCACAAGAGTTGAGCAGGGCAGTTGAGGACAGGACATTTTGGAAATTGCTTATTCATAGAATCACGATAAGTCAGAGGTGACTTGATGGCACATAACAACAAGAACAAAACACCAAGTACCATTTTGCACACAAAGTTCCTGTTAAAAACACCAAGCTTGCAGTTTTTGCACTCTGCTGTATTCCATATGGTATTTATATACAATGCAACTAGGAAGCTAACGTTTTATCTGTGGCCTCTGCAGACTTACCTGAAGTTTCCCAGTTCAGTCCATGTGACATCAAAATGTGCATGTGGCTAATAGGCCTAATATAGCATCATCAATCAGGTTTTGAATGTTCCTCTGAAGTTGGCCTGCTGTTTAAGTGTTCTTCGATGGCTCTCAACCAGTTCAGATCCCTGGTCTTTAGAAACCCAGCCTAAAGCATCTAGAAATTTTCACTATTACCTGAAGCACTGAGCCATTGTTTATGCTAACTCTTGCTAACCTTGCTCCTTCATAAACAAGACTATGCCATGCATTGTAGCCAGAAGACAAATCAAACTGATACAAGGATATTTGGCAATCACCATGATGTGTTATTGACCGACTTCTAGGCTGAATGCCCCCATCTTGGTAAGACTGCTTGTAGGCATTGTCCAGAGATGAAACTCAAACTCACCTATTTAACTAGCTTTGACTTAATCTGGGGTGCTTTATTAGAAACCAGTGTAAGACAAAGTAGCTAGTATAATACAGAGTGATGTTTAAATTAGTTTACAATTTGCTTGGGCTCATCTAGACCTGCTCTGAACAAAGCCATTCAGAAATGTCAGCTGTGTTCCTAACCACTGTAACAAATTGTTGCCTGAACGCTGCACACCTAATGACTTCAAATTAGCTTCACTGCAATATTGCCTGACAGTTCGTTACGACTGTTAGTAACATAGCTGGTGTATCATGACCAATAAATTGGTTTCAGTGTGGGCTGGGAAAGGGACTTCCATCAATTTGATTAAAGAAATTACTGTAGCATTCAAAGCATAAAGACAAACTAGTTTAAGGAGACAGAAATAAGTTAACTGTACCAGAAAAACATTGCTCATGATTCAAAAGCTCGTTTATAAGCCATTCGTGATGCAAACTCTGAACAACTAAATTTCTCCAGCAGAGAAAATATGAAGCAGTTCAGAATGTGTGTTGCTGTGCTCCTTCCTAACCAAATTATGATTTAGATGCATATTGATCATTGTTTATTATTTGGTTTAGGTAAGTAATTAGAATAATTCAGGATTGTGCTTTATGCTGTTCATATTCACTGGAAGTGACAGGGTCTGAGATGAAGAAAAGCATTAAAGAACAAAAAGTATCCTACATGCTGAACTATCATATTAAGTCAGGGGTCCCCAAACTTTTTCACCCCGTGGACCAGCTGGGGAAGGCGGGGCACCCCCACGCGCATGCGCGAACGAGTGCACGTACGCATGCACAAACGGAGGCATGGCGCTTGTGCACATGCGCAAATGGCGGTGCGGCGCTCGCACGGGTGCGCTGGAGTGCGCGCGCATGAGCAAATCAGCTGTGCGGGGGTGAGTGCGTGCGGGGGGGGCGGGAGGTCTGTCTCTGCGGCCCGGTCCGGCTCAGGCCACGGACTGGCACCGGGCCGCGGACTGGGAGTTGGGGACCTCTGTATTAAGTGACTGGTTACAGAGATCACATCACCCTCCTGTTACAGCAGGCTGCCAATCCATTTCCAGGCACAATTCAAAGTCCTTGTTTTAACCTATTAAGCAGTTTTAGCCTGTAAAGCTTGTTTTAACCTTCAAAGTTGTACTACCAAGATATTTGGAGCATACCTAAAACTGTATATCACCATTCCCCCACAAAGTGATCCAAGATAGTTAACAGTATGTCAATAAAACAAAATAAAAACAGGCATTAAAAACAAAACAGATGCCTCAGCAGGTCCATCATAGCTGATATATTTGCACATCTATTATCTCTTCATTTGTCTAACCATTCCTTAAAACATTCTAAATTAATGATTGCTCCCCACATATTCAAGAAAAGGAAATTTTCAGAAGTTGGTTAGATATATTTCTGTCTATTCTGAACCTTGGTAGTTCGACTCTGAACACTGTAGGGAAGAGTGATATACTGAAGACAGCAGTTCAATCTCCTGCTAGATTTTGGTAGCAAAGATCCTTAATCATTGTTCTTAAACTCAGTTGCTGGTACTTGGTTTACCTGCTCAGATTCTGTTAGTGTAGATTTAAAGATGATGCCTTTTCCATGAGAAAAATGTGTTCTGCCGTTGCTATGGTGGCTGGCTTCACATTTAAACCAATCCCTGAGTACACCACCATGATGCACACCTAAGACAGGATACTCAACATGTCAACACTACATGACCCAGTTTTGATGAGATTCTGGGTGTGTATAACTAGGGTTGTTACATGTCACTGTAAACCAGGCCCAGAATTTATAAGAGCTCCTATATTTTTTCTGGAAAGCCTAGAATTCTGAGTTTGAGCTAAATCATCACTTTGTTAAACATATTCAAGTTGCAATTCTACCTAGCTAAAAAATAAACTGAAAGACATCTCAATCTTGCATCTACAATGTGTCCAGTATCAGAGCCGTAACATAATTTAAAAAACACAATTAAGTAGAAAGTTGCCAGAATTACTAAATACTAAATTAATAAATATAATTCATTCCATAGCACTTTGTCCCCATTTACCACCAACTACTGTGTATAAAAGTTTATAACCTATATATTGAACTTGATATAGTGGATTGTAATCCACAAAAGCTCACACTAAAACAAATCTGCTAAGTGTTACAGGTGCCACAAGTCTTTGTTTCTTTTCGAAATCTATGCAGAAACAAACTAACACTTTACAAAGTGATTATGAAGAGCTTGTCTCTGTATGTCAGGCAAAAACAAAATAAAAATAAAGAAGACAAAAACATTGTGCTTTCTTTTTCTTTTGTCTCTATGTGTGAATCTCTTGTAGGCCCATTTACATGTCATCCAAGTGAGGCTGCATGTGTAGCAATGTACTGTCAGGGAGAAGAAAATGCCAAAAGAAGGAAAGGAAAGGAAAAAAAACATGAAAGGTCCTGGGTGCTACACATTTTCACTTTGCCTGTGTAGACAATGTCTCAGACCCTGTCCTGAGGAAGAAAAACACTACTGCAGGAGAAGGCTGAATAATAATCTATTGATCTGAAAATGTCAAAACTTTGGTAATGTAATAAACAAGAAGAGCTGTTCTGTTATCTGAAGTCATCAAAATACACTCATCTCCGTGTCTGAAAGATGCCGAAAACACCAGCCATGTTCTTCGACACAACCGTGCCAACACAAATCCAAACAGAGTGAAATATACAGCTGTAGCCTTTCATCTGGCTAAAACATGAAAAGGTATCTCATTCTTCATCTTCTCCACTCCTGAATTTAATATCAGTGAAAGGGAACAAAATGACAGCTCTACAAACTGCCTTGTCTATTAACTCACAAAACAGTCAGGAGTGGAGTGGCTACAATATCAAAGTCTCTGGTCACTGCAATGACCAGTGAACAGATGTTTGAAGGCTGTTCACTGTTCTGGCACTGTGACCAACCGTCAGTCTCGAAGTAGTTAGATCAGCCGTCCCTCCACTCTAAATCTGGTACTGTTGAATGCCAGGTCTGTATCCAACAAATCCCAGATTATCCAAGACCTTATTCTGGAGGAGGATGCAGACCTGCCATGCATAACCGAAACTTGGATGGGCGGAGAAGGGGGTGTTCCCTTGACTCTTGCTTGTCCTCCCGGTTATGCAGCCCAGCACCAGGGTAGACTGGAGGGGGGGAGTAGCCATTGTTTATAGAAACACTCTGGAGGTTGTTAGGTGCTCTACGGTGGTGAAGCCAGGTCTGGAGGCCCTCCACGTGTCGATTGGGGCCAGGGATGGTATTGGGATCTTGCTGGGTTACCGTGCTCCCCACGACCCAGCCATTTCCTTACCAGAGCTGGCGGACTTTGTCTCCGCGGCACTGTTGGAATCTCCGAGGATTTCAACATCCATGCGGAGGCGGAGGTTTCTGGTCCGGCTCTTGAGTTCTTGGAAACCATGGCTTCCTTGGATATGTCCCAACATGTTAACGGCCCCACCCACGTGGGCGGTCACACGCTAGACCTGGTGTTCTCCACCGAGCGGAGTGAGTGTGGTCTGATGGTAACTGACCTTGTGTCAGTTCCCCTGTCATGGTCGGGTCACCACCTAATAAAATGTAACCTCTCAGTGGCTCTCCCTTCCCGCAGGGAGCAAAGACCTATTTTAATGGTCCACCCTCGAAGGCTACTGGATCCTATAGGATTACAGGACTCCATGAGAGGGATTCCGGCTGATCTGACTGGCGCTCCTGTTGAGGCTCTGGTTGATGGCTGGCTTGCTGCTGCCACCAGGGCTGTTGACACGATCGCTCCTAAACGCCCTCTCCGTTGCAGAGCCTGGTTTAACCAGGAGCTATGAGCTATGAAGCAAAACAGGAGAAGGCTAGAGTGCAATTTGAGACGGAACCCGACGGAATATAATTGGAAAGCTGTCAGGATCGCGACTAACCATTACCTTACTAAGGTGAGGGCTGCCAGTCGAGCTCACTTCGCTGTCCAGATAAGCGAAGCTTCAAATCAGCAGGCGGAACTTTTCTGTATAGTCCGCGATCTATCCGGAATTGGTCTAAGTGATAGGCCTCCTACTAGTATTTCACCTGACCAATTTGCAGCATTTTTAAAATCTAAAGTGGAGGCCATCCGCCAGGAGCTCTCTCCTTTTTTGAACACAGTAGCTCGAGCAGAGACGTCCAGCGCCCCGCCTTGCCCGATGAGACTCAATCTCTTTCAGCCTGTGATGCCAGATATGGTGGACAAAGTGCTTGACCGCTGTTGTGCCACCACCTCCTCTCTTGACCCTTGCCCGGCCTGGCTAATCAAAGCAGCCAGGCCTATAACAACCGAATGGGCCACGGCAATAATTAATGGGTCTCTCCAGGAGGGCAAGGTTCCCCTTGCCCTCAAGGAGACACTCATTAGGCCCATTAGGAAGAAACCAAGTTTGGCGGCGGACAACATTGGCAATTATAAGCCCGTCGCCAATGTTTTTTTCCTCAGCAAAGTGGTAGAGAGGGTGGTGGCTGACCAACTCCAGGCTCTTTTGGATGAAACCAATGCCCTGGATCCATTCCAGTCGGGCTTCAGGCCACGCCACAGTACGGAAACGACATTGGTCGCCCTGTTTGATGACCTGCTGAGGGAGGCCGACAGGGGCAAAATGTCTTTGTTGATCCTCCTCGATATCTCAGCCGCCTTCGATACTGTCGACCACGGTATCCTCCTGGGGAGGCTCTCCGAGTTGGGAATCGGTAGTCTGGCGCTTGCCTGGCTCCGATCCTTCTTGAAGGACCGTCCTCAGAGAGTACAGCTTGGGGAGTGTGTTTCGGCCCTGTGGAATCTCAATTGTGGGGTTCCGCAGGGCTTGATTATCTCCCCAATGCTGTTTAATATCTATATGAGGCCGCTGGGTGGGGTCATCAGGAGTTTCGTGCCATCAATACGCTGATGACACCCAGCTCTACACCTCCTTTTCTCCAACCACAGTGGATGCCGTTCCATCCCTTCAGCGCTGCCTGGAGGCTGTACAGCAATGGATGCAGGAGAATGGACTGAGGCTGAACCCAGACAAGACGGAGGTCCTGAGGGTGGGTGGCCCCTCCATCAGTGGTTTGGGAAACTCCCTCTCTTTTGGGGGGTGACTCTCACCACGAAGAGTGAGGTTCGCAGCTTGGGGATCCATCTGGATCCGGCACTCACCATGGAAACCCAGGTAGTGTCAGTAGTCCGCTCCGCCTATTTCCATATGTGGCGGATTGCCCAGCTGCGTCCCTATCTTGATGTTGGGGCGCTCACCACTCTGGTCCATGCACTTGTGGTCTCGAGATTAGACTACTGTAACGCACTCTACGTAGGGCTACCTTTGAGATTGATGCGGAAGCTTCAAATGGTGCAGAATGCGGTGGCCAGACTTCTCACTGGGGTGAGAAAATATCAGCATATTTCCCCCCCTCTTGCTGCCTTGCATTGGCTGCCCGTTCATTTCCGCATTGATTTCAAAGTGTTAATGATGACATATAAAGCCCTAAACGGTTTAGGACCTCGATATCTAGCGGAACGTCTCCTCCCACCTAGATCTACCCAAATCACTCGTTCTAGCCAGGAAGGGCGGCTGAGACCTAACGCCAAGGGAGGCCCGGAGAGAAAGAACAAGAAACCGGGCGTTCTAGGCAGTGGCCCCTCACCTTTGGAACAGTCTCCCTTCAGAGATCTGTCTGGCTCCCTCGCTGGGTGTTTTTAAGAGCAAACTTAAGACCTGGCTCTTTAGGCAAGCTTTCCCTCCTGTCATCACTTGAATATTTTTCCCATCTTGAACTATATTACTACTGTCATTTTTTTATTTTATTACATTCTTTTTATTTCATCTATTATTGTTAGCCGCCCAGAGTAGACCAGAGAATTTTGATCCACAACAGCTTCCATCAAAACAAATCTGTTAGTCTTTAAGATGTCTCACAATATTTTGTCCCTACCCCACTCCTTTTCTAGCATTTAAATGCTGGAACAGACTAACACAACTACATCTTCAGAAGCCATATCCTCCAGTTTTCCTAGCAACAGAGAATTGTAATGATATGGACTATGAAGTAAATCCTTGTGTTAAAGTTTTTTTGAGATTATGAGACCTAAAAGCACCTAAAAGTGTATTTTGCACTGATGCTGTGTTCTCCACACATGCTGTACACCTGTCTATCATAATCATAATCAGTACACAAACTACACACTATATAAAAACAACAAAGCATAGAAAAATAATTAAATAGTAAAATGTCATAAAATTGTAATAAAAATGCTAATATTTTTTAAACAGTGGAACTTCATGTAAAATATATATTCTGTACCTGGAATATGTTTAGCCCATCCAATGATGACTACCAGCTCCCTGTCTGCCAGGTCACAAAGAGTGGTGAGGGCCTTTATGTCACTGTCTGGTACAGTGGGATCAGGCATGGCATAGATCTTCTCTGGTTCAGCCACCAGCAAATGGGAGACAATTTTGTTATCTGTAAAGACAGAACAAGGTACAAGTTACTACTACTACCAACTCTGCCACCACTGCTGATGATTCAGTTTATGATTATAAAACTTGAATCATATTCCACCGACTCTCCATAGCATTTAAATTTTGCTCAACAGTAAAACTGGTTTTTTACTATTAATTTTTCAATCTAGTATTCAATGGAAATGTTATGTACTTCAAGAGGAGCAGATGTCTACAGCATTCCTAGAACTAGTGTGATATTCAGAAGAGAGCTGGATGTTGATGATGAGAAAAACCCAGATTCAGACCAGTTATAACTCTTGGCCTAGCTCATCTCACAGGACTAATGAGGAACCATGTAAGCTTAGAACAAGGTGAAAAATATCTGGCTCTCTAGATGTTCCTCGACTAAAATTTCCAGCTCTACTTTCCATTGGCTGTGCTGACTGAAAGCTGATGGAAGTTGTCTCAACAACTGCAACATCCAGAGGACTATACATTGCCCATCCCCAGCTTAGAGGAAGGATGGACTAAAAACATGTAAGGGTAGTAGTAAGTATCCTGTTAATACATATCATTCAGATCAAAGCATGCCTGATATCAGCATATCCCATCTAAATTACTCCAGAGACCTGTGGTTGGTTCTATTTCCAGGACAAGGATTGTATGCAATAATTAGAAGCACATATGCAGCATTACAGAAGGGGTGTGAGGTCTCAGCCTGTCTAGCTACTGCAGTCCGTTGATTGTGGGAGTTGCAGAGCCACGCCTCTCGTAGTAGTTTGACTTAATTTTTTGAGACGTTACTGGGAAATTCAGAGTAAGCTGAACAAAAAGCCCACCTTGCCAGACACTATCTCCATTCTTTTCCTAATAAGGACTGCCATGAGACAGGGAGGCTTCAGGATCAAATAGCCTATCCAGACTTCCTTAATAGCTTCCCAAAACCCACTTGCAAACCTGTTTTTCCACAGAATCAGGCTTCTCATCTTCCTGGATTAGCTTACTTGTCTGCTGGTTTGACTAGCCTGGTTCAGTCCTCCAAACCTTCAAACACACACATACCCTAATAAAGACAGGTGGTTCCCCCCCCCGCCCCCAGTTATTGGCTCTACAGACCACGATTATAAGAAATGTAAGAATTAACTGGACAATTGGATTGCTAAAAGGATTTTAAACTGGAAACTATCTCAGAAATCTGTCAAGAAGACAGGTCCAGGGAATTTTGCCACTACATGCTGTTGGACATGATGACACCAGGGACCTTTGAGTAAATCTATGCTTCTGTGAACATTTAAAATCTATAATTTTCCACATGGGGAAGGGCTGATAAGAATAACCCAGATTTTTTTTTAAAGAGAAAAGACTGAATTCTATAATTTCTGGTAGCTGTTGCCAATTATCATTTTCCATCTCAGAAACCAAACCTCTCCTAATGTGAATAATTCAGTCTATACTGTTTTACAACCCCTACTCTTCTGTTAAGTGTTCACCTTCACTCTCTAATAAAATCTTATATATGGATCTGAATTGTATAAGCACAGCTGATTTCAACCTAAAAGTTGTTCTGCAGCAATTACCACACCATGTGCCAGGGCATACTACTGTGTTATGATGGGAGGTGAAGAATGTCTTGGGGGAAAAAAGAAAGAAACAA
Source organism: Intellagama lesueurii (assembly GCA_037013535.1). Lineage (NCBI taxonomy): Eukaryota > Metazoa > Chordata > Lepidosauria > Squamata > Agamidae > Intellagama > Intellagama lesueurii. Next base: position 321,369,885 of record JBAJHW010000001.1, on the reverse strand, counting down.
GCTGAACTCTAATGCATGAAGTTGTGCTTTCATTAATCCAAGCAGTTCTGCTCCAAATGCAGTTTGAGCAATTATATCTTCATCACTAGAACCCATTGTAATTTCTTAAATGATAAACTTTGAAAGGAAGTACTGATGCCTGAAATGGCAGCTAGCTGAAAAATAAAAGGGCCATGTTGGATGTATCCAGTGCTCTTTGCACTTCAGGGTGGAGTGGGCATGTGGCACTGATACTCAGTCTCTCTACTATTATATGCACAAAAACAACATTCTAAGATAGTAGTTCCCAATCTTGGCTTCCCAGATGCTCTTGGACTACAACTCTCAGAAATCCTGGTGAAGGCTTCTGGGAGTTGCAGTCCAAGAACGTCTGGGGATCCAAGGTTGGGAACTACTGTTCTAAGAGCTGGAGTAAGCACATACTGAGATTTAACACTACATTCTGAAATGCAGCAAAAAAAGGGCACAGAAATCTCAGAATCAACACCACTGCTCAGAGAGTATGATCTAATCCCTGAGCTCTGTATGACTGCTGGCCAAAACAGAAAGTAAAGCTCCAAAATAGTTGGAGGACCAAATATTCCAAGTTACTGACTTGAAGGACTATTTTTTTTAAAATCACACAACTTTGCACAAAACCTTCATTCTTCTCTGGTACTCCTCCATGTTCTCCCATCTGAAATTAAGTAAGGGGTGACTGGAGTCCACTAGAAAGGGACCTGCATCATGAAAAAATGCACTGCCTTCCCAGAAAAGTATGGTTGGTGGCTACTTTCTGTCAATCAGTAAAGACTTTATTTGCTCAGGTGTTCCTGTATATTCTACAGATGGTTTTGGTATCATATGGGTTTTTTAATTTTTTTAGTGTGTGCATATTTTCCTTTGGTTTGTTGAAGTTTTCAATTTTTTTTTCTTGTCATTTTACTGCTTTTGTTTGTAAACCCCATCACTCTTAAACACTGGCTAAAATCCTCTTGCCAAGTTATGTTGGCTTGATGCAAGTGACGTGAGAAGTTAAGATGTCTCCATAGACATTCACTTGTCTTACTTACCTGTTACTTCAACTTATGTCATAATGTTTTGGAAATTAGAAAAAAATATCATATCCCCCACCAAGCTCCCTTAAGATCTCTTTTGTTGTGGGAAAGCCATTGGGGGCTGTGGGATGCAGGACAGTCTTTAATTTCTGAAAAATCATTGCAACTGACTGATGATATCATCAGCTTTATGTGGCATGAGTTGTGTAACAGGATTTTAGCCATTATCTGCTGGATACTGAGTTGTGTTACTCAGCATGAAACATCTACAGAAATTTCTTAACTTTAGGCAGTTCCCCTCCAAATGTTCCCCCTTTTGCGTAGCTACACAACTACAAAATATATTGATTAAAATATTTGTATATTTTTACAAAGGTATCTCGCTGTTACCAGGATGGGACCTTCCTACTGTTCAGGGAACTCACTGAGAATATATATATTCAATTTTCAGTGAGGTATGCCTCCCTTTCAGAGTGAATTGATATAATCCAAGTGATTTAAATCAATTTAAATCTGCAAGGAAAAGAAGGCTCAGTTATATAACAGGTTTCCTATTGATATCTCTTTATATTTCCAAAACAGTTGTACAGGTCTCACTGTTAAATCATGTTAATTTACAGCTTAATAAAATATTGTTTACTCGATTATTTTATTCTAACTACCAGGCCTCATATCTATTTGTTGCCCTTATAATGTTTAAAAAGAAATCTACAGCCCTCTTTTCTATGTTTAGTAAATGCCTAGATGAGAAATCTGAACATAACACACACGTCTGACATGGGAAGGCTCCTTCCACATAATCAGGAATCCTACAAAAGTCAATACTCCTGTCAATATGTAAACTTGTTTAAAGACTTTAGAAGGACTGAAAGTCATAGCTCAAGTATATAGGGAAGTTTCACAGCTCAGTGGTATAGTGGCTTTTCATAGAAAACTCCTCAGGTTCAGTCTTTGAAACCTCCATGTCTCCTGCTCATTTCAAGAAAATTAAGTAATTTTTAATCTGTTTCTTGAATGTAGAGCTGGAGAACCTAATATGCTCTGAATGTAAGGTATGGAAATCGTAATGCCACCACTGGAAATATTGTAGCTGATCAAACAAACATCTAACACAGGTAAGGAAAATATATATATTCCTTACCTGTGTTAGATGTTTGTATGATCAGCTACAATATTTCCAGTAGTGGCATTACGATTTCCATATATATCTCATTTTGGTTTTCAGGCAACAGATATAAACATTGAGGGATCATGGCTGCCTAATCCCATTATGTACAGATTCTGTGTGCTTGAGATCCAAAAGAAGCATCACAGGGAAACTGTTGCAAAAGTTACTTTCTTGTTTTCACAGTGCTGACAGTGCACATGATACATAAAACATGCAGCTTCACGTATGACATTGCTGCACATGAAATCTGCTCCCAAGTGTGATCATGCTTGAAGGATTTAGGAACGGAAGTCATGCCATCTCTCACAGTTTAAAAGTTATTCTTTAAGATTAACCATATAGATTAAAAACACATTTAAATGTACAGGCATTTAAATTACTGGATCCATCTAAAAACTTTTATAACTTGGTTCAGACCAGTAGCCTTAGTTTTCAGTGCCAACTTATTGTGATAACCATTATATTGATATTTATCAGAAGGACCCTAATAAAGCAAAGGGGATATAATTCTGTCACTGATAATAGGTGTCCAAGTGACTGCTACCCTGTGTGGTTGGACTGTTTAATTCCCACTGATGGCAACTATGAAGCTTAAGCATAGGTAGAAAATGCAGTCAATAGACTGAAGACCTGACAAAATTCATTCTAGAAAGATTTTTTTAATGCTCTGTTGTGTCATTTATTCTGGAGTTCTGATCTATTTGTCTCTACTATTTTATAAATGTGTATGTCAGGAAGGTGAGGTGGATCAGTCCTTCATAAAACAAATGCAAGAGCCAACTACAAGATGTCACATCAAACATGTGTTATTATTATTAATAAGGGCTTTTCTACAAGTGACAAGAAGAACATTTTTAGTCTGTAATGCATCACTTGTGAATGTTGCTAATGTGGGAGAGACAGCAGAAAGGGACCTTTCATAATTGAAAGGACCGTCTAACCAATGTGGGTTGTGTATTCAAATTGCAGATGGGGTGAAACCTGAAAACTAGTTTTAGAGCGACTACTTATTCAAAGACAGATAGGTCAGTGTTCATGGTTTCATGCGAATTGCATGAATTATGCCAATAAAATAAATTTTTGTCCCAACATGATGTTATTATCAGATTGATTAATGGGGAATATTTATTCCATTTAAAGATGATGGATAGGGGTTTTGGCACTTTCTGATAAACAGCTTCCCATAATAATGTTAAAGATCTCGTTGGGACAAAAGGTACTCAGACAAATACACCCTTCCATTAATCTACTGGTTCCTTGCCTAAGGCTCATTTTACTTTCTAAATGAAAATTATCAAAATAAATTGGCAAATATTTTCAGAAATATGATCATAGAATCCCAGATTTGTTTAGGATCAAAATAAAATGAATGCAGATGAAAGGCATATGCTTCTTAGATTCTGAAACATGTACTACAATATCATACACATTCACTTCAAAGCAAGATCTGGGTTCAGTGGAACTTACACTCATGCAAATGTATATAGCATTACAACCTTAAAACTACAAAGCTATGCAGGGTGGAAGTCAGTCCCACTGAACTCAGTGAGACTGACTTCTGAATCAGTATGTATAGGGCTGTGCTCTAAATCAATGGTTCTCAATCTTGGCTCCCCAGATGTCCTGGGACTAAAACTCCCAGAAGTCTTCATCATTAGCTGTAATGGCCAGGATTTCTGGGAGTTGTTGTCTAAGAACATCTAAGAACTCAAGGTTGGGAACCAACGCTCTAAGTCAATAATTATTAATGTTCTAGATCTGCTGCAGTGCTAGATCTGCTGCAGTGCTAACTTTCTCAAATTATCTTTAAAAAACAAACAAACAGATGAAACAGCTTGTCCAGGGGGGCGGGGATGGGTAAGAAAATAGAATAGTCTGTTTTTCCCCTTAAAAAACAAATATTTTTTCTATGTGTAATGACTCAGGATGCTGTACAACCTAATTTATGCTTCATAAAATTTCAGCACCCATTGTTCTGACAAGATGACAAGACCTGTAGGCAGACCATTGGGTTTGGGAGAAAAGAAATGAAAGAAAAAGATGGGAGGAGGGAACAGCAAGCATGTTGTGAAGAGTTTTTTTAATCTTTATTATTTTGCTATTTGGGAAAATATAAGGATGCTGAAGTGCAAACACAGGGGCATTTTGAATGGGCTTAAGAAGCTCCATCAGTCAGAATAGCCACAAGCACAGCTTCTAGGTAAATCTTATTTAACGTTTCCCTAATTAGAATCAATAAAACCCAATCTTCATTCCACTGCTTTTATTGTGCGTGAACTATCTGTCAGAACCAAGAAAATCTCACAGGCTACTTCTTCAGCTGAAGTGACTTCATTATTTCCTCTTGGCGTTTGCTGACATCAATGCAAGGAGGAAAAAAGTTAACTTACATATTTGTTTCTTAGATGATTTAAGAAAAATTCCTAATAATAAATATGAGTCATCTAGTTGATTCCAACTTATGGTGATCCTGCCAGAGATTCCAAACATAAAGCACTTAGATATATTTAATATATTCCTCCTTCTGATAGTACTTTGGGACTGTGCAGCTTGCACAAGGCCATGCAGGTGGCAGAGCATATAACTCCATCAATGGGGGGAATCTCAGCTGGTCCTTTTTCTGGGAGACACTGTGCAAATTTGAACTGATAGCTCCTGGCTCTATAAACAGTTGGTTCAACCTATTAAGCTACACATGAGCTAGAATTTTTATAGAGGTGAGAGCCGTGTTAGTCACTGTTGCAGAGAAAACAGAATGATTCTTGTAGCATCTGCAAGAGTAACAGGTTTTATCTGCCATAAGCTTTTGTGGGGTGGGTTTGAAGTTTATGAAGTTTATGTCAAATAAAACTCATTAGTCTTCAATATGCTACAAGACTCTTTGCTGCTATTATGATTTCTTAAATATACAAAACGTGATCAGTGGAATCTGGTGTATTATTATTTGAATCTTTGAAAATGGATTTTGTTATCTTTGTATGTATTGGACAATATTCTGCTTCTCAATTATTTTTACTAGACACATAAGAAAAGCCAATCCACTTAGAATTTAACACATATAAGTCCATTTGAACTGAACAGGAACTACAAACCAGGATGGTATAATTGCCATTCAACCCATTCATGTCAATGGGGCTTTCTCATGACATCTTCCCGGTGGATTGTGCCTTTTTTAATTCCTTGCATTTTCAGCCCAGCAGCATTAACCTGTGTCTGTGATTAAAAAGGCTTAATTGTGTGTGCATGTGCTGAGCTGTCAGCAATTCCACTCAATGGCACAATATAAAATAAATGAAAAGCTGGCAATCTGTGCATCCAGAAAATCTAGCCCTCTAATGAAATTAAGCATTAGAGTTTATTGAATTTTATTGTATTATCAGAAAGTTTTTATTATAATGCGCAAAATCTGCTTAATGCAACCCTAGATTGTATTTACAGAGTGGCGGAACAGCTTATGCAGACTGTGTGGAAGATGCCAGATTGGACAATTGAAGGTATAATCAGCATAATGTTTTTTGGAAAGGCAAAAGGAAACGATGCCATATGTTCACTTAAGCCTTAGTTTTATGTAAAACTGGTTTCTTTTCCCTCTGACATAGCTAAAATGCCCTTTCGCTTACAGTTCAAATTCTTATTTATTTGCTTTCCAGATTTCCATATGCTTATGTGCATTATACTGAACAATGTCCCCTTTTGGGGAATGGGAGTGAAAGACAACATACTGTTTTTTTAAACAACCAGGTAAGTGCTGTAAGTTTAATCATCAAAGGCTTTTGCTACTGATCTCCAAAGTGGAGGCTTCTGTACTCTAAACACCCATGCCTTTGTACAGGCAGCAGAGAAACAATTCTGAAAGTGAAAGACAGAAGGATTCACCAAAGCTCACAGTTGCCAATTTACGTTTTGTAGGCTAACTAACCTGTTTCTTGTGTTGTGTTTATAGAAAAGAAACAGCATTGCTTCAGCATTAATGTGTACAGTCTGCAAAACCTTTAACTTATTGCTCTGCTTCTTGCCCTTCCTTTTCATATTAAGCGGATAAGAGAACATTAAACCTCTGAAAAAACGATCAAGGAACATCAGCAAAATAACCTATGCATGTTATATGTTTAGCACATTTCTTTTTAATCTAATACAAGCTAGTGTGTCAACCTTCTATTGCTATAAATTAATGAGGCTACTAATGTATTTTCATTGGGAGGTTGAGCAGTCAAACTCATTTAGATAGTGAAAACTACAAAAATCACTTTATTGTGAAATCTGAGAGTAGAAGCTTCAATGAACTAATGATCACAGCATGAGCTCTTTTATGTACCACTGAAAATAAAGATCACCTGTAAATGTAAAATGTGTACTGCATAAATTGTGTATTAGCAAGCTCTCACCCTTAAAAGCATCTTCCTTCTGACTCTACTAAGAAAAGACAAGCATGATTTGAATACTTTGCAGAATCAGCAGTTGATAAGGAACATACTAGCTGAAATTCAGTAGTCAGCTTGAGCTAGAGTAGGCCCTCTGAATCAGTGAGGGTTTGGTGAGCCAACAGCTATCCAAGTTTCATTGATTCAATGAACTTGGTCAAATTGTGACGTGTTGCTGGATTTCAGACTATAAAAACATTACATTTCTGGTTTCTGTTTTACTCAGATTTTGATAGCATCTGGAGGCATGTCCCATATAAGCTATTAAACACCACCATCAGATATACTTACATGGCTTTTTGGCTGGCTGAACTAGTTGAGGATTCAGATATGGACTATTCTCTGCATCTATTCTGCGCTTGTACTTCTGGCGACCTCCACGTACTCTGTCTAGGCGGACTCCTAAAAAAATATAAATGGAGGCACATTTAATACACTCACTTAGAGAAAAATACAATGAAATACATTCACATACAAGAAAAGGTCTTATGTAATGTCCTTGAACTTTCCATTAAATAATAGTCAAAGGTCCTGGTTTTTGTCTGAAAACTGCAGGCATTGAAAATAACTTAAAGAACAAGATTCAAGAACAATTTTGGCTTTAAAAAAGTACAAAAATATTAAGAAACATTTCATTTCATCCATATGTTTCAAAAAAAGTGAGGATCTAGCTAACAATTTGCTGATAATGTCTAAGGTCATGTGGATGTTACATAACTTTAAAACAGGAAACAGGATACAACCCAAGAGGCACTATCACTCAAGGGGAGTTCCCTAGTCCCCATTATACTCAATAGTTGTGAGCAAAACAGGAATGTTAATCTAAAAATGGGATACACAAGATGATTTAATCTTACTATTTAAATTAATTACCATTATCATTAGAATTCTCCATGTATTACTTGATTCTTTAAATTATCATTAACTTTATTTTTCATATTCAAGAGTAGTGGCCCTTATGATTATATAGCAAAAGTGATACCATGGTATAAGAGACTATGAATGGATTTAGCAATACTCTGAGGTTTGTACAGGCAAAAAATATATAACAAAGGCGAATCAGAAACAGCCTAAGAAAAAAAAGGAGCATGCTAAATTGCACTGATGGATTGTTGAGAAAAGTTATAGAAAATTGGGTGGGAAAGAGAATGAAGGTATCCTAAAGGATGGTATGGTTGACTGATTAGATACTGAACAGGAACACTCCACACTGCAGTTTTAATGCATATCCCATATCTATTAGCACACTGCTCTTCTGCAGTGGATTTGAGTGCAGTTCACAGTAAAATACAAATATCTTATTTTTCCGTGTATAAGACGCCCCCATGTATAAGACCCCCCACTTTTCTAACCCAAAATTTATTTCTTTGCAAGAAAGTGGAGGGAGAAGGCAGGGATCAAAGCGCTTTGATTCCTGCTTTCCCCCTCCACTTTCTTGGGAAGAAAGTGCTTTCCCCCTCCACTTTCTTGGGAAGAAGCTGCTTTACCCTCCACTTTTTGCAAAGAAAGTGGAGGGGGTGCTTTCCCCCTCCACTTTCTTTGCAAAAAGTGGAAGGGGAAAGCAGGGATCAAAGTGCTTTGATTCCTCCCCCCCCTTACTACCATGTATAAAACGACCCTCAATTTTTCCTCTAATTATTTTAGGAAAAACTGTTGTTTTATACACGGAAAAATACGGTAATAATAAAAGAAAAAGAATCAAGCAATGCAATTTTAAAAAAAACACAACTCAGCAACTTTGAACATCTGGCTGCAAAGCCCAAGGGCCAGGAGTTCAATTCCCCACTTTGTCTTGCAGGAGAAAAGCCAACCTGTATGGCCTTGGGGAATCTACATGGCCCAAGAGTACCCCCAGAAGCAGGGGCTGGTAAATCAATTCCAAGTACAACTAGAAAAACCAGAGAAGGATCATCATAGGTCAGAATAGACCTATGCAATTATTATTAATAACCTGAAAAGCCATATATCAATTATAATAAAACTATTAATCAGGAATAGGGAGATGAAAAACCTGGGAGAGTTTCTTTCTTAAGTATTTGCCTGGCTCTGAAAAGATAAGGCTGGACAATCCTCCATAAGGAGAGATGGGATGCATAGCCATTCTATTTTATAGGGACCATCTATAGGTACATCTTGTAAGTCAAAATTATTCCACCGTACTTTTCAGTTACAATACAGGTACAAGTAAAAAGTAATCTAGAGATACAAAATGTATGTCCATTAGCCAAACAATCTTTTTGAAACCAGAATCCTAAGTCATCAAAAAAGATAAAAGCTATGGATCACATTAAAGCTTTCCTGCTCTACTGCTGAATTAACAATTAGCAAGGGGAAGTCAGTTTTTGTCTCCTAATAGCTATCTTTACTCTGAAGCATATTACCGACTATAGTATAAGCTCTCTATCTTCAGCCTGTGCGCACATATATACAAAAAAATGAATGTGCCAAAGGGAGAGGAATATGGCTAGCCTATTCAAAACAAAAACATCATCATCATCACTATTATTACTATTGCCAGGATCCAAAAACAGTGAAACCAGAATCATGTCCCATCCATGACGTTTATACAATACTGGCACATTGCTTTTGGAAGCGAGAGAAATTTAAAAGCAGTTTGTGAGATTTGAATCAAATCAGCTGTTCAAAGAAAAATCAGACAAAATTCTGAAATCTTATGATCCTGGTCAATGTATTTGAAACATTGAGGGGAAAATAAGCAGTCATTTTGCATTAAAATAAACTTGCTGAGGATGGCTGGATGGAGGTTTATTTGACGAGACCATGTACCGTTTTTCTTCAGAGTCTGCACTATTAGGCCTATACTTCCAGGTAAGATTCAAATAAAGGTATGATCTAATAAACCCTAACAGGTACTCCAGGACTAGTATGGCACAGATAATACATCTTCCTATATATAAAAATCTGACCAACATTTTCGAAACGGATCATTGTTCTGCATGCGATTCAAAAAGTTGGGAGTATATGAGGCTTGCTGCCCTAATACACCATTTACAAATACAAATTTGATAACAAGTAACAGGTGACACGTTTTAATTGAATGTCTTCTGTCTGCAATTCTGACAAAAGGTGAATGGAAATAAATGAGCTTGGCAAGACAGCCCTTGAGCCTTACAATACCCAATATCTCATTATTATTTTTTTCAACAGCTATCTATAAAACGGACGCTGACAAGCTTTGAACCTTTTATTCCTCTTCAAGACTAGATGAATGTTTTAATATGAGAAAGAAAAAGACAGCTAACAATGTTGTGTTAAGTACAGAACACTGCTGTTATCGCCTCTTCAGTGTAATCAAAGCAAAGCCTCTCTCTTTTTTAAAAAACGAAGTTGCTTTTATTATCTGGGTGATTCAGAACACATTCAACAATACTGAGGATCAAAATTTACACTACTAGGAATCATTAAATTACACCCAATTCAGCGTGAAAGAAGACTTCTACATTAGAGCCCAGCCCATTAATTGTAACAGGACCTCCTGGTTAAGTATGCTTAGCATTGCTTCCCTAGTCTCACATACACTTTAGACTGAGTTGTTTAATGGCTCTTGACTCCAGAAAATTATAGCACATTTTTGTCAACCATAGAAGGAAGCTTAGCTGATCCCATGTAAACAGCTGTAAGATTTAGCATTCAGGGTTGTTTCCATCCTCTGACAGGAACATTTCAGAGAAAAGCAAACATGGCCAAGCTGACTACTGGTTGCTGACCAGAGTGTGTTAAGTGTGCCCCACTGACAAAGTTGAGGATAAGCATCTACACATTCCATTATTTGTTTGTTTATCCTGAGGGATTTCTGAAATTGTAATAGGTAGAAATTTATGTTTGTAATAACTAGAATAGATAATAGCTACAAAGATATTTGCATGGATATGACTGATTCCCCAGCTTACATACTGGATCGGTTATACGTATCTCCACATTGGTTCCCCCAGAGCCCCAAGCAGGACCACTAATAATTAGCTTTTAGTAGTGCCTCATCATAGGTATTTCGTGGGCTGGGCTGGTAATTAGATCATAAAAACTGCTGCCATTAAATCCTTTCCATCTGACTACAAACTAACTAGCTTATCTGCTGTCCATTAGACTTCTGGTGACTCTTTCTCTTTTATTTTAATACACAACTATTAGTACTGTAACCCGTTTTTCCAAAAGGTTTGGCTTGGGCGATGACACACCTAGGACGCAAACAAATCTTAGAAGCAATTGAGGCTGAAAATACTGTTCTTTTGACAATAATAATTGCACGAATGCAATTGTGAAATCAATATCCACAAATGTATTCATAGGTGATTTCATTTCAGAATGAAATGAATAGAAGTGAATAGTGGGGTGAATACTGGACTGAGTGATCACTTGGATGGAAAGAATAAAAAAGGGTCAGAGGAACAGGAAAGATCAAGCAGTGGGTTGTGGGTGTGAAATTAATGGATTTCTAACCTAGGTGAATTTGGATACTTTCATCACTTTCAAATAAATACTAAAAGAATTAATGAAACAGGGACAGAGCTTTAAAATATCAGCAATGAAAAAAAAATCACAGAAACCTGGAGAAGATTTTGTGAGATGGTTTAGAACTGAGATGTACACAGTAATTAGAAAAATTCAGAAGTATATCTGCACATCCACCCTCTGGATTATTCAAATGCATTGTTTTCCAGGTTTATTTTTATATTTATAATCTACAGGAACATTTATTCAGCACTTTTCATATCATAAAGTAAAGCATAATGTAAAGACATGACAAAGTAGCTACTTTCCCCACAGAACAACACTAGGACCTCATAGCATAGTCAGACAAAACCAATATAAAACACAAGAATGCAGTAGCATCTTAAAGACTAATTTATAGTTCAGCTTAAGCTTTTGTGGATTGATTCACTTTGTCAGACACATTACACTGTATTTTTTAAATTATTTTGTTTGGTTTGGTTTGGCTATGCTTGGACTAACATGGTTAGTAATTTGAAAACAGCTCATTGCATGAGAGGGACATGGTGGCGCTGCGGGTTAAACTGCAGAAGCCTCTGTGCTGCAGGGTCAGAAGACCAGCAGTCGTAAGATAGAATCCACGCGACGGAGTGAGCTCCCGTCGCTTGTCCCAGCTCCTGTCAACCTACCAGTTCGAAAGCATGTAAAAATGCGAGTAGATAAATAGGTACCACCTCGGTGGGAAGGTAATGGCGTTCCGTGTCTAGTCGCGCTGGCCACGTGACCACGGAAACTGTCTTCGGACAAACGCTGGCTCAATGGCTTGGAAACGGGGATGAGCACCGCGCCCTAGAGTTGGACACGACTGGACTAAATGTCAAGGGGAACCTTTACCTTTTTACACTGCATGTCAGCTATATATTTGACTGCAGGAGAGATGGGTAAATCTGTTATGACTGTTCAGGTACTCATTTTTCCACTAGCCTTGTTTTGTCCTTGGTCCTCATCAGATCATTAGTCTTTTCATTCATTCATTCTACAAGGATATATTTTTGCATTTAACTTAATCAGTATTTTATTTAAGATATGTATGATTTTTGTACTCATTTTCAAATGTGCACATGTTGTTGATTAAATAGATTTTACTGATTTCTCAAATGTACATGTTTTCCCATGTTTCAAATTTGTCCTCCCTCCACCCCAGCTTTTTCACTTTTGTTTCGCTTTGCACAACGTACTGCAAACTTGAAAATTTTGATCTGGAAACTGCATTTCAATTCTCATTCAACTCTAGAAGCCTCAACCAGGTAATCCCACACGAAGAGATAAAGCCTAATGAATTTATTACCTGCCTCTAGCCAAAACTGGCTTCCTTCTAAATCCTATCAATATTGCATTCTGCTTGGAGAATAGCACAAGTTTACATTCACAACTGAAGTTTAGATTAAATGTGCTAAAACTGGATTCTAAAAGGTCCAGAGGCTGTATGTGCATGGAAAGCCCCCTTCCTTTTCACTGCATCATGTGTCACTCCTCAGCTGGAGGAGAAAACCAAATAAGCACACTTTTTTTTCAAAAACATGTATGTCTGACATCAGAAGCAGTGTATCAAAATTATGTAAAGTTTCGAGCACTTCTTCAGTTGCTTCGTGCTGAAACCTTTTTGCCTTCCTTTTGACAATACTACTTAACTTTCAAAGTGGCATAAAGACCTACTTCTCAATGATAATACACAAAAGACAGTGTCTACAAAGCCAGGCAGGTTTGTTGTTTAGTCGTTAAGTCGTGTCCGACTCTTCATGACCCCATGGACCAGAGCACGCCAGGCCCTCCTGTCTTCCACTGCCTCCCGGACTTTGGTCAAACTCATGTTGGTAGCTTCGATGACACTGTCCATCCATCTCGTCCTCTGTCGTCCCCTTCTCCTCTTGCCCTCACACTTTCCCAACATCAGGGTCTTTTCCAGGGAGTTTTCTCTTCTCATGAGATGGTCAAAGTATTGGAGCCTCAGCTTCAGGATCTGTCCTTCCAGTGAGCACTCAGGGTTGATTTCCTTCAGAATTGATAGGTTTGTTCTCTTTGCAGTCCAGGGGACTCTCAAGAGTCTCCTCCAACACCACAATTCAAAAGCATCAATTCTTCGGCGGTCAGCCTTCTTTATGGTCCAGCTCTCTCTTCCATACATCGCTACTGGAAAAACCATAGCTTTGACTATGCGGACCTTTGTCGGAAAGGTGATGTCTCTGCTTTTTAAGATGCTGTCTAGGTTTGTCATCGCTTTCCTCCCCAGAAGCAGGCGTCTTTTAATTTCATGGCTGCTGTCACCATCTGCAGTGATCATGGAGCCCAAGAAAGTAAAATCTGTCACTGCCTCCATATCTTCAGTCAAAGGCTTTTGCGTAGTCAATGAAGCAGAAGTAGATTTTTTCTGGAACTCTCTGGCTTTCTCCATAATCCAGTGCATGTTAGCAATTTGGTCTCTAGTTCCTCTGCCCCTTCGAAATCCAGCTTGTACTTCTGGGAGTTCTCGGTCCACATACTGCTGAAGCCTACCTTGTAGGATTTTGAGCATAACCTTGCTAGCGTGTGAAATGAGTGCAATTGTACGGTAGTTGGAGCATTCTTTGGCGCTGCCCTTCTTTGAGATTGGAATGTAGACTGATCTTTTCCAATCCTCTGGTCACTGCTGAGTTTTCCAAACTTGCTGGCATATTGAGTGTAGCACCTTAACAGCGTCATCTTTTAAGATTTTAAATAGTTCAACTGGAATGCCATCACATCCACTGGCCTTGTTGGTAGCCATGCTTTCTAAGGCCCACTTGACTTCACTCTCCAGGATGTCTGGCTCAAGGTCAGCAGCCACACTATCTGGGTTGTCCGGGACATCCAGATCTTTCTGGTATAATTTCTCTGTGTATTCTTGACCACCTCTTCTTGATGTCTTCTGCTTCTGTTAGGTCCCTACCATTTTTGTCCTTTATCATTTCCATCTTTGCACAAAATGTTCCTTTAATAGCTCCAATTTTCTTGAACAGATCTCTGGTTTTTCCCTTTCTATTCTTTTCCTCTATATCTTTGCACTGTTCATTTAAGAAGGCCCTCTTGTCTCTCCTTGCTATTCTTTGGAAGTCTGCATTCCATTTTCTGTAACTTTCCCTATCTCCCTTGCATTTGGTTTCCCTTCTCTTCTCTGCTATTTGTAAGGCCTCGTTGGACAGCCACTTTGCTTTCTTGCATTTCCTTTTCTTTGGGATGGTTTTTGTTGTTGCCTCCTGTACAATGTTACGAGCCTCCATCCATAGTTCTTCAGGCACTCTGTCCACCAAATTGAGTTCCTTAAATCTGTTCTTCACTTCCACTGTGTATTCATAAGGGATTTGGTTTAGATTATACCTGACTAGCCCAATGGTTTTTCCTACTTTCTTCAGTTTAAGCTTGAGTTTTGTTATAAGAAGCTGAGGATCAGAGCCACAATCAGCTCCAGGTCTTGTTTTTGCTGACTGTATAGAGCTTCTCCATCTTTGGCTGCAGAGAACATAATCAATCTGATTTCGGTAATGCCCATCTGATGATGTCCATGTGTAGAGTTGCCCCTTGTGTTGTTGGAAAACTCTATTAGCCTTTGTCCTGCTTCGTTTTGAACTCCAAGGCCAAACTTACCCGTTGTTCCTTTTATCTCTTGACTCCCTACTTTAGCATTCCAGTCCCCTATAATGAGAAAAACATCTTTCTTTGGTGTCAGTTCTAGAAGGTGTTGTAAATCTTCATAGAATTGGTCAATTTCAGCCTCTTCAGAATCGGTGGTTGGTGCATAAACTTGGATTACTGTGATGTTGAAAGGTCTGCCTTGGATTCGTATTGAAATCATTCTATCATTTTTGAGACTGTATCCCAGTACAGCTTTTCCCACTCTTTTGTTGACTATCAGGGCTACTCCACTTCTTCTACGGGATTCTTGCCCACAATAGTAGATATGATAATCGTCTGAATTGAATTCGCCCATTCCTGTCCATTTTAGTTCACTGACGCTCAGGATGTCAATGTTTATTCTTGCCATTTCCTGTTTGACCTCATCCAGCTTACCAAAGTTCATAGATCTTACATTCCAGGTTCCTATGCAATATTTTTCTTTGCAGCATCAGACTTTCCTTTCACTTCCAGGCACGTCCACAGCTGAGTGTCCTTTCGGCTTTGGCCCAACCACTTCATTAGCTCTGGAGCTACTTGTAATTGTCCTCCGCTCTTCCTCAGTAGCATGTTGGACGCCTTCCGACCTGAGGGGCTCATCTTCCAGCGTCATATCTTTTAGCCTTTTGTTTCTGTCCATGGAGTTTTCTTGGCAAAGATACTGGAGTGGCTTGCCAGTTCCTGCTCCAGGTGGATCGCGTTTAGTCAGAACTCTCCACTATGACCTGTCCGTCTTGGGTGTCCCTGCACGGCATAGTCCATAGCTTCTCTGAATTACTCAAGTCCCTTCGCCACGACAAGGCAGCAATCCGTGAAGGAGAAGCCAGGCAGGACCAATATAAAAATGAATATCTCACAATCCCTCAGGCCTATTCAGGAAAGACAACCCCAACTCCCACTCCATATATTGTTGTTATTTTCTCAGTCCTAAACTGTATGGAGACTCATGGATTTGCCTCCTTGGTAATTTGGTAGACAGGTGCAGAACTGTTGTAACTGGTGGTTCCCATAAATATAGTTTTGCTGCCATGCACAATGAAGGAGTGACAGGTTGGGTAAACAAGAATTTTCTAATACCTAGGTCAGCTATCCTCCATGGAATCTTCAAATAAACTGACACCTACAAATGTCTATCAAATCAGAGATCAAGAGTGAGTCTAAGTAACACCACATCTATTTTATTTCATATAAACAGACCCGGTCTTGGAAAGGTTTGTTGGTATACATATTAACAGGTCTTTGTTTAAATTACAGCTAGGTCTAAGATAAGTCAAGTCTTAATTCCAGCAGAAGTTTAGGCTGATGTGCTTGAGAACCAAGAATATTTTCTATTTGAGAAAACCATTAAAAATATTCAGGAGAAGCACTGAGGGGAAGTTTTTGAAACTTATTAGCACGGTTTCAGTTAGGGGATCCACACTCACTATGCTTTGAAAGAAAAAAAGCTATTGTGAAGAATGGTAAAAATGAACTAATGTCATTTGAAGGTCAAATGTAAGTCTAGATTCTATATTACATTGGCAAAGCTTTTCCACTGAGGAGAATTCAAGTGATAAGCTAGTGACACCTCAAAAGAAAGAAGTCTAACTGTTAAGTTCTGGACCATTTACTAGCAAGTCACAAGAGATATGGGGAGATCGAAATAAAATTCATTACAGTAATCCGACTGTGAAGTACTGATAGCATGAAATCAGGATCTCTGTATCAGCTTCAGAAATAATATGCAGCTAAGCACTACTTCATCCAAGAACCTGGAAGCTTCAGAATTTATTTGTGGATCTAGTAGAAGGGCATCAGATACCTGCTCCCACCACAAAAGCTATGCACAATAGTACTGAATGTAGCAACAGGCAAGCACCGCCTCCTGAGAATATGATGTTTATGCCAGGCCTCCTTTTGCTGATGTGGTAAATCCTGCTTTTGTGGTAAATGCACAAACAGGGCAGAATCCACAATGTGTAATTTAGAGCTTAGAAAACCTTTATTTCTTAGACTTCAGCTCTCAGAATCTCTGGGCAATCCTGGGAATTGTAGTATTAAAAAGACATTTCAAACTCTGCTTAGAATGCTTTAAATATTAAACTGTCTTCAGGAGTTCCAAAAATAGTTAATTTAAAATTGTAGTGGATACTTTGTAGTGGATACTTTGATACCTACCAGATAACTTATTGTCTGCTTAAATATCATGGCATTTTATCAAGATCCACCCGAGATATTTTTAAAGGGAAAAATAGCTCTGTACTCTCTACTAAAATCCATGTGTTAACAGCCCACTAGGTTGTTAGTTGATGGGTAAAGCATCTATGATACAAGGTTTAAATTCTTCAGAGGTCTTCAGTGGAAAAGCCCAATGGCCCTTTTCTATAGATACACGGATTGATTTCCTTCTAGAGGGGTTACTGTGGTTTCACCACTCGTGGAGTTGATCTTTCGTTGCCAGAAAAGAGAAAGAGCAGGGAAAAGGGTTGAAAACTTAAAAACAAACACAAACAAACAAAAAAACATTGCAGGGGTCATCTCTTGTTCTAGGGCTCACCCTCACTCAAAGATACAAATTTGCATAATTGGCCACAATATCTGTGATGTCATACGTTGTACAAGATGGCCTTAAACATAATAAGAAGTGAGTACCTTATTACGTTTAAGGCCATATTTAAGGCCATTTTGGTTAAGGCCATTCTACTTTTGATATTAAAAATTCATTGGTCATGACCCAGTACTATTCTCATTGGGTTGCTATATCTCCAGGCACCAGTTGGAGTCTGAGGGAAGTGCTATACTTTCCCAAATCTCCCAGGCCAACACTGCTTTTGAAGGAGTTATGCTGTGCACATTGTTTGCTAGGCGGTATGTACCTTGTTTTTGTTTATGAGGTATTGTAGGAAATCCACATTACCAGTCTCATTTTCTAATAAACACGTACAGGCACATACAGAATTCTCAAACTGTTACATGGAGTGCCATTTTCTATGACATCCTAATGCTTCTTTACCCCAGAAATCTCAGGGAATGATAACCAGTTACCTCAACACTGGTTTCCTTACACAAGTGGAAACAATCCCTCCATGGTCAGCACAGTCTTATAAACAGCAGAGGGCTCCTGTTAACAGAAGTGGGGTGGGGAACACTCCAAAAAAGCACGGTCATTATCCTTTATTCCCATTTTTCTGCATTACCTTCCATGCTATTCTGGAGCATTCCCTTACTGACACAGCAGATTTTTGAGGGGCTGCAGGAGAGAAAGAGAAATGGCTAAGAATCACCTTTGCTCCTCTTCTGCTATTAGAGGGTCCAATGAATCAAAGCTCTTCCAGAATTGGGAGGGCACAACTGGATTGAGCTCTACAGATCACTGCAAAGTTTTTCTGAAGAATACATCCCATAAAGTGGCAGCTGTTATTTCCTATAGATATATCTTTCAATGGGGGAAAAAATCCCATGTGAAGTAGCATCATTGCAATGAGTCAATTATTTGGTAATGGCAGGGGGAAGGGACCAATATGTGCAGTGGCAGCTGTCTACTTTGATCCTCTAGATTCCTGGATTAGCATAAGAGATCACGCAGAAGACCAGATGTGGAGCATTTAACTCCAGTGTGCATCATGCACCCCCCCCCGGCTCAAGCAGGGTGCAAAAGCTTGTTTCTATATGGAGATTATGCCCCAATGAATTGGGGACAATGACAGATTCAGGCAAATGCTTTTAGGCTAATTTAAATTGTTTGTATCTGCAATGTAGAAAAATGTCATTATTTTTAATATAG
Organism: Intellagama lesueurii; assembly: GCA_037013535.1. Lineage (NCBI taxonomy): Eukaryota > Metazoa > Chordata > Lepidosauria > Squamata > Agamidae > Intellagama > Intellagama lesueurii. Next base: position 321,351,360 of record JBAJHW010000001.1, on the reverse strand, counting down.
ATATAAACAGATTATTTTTGTTCAGAAGTATTGATGGCATAATCAAAGTATTAAAATATCTAACAGCATAACTGCCCTGACAGAACTTTCATATGTTAATTTCTCCATCCATAGACAAAAGCATGTTCCTTGGTGATGGAGAAATTGACATTTTACTTAGCCAACAGCTACACAGCTACAGGTGACACATTATGTTAAAATGTTTAAGTTATTATATAATTTAATTATACACCTGATTTTAATAAAACAGAAAAATGCCAAGTGCCTATCAATTTGTTCTCAAGCCAGAAACATAAATATCATGTGTCCACCAATTTGTTCTCAAGCCAGAAAATCAATATTACTCCACCAACCAGAAACATAAATGCAGCCAGGAAAATAATGGAGCCATGGCCAACTGGAGCAAAAAATTCTTCATTGATCAATGCATGCACTAGAAGGAAATGAGGCAGGACATCACTACTTCCTTTGATTGTCAGTTATCCCAGTCCCTTTACACTCATTGGCTACAACTGAAAGGTGGGAGTAGCTTTATTCCTTAGTAAACAACCTGGTGGAATCCTTCCTGCATGTTTTAATTGTAAATTACGTGGCAGGCAGCTGCACATACTTCTTGCTTGGTTCACAACTCTACATAACCCAGTATACAAATCCATAAAGATCTGCAACTTCAGTAGAGTAGGGCATGTGCTTAACAATTTACTGTTGTTCATCTCCAAACAGTAAAAAAAAGGATGGGGAGTGGGGTAGCTCAGAGAGAAATACTATGCAGATCTGTTATGGGGCAAAACATAATCAATCAATTACTGAAGGTATTTATTATAAATCTATGGAAATATGCTTCCAGTATTATCACATACTTCAGCTAGAATAGCTGTTAGAATAAGCAGTTCAAAAGCTCTGAATTTCTCTGCTCTAATATTCTGCCACAGATGTGATCTGCTCTTAAAACGTTAACTATGGCAGTAAATGTTCATTTTATTCATTGATCTAGTATATACTAATATTGGCTTCAGAACCAGATGAAAGCTACAGTAAGAGATTAGGAAGCTAATACAAAATTTGGTTTGTTGAACATTTTAGATGTACAATTATACAAAACCTCATGTTCTAAACCAGTGGTTCCCAACCTTGGAGTCCCCAAATGTTCTTGGACTACAACTCCCAGAAGCCTTCATCACTAGCTGTGCAGGCAAGGGCTTCTAGGAGCTGCACAGAGGTGCACCTGTGCAGAGATAGCTGTCTCTAAAGATGGCTTTTGAATTGTGGTGCTGGAGGAGACTCTTGAGAGTCCCCTGGACTGCAAAGAGAACAAACCTATCCATTCTGAAGGAAATCAACTCTGAGTGCTCACTGGAAGGACAGATCCTGAAGCTGAGGCTCCAATACTTTGGCCATCTCATGAGAAGAGAAGACTCCCTGGAAAAGACCCTGATGTTGGGAAAGTGTGAAGGCAAGAGGAGAAGGGGACGACAGAGGACAAGATGGCCGGACAGTGTCATTGAAGCTACCAACATGAATTTGACCAAACTCCGGGAGGCAGTGGAAGACAGGAGGGCCTGGTGTGCTGTGGTCCATGGGGTCATGAAGAGTCGGACACGACTTAACAACTAAACAACAACAACAAAGATGGTGGCAGTGGAAGTCAAAGAGGCGGCAGCAGCAGGACCAGGTAAGGAGGTGACGGAGCCGTGGGAAGGGGAGCAGGTGGGCAGCAGAGGGCGTGGAGGCATTAAGTTTCCCTCCCCTAGGCAAGAACCGGGGGGAAAAATGAACCACAAACCATTTTTCCAGAGCTCAAGGTGGTTTGTGGCTAGCCACAAACCATAAACCACTCTGATTCACCATTTTTTCGGTACGTGCCCATCTTGAGCAAAGACAGCATGCACCATAAATACAGTGGTACCTTGACTTACGAACTTAATCCGTATTGGAACGGCGTTCGTACGTTGAAAAGTTCGTAAGTCGAGGCAAGATTTCCCATAGGAATGCATTGAAAACCATTTAATCCGTTCAGGCTGTTTTTCGTTCGTATGTCGAGGTGCTGTTCGTAGATAGAGGCATTAGTTCCCATAGGAACTAATGCAAAGCCGGTTAATCCGTACTCTACCACTAGGGGGAGAATTTTTTTTATTTTTTTCTTCGTTTGACCTAAGATGAACTTAGGTCAAAGAAAGGGCAGGAAAGGTTTTTTTTTCGTTGTTTTTTTTTCGTTCGTAAGTTGAGGCTCCGTTCGCAAGTCGAAGCAACTTTTTGCGAATGGAGCTGTTCGTAACTCGAAATGTTCACAAGTGGAGACGTTCGTAAGTCGAGGTACCACTGTATTCTGACACAGTACATTGTTGTCAGTCTCCCCCCTTCATACGCAAAATGGTAAGTTCTTTGTCATTTGTCCTGAAGAATCGGGTATTTGGGGAAGAGTTTAGTAAAATCCAGCTTTGTGGGATTTTAATTATTGATTTTTTTACAGTAAACAAACCAATACAATATACATATATATCAACCTGTTCATGAGAAAAAAATGTGTGAAACTATATCCAAATGTTTTAAGCTTTAAGATAGTTTAATGTCAGTTATATACAGCAGTAACTTTGTCTTACCAGAAAATGCTTCTCTTGTGCAAGATAGGAAATCCACAACCCATTTAACCTACCATCCCCTTTGAAAATTTGTACCTGAGAGTCCAAGGAAGAGAGTGGGATATTGCACAGATATTTGTAGCAAGCAATGATGATTAGTGAAAATTGGGGATTCTGACATGAAAACGCAAGAGATTTTGCTAATGAAAACTGCCATTAGATCCAACACTATTTAATTTTATCCAGACTAAATAAACCAGCATTTGAACACCTAAAAGAAAAGAAGAAAGGCCAATAATTACTGTTGTCATGAGACATATTATTTTTCACCCCAGAAACTTCCCTAAATGCTATTCAAGGTATTATTTGAATGTAAAACATAATTTTAACTGAATTGGATCCATAACTGTTAAAAGAAGAATAGAAACACTTGTAATGACTTGGGTAATGACTTTACATAATAACCAGAAATTCATGAAACTATTGAAAAAACACAGTAAAATTATTGGAAAGGAAATTCTATGTATGGTAAGAATTGCAAATATATTATTGATTTCTTTTCCTGAAAAGAGCTGTTGGCCTTTCTGCCACCTTTTTCATTTTAATTGTTTGAACTAAATCAATTAATTTTTTAATGCCAGGATTTAGGCAATCTGCAACAGGCAGAACACATTGTGTGTGTGTGTGTGTGTGTGTGTGTGTGTGTGTGTGTGTGTGTGTGTGTGTGTGTGTGTGTGTGTGAAACAGAGAGAGAGAGAGAGAGAGAGAGGGAAAGAGCGAGAGAGAAATATCCTCCTTTTTGTATACACACAAGGAAAACAAGATATATATTACCTGCCAAAAGCACAAGGTCAATACAAAATGTACTGGGTACAAATTGGCCAAGACTGGTGGTAAGTGCAGGCTGCAAGTCTTTGCTTTATGAAGGTCCCTTTTTGAATGGGTAGGGAGCACAGATTAGAAGCATTTGTATATGAAACTCACATGTCTCAGAGATCTTCAGTTATGCCCATAGGGTGCACAAAAGGACACCCTCTCAAACCTGCTGTTGAAGTTTTGACAGGCTATTGGTGGTGCTTTTTTCATGGAAGACATTGTGCAAACAGGACCCCATATAAAGTGTGCTGCTTATACGTATATTGCCCCATAGCACTTAGAGCACTCTGTGGGCAGCTTACAATTTAATTATGCAGGATACACATTCCCCCTCCAAGCGAGCTAGGTACTCAATTTATTGACCTTGGAAGGATGGAAGGCTGAGTCAACCTTGAGCCAGCTACCTGAGTCTGTCAGGATCAAATTCAGGTCATGAGCAGAGTCCTGGGGGCAGGATTATGATGGAGATGAGGGAACAGTTAACACTGCCTTTTTCTGCACACAAATCTTCCTTGTTTAAGGTAAGATGAGTGTGAGAGTATAGGGAGTGACTGTTCAAATATGTGTGTATGGGTAGGGGGAGGAATGGTGTGTGCCTTAATGCAGCGGTCCCCAACCTTTTTGGGACCGCAGACCAGTTGGGGGGTGCGGGCTCCATGCGCGGGGGGGGGGCGGGGGCACCTCCGTGAGCACGACATGCCCACCTGCGAGCGCGAGACGCCCACCGTGTGTGCGTGCGGGGGGGGGGCGGAGATCCGTCTCCGCAGCCCAGTTCCAGGAAGCCCACGGACTGGCACTGGGCCGCGGACCGGGAGTTGGGGACCCCTGCCTTAATGGGAACAGAGTGACAGCAGCTCTGTCTGTACCACTGCAAGATCAACCCCCCCCCACACACACACTCTTACCAGTTCTGGTCATGCCAACTGGCATGCAGCCTTAGACTGCTGACCAATACAACCTGTAGCCATCAGGTGCGAATAACCCGGCTCACCCCTAATATTTCCTTCCTCTCTTTGCATCACCAGTTTGGAGTCATGAGTATTCCTCTGAGCATATTTGGATTTTCTAACTCAACAGGGCCCAAGTTTTAAGATCCTGGACTTGAGGGGAGGGGGAAAGACAGAGATTGCGAGGTAAACCAGGGCTCTCATCTATAATAGTCAGAAATGAGAAACCTCTTGTGTAGTACTCTAAAATATGTTGCTTGAGATGAAATGAGAAGTTAGCTTCTTCATGCTTTCTCAAAAACTACATAACCAGAGTTCCTTTGTTTCGGTATGTGTTTCTTCTGCAAAGACAGGAGCAACTGATATGCTATGGCAAGCGAAGCCCTGAGCAGGTATTAGTGATGGGAGGAGAGGTGCACAGTACCCCCACTCCTATCATCAGTTTCCTCATGAGAAAAAGCTGGATCTGAAGACAAGAGCTTCTGTCTCTCTCTTTCTCTGTCTCTGTATCTCTCTGTGTGTCCATGCGAACCACAGTCCTGAATTTCTATGTTCTGACCAGATTCAAGGATCGAACAGGCTCTTGTATTCAGACACAACATTTCCACATGAAGAAAGCAACCACAAAGTGATTTGCATTTTGGTGGGGTTCTTAAGAGTTATCTGGTGTAGTTCAGGGGAGTGCACTCAAGTTCTATGGCAGAGAATTCTGAATACCTCACCAAACCATAAATCTCAGGTTTCCATAGGATAGCAGTTCAAGTGATATATTTCTAAAACTATACTGGTGAGTGACAGCAAGAAAAGAGGGGCAACAATGGAAGAGCTCAGAGACACTGAGATTCCTGGAGCAGGGTGAGCCAATGCTACCAATTTATGTACCCTAGAAACAAAGGTGGAAAGTTACTGCTTTGGACTACATTTCTCAGAATAACCCTAACCAGTGGCTTTGGTAACTCTTTCTCTGTGTGTGTGTATGTGTGTGTGGTGTGTGTGTGTTCTGAGAGATGTAATCTGTTTCCCTCTTCGCTAAAAAGTATGTGAGTAAGCAAGTCAGGTCCCTAGACTACAGAATGTTCAGGAGGTTTGCTGATTGCAAAACCAAGGGCCATTTAATAGTACCTAAAAGGCATTTGCCACTCATATACATTTTTGCTGTCCTTCTGTAAGCAGGCAAAGACCTTTCTCTTCAGACAGGCTTTCTCTGAGTGACTGTCTGCTTGAGTAGGGTTTTTCAAATGAATTATTGTATCTTACTGCTTTCAATGTATTTTGGTGTTGCTTATAGGGTTGTTTTTTTTTTGGGGGGGGGTATCTGTTTGATCCTTTTTGGTATTTGTATACTCACTGTTGTAAGCTTTAATATTGTCTTTTAATAATGTAATCCACCTTGGGTCCTTTTAAGGAGAAAGGCAGGGGGGAAATATTTTAAATGAAATTAATAAATAATACATGAACACACAATATTGTCTTAGCTGACTATAAATACAGGGGAAAAGGAGAAAAAAGTTAAATGAATGGAGCTACAGAGAACTAAAATTTCTTAAAACAGATGAAGCCCTTCAAGAGGGGAAAGGGCCTTCTGGAGAAAAAATGTTTCAGCAGTATATCCCAGGCATCAAAATGTCTTTGTCTGGACATCAGAGAGCTGCAATTACTAATCATTATTTTGAGCAGCACTAATTTGCTGAAGTTGCCTCTGGGACATCACCATGGCTCTTATAAATGAAGAATATCTCATGCTCTCATTCTGACAGTGCTATCTTGCTTGAAGACTGACCCCATGTGTATAAAAGGGTCTCCCACAGCCTTAAGCTTTACTTGTGTTAGAAAGCTGCTTGATCCCAAAGGAAAAATTTGGACCTATTTGTTTTCATTAGAAGGCTCGCTGTGCTGCTCTGTAGGATTGTAAAGACAATCAGAACAACACCGCAGGATACTGCCCTTGTTAGATGGGTTTAGAAATACCCTGACAATCGCATGTTTTCACACATTGCTGTTACTGGAGGTATATGACCAAAGGTATGGATCCGGACAATATCAGAAAAAAGTAACACAAAGAAGAATAATCCATGCTTCTTCTGAGCACAGGAAGGGAAGGAAGCAGTGCGCAGCTGCCCAACAGGCCTGAAACCCTCTTACATCTAGCAAAATTATGTGTCAGCTACAAGCAACATCAGTATGTTTTCTGGGGGGAAACAGTCAGGCACATGTTTATTGGGGAAAATCAAAGCAGATGGCAATAAGGATAGATCTGGTAAGGAAGGCCCAGGGGTCTGAGTGCTGGCTCTTTATTAATCTATGATCTCAGGCATCTTAACATTTCAGTGTTTTCTGATATTGTGTCTTACTGTTTTAAATCTTTCTTACATGCTGCACATGAGAGATTTAAGAAAATGCCTCTTGTTTGGCATTGCTCAGGCATATGTGATTTTTAAAAAATCTTATTTTTACACACGCTTGCTTTCTTTACTGCCCCCTCTGCCATCTACATATAGAACCATTCACTTAATGGCTCCTACTCCCCTTTTATATCAGTGATTCAGGAAGGTATACACAACCATCTTAGAAAAATACTGAATGAGCACACAGAGGACAAGCAGTCTGACTATGCAGGCTGGCTGCACCAAGGGACTTCCAGGGTACCATTCCCAATCTCTCCCAATGGCTATATATTTGATGTTTATGGAAAGGGCTTTCCAATTGCACAAGTGGACAGTTCCTATGCACAAGGTGGCCACAAAGAAAGAGGAAAGGGCTCCTGAAACTTTCACAGTGGTGTGGAAGGGAGAATTTCAGTAGATTTTGCTTGTAAGCAAGCCACGTCTGCCAAAATTAACTCTTCCACAAAACTATTATAGGAGACCCTATCAGAGAGACCCTGACCAGTTATTTTTATGATATATTCACCACTACCCAGAAAAGAGACTCCAAATCATGTCTGAAACAGCTCTAGTGCTTTGGACTATTGGGAAAATTACCTGAGAAGGGCTTAGAATATATATTCCCTTAACCTCCATCCCTTCTTCATGTATCCTCCTAAGAAAGGTAAGAGCCATTTGAGCAAAGATTCTTCTGATATACTCTGAAATAACTGTAGCATAAATTTGCTTTTATACAAAAGTGTGCTTGAAATGCACACAAACGTTACTCTCCTGGTGAAAACCCCTAGTGAAGGGCCACAGATCGATGGAAAGGCACATGCTTTCCAGGAAGGTCTTTAGTTCAATAATATCTCCATGAAGGAATGGGAAATTCAGCAGTCCCAAAGAACCACTGTTGGTCAATGTAGATCACTTTTCCCACAGTCTGGTGCACTACAACAGCCATCATTCCCATGAACTATGGCCAAGGCTCCTATGCAAAGTACTGAACTACATGGATCCATTTTGCGACTTAGTAAAGTTAGCTTCCTGTGTCGCTGTGACACACAGTTTATGTTGCAAGGAGGATAGTTTCAAGCATGAATTTTGAATCCGTAGCTCAAAGTTAAACTATATTAAACATGAAGATACATATTTTACGGGGTGGGCATGGGGAACACTGAACTAAATGTTTGTTTTCATTTTTATTCTGTAACATAAACTATTATATATACTGTCTGTCTGTCTAGTAATATAAATTTGCTTTTATATAAAAGTTTGCTTGAAATGCACACAAACATTACTCTCTTTATTAAGAGAATCCATGGTAAAGGGCCAATTAAGTGTTCTGCTCGGGTCTTACAAATTGAAGGCCATAACTTCCTTTATTGAATCAGTCTATCTTTATTTGGTCTCCCTCTTTTCCTGTTAACTTCATCTTTTTCTAGCATTATTGTACTTTCCAGTGAGTCTTGTCTTCCCATAATGTACCCAAAGTACAACACTTTCAGTTTAGTCATTTTTGTTTCTAGAGAAAGTTCAGGCTTGATTTGAACTAGCATTCATTTATTTGTCTTTCTGGTGGCCCATGGTACCTGTAAAGCTCTCCTCCAACAAATGGTTGAACAAATCATCCTCTCCTGTCAGCTTTCTTCACTGTCCAACTTTCATATCCATATACACTGACTACGAAAAGCACAGTATGGATATCTTGGCCATGTAACACATGGTTACATATCTTGGCCCAGTAACACATCCTTACACTTAGGGAACTTTTCTCAAGAGTTATGGTAGACTGGAGGAATTTACTTCATCCCACAGCCACCCTTCTAACAATTGTTCAAAGGCCAACAAGCAGTGGGATTTGCACCATCACAAAAAAGAAAAAAGAAGGCAGAAATGGGAGGAAAGACACACTATAGCACACTAATTCTGACTTAACCAATTAAAGGTAGTATAAGAGGAAAACAAGCCACAGTCACATACACTAGTAGCAAACTGTTTAGTAAACTAACTGAAGCTACATAACAAAGAAGAAGAAAATCTTATAACATGAATCCTAGCTATGAACGATGATATAAGTTTTTTACTTCACTCTAAATCTATACAAAACGGTCGGTGGAGTGGCAGGAAGGAGATATATAGCAGCTGTGACCTCTGTCTCAGCCCTCCATAGTGCCTACATGGCTGATGTAGAGATGCCACATGTATTATCTCCCCTCTTCATCTATGGCAAATCTTAAAGTTTCATCCCAGTGGGCATCACCTCCAGGACAAGCACAGACCAAACTAGGACTTCCTTGTCAGCTATGCTGAGAAATGTTACTTTCCATATTGATGACTGACAGTTACAAAGGACCAGGGAGGGGTGTCTTTATGGGTAATTAACAATACTTTATTCTGTTCTACACTCATTCCAGAACTGCAGAAATATTCCTGATTTGGACCATTTTTACACACTTATACAAGTGTGTAAAAACTTTCTTTCTCCACCTCTTCCAAACTCCATTCCCCTGCCTTTCTTTCTCCACCCCTTCCAAACTCCTTTCCTCTCCCTTTCTTTCTCCACCCCTTCCAAAATCCTTTCCTCCCCCTTTCCATCTTCACCCCTTCTAAACTCCTTTCCGCCCCCCCTTTCCTTTTCCACTCCTTTTATAGTCCTTTCTGTGTCCGAAAAGCAGGGTAATCTATGCACCCGGGTAGGTGGGGCTCATTAGTCTTGGAAGGCAGCCCATCTAGGAGAAGGAAAACTCTGATTTCAAACTTCTACTGCCTTGTGGCTATATCCACCAATGGAAGAGGCTTCAGGAGTTAATCTTGAGGCAAAATTCATAGCCGGAGTCCTGGAGGCAGTTTGTGACTGTGTACAGTCACGCTCTGGCAACTCCTGCGACGTCGCTGAAACCAGTTGTATTGGCTCTTGCCTTTCTATTGGACTACTTCAGTAACGTGGAGAGGGGGGATTTTCTGCTTGGGTAACAGTCTATCCTCCATATTATTTTACCCAAGCTTCGTGCTCTGGAGAGGACACTCCAGCTTCGCATACAGCATCGAAATAACACGGTAAGTAGCAGTTACCGGTTATAAGTCTTTGCTCGCTTGGCATAGAGCATGATGCCAGGGGCTACTTCCGACAGTGGGAGAAGTCCATGCACCTCACTAGGTAGCTACAACCCGCCTTAAGCTGGTCAGCTCCCAGCCAGTAAGGTGCTGCCTCACCACGGTCTGTTAACCTCACGGGGTGCATGGGGTTTAGGGTGAAAGCCAATAAGCAGATCAATAACCCTGCACCGTGCAATGATCATCAATAATCATAAGTAAACGTCTGCCCTAAAGTTGGGCTCCTGGAATGTTGGGACAATGACCCCTGGCTTTTCTGATGACCTGCAGAAAATAGGCGACACATGCAAGACAGCTGTCATCAACATGGAACTGAGTAGGCTGCAGATAGAGATTGTTGCCCAGCAAGAGACGAGATTGCCAGACTCGGGCTCTGTCAAAGAAAAAAAATTCTCATTCTTCTGCAGAGAAAACCATTGAATGAGACCAGGGAATGCGGTTAGAAATACTCTGTTGAGATCCGTTGTTCCACCTACTGCGGGGAGTGAAAGGATCCTGTCTTTGCAGCTCCACTCATCAGCAGGACCGGTCACCCTCATTAGTGCATATGCACCAACACTGTTGTCTACAACAGAACTCAAAGACAAATTCTATGACGATCTGGCAGCTACTATCAAAAGAGTTGGACAGCAAACCAACTTTAGCAGAAATAAAAGCGGCCTTGGATTCCTTTGCCTCCGGCAAGGCACCTGGGAAAGATAACATCCCTGTTGAAGTGCTGTAAAGAGATCATCACTGCCGAGCTGTATGAAATCTTTTGTCTTTGCAGGAGGGAAGGTGGAGTACCACAGGACATGAAGGATGCAAACATCGTCACATTGTACAAGAACAAAGGCGACAGGGGCAACTGCAATAACTACCGTGGCATCTCTCTTCTCAGCATTGTAGGGAAGCTGCTTGCCCGTGTTGTGCTGAAGAGGCTCCAGCTGCTTGCAGACAGTGTCTATCCAGAATCACAGTGTGGATTTTGAGCTAATAGAGCCACCATTGACATGGTATTTTCCCTCAGACAGTTGCAGGAGAAATGTAGGGAACAATGACAGCCACTCTTTGTGGCCTTCATAGATCTTAGGTAAAAGGTAAAGGTTCCCCTTGACATTTAGTCCAGTCGTGTCCGACTCTAGGGGGCGATGCTCATCCCTGTTTCCAAGCCGTAGAGCCAGCGTTTGTCCGAAGACAGTTTCCGTGGTCACGTGGCCAGTGCAACTAGATACAGAACGCCGTTACCTTCCCACTGTGGTGGTACCTATTTATCTACTTGCATTTGCATGCTTTCGAACTGCTAGGTGGGCAGGAGCTGGGACAAGCGACGGGAGCTCACTCCATTGCGTGGATTCGATCTTACGACTGCTGGTCTTCCGACCCTGCAGCACAGAGGCTTCTGCGGTTTAACCTGCAGCGTCACCACGTCCCTTTCATAGATCTTACAAAGGCCTTTGATTTGGTTAGCAGGGACGGCCTTTTTAAAATACTTCCCAAGATTGGATGTCCACCTCGAGTCCTTAACATTTCATGAGGAAATGAAGGGCACTGTAGTTTTTGATGGCTCAACATCAGATCCCTTTGACATCCGAAGCGGAGTGAAACAGGGCTGTGTCCTCACACTAACTCTGTTTGGGATCTTTTTTGCTGTCATGCTGAAGCACATTTCTGGAACTCCAACAGAAGGTGTCTATTTCCGGACTAGATCAGATGGAAAGCTCTTTAATCTCTCTAGATTGAGAGTGAAGACCAAAGTTCAGCTGAAATGCATGCGGGACTTCCTCTTCACCGATGATGCAGCTGTTGTTGCCCACTCTGCTGAAGACCTCCAACAACTTATGAACCATTTTAGTAAGACCTGCCAAGATTTTGGATTAATAATCAGCCTGAAGAAAACAGAAGTCATAGGCCAGGGCGTGGACTCACCTCCCTCTATTACCATTTCCACACAAGAATCGGAAGTTGTTCATGATTTTGTGTACCTTGGCTCAACGATCTCTGACACTCTCTCTCTTGATGTCGAGCTAGATAAACGCATTGGCAAAGCAGCTACCATGTTCTCTAGACTCACAAAGAGAGTATGGCTTATTAAGAAGCTGACAGCATATACCAAGATCCAGGTCTATAGAGCTTGTGTCCTGAGTACACTTCTGTACTGCAGTGAGTCCTGGACCCTTTGTACACGGCAGGAGAGGAAGTTGAACACGTTTCATATGCGTTGTCTCCAATGCATCTTTGGCATCACCTGGCAGGACAAAGTCCCAAATAGTGTAGTCCTGGAACGAGCTGGAATTGTTAGCATGTATACATTACTGAAACAGCAACGTCTACGTTGGCTTGGGCATGTCGTGAGAATGGCTGACGGTTGGATTCCAAAAGATCTCCTGTATGGAGAATTAGTGCAGGGAAAGCGCCCCAGAGGGAGACCACAGCTGTGATACAAGGAGATCTGCAAGCGGGATCTGAAAGCCTTAGGAATGGACCTCAACAGATGGGAAACCTTGACATCTGAGCGTTCAGCCTGGAGGCAGGTGGTGCAGCATGACCTCTCCCAATTTGAAGAGATACGTGTTGAGCAGGCCGAGGCAAAGAGGCAGTTCCGAAAGCAGCAAAATCAGGGAGTTGGACAGGGGACAGATTGTATTTGTCTTCAGTGTGGAAGGGATTGTCACTCTCGAATTGGCCTTCTCAGCCACACTAGACGCTGTTCCAAGACCTCTATTCAGAGCACATTACCATAGTCTCTCGAGACTGAAGGATGCCTACACACCTCTACAAAAATGGTGTCTATCCCTAATTCATAATGTTCTTTAAACTACTAACATGTGCTACAGAGAAATCCATAATGATCTAGACAAATCTTGGACTGTACTGCCAAGAGACACAAACCCTCAAAAAATTCAGTGTATTATTATTATTATTATTATTATTATTATTATTATTATTATTATTATTATTATTATTATTATTATTATTATTATTATTATTATTATTATTATTATTATTATTATTATTTACGGTCAGTGACCAGGAAGACAAAATACATCAGTGTTATTTACCACTGTAAAAAATTAAACGAAATTTCAAATACTGAAAGCTATGCCTGCCTGCAGTAAACTACTACTACTACTACACACAACTGCTAAAAATAATTAAAACCAACCATGAAACAAAATAAAATATAACAGAGGTCTAAAACAAAATGAATAGTAATGTTCCTATTTGACCTGAGGTTATTTTTTGGTCAGTTAACACAAAAAGAGAGATTCATAAGTAATTTCCAAGGTTTAGCACAAAGCTTCAAGACTTCTGTCTTTCAGAGATGACTAGACAGAGTGGTTCGGGTCTAACACTCCAAATCTTAATTTCCAATAAAGTGAATCTTCCATCACTGCTGAAGAATAAAGGCAGGTCTTAGGTATTAACGTACAGAGATGTGAGTAAAGGTGGAAAATTTAGCTAGAAAAAAATTAAATGGTTCTTCAGATGCTAGTAGGCGGTACTCCACAAAAGCCTATGCCCAATAGAACTTGTTAATTGTTATGTTTTCACAATACTCTTTCCTGTTTCTTCTGCAATAGTCTAATGTATCTATATACACCCCCAAATTTATACACTCTGTGTACTCACTCTCCTGCCAACCTAGCAGTTCAAAAGCATGTAAAAATGCGAGTAAATAGATACCACCACGGTGGGAAGGTAACGGCGTTCCATGTCTAGTTGCGCTGGCCACGTGACCACGGAAACTGTCTACGGACAAACGCAGGCTCTATGGCTTGGAAACAGGGATGAGCACCACCCCCTAGAGTCGGACACGACTGGACAATTGTCAAGGGGAATCTTTACCCTTATCTTTACTCACTATATGTTTCAGACAGCTTCACAAAGTGCCAGAATTGATCCTCTGCCCTCATTCACAAAATGCCTGCAGAGAGGAAACTTAATTCTTTGCATATTGCATAAATATTCTGCTACTTACTATATATCTGTTGGTTTTATATGCTATGGTCAGCAGATCAATTCCTGTAGTTCTTAGAGGTACTCAGGAGAGAAATGGACAAAATCTTCCACATGGTGTGGAGATCTTGATTGCCTGTTATTTCCAATTTAAACAGGGTTGACAGGTCTCAGAACACTGGCTGAAGTTTCAGAGAACTGCTATGTTTCCCTGAGCCTTTAGTCAGGGAGACAAATCTCAGGGCAAGTGGAGCTGGTAGAAGATAAAGTTTCATTTTTGAGTGTGAAGCGTCTTTATAGCCCTGGCCATTCATCTCCATGCATCACCAAGTAGTACTAGGGCTCATTGGCTCAGGGTAAATATGGGTCCTAGTGGGAATGACAGCAACTACTATATCTTCTGACTGCTTGTCTGGCTTCCAAAAAGAAAAGGGTTGCCATATTATTTAGTTAGCCAGGTTTTACCTGATCATGGATCCATTTGCCCAGATCACTCTTGTGACCTAACCTAAAAGATGGTGGGACAGGTGGCTAAATGCATCATGGCTCAAGGGAGGATGTCTTTAAAAGCTTCTTTAAACAGCATTGTCTTGAGCATCCTCTCGAAAGCTGAAATCATTGTTATTCTTTGTTACCATGATGGCATGTGGCCTTTGCGAACTATGATTTCTGTTTTGTAAAAATTATATTCCCAAGCAAATCAGTATTATTGCAATGAAACTTTTGCTGTTTTCACTAAGCTATAATGAGTCAATTTGGGGGGGGGGGGGGAGAAGTGTATCATTTTTAAAATAAGCAATTTGAAACTTGAAGAGAAACATGTTTGCTGGTTCTTGGAAGGCCAGAGATGGTCTATAAAAAGCATTTCAGTCTCAATTTGAATTTCATAGCAGCTTTGAAATTTAAAAGTACCAGAGTGACAATTAGCTCTTTATTTTTCCCCTCTACCAATAATTCAAAAGGTTTTGCTTTGTGAATGCACTCTTCTCTACACAAAAGTGTTTTGGATTTTATATCTGCTTGGAGAGTGAAGATAAACCTTAATGAAGACTAAAATGCAGTAAAAGGACTGGCAAAAAAAGCACCCCTGAACAAAATATAAGCCACTATATCCAAAGATAGCGAATTCAACACCACCATTTTATATCTCTCCTTCTGTCACCATTCCTTTTACAATAGCAATGCTAGGTAATGGTTTAGCAATGTATTTGTATTTTAGGGTTGTTAACAATAAATAGGATTTAAAACAGAGAAAGAAAGGAAAGAGAAAGAGGGGCTGTATATAAATACAAAATCCATCCAAACTCTGACTCTTCCTCTAAATAGTTGAAATGCCAGAAACAATCTTTGCAGCATGTCTTTAGCTTTCTTTTCACGTGTTCACATAGAGTAGAGAATGGGACCACTTCCACTGTTCCACCTTCCTAAATGTATTCATTCAACTAAAGTTGTGAATAGAATTCTTGTATATTTAAGTTATACACATGCAGATTTTCTCATTGCAGCCAGAAACCTGGAAAGAGTTAGGATCCCTAATCACAGAGACATTTGTGTAAGTGTAGGTTCAGTTCAGACTTAACACATGGAGGTCAGGGTGAGGACAGGGGACACTAACTTGCTCCTACCTTCGTAACCCAGTCTGCCTGTGATGGTCATCTAAGCAGATCTTACATGTTCTGCTTAAGAGAAAGACATATGGTTTGGGAAGAAAGAAGGATACCATATTTTTTCCATATATAAGATGCCCCCATGTATAACACACACACACACACACCACTTTTCTAACCCAAAATTTCTTTCTTCACAAGAAAGTGGAGGGGGAAGGCAGGGATCAAAGTACTTTGATTCCTGCTTTCCCCCTCCACTTTCTTGTGAAGGAAGTGCTTTCCCCCTCCACTTTCTTCGCAAAAAGTGGATGGGGAAAGCAGGGATCAAAGCGCTTTGATCCCTCCCCCTCCTTACTTCCATGTATAAGACGATCCTCAATTTTTAATTTAAATATTTTAGACAAAAGTATCATCTTATACACAGAAAAATATGGTACTTTCTACTGTTGGACCACTAGTTCACTACTGTGCACAACAGATAGATTGGAAAAATTATTTTTTCAGACTGTAACTCTCAGAATTCCCCAGCTAGCATTCTAAGATCTACAATTAAATAAGAAACTTGTTCAAGTTCTGCTGCAGTGAATGGCACTGACTTCCCAAGGTTGCCAACAGGAGTTTTACCTAGTCCTAGGGTTTCATAGAATCATAGAAAAGTGAAGTTGAAAGGGGCCTACAAGGCCATCAAGTCCAACCCCCTGCTCAATGCAGGAATACAATCAAAGCATATCTGCCAGGTCATTATCTAAGTTTTTCTTGAATGCCTCCAGTGTTGGAGCACTCACCAACTCCCGAGGTAACTGGTTCCAGTGTCATACTGCTCTAACAGTTAGGAAGTTTTTCCTGATAGTCAACAAAAATCTGGCTTCCTTTAACTTGAGCCCATTGTTGAATGTCCTGCACTCTAGGATGATCGAGAACAGATCTTGCCCCTCCTCTGTATGACAGCCTTTCAAATATTTGAAAAGTGCTATCATATCACCCCTCAGTCTTCTTTTCTCAAGGTTAAACATGCCCAATTCTTTCAGCCTTTCCTCATAAGGCTTGGTTTCCAGCCCCCTGATCATCCTTGTCGCCCTTCTCTGAACTTGTTCCAATTTGTTAGCATCCTTCTTGAAGTGTGGTGTCCAGAACTGAACACAATAGTCAAGGTGAGGCCTAACCAGTGCTGAATAGCACTGCCTGGAATGTCTTAGGGTCTGGGGACATTCTGCATGTAACGCATGCGCTCTCCCATTAAGCTATAGATCTTCAGATCTTAAAATATTGATGGCTGCCTTCCATTTGAGTTCAGATATGGTGTATTTAAAAGCAGAAATGGCTGTGTTCAATCTCTTCTATGTAGCAACAAAGGAAAACAGAAGAGGGAATATATGAACCTCCCAACTGTGTATAGTATCTTCCCATTATATCTGAACTTGGATAGTAAAAACAAGAACTGGCTGGAAAAATCCAAGATATAGTTTTGACATATTCTTCACTTAGTAGTTATAACTTTGATTTAAAAAAAAAAACTACAGAAGTTCCTTGTTTGGAAAACTAAGGACTGATACTCAATAAAACGATTATAATGTTTATTCACATGAACTTTTTCAAAATACACACAACCTTTTTGTCATTGTTATGATATATTGTACAACCATTGATCACAATCCTAAATTCATGGATGCCTCTTTATACCTCTAAATAAGGGATAAATATGTAAATAGAAACATATTACTTAAGTGACTTATCAATCACACCTTCTACCTAAAAATTATACATAAATGGGCCATGCAGATAGAAAATAGAACAAGATGTGTTCCAGAATTTTCTGCTACTCCTTGTTTTAACTTGAATGACCACTGTTTTTGTTTTGCTCATTCATTGCACATTTGAATTTTTTAAAAATAAATAATTTTAAAGACATGTTCTAGTTCCAGCTATGCACACTATACAGACTATTGGGGGGGGGGGGGAGCACAGAATGAGTTATGTTTAGATAGGTTTTTAGCATACCAAAACACATGCCCAGTTATTTTTACTTTCTGTGGGATGATGGAACCCAACCTGCGCAGAGTTGAGCAAGGACCAACAGCAGAAGACATACATTGTTCCTTTTACCAGCACACAGTAAGAGCAGGAATGGAGCATGAGCAGAAGACCTCCAGAAAGGGTTCCATGGCTTAAACCCACTCTCTCTCTCTTTCTTTCTCTCTCTTTTTCTTAGGCTGCATTTCTTCAAAAGACCAATTCCCAGTGCATTGTGCTCTGAGTCAATTAATCTGCTGATTAAACTGATTAAACCATGCGGTCCTTAGTTTTGCCCCCTCTATTTTCAACTCAATTGATCTAGTGCTGTGCCTCAAGGAGGTAGCAACAAGCAGGTTACGGTAAAGCCAACTGTACTTTTCCTTTACCATGTGTTATATGCAGTCCACCTCTTTTATCCTATACATCCCCAGGGTCAATAGGATCACAGAGGAAGCCAGACAAGGAACAACACAAAACATGATTACTCTTCTACTTTTCCCTAAATGCTCTAGGTAGCCGTCACTTTATCCTGTGTATACCACATTCTATTACTGCCCAACCTAATAAAGACTTCTGTCACTGTGATAGCTTTTCATCTTCAGGGCTCCTTTCTCCTCTCCTGATAATGCTGCCAACTCCACTCTCTGTAAATGAGCTCACAGGAACACTTAATTTTCAGCTTGCAAAAACAAACAGGCTACCACTCAGTGCTGGAGCTTGAGGGGGTAGCCTTCTCTTTTCAAAGCTAGAGCACAGCATTTGAAACGAATTAAAACTAACCCAGTAAGTTTTGCTCAGGGAAGAAAAAAAAAGAAAGAGAAATACCTACCATATATACTAGCTGAGCTCACTTGCCTACTTACAATGGAAATCAGTTTCTGTATTCAAACTTGCTCACCTCCATCAACACAGCTCGCCAACATTCAGATCAGTTTGCCAACATCCGGATGTACATTTGAACTGAGCAATTTATAGGCAGGACAGATGGCTATCCCATTACAATGCAGTCAATTTGAAAATAAGTGAATCGCCACAACAACTTCTCCATCCAAACAGTAGCTAAATTTAATTTTCTTGCAAGCAGAGGCATATGTTTGCATCTGTTTATAATATGACTTGGGCCAAATCTGAGGTAGCAGGTTCCAGCCAGGGACATCACAAAATGTTATTAGTATGTATTATTTATTTTATTGATTACATTTTTAGATTACTCAGTAACTGCACTTCCCTGGGCAACATACAGAGAAATTCATATAATTATCATTACTAAATCTGTATCAGACAAGAAGGCTTTGATTTTATGAGATTACTTGCTTTATTGCTCCATTCCTCCAAAGGTACCTATTAATTTGTTTCTGCACTTAGCTTTTTTCTTAAAGGGAAAAATTCTGTGACACGACACCATCCATTCATTTGCTGACTTGGTTATGGTGCTTTATGTGGCCCTTCCACTTTGATATTAATACTCAGGTATAAAGTCAGAGTTATGATGCTTCTAAAAACAGTTTGTACAGTAGTATTCATACCTTGCCGTCCTATTCCCTACACATATTTCGTAAGCCCGAACACATTTTCCAAAGAAATTGCCATGTTAATCAGACTCGGTGTGTTTGCAAAAATGATGGGGGGGGAAAGAAAAAAGGCAAAATATTGTACCACCTTAAACACTAACAGATTTACTTCAGCATGAGCTTTCATGGATCAAAATCTACTTCTTCAGACATAGGTAGAGCAAATACATGAGAATAAATACAGGTGACACATACTTGCACTCCCAGTGCCTGAAGGATTTTGATCCATGAAAGTTCATGCTGAAGTAAATCTGTCAGTGTTTAAAGAGTTATATTGTGTCCCTCCCACCCTTCTTTGTTTTTTATGTTTTCTGAAGCCAACACTGACTTTTCAGAACAACAGCCTATATTGGGCACAGACCTACTGGAGGCCTCATTCAGTAAGGATGAGTTGGAATCCAGTGAGCCAGCAAAGAGTGAGGAGTGGACTGGCCTTGCAGTCCCTCGACCCTCGGAGTTACAGGAAGCTGAACATCCAAAGAGGTGAAACTCTGCTTCAGAGACAGAAATGGGGTTGGACTCCATCTCAGTCCACGAGAATGGAGAAGACGAAAGGCATGAGCTTGGCTTGAGGACCGCATGAGGAAGGTGCTTGGCTGTAAGGGGAAACTCTTGTGAATAAAGACTTCCTTAAGAGGTCTAAAGTTCTCCCTCCCAGCTCCCAACTCTTCAATCACCTGCAGGAGAGTTCTGAGAGGGGTCCCAACAGCTCAGCACTATAATCTTCAGTGCTGGAACAGTAAGGAAAAGGCCTCTCTAATGGCTTATGGGGAGCAGGGCATAGTTAGACTGTCTAGATTAGTAGCCAGGGTTTCTGTAGCGTAAACCTTCACTAGATGATAGGCCACGTAGGGATAAGGTTTAGAGAAACTGGAATATAGACTGCCCTCTTCCTCCAATTCAGTACTTTTTGCTATCACTTATCCTCAATAAAGTGGGTGATTTTTATACCCAATTGATCTCCTTCCATCTCCACTGCAAATGTCCATTCCCCTCCCCCCGCTCCCCATGGTTTAAAGAAATAAAGTGCGAGAGTACTTAACTAAGTGGGCGTGGGATTTTCAAGAGCGAGGCCTGCCTGTATCAGAGCATCCACAGTGATAAGGATGCTTCAATTCTGATTTAGCTCCATAGGGTTAAGTCTTCACAAGGCAATAAGCCATCTACCCAAATATTAAGATATAAGCAATTGGTATATTGATTGCCCTCCCTTCCACCCCCATCACTGTTATCCTGTAACCTAAATAAAGCTTATTATGACCATGCCTAATAAACAGACATGTGCCACTGCATTTCTACCACAAAAAATTATTCTCACCAGATCCTGCCTATTATGCTCTTGTTCCGATTTTTCTGTTGTATATGACCGTCTTGACTATGCCTCTTGGAATCTTCCTGCCTGTTTGTTATTTACAGTGGGATTGGTTAGAGCCTGGATTGTTACTGAACGTTGACTTTGGCTCTTCATCACATACCACTCTCTGCTAGAGTCTGTTTTGAAGCTGTCATGTGCTAGGATTCTAAATCAGCCACTATGAACTACCAAACTATCCGAATTGCACCCTATTTGACCCAATGTTAAAACTGATGTATTTTTAACTGAGAATTTCCTAAGTCTTGCTTCTTTAATATTTTTAATTGCGTAGGATTCCTGTCCTGCTCCTAACTTAAGAAAAAAGCAATGGGGGGGGGGGGGGAACCCCTTCTTCTGTTTTTATCCTCAATTGCTACTGTTCTCAAAGTCTTCCATATTTTCAGCTATTATCCCTTTCTTTGCAAAGAGCCCACTTAATAATGTTCACTCTAACAACCTCATTTATTTTCCAGAAAATTAACTCAGTTTCAACCCTGATTAATGATTTCATCTAAATGAATCAAATTAAAAATTGAAAATTATATTTCAAAAGCCAAAGGAAAAAAATTGACCATTTCCAGTTAACAAATGATCCTTTCAAATATTAAAAGATGACCATGAAGAGTATGTGATAGTAATGAAATCTAGCTGGGGCCTGCTGCTTATCTAGGGTTCAGGAAGGAGGAGGGTGGGGGAAGCTGCATGCATTGTTAACACAGAAGCCTCTTGGGATACCAAAATGACTTCCACTAAGTCTTTGCCTGTAATCAGCACACCAAAATAATATAAGAAATTCAGACTTAATTAAATGGGTAATGCTGGAGAGTTGCACTACTGCTAAAGGAGGATTAAGAAAGTACACACAGTATAAGTAATTGTGTCTCTTAACAAAACCTGAAATGCACACCAACTTAACAAATCAAAACTACAATAATTATGTTGAATTATTTAGCAAACAAAAAGAAGTTCAATTGTTTGTTGATCTTTCATATTATCTGCCATACTAGTCTTAAGAACTTGAGACCAAACCATGGCAATAAATATCATTTATGGTCGTAAAGGTAACCAACATCTAAAGTACAATCCTATGCATGTTTACTTGGAAATGAATTTCACACCTTTCAGTACAGATAAGTCCTAGGTAAGCATAAATAGTTGTTTGCCATTTTTCAGTTCTGAACTGATTTGTTCCTTATTATTCCATCTACTCCAGAGGGATCCATACATCTTTTGTATTGGCAAATCCACACAGAAACAAGTTATTTATTTGGAGAGCACAGGATGTTGTTATAATCCACAATGTAAATACTATCTCAAGTCAAATCACGGATTGTTTCTTTGTTCTGATGAATTTGTTGCTGTGAGCTGCTCCTATAACCACTTAAGCTGACCTTGCTCTTCAGTCTCTCTTGAGTAGGATGATAAAGTGAGAGGGACCTAGTGACTAAGTCCTATGAAACAGGACTGACAAAAAATATTGTATTTATTTATTTAAAATATTACAGTATTAAAAGAAACAAAGTTAAAAGTTAAAATAATATTTTTTAAATACTAAAAAAGAATTAATTAAATATCATATTAAAAGTTATAAGTAAGAGCAATATTAAATTGGTATGGTTAGCCTGAAGAGACATTTGAGAGGTAACAGGACTGCTGCCCTCATATCAGAAGGGTTGTTATTTATTTATTTATTTATTTATTTATTTATTTCATTTATACCCCGCCTATCTGGTCAATTGTGACCACTCTAAGCGGCTTACAGGTTACACAGGTAATGCAGCAATATATGAGATACCACTCTAGCTGCCACATTTTGAACCAACTGAAGCTACCAGAGTTGTTTCAATAATAATAATAATAATAATAATAATAATAATAATAATAATAATAATAATAATAATAATAATAATAATAAATACCAGAGTTGAAAATAAAGAATTGGAAAAACTAAGGAAGTACAGAGACCTGGCAATTGAAACATCTCGCCTCTGCAAGAAACACACTTCAGTGGTCCCCAAAGTCATTGGGGCTTTGGGAACAATATCAAGAAATTTCACCCAGTACTATAAGCAGTTGCAGATCTCAGAAATCACACCATCAGAGCTACAAAACACGGCAATATTAGGAACCGCATACATACTGCGTTGATATTTAACAGATACTTAGGTTTTTAGTTAAAACTTGTATCTGTTATATAATACCAGTCAATGTTTATATAATTTTGACTGCGCCTGGTGTTTTTGAATAATAATAATAACCACCTTTGAACTAAAGAGCTGGAAGGGACCCTATGGACCATCAAGCCCAGCACTTGTCAAGGAGGCTCAGTGGGGAATCGAGCTCCCAACCTCTGACTACACAGCCAGAGACCTAAGCCACTGAGCTCTCCAGCAGTCAATGTAGTCAGTGTGGACCACAATACAGCAGTGCAGATTGGATGCAACGAACGCATGGATGACTCTTGCCAAGTTAGACTAACCTAGGAAAATCTGGAGCCCTAAACAGGGTTCTGGAAAAACAATCCTTGCCACTGCTGTCACCTGGGAATGCAATGACAGTGCATGGTTAAGAAACACTCTCAGATTATGAACCTAATTTTCCAGGGGAGCATAATCCCTTCCAGAACAGATTCACTCCCAGTTGCTAGCCCAGCTTTCTACTAATCATCGGCATCTCTATTTTGTCATGCTGCAGATGCTAAATTAAGGAAGGTCAAAAGATGTTTTAAAAAATACAATATACAATGGGCACTGTATTTAATATAAGAATTAACAAAATAGGGAACTGCAAGCAGGTTTGAATGGCTACACTGTGATAATAATATAATACTTTGCTATTTATATCTTGGAACTATAGATTTATGGAGAAAATAATTACTTACACGTTGTACTTTTAATTATAAGAGTCACAATTTTAACTGATTGCAGAATCACTGGATGCATATAACAATTGCTATACATTCATTAAAACATAAATACTATCTCCTATATTCATTAAACTTGTTTTTCCATATACACATGTGTTAATAACTAACAATTATCATTTAAGGTGCTTTAATTATATATTCAAACCACATTTTGGAGGCCAATGATATACTAATTATATTGATTATAAATACAGGTGAAATGTATATCTCTTATTTCAGCTAATGAATCTGGTCTAAGGACTGTATATTTTCAAGTGATCTGCTAAAGAAGCTTTATGGGGGGGGGGGGAAACACATGAATAAGTAATAAAGAAAGGTTAAAAGAATAAACAAAAGACAGCCTCTCATCTGTACAAGTTCAAAATGTGTGAGCTGAATAAATCAGGAAAGAATCCTGAAAGGGCAGTCAGGACCACTTGAAGTGGCTGCTATCTGCGTAATATGAAAGTTGATTTTAGTTTATTTGTTTTCCCTTCATTGTTTTCCAGATAGTAGTCCAAAGTTAAAGGAGGGAGTGAGATATAAAGCACATGAAAGCAAATTCACATCAGTAGTATAAAACAAATCAGAGGGTAGTAATAAATGTCAGCACTGTAGCGGCAAAGACGAGTCACTGTTTTTCCTCATACTTAAAGTGAAATACCTAGCTGTTATCTTTGTGCCTGCAGAGCCTCCCTATTGTAGATTCAATAATACAAGAGGCTTCTTATCAGCAGTCAGGGTGACTGATTGGAGCTGTGATATGTTTAGACAATGCACTGTGTTTAACTGAATTTACAGATGCCCCAACTCAGACCATAGTAGTAAACGCCAGAGACTAATAGGAAATTAAACATGTACAATGGAGTAACTCCATTTGCTCTCTTACTCTGTAATGTGTTTAGTTAACTTACTCATAGTCACACTTTATCTTTTTCTCCATGGATTCATTGGGATATGTTTCAAATTGGTCAAAGATTAAATCTTCCTTTCTGTTTTCCCCACCACTATTTTATTGCTGCATTCCCTTATTATTTGCCACTCTTTCTCTTGCACAGATAAGCTAAACAAGATGACCCCAGGTATATACACTCCCAACCCAATTATCAGATAGCTAAGAAGTAAAGCAAAAGGTATGGGAGACAGCATAATATTAATATTAATACAGCAGGAGTGGAACAAACACCAGTACTTATTTAAATTAAAAGCAATGGTATATTTAGCTCATTTGAAATTAAAATGTGGATGTTAATACAACTGGTGAGTAGCACAGACACATACAGAGCAGTATAAGAAAACAAAAAGGCAAATCCAGTTTTAACTGTTAGTTATGTTAGCATTTCCATTTGTGAAAACAGTTTTGAGAACAGCACATGCTGCCATTGAAGAACAGCATTATTATTCTAAGACTATTATTCTAAGATTATTTAGCAGAATGTACACAGAATTTAACGTCTCCTTCAAAATTCTCATCTGGCCTATAGAAAATAAATAATTTCCTGTTTGATATATTCAATAATTGATCTGTTGATATATTTGTATTTCTTGTCAGGAGGTGTGGTTTTTTTAACTGAAAGTAACATACATCCTTAATATGTCCTTAAGAAATATGAAAGGTTTGCCTAGTTATTATAAATATCAAGATGGAAGGAGAATAGAAAAATACTTTTTTTATCTATCTCTCATGAGGAAAAGTAGAAGAGGGTTCTTTTTATTTTTTTAATTTTAAGCAATGCTAATATAAACAGCCCATGTCATATAGTTCCTACATGCTAGAAAAACATCTGTATTTCATCCAATATATAAAGGCAGGCTTTAAAGATTTTAAGCTGAAAAACATAGATTTGTACAGGTATAGATTCTCTATAAGTTGTTTTTTTTTTTTTTACTTTTTCTTAGAAAAATGAGTAAGAACTTCTTTGTCTACTATAGATGTTTCCTCTGCCTATTCACATAAAATCTAAGAAAAAAATTAGCTTTCTTTTCCCAGGAGAAGTATCATTCACAGAGCCACCTGACTGTGTCCTTGACTAAGCTGGTGAAGATGGCATTGTTGTTAATCCAAATGACAGTTTGGAGGGGGATGTTAACATCCATACCAGGTCGTCTTTATTGAGTTCACCACAGAATTCCATGGCAATCATGGGACTGTCTCAATTAATACCTGGATTCAAACAAATGGCAGATCATACACTTGATTTGGTATTTAATAGGCAGGGTAAAATTATCTATGGCTAGAGAGGGTTTCAAAGGAGCTCCATTGCCATGGGCAGGTCATTACAATGTGAATTTCAACCACTGCAGGGGTGGGGGATCTACTGCAGTGGTCTGATGTCAGTGAATGCCCTCACTGCAAGAGCAAACCAGTCAGTCAAGGTGTGTGAAATGGAGATATGACCTGGCTGCTTTGTATGCTTGCTTTTAAACATCCTCTGCTCAACACAACAGCATTATATAGACCCCTTGGTTTTCCAGCAAGTTTGGGCTAATGAAATACCTAGCCAAACACCTAGAGCAACACTGGAGAGAAACTTAATCCAATTCAATACAAGTTAGACATGCTCTGTGACAATGATCTTATCACAAAGCTAGTTTCTCTCTGTGTGTGTCTTTCTCTCTGTGCCTCTTCTGCAATGGCACACTACTATCCAGCAGAGTAGTGTTGAGTGGTTAAAGGACTATGGCACTCTGGAAAAGCCACACTATGATGTGCAAGATGCTTTGCTGACAGAATATGTTCCATGCATGTGAGAAAGAGCTCCAGGTTTCTGTGTCATTTAAGAGCAGCCTATAGTCAGATGACTGAAGCAACTGCTTCAGTTCTGAAATACAAGTTTCACTTTGTTCAATTGTACTAATGAAGGGTGAGAATGTCTTTTCTGAACAGAATTTACCAAAAATTGCAAGATTATAAAGTGGGATAAAATGAAAGTCACAAATTTGTCCATCACTAGTGAGGATGTAGAAATATTCCTTGAAGGAATGCTTCTTTGTTCTATAGCTACAAAAGCTACCAGAAGAAGGCTGGATGACTGGTGGTGTAAAAGGGAAATGTCTTCTCTTTTCCCCCCAAGAGGAACTTGATTCTTTTGTGCACTCAGAGAAAGTAGCTAAAGTACTCCCTATTAGATGTGCTTACTACCCTCTGTTCCAGAACTAGAACCATGCTGGCTGGGGGACTCTGGGAACTGTAGTTCAAAAAGTAAATTTTCCAAACTCTGTTCTTTTTCCTCATCCATACAGGACTTACAAAACCTATCTAGGAGAGGAAAGGGGGATGTGACAATGGAAGAGAGCTGGGCACTTGGACTCTCCATTTACTGCATAGGAAGGGATCCTAGCATGACCTATGGAGAAGCAATAATATTTGTAACATACCTCTATGGCTGGAGTTTTTTTGTACTGGAGTTTTATTTACAAGCTCACATGCCATCTATAATTTGAGTGACTGGGAGGGGCTTCTCTGGGATGGGCTGATTGTCCATCTATCTGGCTCTAACCAATAATTCCTTCCAGCTTTTGAAATTCAAGGACAGCCCTGCCTCTCTTCTGACTGTTGCATCCCTCTATTTTGTTGGCTGATGGAAGTTATTGTTTGCTGTTGATTTGTTTGCTAGTCTGTGTGCAGTAAAGAAAGTAGTATACTTAAGACTGAAATTTCAAGCAATGGTAAGTAAAATAACTTTTTAAAAAATTCTTTCTCCTACAAATGTCTCAGAGTGAGTTATTAAGACTTTATGTACCCGTTAATGAGAAATGGGCAGACTCTGGGGAACCTGAAGCTATTCTCCTCTGTGGATCTCTGTACTTCTAGGTAAAGGTAAAGGTTCCCCTTGACAATTGTCCAGTCGTGTCCGACTCTAGGGGGCGGTGCTCATCTCCGTTTCCAAGCCATAGAGCCAGCGTTTGTCCGTCGACAGTTTCCGTGGTCACGTGGCCAGTGCGACTAGACACAGAACGCCGTTACCTTCCCACCGTGGTGGTACCTGTTTATCTACTCGCATTTTTACATGCTTTCGAACTGCTAGGTTGGCAGGAGTCTGTACTTCTACAGGGCAACAAAAGAGAAGTTTACCAGAAATTCAGAGCTCTGCAACACCGTTATAGAAACTGACACAAACACTATCATTTCAGTTGAGGGATGATGGAATCACAGTTCCCTCTCTGTACAGGAAGTCTTCAATGCTACCTCCTGTTCAAAGCATCTAAGGCTTGTTTCTGGATCTTGGGATAGACAAGGAAAGGGAGTGGTGGACAGCAAGCGTTCAATTTTCAGGATAAGAAGGCACTCCTTAGCCTGACTCTACTCGCAAGGAAAAGAACAAGGGTGTTCGTGAGTGCCCTTTCACTTCCCCCCTGAGGACTGTGCCATATTTTACACAGCAGTGCAAGCTATGTCTTGCATCTTCCAAATACTCTGACTCATTCCTGGAAACCCCTTTCATCCTTTGCTCTCATTTTCTCTTGTTAGTCCACAAAGCCCTATGAAGTTCCCCCATATCCCTTTGGTTTCTAAAAGTCAGAGTAATGCATTCAGTATCTTGCACTGCTTCTAATAAGTATCTTCATACCATTGTCAAGGACTTAAGAGCAGAGCACGTGTAGCAAATAAAGGTCCAGTAGTGTTTTTTTTGATGCTCTAACTTCCTTGAATGAAAAGACTTTCACATAAATTATCTGTACTTTTCAAAGTGGGTTTTGATTGCATTATATGATGTAATTCACATGTGTATGATATATGGAATAAAAGACAATATATCCAGAACCTAGAAATCTATGTTCACTGAAGAGTCTTGATAGAATCCATGGATGGTGGTGGCAAAAGGGCAGACTGTGGATGTGGATGGCAGCGGCCAAGGTAGGGAGGTGAGGGGGTCTGTGGGAAGTAGGCAGAGGAGCAGGCTGTGGCAGGGGGAAATGCTGACAAACTGATTCATGGTTCGTTGGTTCACGGGGAGGAAATTTGTGGTTCGTCTTTGATGGAACACGAACCAGGACCTATATCTAGTCTAGATTTATTATACTACCCCCCCCATCTTGTAACTGTGCAGTTGGTTTCTTTTTTCTACATGTAGATACATTAGTATTAGGATAGACCTTGGTTGTGGGGATGCAAAAGAGATACATGATGTATCAAAATTGTGTTGTTGTTGTTGTTGTTTAGTCGTTAAGTCATGTCCGACTCTTCGTGACCCCATGGACCAGAGCACGCTAGGCCCTCCTGTCTTCCACTGCCTCCTGGAGTTTGGTCAAATTCATGTTGGTAGCTTCGATGACACTGTCCATCCATCTCGTCCTCTGTCGTCCCCTTCTCCTCTTGCCTTCACACTTTCCCAACATCAGGGTCTTTTCCAGGGAGTCTTCTCTTCTCATGAGATGGCCAAAGTACTGGAGCCTCAGCTTCAGGATCTGTCCTTCCAGTGAGCACTCAGGGTTGATTTTCTTTAGAATGGATAGGTTTGTTCTCCTTGCAGTCCAGGGAACTCTCAAGAGTCTCCTCCAGCACCACAATTCAAAAGCATCAATTCTTCGGCGGTCAGCCTTCTTTATGATCCAGCTCTCACTTCCATACATTGCTACTGGAAAAACCATAGCTTTGACTATGCAGACCTTTGTCGGCAAGGTGATGTCCCTGCTTTTTAAGATGCTGTCTAGGTTTGTCATTGCTTTCCTCCCAAGAAGCAGCTGTCTTTTAATTTCGTGGCTGCTGTCACCATCTGCAGTGATCATGGAGCCCAAGAAAGTAAAATCTGTCACTGCCTCCATATCTTCCCCTTCTATTTGCCAGGAGGTGATGGGACCAGTGGCCATGATCTTAGTTTATTTAAATGTTGAGCTTCAGACCATTTTTTGCGCTCTCCTCTTTCACCCTCATTAAGAGGTTCTTTAATTCCTCCTCACTTTCTGCCATCAGCGTGGTATCATCTGCATATCTGAGGTTGTTGATATTTCTTCCGGCAATCTTAATTCCGGCTTGGGATTCATCCAGTCCTGCCTTTCGCATGATGTATTCTGCATATAAGTTAAATAAGCAGGGAGGCAGTATACAGCCTTGTCGTACTCCTTTCCCAATTTTGAACCAATCAGTTGTTCCATATCCAGTTCTAACTGTTGCTTCCTGTCCCACACAGAGATTTCTCAGGAGATAGATAAGGTGGTCAGGCACTCCCATTTCTTTAAAAACTTGCCATATTTTTCTGTGGTCCACACTGTCAAAGGCTTTTGCGTAGTCAATGAAGCAGAAGTAGATGTTTTTCTGGAACTCTCTGGCTTTCTCCATAATCCAGCGCATGTTAGCAATTTGGTCTCTAGTTCCTCTGCCCCTTCGAAATCCAGCTTGTACTTCTGGGAGTTCTCGGTCCACATACTGCTGAAGCCTACCTTGTACGACTTTGAGCATAACCTTGCTAGCGTGTGAAATGAGCGCAATTGTACGGTAGTTGGAGCATTCTTTGGCACTGCCCTTCTTTGGGATTGGGATGTAGACTGATCTTTTCCAATCCTCTGGCCACTGCTGAGTTTCCCAAACTTGCTGGCATATCGAGTGTAGCACCTTAACAGCGTCATCTTTTAAGATTTTATATAGTTCAACTGGAATGCCATCACCTCCACTGGCCTTGTTGTTAGCCATGCTTTCTAAGGCCCACTAGACTTCACTCTCCAGGATGTCTGGCTCAAGGTCAGCAACCACACTATCTGGGTTGTCCGGGACATCCAGATCTTTCTAGTATAATTCCTCTGTGTATTCTTGCCACCTCTTCTTTATGTCTTCTGCTTCTGTCAGGTCCCTACCATTTTTGTCCTTTATCATGTCCATCTTTGCACAAAATGTTCCTTTAATATCTCCAATTTTCTTGAACAGATCTCTGGTTTTTCCCTTTCTATTATTTTCCTCTATTTCTTTGCACTGTTCATTTAAGAAGGCCCTCTTGTCTCTCCTTGCTATTCTTTGGAAGTCTGCATTCCATTTTCTGTAACTTTCCCTATCTCCCTTGCATTTTGTTTCCCTTCTCTTCTCTGCTATTTGTAAGGCCTCGTTGGACAGCCACTTTGCTTTCTTGCATTTCCTTTTCTTTGGGATGGTTTTTGCTGCTGCCTCCTCTACAATGTTACGAGCCTCCATCCATAGTTCTTCAGGCACTCTGTCCACCAAATCTAGTTTCTTAAATCTGTTCTTCACTTCCACTGTGTATTCATAAGGGATTTGGTTTAGATTATACCTGACTAGCCCAGTGGTTTTTCCTACTTTCTTCAGTTGAAGCTTGAGTTTTGCTATAAGAAGCTGATGATCAGAGCCACAATCAGCTCCAGGTCTTGTTTTTGCTGATTGTATAATTAAAATTGTGGTATGAAGCTATCTGGACCATTTGGTAAGAAACAGCCAAATTAAATATTAATTATTTATTTATTTCTTGTTGTTGGAATCGGTTATAATTGTGCCTTTAAAATGTTGTTTTTTAAAAAAATCCCAACCCTCTTGCACTCCTTTTCTTGTTAGGATCTCCTGACATGGGAACTTACCTATCATTGTTCTAAGTTCATTAAAACTGTCTTTCCTAAAATCAAGCATACACATGTGGTTATACTCAGCATTTACTTCTTTTGAAATTAAGAACTCAGTTATACCATGGTCACTTCCCCCCAGAGTTCCCCTTACTGCCACTGCATCCACTAAGTCATTCCTATTAGTTAGAATCATTTTCATACAGAGAATTAAAAATAAGTAGCAGCATCAGAAAACCAGTAACCAGAATTAAAAATGTTTTGGGTAGTAAAACTCTTACTTAACTTGACTGCTCTTAATTTCCAAAATGGAAATCAGTTGGTACATTTTGCAGGCAGAATTATAATAAAGTTGCGCTGAAATAATATAGCCATTTCTCAGCATGATAGGTTTCATATTAATCATTCTTTTCAACCAGTGGACAGTGCTATAAATGTTACTTCTCTTAATCAGGTCTGATTGGTATTTGCAGTATGAGACACAGGCAAATCTTTGACCAATCTTTAATTAGTATCACTGATGAAATATTTATTCTTTTAATTTGAATCTGGAAACCCAATGAAGCTGTGTTTGCATCTTCCATCAACTTAAATAATATCCTGCTTTATTGCTTTTGTCTTAACTGCAGACCTTTGAAACATTTTTGTATGAATATATGAAGAATATTCAGTTTTTGACTGCCCTTAATGAATTCACAGCTGCTGTGAGATGCATGCGCACGTCTTTGATCTGCAGTGTTTTTTTTTTAAGTACAAGGAAGTTCTAAGCAGTATACCATTGCCTTTGCTGTTTTGCAATCTATTTGAATGTGCAAAAAAGGAGCCTTGCACACATAATGGAATGGATAAGGGCATGACAAACTTCACCGGATGCAGGAAATTATGAAGATTTACCTTCTAGATGCATCACTTATTGCTCAATACAGACAAACCAATTAAAACAATTAGTGCATGTTCCATTATGGCCTGCTTTGGTGAAGGAATGACCTATGGGTACAAGAAGGGTGCTATGACTGATTTTTCTCTTTTGGCCAGAGCTGCAGGGAAGCCAGATCTACAATTCAAAATGCAGACACAAGTAAGTAAGCTAAGTAAGAATGCACAAAGCCTTCTGTACCCGATCAACTTCAGTCTGACCTATGTTCATTAACAATTTCATTCTATCCTGCTCTTGCATTAATGTAAAGTTTTCTTTCAAAATTATTCATAGAATTATAATTAAAAATGTATTTTGAATACACATTCTCTTAAAATATCTAAATGTACATTTTTTGTGATGTGAGATTCTTGCTAAACTCCTTGTTTTCATCGATTTAGGCTGTCTTGACAAGGAGTATCCAAGTATGGAGTGATTCTGTGCCTCCAGAGCAAGAATAAGAGAAGGAGAGCTTCTTCATTCCATCAGATTTTCTGCCCTTTTTGCAAGATATTCCTGTGAGTCTGAGCAAATCTAGTGTCCTTTCCCTTTGAGAAGTGAAGCATACCGACACACAGATGCACACAGAAAGTACAGAAGGATTCACTCATTGTGAGAAAGGACAAAAAGGAAGTCATCCAACGCTTCTATCGTTAAGAGTTCATATCATCAGCTATCCTATTAGTGCTCAGAAATATGATTAAAAATAAAATCACACTACATACAATAAAAACAATAAGGCAACAGAATTATAAAGAAGTAGAGACAACAGGAAATACGGCAGAATAGATCATATCAACCCATTAAAATTAAAATGCTTGGGCAAACCATTGCAATGCTTGCAATCTAGACAAAAGAGTAAACTGGGGAGCCACAACAGAAAAAGGCCCCCCCTTCCTTCTGAAAAAGTGTACCCAAGGTATTTGGAGAAGATTGTGTTACTGGACTGTCTTAGATGATAAGCGGGCTGATGTAGTGGCAGGTGCTCTGTAGATATTCAAGTCCTAAGTCATCTAGGGTTTTAAAGACAAACACTAACTACCTTCAATTGGTCATAGAAACAAAGATGCAGATAATGCCCCTCCTTCAGAGTCAGTGTTATAGGATCCAACTGGCTGCACTGGATAAAATTCTGGCAGTTGCATTCTGTTCCAGCTCCAGCTTCAAAATTGTCTCCAAATACAGTTCCATATACAATAATCCAATCAGTCCATTACCAGAGCATGGATTTATGTGGCCAGGCTATTCTTGTCCAGGAATGATCAGAAATGGCAATCCTGTCAAAGCTAGCAAAAGATGCTTATAATCACTGAGACCACCTGAGGGTCAACTGACAAGCTGGATCAATTAATACACCCCAAAGCTATGTACCTCATCTTTGAAAAGGAGTGCAGCCATCTAGAACAAGTTGCACATTATCTCTGTCTTTTCAGGGAACGGTTTCAGGTAATCAGTCTCATCCCAACCATTACGTAATTCAGAACTGATTCAGTATTTGCACACCCGCACTTGACACAAATTATATGCACAGAAAGAGATAGGTGTAATCAGCATATTGATAATGCCTTGTTTAAAATATTTTAATGAATTTATACTGTGGCTCCATATAGAATTCATGTTATAAGTGTTAAAGAGCATGGGGACCAAGGTTCCCTCTAAGATGGGCACACGCTTGTGCTCACTCACCTCTGCCTCTCTCCATGCAGCTGTCTTCCCCCTCCATGCAGCTATCACGCTAGGTTCCAGTTGCGATGGGACCCTGTGCATGGGGGACGGAGGTGCGTGCGCGCATGAGCAAAGTTGAGAGAGAGAGAGAGAGGCAGAGCCCTGCCCAGTGGAGCTGAAAGTTAGAGGGTACATTGATGGGGACTGTAATAAACTCCTGCAGGATCTCACAACTAAAGTATGGAATATACCCTTTTATGGTATTTTCTGGAAGTGGTCTTGCAAGCTGGGCCACAACCACTGTAGCACTATCTTTCTAGCATTCCAGAAGCTGCTGAGAAATCTAGCTCTTGATGTCATCCTCCCATCTCACTCTAAGACAAAAACCAAGGAAAAATAATTCCTTTCTTCCTGCAGCATGATTTCCTACAGGAAACTTTGAACTTCTCAAGAGTTTTCTGGTTATTTTTTTCTGGGGGAAAAAATTACAAGCCATGCCAGGATTGTTACACTACAATACAAAGAATGGTATCTTTCCTACACACGGTTCATTTGGAAAGGTAACAATAAACCACTAGCACCTTTCCTGCCCAAGATTCACCTAGAAAGGGCAGGGGGGAAAACCACACTATGCAGAATTGTTACAATTTCTGCACAGAATGGCACCTTCCCTATTTAGGATTCACTGGAAAGGTGCGCAAAATAGGCATGACCATGGGCTCTTATGTTTGGTTACATTCACTACATTATGACTGTGTAGAACAACAGACAAAACACACAAACAAAGAGATTCACAGGAAAAATGAGATTGGGGTCTCCTTTTCACTGGAATCGGAGACATCTTGAGAAAAGTCTTAGTGGGAGTTCAGCACGCCAAAACTTGGAAACCCACCGAGAAGTTCTCATCACATCACAAGTTAGGGCCACCCAAGGACTTGTCCACCCCAAATTCAGTCTGGATGCTAGACTGAAAAGGATCTACAACTCTACATAATTATTTCATTCAAAAACATTTGACTCTGAAATGCTATCATGCTCTTTTGAACATGCCTTTTTCTGATTATTTATGAATTGTCATGATGGGCAATGATTGATGGTACTGATGGTCAACCTCATTCTCTAAGAACTTTGCCCATGCCCTTAGATTGCATCAAAATAATGGATACCCCTCAGTGGAAATAAATCAGCCATGGCATCCTCTAAGGTTCATTTCAATGGAGGTAGAGGAGTACAAATACTTTGACACCAATACAGTCACAGAACAGGCATGACCATGTGCTCTCTTGTTCAGTAACATTCACTATGAGATTCAGAACTTGTTTATCTGTTGTAAACAGCTGGTAAGCAAGATAAATGGTTAGACTCAATGCACCAATGACTAAGAGTAATTATGTAACCAGCTCATTCTGTCTTGCCATACCAGTGTGGAGTAGGGGTTAGACTGTTGGACAAGGACTTGGGAGATCCAACTTCTAGTCTCCACTGAACTATGAAACTCACTGGATGACTCTAGGCTGTTCTCTTTCTCTCAGCCTAACTGGGTCGTTGTGAGGAGAAGAATTATGGATGCTGCCTTGGGCTTAAAGGACGAAAGGTGCAATCAATGTGCTACGTTAATCAAAAAAATCCTAAAGCTTTAAAAACAACCATAGGATTTTGTAAGTCTCCTGGATCAGACCATATCTATCAGTGTACCTCCCTTGTAAAAGTGAATGGACACCTCCAATCTCAAACTTGTCAGAAGAGGTCTATGATAATGAGGTCACAAGTAAAAATCTCCCTAGGCAGATGTTATTGCTGCTGCTACTTTTGTCCTGTTGCTCTAACTGCCATAGCTTAGCCTTGCAAAATGCCTCCAATACCCAAAAAACTATAATCAATTCTTCTAGGAAAACCGACAAGGAGTAAAGACTTAAGACTAAATAAGGTGCATTTAGTGCATTTTTTGAACTGCATCACAAAATTTGGAGAGGAGCAATATCTAATAAAATAATGACATTCCAGTCTGCACATTACCCTGAGAGGTGTGGATCTAGTCAATTCATGATGGATTTCACAATGGAAGAATCTCTTATCTCTGTTTTTACTATGTGTTTAATATAGTTATCTCTTGAACTTCCAATTAACTATATTTCCCTGTGCCATGTATTGGGACACCTGCTTCACCAGCACAATGCAGCTAAGACCCATATGATGCTTGTAATGAGATCCTCAGCAGACTGCAAAGGACATATCAAGATCGTCTCCCTATATATTTCACTTAGTAGAAACATATTTACTTAGTAGAAACATATTTACTTATATTGGCTTACATAAATATATTTTCTTTCTATGTACAGTATTAGCTAGCACAACATGTTGTGGAGAAACATTCCTACATCTGGAGAAGTCACAGTTCAAAAAATACAGAAACACATACACATAAACACTACTAATAATGACTAATAATGGAGCAACCATCATCAAAGATGATTGTTGGGGACTAGAGTCATGGGACTTGCTGTCAAGTCAGACTTAAGTCGCACTGGTGACTCGTCTTTTTCCCCCTAATGACTTGGACTGAACTTACGACTCAGAACCCACCCACCGCTCCGGGGGGAGAAGCTTTTTTTAAATAGGGACTCGGACTTGGGGCTTGAGACTCGGGACTTGGTACCAAAGACTTGGACTTGGTACCAAAGACTCGGACTTAGATTTGGGACTCAGATCCAAAGACTTGCCAATATTCCTGACACTCATATATACAGCCCAGTTTACGTTAATTACACCGATACTCTATGCAATTAGAATTAGTCAGCATAAAATGTGAGACGTATGAATAAAAATTATTTTATATCCAATTTAATAAGGTTAAGCAAAACCCATGCTAACCCAAAGAAAAAGATGCCACTGCTTGTTGATGCCACTTCTAGTGAGCATATTTATATATAAATATATAGCTCATCCCAAGACAGGAGTGTTTGAAGCCCCCAGAGACACTAAACACAGAATAGAATGGAGCATGCCAAGCAAAACCACTGCAGAAGACTCAGTGAGCAGAATTAGGGCTGGTATGACTGAATGCTGAAAATAATCTGACATTCTGATTCTGTCCCCTACGTGGGCTGCTGCAGCACAAGTGAAGGCTTGTATTTCAATAAAACAGTTCAAAGGATCATCCTAGTGGATCCTCACAATTAGAATAAATGAAAAACCCTGAACCCTTAAAAGCAGTTGTGATATTGTTCTAACTGTGCCATATTACCGACTGATGCTGGGGAGAGAGAAGAGAATGGGAAATCAACAATTGGGAAAATTATTGTATGTGTCAGTTCTATGCACTCTGAGCAACATCTGAATTTCGCCATGAGTTCTATCACTCTCCCCAGCAGCAGAAGAGATGGTAGGAAAATGGATTATGTGATGATATCATGTTTCTTATTAGTAAATCTTGTGGGAGAGAGAAGGTAGAATGCATCATATGATTTTGTATTGCTTCTTGATTGATCTTCTGTATATGCTTTTCATGAACCCAATAATTTGCTGAGGAAGAGACTCTGATGTATATTTCGAAAGGCAAAACTGATACACTGAACAGCAATGGAAGCCTATATGCCCTTCACAGTTGATAACAACTTCTTCAGGTCAGGAGCTGTGGAGACAATTTTGGACAGGATAGAAGCTAATGAATTTATCATGTAATACCTCCTATATAGACACATGCCTCAATGTATTATACATGGCATAAGTGATGGCTTTGGCCTTCTGTGACAGGTGACTTCACTTGTGCGGAGAATGACAACACGTGAATGGTGATTAAACACTACAGTAACCAGCCTTAGCTTGAGCTATCCTGTTATAAATCATTATATATTTGAAATTTGGTAAAGTAGTAATACAAATCACACCAAACTCATCATCTGTCTGTCTGTCTATCTATTTCTATATCTACCTGTCCATATACCTTCTCTAGGGATAAAGATTTGTAGTTAGTTTATGATCTGTTGCCCTGGTGAAATTTCATAGCAGCCATGGAAGCTGACTTGAACATCTTTTTGTCTGTCTAGAAAGGTTGAAATATGGGTATTAACATAACACAAGGTCTTCTTCTGGTTAAACCAAAGGGGAAATGTACACATATGGAATACAGTAGAATGAAGTACTAGAACTTTAGTTATAATGATCCTGCTAATCTATATGCTTGATGGCAGTATTATAATAGGCATATGGAGAACAACTGATGAAAGAATCCATACAAGAATGGAAGATTTTTTTTTCATGTTATGGGTAGAATTGAGTATTACCAAAAGGACAGCGCTGCTTTGAAAAATGTCAAAATACATAATGGCTGAAATTGTGGCATAAACCCAAGAGTAACTGACCATCCATTTCCCCGGTAAGCAAAGCACAGCTGCTGTGATTCTCAGGGATGATAGCACACATGCACCAAGCCAGCATACACATGTACCCCTAAGAATTGAAGCAGCTGTGTTTTGTTACCAGGGAGGAAGGGATGGAAACTTACACATGGGCCTATACAACAAACAGGATTTCAGCTAATGTGTTTTTTATCAGACAAATGTCTAACCGTTCTGTTTCTACTAACATTACTTCAAAAGTACAAGAACATTTTGATCTGTGTACACTCCTTTGCAGCTTGCCATTCATGAGCATTAAACCAGAAGTGTTATCTTGGTAAGGCTTGTGTCACATTTTAAATAATTGTAATTCTTCATTACAATGAGGAATAATGAAAAAAAAAGTTTATCCCTAAGTTATTTTTCTTTCACTGTTAATGAAAATGTCATCAAAATTAGGACAGATAGTGAATAATATATAGGATCCAACATAAGAGTTAAAATTTTGGTGAAGGGACAGACATGATCGGTCCGCTGAAGTTAAAATGATGAAGAAACTTGGTAAGAACTAAATACATTTATTATGCCATGCACTTTTCTGACCTATAGCCCATGTGGTGACATGCATGAAGTACTAGAAATACAGATGGCATTTAAAAGAGCAACTAAAGCCCTGGGAAAAGCAAGTTTCAGACCATGACACACAGAAGAAGAGAGCTGTTTCCTCCATACCATAATCCCAAGAATATCCCTTTCACAGCTCACCTACTGACAGATTCCTCCCTGAGTGGATAGCAGTATCTTTTCCCCACTCACCCCCAATAAAGACCATTGTTATGAACTGCCAAATAGCTTCTGACTTATGGCAACCCTACGAATTAGTGACTTCCAAAGGTCCTATGATTAACAAACTTGCTCAGGTCTTGCAAACTCAAGCTTGTGGTTCCTTCAATGATTCAATCTATCTCATATTTAGTTTTCCTCTGTTCTTCTTGTCTTCAACTTTTCCTTGGGTTTAAGATTATTGGGACAAATAATGTGAACTGTTTTGACCAGTTGTAAGAAAGTGTTACTTAAATATTATGTATAATTATTGTGCCCCTTCATGGATTGCTGCCTTGTCGTGGCCAAGGGGCTTGAGTAATTCAGAGAAGCTATGGGCTATGCCGTGCAGGGACACACAAGACGGACAGGTCATAGTGGAGAGTTCTGACTAAACACGATCCACCTGGAGAAGGAACTGGCAAGCCACTCCAATATCTTTGCCAAGAAAACTCCATGGACAGAAACAAAAGGCTAAAAGATATGACGCTGGAAGATGAGCCCCTCAGCTCGGAAGGCGTCCAACATGCTACTGAGGAAGAGAAGAGGACAAGTCCAAGTAGCTCCAGAGCTCATGAAGTGGTTGGGCCAAAGCTGAAAGGATGCTCAGCTGAGGACGTGCCTTGAAGTGAAAGGAAAGTCCGATGCTGCAAAGAAAAATACTGCATAGGAACCTAGAATGTAAGATCTATGAACCTTGGTAAGCTGGATGTGGTCAAACAGGAGATGGCAAGAATAAACATTGACATCCTGGACGTCAGTGAACTAAAATGGACGGGAATGGGCGAATTCAATTCAGACGATTATCATATCTACTATTGTGGACAAGAATCCCGTAGAAGGAATGGAGTAGCCCTCATAGTCAACAAAAGAGCGGGAAAAGCTGTACTGGGATACAATCTCAAAAATGATAGAATGTTTTCAATACGAATTCAAGGAAGTCCCTTCAACATCACAGTAATCCAAATTTATGCACCAACCACCAATGCTGAAAAGGCTGAAATTGACCAATTCTATGAAGACTTACAACACCTTCTAGAACCGACACCAAAGAAAGATGTTCTTCTCATTATAGGGGACTAGAATGCTAAAGTAGGGAGTCAAGAGATAAAAGGAACAACAGATAAGTTTGGCCTTGGAATTCAAAACGAAGCAGGGCAAAGACTAATAGAGTTTTGTCAAGAGAACAAGCTGGTCATCACAAACACTCTTTTCCAGCAACACAAGAGGCGACTCTACACATTGACATCACCAGATGGGCAATACCGAAATCAGATTGATTATATTCTCTGCAGCCAAAGATGGAGAAGCTCTATACAATCAGCAAAAACAAGACCTGGAGCTGATTGTGGCTCTGATCATCAGGTTCTTATAGCAAAACTCAAGCTTAAACTGAAGAAAGTAGGAAAAACCACTGGGCTAGTCAGGTATAATCTAAACCAAATCCCTTATGAATACACAGTGGAAGTGAAGAACAGATTTAAGGAACTAGATTTGGTGGACAGAGTGCCTGAAGAACTATGGTTGGAGGCTCGTAACATTGTACAGGAGGCAGCAACAAAAACCATCCTAAAGAAAAGGAAATGCAAGGAAGCAAAGTGGCTGTCCAACGAGGCCATACAAACTCAGCAGTGGCCAGAGGATTAGACAAGTTCAGTCTACATCCCAATGCAAAAGAAGGGCAGTGCCAAAGAATGCTCCAACTACTGTACAATTGCACTTCAGCAGTATGTGGACCGAGAACTCCCAGAAGTACAAGCTGGATTTCGAAGGGGCAGAGGAACTAGAGACCAAATTGCTAACATGTGCTGGATTATGGAGAAAGCCAGAGAGTTCCAGAAAAACATCTACTTTGACTATGCCAAAGCCTTTGACTGTGTGGACCACAGCAAACTATGGCAAGTTCTTAAAGAAATGGGAGTGTCTGACCACCTTATCTATCTCCTGAGAAATCTATTTGGGACAGGAAGCAACAGTTAGAACTGGATATGGAACAACTGATTGATTCAAAATTGGGAAAGGAGTACAACAAGGCTGTATATTGTCTCCCTGCTTATTTAACATATGCAGAATACATCATTCGAAAGGCTGGACTGGATGAATCCCAAAACGGAATTAAGATTGCCGGAAGAAATACCAACAACCTCAGATATGCAGATGAAACCACTCTGATGGCAGAAAGTGAGGAGGAATTAAAGAACCTCTTAATGAGGGTGAAAGAGGAGAGCGCCAAAAATGGTCTGAAGCTCAACATCAAAAAAACTAAGATCATGGCCACTGGTCCCATCACCTCCTGCCAAATAAAAGGGGAAGTGATGGAGGCAGTGACAGATTTTACTTTCTTGGGCTCCATGATCACTGCAGATGGTGACAGCAGCCACGAAATTAAAAGACACCTGCTTCTTGGGAGGAAAGCGATGACAAACCTAGACAGCATCTTAAAAAGCAGAGACATCACCTTGCCGACAAAGGTTCGCATAGTCAAAGCTATGGTTTTTCCACTAGCGATGTATGGAAGTGAGAGCTGGACCATAAAGAAGGCTGACCGCCGAAGAATTTATGCTTTTGAATTGTGGTGCTGGAGGAGACTCTTGAGAGTCCCCTGGACTGCAAAGAGAACAAACCTATCCATTCTGAAGGAAATCAACCCCGAGTGCTCACTGGAAGGACAGATCCTGAAGCTGAGGCTCCGATACTTTGGCCATCTCATGAGAAGAGAAGACTCCCTGGAAAAGACCCTGATGTTGGGAAAGTGTGAAGGCAAGAGGAGAAGGGGACGACAGAGGACGAGATGGTTGGTGAGTGTCATCGAAGCTACCAACATGAATTTGACCCAACTTCGGGAGGCAGTGGAAGACAGGAGGGCCTGGCGTGCTGTGGTCCATGGGGCCACGAAGAGTCAGACACGACTTAACGACTAAACAACGAACAACAACAAATAATTATTGTAGATTGCAATTGTTAATACAGATGCTTTGTGGCAAGAAATTAAATTTCTAGCCTCTATCTTTACCTTATACACTTAAAGGCAGCGATCCCCAACCCCCGGTCCCCGGCCCAGTGCTGGTCCCTGGCCTGGGCCAGACCGGACCGGCGAGAGAGACCTCCCTGCGCGCACTCACCCCTGCGCCGCCTGTTTGCGCCTGCGCGCGCGCTCCGGCATGCCCACACGAGCGCCGTGCCACCATTTGCGCATGCGCGTGGGAGCACGTGCGCCCGCACAAGTGGCCGTGCGGCCGAGCGCATGCGCAAAATGGCAGCGCGCGCTCACGCGTGCGTGCTTGTTCGCGCATGCACGCGTGCGCGAGGTATGCCTCACCTTCCCCAGCCGGTCCGCAGACCGGAAAAGGTTGGGGAACACTGCTTAACGGGTTATGTTCAAAGAAGATGAATAGCAAAATAATTTCCAGTGGTTGTGCATAGGAGACCTTCATTCTTTTGCTTTCCAGCTTTTTTACAACATAAAAGCAAGCAGATAATAACATATAACTCAGACAATTTTTCCTTGTTGTTTTGACCTCTGTGGGAATGTAGTTTTCATCGACTAATTAGCTGAGAACATAATATACAAATTTATAGTCTTTGATTTCCATAATAGTTTCCATTATCGAACCCTAAATATTTATATTCTGTATCTGTACTAAAGGGATATTTTAATCTTCAATAATGTTTACTGTTTAAAGGAAACCCCCCCCAAAAAACCCTATAATTCTCCCGAACCGTATTACCAACTATTACCCCACAATATGATTAAGCATTATCACATTAAATGCTTTTTTAATTTCTACCTGGAATCAAAGCAGTTAAAACTTTTACAAAGTGCTAAGAGGTTTCAGATATTCTGTTTTTCCCCTTTAAACCTGAATAATTGATAAGTTATTAATCAATATGTTCCTTTACTTATGGCCTGCTTTTTCCCCAACTAACCTACATCACGATATCAGTTTACACAAAGAGCAACTTCCTGTTTAACTGCTACACTAAAATATCACTTACAAGTCCTTTTCAGCTCATGTTGTCTATGTTGCACTAAATGCGAAAACCGTCTCCCTGATTCTGCACCCTGCTTTACAAAAACACACCGTTTGCAGATCAAAGGAAGACGATTTATGCTTTCATCCCAGCTGACGGACGATTAAATTAAAACAGATCAGCAGTATAGTGCATGGGCAGGTGGCTTTAGCCGCCACTGTCGGCCTCAGAGCGATTAAATTGCGGTGGAGATGGAGGGCCTTCCGCTCTCATTCCCGCACTTCCAGATCAAACGGTGACAAATGAGATGTTACTGCTCTTGTAAAGCAAGGCTACAATCTGTCAAAATCCAACATAATTTGTGACCCTATGTGACATCCTCCTTCTCTTTTTTTACTCTGACATTTGAATACAGTGATTGTGCTGGAGTCAAGTCCATTTAAGTGAATATAGTCCATTCTATCTAAAGGAATATACAGTCCATTGGCTCCAACATAGGAACTCAGATATATACAGTATATCTGGTTA
Source organism: Intellagama lesueurii (assembly GCA_037013535.1). NCBI lineage: Eukaryota > Metazoa > Chordata > Lepidosauria > Squamata > Agamidae > Intellagama > Intellagama lesueurii. The sequence goes on along the minus strand of JBAJHW010000001.1, from coordinate 321,308,343 downwards.
GTACTTCCATGACCCCTACATGTTAAGTGCAATGCCATTAACAATGCATTCTAATTCCACCATCCAAGTTTCACAGTTTGATGAGATGACAGCTTGAACACTTAAAACAAAACTAGCTGTTTTAAATGGGTTTATTTTTATTGCTTAAATGTCAGTATCAAAAATAATGTCACACATATAAGTCCTTTCAGTTATCACTGGGATGGAAAACATCCCTGCATAAAGGGAAAAAAATGCTTTAAAAGAGTTTGTTCTGAAAATTGACTGAGTCAATTAAAATGTCTTCATGGTATGCTTAAATGCCTCACAAACCCTATTTAATGTACCTTTCTTTTATTTTTGGTTTAATGGGTGAGCTTACAAGCTCACCATGCATGAACCCTAGAAGGACTGCAATATATTAGTTCAAAGGCATGCTCACAGTAGCAAAAGGCCACCATATAGGGGGATAAAATGCAATACCCTGAATTCTGATCAAATATTTCTGAAAAGTACTATAAACAGGGATAGGGCGATTCTAAGAGCTTACAGATATGAACTCTGAATTTGCAGCAGCAAACCATGAATATATACCAGAGTTCCATATATCCCTGTAAGGATGTGATTACTGGTTCTGTCAAATGTGTAATACTAGAAATGAGAAAACAATGTAATATTAGTAGATATCCGAACCCATCTACCTACAGGATCACCAAGGTTAACAACCTTTCTGTTAAGCCTCCAAGAATTTATAGCATTCTTTTAACCTTTTAAGGTATCTACCTCAAAGCAGTCAAAGATCTCATTGAGAAAGGTCTTTAGACTTTCCCGTGACCATTGATCTTAGGTTGGACAGCTATACCCTCCAGGGTATTAAAATGGAAACATCTTTATTTGCACAGAATAAAGCAGCATATAAAATTTCTCAAGTGTAAAACTTTGGGAGAGAGGATGAAAGAGAAGCTATTATGGATTCACTTTAGACACTAAATTCACAGTGTACAAATTATACAGTAATATAAAAAGGGAGTGTTTGGTTCAAACCTGTTAAATGTTTTCTATGTTTGTTTTCCCTTGCTAGTGTTCAAAATGCTTTTTACTACATTATGATATTTCTCATTTTACTTTGAAATTTTTCTCTATTATGCCATTTCAGTTTTCCTGAGACAATGTACCATGTGCATTTAGGTAATTTATATGGAGGTAATATAGAGTAGGAGAAGGAGCAAACTGTTATGGGAGTGTCCAATATTTTTGTAAATTACACAGACAGAGAGAGCATTTTGTCATGGTAGACCTTACAGTTTCTCTAAGCTTCAAGGCCTGTCAATGCCCTATTGTTGTTCACTTATGAAAAGAAAAACACAGCCCACGGGGCACCCTGCACTCATCTAATCTTCCCTAATAAAGCCAGGGTCTCTGTCTCAGGGTCTCAGATTTCTGACATGTCAGGAGGGGTCATGTATACAGTTGATGTCAGCAGCAAAAAGGCATTTCAGCCTAACAAGAGTGCTGCAAAGCCTGTGTCATTGGGGCTCTTATGTCAAGAGCGCTTCAGAAGCATAACACATTAGTAATGGCCATTGCTATATTTTGCAGTATAGTAAATTCCTTTGCAAAAAAAAAAAAAAAAAAAAGTCCCGAGACTTATATTTAAATTGATAAAACTTGCTGGTTATTTTAAACATGGGCATAGTAAGAAAACAATGTCACTGTTTCATTCAAACAATGCCTGCTGTTGCTAAATAGAATTAAAAAGAACCACTAGCGTCACATCTCATTTGTGTTATTAAGTGTTTACTAGCAACTTCCTTTGAGAATTAGTTTGCTCATTCTTTCCTGTTAGTCCGTACTTCTTACATTGGGAATGAACGCTTATCAGAAAAACCTGGTATAGACAAGTGATCGCAACAGAACTTAACAATTCTAAGTTAATATGTTAACTTATAAATATTCATTGCCACAGCTGGTAGGGACAAGAATTTTTTTAATGGAACTCATTTTGAAAACAATACAAAATGACACTTTGCTGCCCAGCTTTCCTTTTTTTTTACTCCTTTTATACTGCAAGATCAGGAGTGCAAAGTGGTTGGGCATCAGGCAAATCACAGCAAACACGAAAGGACTGATAAATATTAACAGTAGTATTTTGCTGCTTCTGATTACCTATAAAAATGTAGTGGGAATCTTTTGTTGGTTTTGCAGCAGGGCATCCTATTGTAATGACAAACAACCATCGCTCAGGGTTGCCAACTGGCCCATGTTGGGAACAGATTACTAGGTTTTATGAGTTCTGTCTAGCTCCTGTTTTTGTAAAGGCTTTTCTGGTTTTATAGGATGCCACAAACCACAGAGCTGATCTCACTCCTTCGCTTTCTCATTCCTCCCCTCCCTTCTTTCCTTCTGATGTAGATTCTCTACTAGTCACTGGGGACATCAGGCCGGCTTTCACCTTTGGCTGCAAGCATGATAGGAGGGGAGAGCAAGGTGGCAAAAATATTATTAACTTAAAAATCTCTCCAGTTCCTCCAAAATGAGAATAAATTGTCCCCCAAAGACACACCAGGCTAAAAATAAACTGTTTCTATCCCAGCCCCCATAAACACTTTCCCCACATAAGGGTAGGAGATTTTTATTTTCCTTTTTCTTTTAAAGGGAGAAAAAGATTATCAACTATACAGGTTATACTTTTCCCCTCACCAAATAAATCTGACTGATCATTTCTTCCCTTATTCATTAGGATAATCTAACATCTTCTAATTATACCTCCTGGCTGAACATTCCATATGTTGCTTGTTTGCAGGGAATAATGTTGTTATATACGCTAGGTTTCTCTTTTACAATAAACCACCTCAAATTCTGGAGAGATGAAAGATAATACTTACAAACACATCACAACACGCACACACAGAACATGTATCCTATAGGTCCTAGAATAAGATCATTAGTGAGACTCGGTAGCACTTGAATGTTCCTTCCATTTATCTTTCCCAGGCAACAGATAAAGAGCATCATGTGTAAAGATGCTATTAAAAGCAACAATACAGTGAGAACATAGTGGGTCTGGTTTATAAATAAGTATCACCATTTATAATGCATAGTCAAAATGCCTTATGATTTGTAACACTAAGCCCATGCAGTCACATTGTGTGCGCGTGCATGTGTGTGTGTGCAAGTAATACCTAATGTGTACAGAAATAGTAGCAACATTCACATCATGGGCAAAGTTGGCTGCTATCACACAGACCCATGCCAGTTAACATCAAGTGCCAGCCAATTTGCACTTGCCTATATTTAAGAAGGAAAGTGGCTGAGGTGATGGTGGTGTTGCAGAGGGTATGAAATAACACTGTATCACATAACAGAGCTGAACCAAATCCAGCTTAGATTTAATATTCAGAGGTGAATACATACTGTATTACTCATGTTCAGCAGCACATTTTCCATCCAAGAATCCCAAGCTCCTAGGCTGAGCCCCAACCAACACTTGTTGTTAATGAAAGATAATTAATGCTATCGCTGAATTTAAACAACCTTCATATATGGACAAAATTAGAATGCAAAGTGTTTGGTGATCGTTGATTGGAGAGCTTGTTTTTAGCAACAGTTTTAAGAGCACTTGACTTGTGCAAGTCATGTGTCATAAATGAATGGTTAACACATAGCATACAGGCAGCATGAGGAAAAATGCCTGAAGACTGTGGAAGAAATCCTGTCATATGGGGAGCAGCCGGTAGCTGCTTACTCTTGTGCCATAACAGGTATATTTCAAGAACATGACAGAATATCAGCATCATAGCATCTTCCCTGCAAGGAAATTTTGGAACATTACAAGGTAGAATGACAGCAAATGGCACAGCAACATTAAATGAAAGAATCTAAATTTTAAAAGAATTAAATTTGGAACACTACAAAGTGCTTCCATATGATTATCTGGGCTTGCTCAGTTTTTTTTTCTGGTTCCATCATTTTCTCTTCATTAGAGAAGAATCCAACACAGCCTTTTGGAAGTGCATCTTCAGATGAAAAGAAGACAAAAGAAGATACAGTTTTCAGTCTTACAGGTCAATTGTCTGTGTAGACACAGACTTTAAAACAACCAAAACGCTCTTGTGAAGTTATGCCAGTATTGATAACTGCACAACTTTTGGAAGCAAACTATCTGAAACTGAGAAATCATTGTAGACATTTTCTGTTGCATATGGAATAAGGCAACTTCATGTGCAACAGTCTCGGCGGATTAGTTATGCCATTTTCATTATGCCGGTGCTACTATACAAGAATGTTTTAGCCAATAATTACTAAAAATTACACAGAAATACAGAGCATCTCACTACAGTGGGAAAGTCTGCAACCAAGTGGCTAGAAGACAGGTGTTTACTGCTGATCGGAAAGTTCAAAGCCCATGGCATCCCTTGAGACAGAAGACTATCCGCTGGCAGCCCCTCTGACAGAGGGCTGTCAGTTGTAAAGAAGGACATATGGTTCCAGTAGTTCTTCTGCCCGAAACCCAAATTGAAATGGTTCTTATACCCTGGCTTCCCTGCTAGCCATATAAACCTAGTCTTACGTTACCAATCATTTAAACTGAACAAGAAAACTACAAATCTCAGGATCTGATGTTGTTGTTGTTGTTTAGTCATTAAGTCGTGTCCGACTCTTCGTGACCCCATGGACCAGAGCACGCCAGGCCCTCCTGTCTTCCACTGCCTCCCGGAGTTGGGTCAAATTCATGGTGGTAGCTTCGATGACACTGTCCAGCCATCTCGTCCTCTGTCGTCCCCTTCTCCTCTTGCCTTCACACTTTCTCAACATCAGGGTCTTTTCCAGGGAGCCTTCTCTTCTCATGAGATGGCCAAAGTATTGGAGCCTCAGCTTCAGGATCTGTCCTTCCAGTGAGCACTCAGGGTTGATTTCCTTCAAAATGGATAGGTTTGTTCTCCTTGCAATCCAGGGGACTCTCAAGAGTCTCCTCAAGCACCACAATTCAAAAGCATCAATTCTTCAGCGGTCAGCCTTCTTTATGGTCCAGCTCTCACTTCCATACATCGCTACTGGAAAAACCATAGCTTTGACTATGTGGACCTTTGTTGGCAAGGTGATGTCTCTGCTTTTTAAGATGCTGTCTAGGTTTGTCATCGCTTTCCTCCCAATAAGCAGGAGTCTTTTAATTTCGTGACTGCTGTCACCATCTGCAGTGACCATGGAGCCCAAGAAGGTAAAATCTCTCACTGCCTCCATCACTTCCCCTTCTATTTGCCAGGAGGTGATGGGACCAGTGGCCATGATCTTAGTTTTTTTGATGTTGAGCTTCAGACCATTTTTTGTGCTCTCCTCTTTCACCCTCATTAAGAGGTTCTTTAATTCCTCCTCACTTTCTGCCATCAGCGTGGTATCATCTGCATATCTGAGGTTGTTGATATTTCTTCTGGCAATCTTAATTCCGGTTTGGGATTCATCCAGTCCAGCCTTTCGCATGATGTATTCTGCATATAAGTTAAATAAGCAGGGAGACGATATACAGCCTTGTCGTACTCCTTTCCCAATTTTGAACCAATCAGTAGTTCCATATCCAGTTCTGACTGTTGCTTCCTGTCCCACATATAGATTTCTCAGGAGGTAGATAAGGTGGTAAGGCACTCCCATTTCTTTAAGAACTTGCCAGAGTTTGCTGTGGTCCACACAGTGAAAGGCTTTTGCGTAGTCAATGAAGCAGAAGTAGATATTTTTCTGGAACTCTCTGGCTTTCTCCATAATCCAGCGCATGTTAACAATTTGGTCTCTAGTTCCTCTGCCCCTTCGAAATCCAGCTTGTACTTCTGGAAGTTCTCGGTCCACATACTGCTGAAGCCTACCTTGGATGATGTTGAGCATAACCTTGCTAGCGTGTGAAATGAGTGCAATTGTACGGTAGTTGGAGCAATCTTTGGCACTGCCCTTCTTTGGGATTGGGATGTAGATTGATCTTTTCCAATCCTCTGGCCACTGTTGAGTTTTCCAAACTTGCTGGCATATAGAGTGTAGCACCTTAACAGCGTCATCTTTTAAGATTTTAAATAGTTCAACTGGAATGCCATCACCTCCACTGGCCTTGTTGCTAGCCATGCTTTCTAAGGCCCACTTGACTTTACTCTCCAGGATGTCTGGCTCAAGGTCAACAACCACACTATCTGGGTTGTCCGGGACATCCAGATCTTTCTGGTATAATTCCTCTGTGTATTCTTGCCATCTCTTCTTGATGTCTTCTGCTTCTGTTAGGTCACTAGAAAAAAAAAGAAAGCGGGCCTTCTCGGCAGTGGTCCCTTGGCTCTGGAACAATCTCCCCCCAGAAATCTGTCTGGCTCCCTCGCTGGGCATTTTTAAGAGCCAACTTAAGACCTGGCTCTTCAGACAGGCCTTCCCTCCTGTCGATACCTAACTTATTTCGCTATCCTCTAATGTATTAATATTGTTGTTTTATTTCATTTTAATATTGTTGTTAGCCGCCCAGAGTAGACTTCGGTCTAACTGGGTGGGATATAAATTTAAATAAATAAATAAATAAATAAATAAATAAATAAATAAATAAATAAATAAATAAATAAATAAATAAATAAATAAATAAATAAATAAATAAATAAATTCTATTATTTTCCTCTACTGTATTTCTTTGCACTGTTCATTTAAGAAGGCCCTCTTGTCTCTCCTTGCTATTCTTTGGAAGTCTGCATTCAATTTTCTGTAACTTTCTGTAATCTCCCTTGCATTTTGTTTCCCTTCTCTGCTCTTTGTAAGGCCTCATTGGACAGCCACTTTGCTTTCTTGCATTTCCTTTTCTTTGGGATGGTTTTTGTTGCTGCCTCCTCTACAATGTTACGAGCCTCCATCCATAGTTCTTCAGGCACTCTGTCCACCAAATCCGGTTCCTTAAATCTGTTCTTCACTTCCACTGTGTATTCAGAAGGGATTTGGTTTAGATTATACCTGACTAGCCCAGTGGTTTTTCCTACTTTCTTCAGTTTAAGCTTGAGTTTTGCTATAAGAAGCTGATCATCAGAGCCACAATAAGCTCCAGGTCTTGTTTTTGCTGACTGTATAGAGCTTCTCCATCTTTGGCTGCAGAGAACATAATCAATCTGATTTCGGTATTGCCCATCTGGTGATGTCCATGTGTAGAGTCGCCTCTTGTGTTGTTGGAAAAGAGCGTTTGTGATGACCAGCTTATTCTCTTGACAAAACTCTATTAGCCTTTGCCCTGCTTCGTTTTGAACTTCAAGGCCAAACTTACCTGTTGTTCCTTTTATCTCTTGACTCCCTACTTTAGCATTCCAGTCCCCTATAATGACAAGAACATCTTTCTTTGGTGTCAGTTCTAGAAGGTGTTGTAAGTCTTCATAGAATTGGTCAATTTCAGCCTCTTCAGCATCGGTGGTTGGTGCATAAACTTGGATTACTGTGATGTTGAAAGGTCTGCCTTGGATTCATATTGAAATCATTCCATATTTTTGAGATTGTATCCCAGTACAGCTTTTCCTACTCTTTTGTTTACTATGAGGACTACTCCATTTCTTCTACGGGATTCTTGTCCACAGTAGTAGATATGATAATCGTCTGAATTGAATTCGCCCATTCCCGTCCATTTTAGTTCACTGACACCCAGGATGTCAATGTTTATTCTTGCCATCTCCTGTTTGACCACATCCAGCTTACCAAGGTTCATAGATCTTACATTCCAGGTTCCTATGCAGTATTTTTCTTTGCAGCATCGGACTTTCCTTTCACTTCCAGGCGCATCCGCAGCTGAGCGTCCTTTCGGCTTTGGCCCAACCACTTCATTAGCTCTGGAGCTACTTGGACTTGTCGTCCACTCTTCCTCAGTAGCATGTTGGATGCCTTCTGACCTGAGGGGCTCATCTTCCAGCATCATATCTTTTAGCCTTTTGTTTCTGTCCATGGAGTTTTCTTGGCAAAGATACTGGAGTGGCTTGCCTGTTCCTGCTCCAGGTGGATCGCGTTTAGTCAGAACTCTCCACTATGACCTGTCCGTCTTGGGTGTCCCTGCACGGCATAGCCCATAGCTTCTCTGAATTACTCAAGCCCCTTCGCCACAACAAGGCAGCAATCTATGAAGGGGCAGGATCTGACAGGAAATGATAATTTGTGGATCATTTCCAATTGAGAGAAGACTTCGCATATCCTTTCCAGTGTGGGAGCGAGGGCTCACCAGTGCCTATTACTTATTTCCAATTTTGGAGGAGGGGTGGAGGACCAGGAAAAGTATGGGTAGAGAAGAAAATGGAAAAGAAATAAGCAGCTGCCATTCAAACAATTGGGGTGTTCAAATATTCTGATTCAAGGTAACTGAGCAAAGCACAGAAATCAGTCATATTGATCTGAATTTAGTTCTACGTCTTCAGGAAACCTTTTATGCCCTGTATTATATTCCACGTATGCTGCTGCCTTCAGTAGTGTATATGACCTGTGAATGCCAGCAGACAAGAAGAGGGCTAGTAAGAATGAATTCAGAAGGATCCATGGCTTCTGGAGTACAAAGGTTGCAGAAGTACAAAGACATTTCCTGAGATTAAACCAAGAAATGGAAAAAACAAATAAACAAACCAAGAAATGCCTCCCCTCCCCCCCCAATCTCAGTGTGGGCCAAACATGATCAGAGATCATGAAATGTCACATTTCTCTGGGGATCGTGAAATGGAAAAGAGAAGGCAGAGGCTTAGAATAGCTGACTGAACTCTGAACAGGCAACCTCTAGGCTGTAATATATTTTTGCACCTTCCAATTCACAATATATGTTTTATACAAATATTAGCTTTTCAAGAGGAATTCTTATTGGTGGATTGTGCTCCCATCCTTACACCTCCTAGGCTTTTAAATCAGTGTCTAATTTCAAGAGAAAATTGGACAACCATCTGTCAGAACTGCTTTGAGTTGGACTTCTGCATCGAGCAGGGAGTTGGACTTGATGGCATTATAGGCCCCTTCCAACTTAAATCATTCTATGATTCTATGATTTTATGATACTTCCAAAGCTAAGGATCAATTACATTAATATTTTGCCAGAAATATTTTTATATTGAAATCAACATTGTTAAAAACTTCACATGAAAATTAACGTACAGCTCATACTGTTCAACAAAATAACCCATGCATACATTCTGTAGAAGATATAACAGCCATTAAAGTTTGGCAGTCAACGGACAGTAATCTTTTTTATATATATACATTTAATTATGACATACTGTAGCACTAGTGGCTCCTGCTATTAACCCAAACTAAAATAAGGGGTGTATTGTAAAACTGAGCTTGCACTTAATGTGACCCTAAAATGGACAATAATCTGAACAGAAATAAACTCTGGTCACTGCTTACAGTTTTATCGTTATTATTGTTATTATGATTAATATTACTGAGGGACACTGAACATGAGGCAAAAAAAAGTGAAAAAGGTCTTATCTTCCTACTATTTCCAGAGGAGTAGCCTATGTTATGTAACTAATAGCAAACCCCTGTCTCTTGATACTTTACAAATCAAGGCATTATGGCATAAGCTTTTATTCTAGACCACTGCTAGGCTTCCCAAAAACTCCACAGAAAGTGACAAATCTCAAGGCAAGCAGCACTGGAGAAGGAGATTGCATTAAAGCCTTGGCACGAGTGATACTCAGTGCTATCTGTGAACGTTGATTTTTACACGCTACGATCAGGATATAAAATCCTGCAATTCTTAGGGGTAGTAGGAGAGAAATAGAGAAACATCACGCTAGCATATGACTCAATCTTGACTGATTGTCATTTCCAATTTAGATATGGTTGCTACTCTGTGGGTTAATTTTCAGAAAACTACTGTGTCTCCCTAGGCATCTAGGCAGAGACAAACCTTAGAGCAAATGGTGCTGGGGGTGTAGAAAGTTTGATATTTGTGTGAGGTGCCTTTAAATCTTGGGCACTCATGCTCACCAATTCTCAGCTGTTGTCAGGGCTGACTGTTTCAATGTGAAAACATCTGAAAATGTGTTGTTCCAAAAGGCACAAATGAGCCCATGCTTCTCTCCTCAGTTGCCTCCCCATATTCCTGTTTTTAATTTTTAATTTTGTTTTGTGTTTTTCATGGTCTGACTTTGGGATCTTTGTACCATTCTGAGCAAGGCAGGGAGTGAAGTACAAGCATGGAGACTTATGTGCCTTTTTGCTGCACAAGCCCCAGCAATAGTGGTGTAAATTCTGTGGAGGAAACGCTTCCTGTCTCCACATCACAGGACCTGGGTCATCACAAACGACTGCTTCTTAGTCTTACAGAATGGTAGGTTACTATTCTGGCAATCCTATACATGAATAAATAGGCAAACAGTAAAGTTGGAGAGAAAATACAGTGCAATCGTTCAGACAGGGACAATTATGTTCAAGTTTTAATGTGTACAAAAATCATTATAGTGAGCATTTTCAAAGCAATGCTGATGTACAATGTAGGCTAGTGAACTGGGATTTTTAAGATCTAGCGAGCCACAAAACCCACTAATTGACCTTGGGCCAGTAACACTGAGCCTGAGCTACCTGACAGAGTTATTGTGAGGATAAGGTGGGGAAGAAGAGTATGCTGCCTTTCAACTGGATAAAAAGTTCAATATAAATGTAACTGACACAACAAATATCCTCACAGTAGACCTCTAGGGGTGGAATAACTGGCAGAGAAGTTAGAAAGAACAGCTTCTATATAAAGTTGTTATGTGCCATCAACCTGCTTCCCACTTACGGTAACTTTAATTAATGACTTTCAGAATGTCCCCCAATTAACAGTTCTCTTCAGGTCCTGCAAGCTAAAAGTATGGTTTTCTTTACTGAGTCAATCCATCTCATGTTAGCTATTCCTTTTCTCCTACTGCTTTCAATTTTCCTTAGCATTATTTCCTCCATTGACTATTGTCTTCTCGTGATATGGCCAAAGTATGATAGCTTCAGTTCAATCATTTCTGCTTCTAATGAGAGTAGAATTAAAAACTGTATAGTACTTTCAATGCTTCTGGGCATGCACTGTCTATGTGAAATTCCTACAGTTCTGTAAGCTAAGTCTGTATTACTAGTCCACATACTGGAGGATGAGGGAGACTGAGGTTGGTTGAGATAGAGGAAGGGATAGAGAGAAGGGGAGAGACAGCCACCTACTAAGTGCATGACAGAGGGAAATCTAAACTAATGGCTTCCTGGTTTACAGCTCCATCTCTCAGCCAGTGTATGACCATAGCTCAACTCTTTCTTTGACTGTCAGTCCTGGTCAGTCAAAAGGCAGATCAAGGAATAGGGATTCAGCTTGTGCTCGATGGGGTAACACTCCCCCTGAAAACACAGATGCACAGCTTGGGGGTGCTCCTGGATTCAACTCTGAGCCTGGATGCCCAGGTTTCGGCAGTGGCCAGGAGTACTTTTGCACAGTTGAAACTAGAATGCCAGCTGTGCCCGTTTCTTGAGAGGTCTGATTTGGCCATGGTGGCACAAGCCCTAGTTATATCTCGGCTGGATTACTATAACCCTCTCTACATGGGGCTGCCTCTGGAAAGTGTCTGGAAACTTTGGATCCAAAATGCTGCAGCCAGATTAACTGGGGCTGGTTACAGAGAACACATAACCCCCATATTACAACAGCTTCACTGACTGCCGATCCATTTCTGGGAACAATTCAAAGTGCTGGTTTTAACCTATAAAGCCCAAAAGGGCTTGGATCCAGGCCATCTTAAAGACCGCATCGCCCTCCATAAGCCTGCTCAGGCATTAAGCTCATCAGGGGATGCCTTTCTCTCAGTCCTACCACCTTCACAAGCACACTTGGTGGGGACTCAAGAGAGGGCCTTCTCTGTTGCCACTTCCAGACTCTGAAATTTACTCCCATTGGAAGCCAGGCTGGCCCCATTTTTGCTGTCCTCCCGCAAGCACGCAAAGACCTTTCTCTTCAGACAGGTTTTTCCTTAGTGACTGGCAGTCTGAGAAGGGATGTTCAGACTAGATTGTGGTGCTTTGTTGCTTTTAAATGTGTTTTTAGCATTGATTTTATTTACTATTTTAATATACTTGTTTAATTCTTTTTGAGTATTTGTATATTTACTGTTCTTAGCTTTTAAATATTGTCCTTTTAATGTTGCAAGCTGCCTTCGGTCCTTTTAAGGAGAAAGGCAGGGTAAAAATATTTTAAATAAATAAATAAATAAAATAAATGTTCTATATTTACTATCCCTTCAGCTACACTTGCCTAAATGAGTACCCAGCTTGTGGGGTGTGGCAATGTGTAGCCTGTATAATTAAATTGTAAACTGCCCAGAGGGTGCTTTAAGTACTATGTACTTTAAGCAGTACACTTTTAATCCATTCCAGGATTGTTGTGAATTCCTGGCCTTCCCATTGTTGTATACTGTACCTTGCTCTATACATTAGACTTCTGATTGTTTTGAAAGAGTTTGGTGGGAGAGTGGCACAAGCTGCCATGCTGCTGACCAACTCCAATATGAGCCCCAGTTCTTCCTCCCCCACAAAGCAGGCATCCATCCAATTAGCTGAGTTGCTTGGGGGGAAAGTACACACTGGATGTGATCTGCAGAGCTTGGAACCATTACTTTTCTAGCTACAACTCTAAGAAACCCTCAGACAGCTTTCCAAGCTTGGGATGTCAGCCTAACCAGGGTGATAAGGGAAGGATTTGTGCCATTTCTTCATTATGCTTTCAATGGAGTTCACAGGATAACGTACCAAAGCCTACCATTAATGAAGCATGTGAGAGACTGCAAACCAAGACTTACTAATGCCAAACTTCAAAATAAAGGGCATTTTCATTTTACTAGATCCATTTGAAAGTAGAATGTTTTCTACCTACAAAATATTGAGGAACAGAGAAGACAGAGATGCATATTTGATTCTGAAGGCAAAACTAACTCTCACCATCTTTGCTGGACTTTAACAGGTTTGGCATCATGATGGTCTGTTTGTTCTCAGTAACTGAACTAAGAGAAGGTTCCAAAGATAGAAAATACTGTTGTGTATCAATCATCATGAGTTATGTCTCTGCGAAACAAGATAGCCATTTATTCTATGCATAATATGTAGTCTTCAGTAAAACAGGTGCCTTAATGCTCAGCTCTCGCCCTGTGTGTGTGTGTGTGTGTGTGTGTGTGTGTGGTTGTGTGTTTAAGAGCACTATGTCAACAAAAAGACAGCAAAGATTTATTAAACAATTGGGATATAAATAAGTGGAAAATGATGTGTACAGGAGGAAACAACCCCAACATCACATTGATAAGATCTGGACCCTGGTAAAGAAATCATAAACATAAACTCAGTGGCTTAGGGTCATCTTGAAAACAGATTTAAATAGAGGCGCACAGATCTGTATTTTGGACTACCACTCCCAGAACACAATTCTGCACACAAAACTCTTGCGTCTTTTCTTATGGCATCCAAACATTTCTCAGATCTTCTCTTTTCTAAGATCCTTCTCTCTGTTCCCCACTATTAGAAGGGCAACAGATGCATGAAGGTGGCATAGGGTATTTCCAGTTATGGCACCTAGAATGCCCCCTTCACTGAGATGAGACTTTCTACTAAAGATTCCCCCCATCAGGGTTTCTTTTTTCCATATGATGCCCCCACCAAGTGACTTACACTACAGCTTCCATCAGCCCCAGCTAGCACTGCCCATGGTACAAGATGATGGGAGTTTCAGGCCAAACCATCTAAACAGTACTCTGTTGATGAAGGCTTCTGGATTACAATGCAATGCAATACAACGCAACTGACCTTGGAAAACAAGAGAAATTGAGAGCTATAAACTACATCACTATTATTTTATCTGACTAAAAGTTTTTACTGTGTGAGGAAGAAAGTGAGAAATACTATGCTCACCACACTCAAGTCCTGTCATTACCATCCTAGAGTGAAAACACACAGGCATGCATGCATAAGGATTTGTTGATTTCGTGCAGTAGTGTTTCAGGAGGCACTCCAAATAATACTGGGATGTAACAAAAAACAAAAACAAAATTAGTCAAGACTAGACTTGCAATAATATGTGATCCAATCCTATGCACAATAATTCAAGAAATATTTAGGCATCCCCCCAAAAAACATGTGCACAGGATTGCAGTTTTAATCTTGACTGAATTCCTGTGTGTTAAAAGGTTTACCATCAGTAAACCTTTTAACACTATGATGAAAAATAAGATTGCACATCATCTCTTTTTCACACACAAAGGCTTGTTGTTTGTTTATTATGCATATTGCCCCGTAGATTCCCCCCCCACAACAAATACAATAGCCATTTAAAAATGTCTTCCTTTTAGTTATGTCAACCGTTGTTTTCTTTTTACATAATATACACATTAGTACCACAATGTCCTTTTTGCATGGAATATTCTGCCTCCATTCCCAATATCATGGGACTGGTTTTGGGGGTGGGTTGGTAACTAAGAAACCTTCTATAATGTAAAAAGTGACAGACCTCTAACTACAGTTTATGCATGTATAATAATATAAAAAAAGAATTAATGTAGTCAATTTGTTCAACTGCTCCTGTAACAAAAAAAGACCCCATTTCAACAGCAGTCCTTTCAACAGCTGATTGGCAAGCCTGTCCGTTTCTAGTTTGTGGTGTTGTCACTCGTCTCCTACATGATAATGAGCCTGTCACTATATTCAAATAGCCCTGTGACAGCATGTTTTGTGAGCATGACGTCCACTGCAAAGGGTCTGTCAAAAAGCACCTTTCAGAAAATGAAAAGAGAATGCTTTTTTTTCCCTGATGATAAATCTAATTTCTTCATAGATAGAAGACTGTGATTCCCCCCACACCACTGCCATCTGATTATCCTCAGAGTTGTGTTACATTTCTGTATTGTCAAATGCTCCTGCTTTCAAAAAACACAAATTATATTTTAAAATGTACTTACAAACTAACTACTAACAACCACAAAAATATAACCCACCAAAAGCTTTATTTAAAATTAAGAGACTGTGTCCATCAAGAGAAATTACAATGTTATGTGAGGTTGGCTTGTTATCAAAAACAGATAAAACTCAAAGACCAAAACTAATCTCTAACCTTTTCATTTTTAAAAAATTGTCACTGTTTTCCTATTAAAAATTCTCTTTACTCCGTGTTGCTTTGGTGCTGCTGCGAATATCACTGACCATCTGTAAAAGGTTTTTAGAAATAGCTGCCATGCCTATATATAGTCTGTCTTGTCTTCCCTGTACGGATAACTGGTTTAGTTTGAGTCTTCAACAGAAATAACAGAAATAAGACAAGCCTTCGAGAATACATTCTTAATAGCATTTACAGATATCTAAATGATGTCTCTGACAACAGGTGTGATAAACAGGATAACATAAAAGCATCCTTTATGTTCTTAAGGGACAACTAGCTCTAATAAGTAGACAATGCCCACAATTTTAAACTGAGTCACATAAATTTTTGAGCAGGAATTGTCAACAATAATCAACTATAACCACTGGCTATTAAAGGGAGATGGAAAAGATTATGTGTATAGATTTTAATTTTTATTTATCTGAAGTTGTACGTGTTAAGACCCAGAGCAACGGCCTATATAGAAATCCAATATATGGCTACAAGCCACAACTCTGCTTCAACCAATATTTTTCTTTCCTAATTAGTGTGACACAACCAAAGCAAGCTGCTATATATCTTTAAAGTAATATCTACTTTTGAAACCATATTCTACCATCAGGATTTCTAAACCCATCACAAGACATGCAACTGGAGACTGATGCTTCCCAAAGTCCTAAACACTACATATTTATTTCTGTCCAGCCTAATAAGTTACTTTATACCAAGCAGTTTTATTGGTCAAGATTTGGGTTGTCAAGTCTAGCACTATTTAATGTCAATGACAGCAGATCTACATTGCTTCAGGCAAAAGTCTTTCTAATCCCCTGATGCTACCTGCAACCTGAGATTTTCTCTGTCCAAGAAGGAAGCAAGTTACTACTCCACATAGACACTGAGCACATACACCACCCACACCCTAAGGGGGGAAAAAAGGTTTCTGTATTCACTATAGGTCTACAGGGCACACAGATCTGTTCCTAAACCTCGTGGAAATACAGAAACCTTGTGCATCCCGGAAGCATCATGTGCCTATTACAACATCTGCAGAAGTTTAGACAGAGATCATACTCTCTATTTGCCAGCAATATGTCCTTATGAAAAGGAATTGCAAATATGGTATTTTAAACAAAGCATAAGTGAAAACAAGGAACTTGCTATTCCACTGTTCCAAAGGCAGGATGAATAGATAATCAACATTTAAGGGGGAAAAAATCATTGATTATCTAGAGGAAGGCAACATAACCAGCCAGTGCACAACACTGTGAACAGCTGGCTTCATGCAATACTTGTTCTTTATTCTGAATCTTCAACTATTCATGTCTTTGCATAAAAGGAAGGAGGACAAGAATGGAAAAAGAAAGACCTCTGAAGTAGGCTACACAAACAGACAAAGCAAGCCTGGCTGAGGTTTCCATTGTCTCAGAAAGTCATCACCATTCTGATTCCTCATTAAAGCTAGGGAAATGCTGGAAGGGCATTACAATGAATGCAAACCATTTGCAGCAATCTTCTGCTCACACCATCTCCAAATGAAGGCAGGCATTGCATAATCCAAGCAGCAAGATCTCCTGACAGGTGGATGATTTATGCTCCTAGTCGGAAGAATCTGAGAGCCTGTGGAGGACACAGCGGGAGCAAGGTGGTGGCAAGACAGATGCTCTCAGTAGGCTTGCAGAGGCTGGCGGGCTCCAGCCAGCTCAGGTGCAACCCGAACACTTTAGTATTGAACTCTTCTTGCTATGATTCCATCACAGCAAGAGTCCATTTGCATTACTATGTACATTAGATATACTTTTAGAGTTAGCCATATGTTACTAGGAAAGCTTATCTTTTCCCCCACTCCATATTAGTTCAATTCTCTTTCCTCCTCTTCTCTCTGTGTGCATGTGAGTCTCACTTATTTTTAGAAATTAGAAGCAGTTTTGCAAAGGCTTTTATTATTTATATCCACCAGGCATTAAATAATGGCTGCTTCTAACATTACACCTTTCTTTTTAAAAAAAAAGGAGGAGGGGAAAAAGAATTTCAGGCAGATGTGTGTACAAACTACATACTTCTGAACAAATCAGTTTGTCTTATGCGCTGTCCATTAGTTCTGACTTACAGCAACCTAACTGGATTTCCAAGTCATGCTCATGAGCATCTATGGTCAAGCAGTCTCTTGAATTCCAGTTTCCTGAGTCCTAGCCCAACTCTCTATCCATTATGCTATACCGGTTTCTTAATTTTCCAAACAAAACTAATTTCAGCCTAATCTACACTTCTGCAGGTGTAGTGCGTTTGCAAAAGAGAAACTGTCTGTGCATAAAAGATATAAAGTAGTATTTGTCAAAATTATCACAAGATTTGGCTATTGTAGGATAAAAAAATCATGGGTGGTGTGATTTAAAAGGATAGTCTCAGAACAATATAATAGATACCCTTCCATTCAAACTAAGTGAAACTGCATTTCAAAGTTCATTCCATTTTAAAATGTGAGCTAAGACCCCTTAGGTATATTGGCAAAATATACTGATTGTCTTTTGAGTGTTCAAGAAACATTAAAGTTCCAGTTCAACACACTGTGTACATGTACATACACCCGTAGATCAATCAGGGCTGCACCAAAAGTGCCCTTTTGAAACAGCTCAAAACATGTTGATCTGCCATTTTATCAGGACAAATTGATGAGCAGGCCAAATCCACCTTCCCACAGCATCCCCTGAACACTTGGAAAAGAAACCTACATTTTGTTTTCAAGAAGAGTCACACACTGGGAAGCTTTGGGGCTTAAAACTAAGGTATTCCTTCTACACATCTTGCCACCACAGTGCAGAAGGATAGCTGGTATTGCAGTGAACGGATGGGTGCCTGTGTGTTTGTATTGCCTAGCCCTGGTAAAGTGCATCAGGCCACCCTTTTCTTTCATCTAATATTGGGGATGAGAAGGTGGTGCTGGATACTAAGCGGAGTTGGGGTGACTTGTCTAATTTAATTATGGCACTGTTATCACCTTTCTTACATAAATTTCATTTGTATTTCACTGTATGCCACCATGAAAACTGGCTTCAGATTATCAGAAAGACCATATTCTCCCTTTCAAGACCACTCAGGCTGTAAGATCTGTGGAAGATGTCCTTCTAATAGTCCCATCATCTTCAGATGCCTGTCCAATGGGGTACTCGAGACAAGGCCTTCTTGGTGGCCATGCCCAGGCTATAGAAGCCTTTTAAGCTCCAAAATCCCACAGCTCTCCTTCTGGTGGCAAGCAAAGACCTTGAAGGTCCTCAGCAGCTAACAGCCTCCAATTAAAAAATCTTAGCTAATGTGCTGGTTTTTGCTGTTCTAAGATAAATTATTTAAGATAATTTAAGATAAATAATATATATAAACATTATAACATATATAACATATATAATTATTATATATAATATATATAATTGTTATATAGTTAACATTTATATGCTGCTTTTCTCCCAGAATTGAGACCCATACATATGAATAAATAGGGCATCATGTTCATTTCTATAGTCAAATACATAGTGATATATGCATTTCATTCTGACCAGTCTCAGAACATTTATTCAACTCAATTAACAAACTGGACTAAAGGCATTTGCTACCGTATTTGCTCTCTCACTACCTAAAAAGAATTAAACATTTCAGGTTATCTAAGTTGAATCTGAACTTTGCTGACTCTCAGTTCCTCTGTGTTATAACTGATAGGGTCAAAGGTGGAACTGCAGATGAGAATTAAAGACACATGCATCCCTTTAATCAGATAAGGTATTCAGAGACTTTCAAATTCCCAAGAAGCTAGTTTGCTAGGCACGTGTCACAGTCCAATTCATGCAAGAAAGCAGAGAGGAGACAGCATGGGAGGAAAGGAATGTATTCCAGCTGACAAGAATTTTTTGAATGCAAGAAATTAAAGAAATAATAGGAATAATGTAGGATGTACAGTTAGCAATTCAAAATGTCTTCTGACTGCACAATTCTCCCCAGAGAGTCACTCCAGCAATTGAAAATTCACAGCCTGCATCCAAATGCATTTTTAACTTCATTAAGCAGCTATACTTAAGGACTCTTCATAACAAGTATTTTAATTAGAGATGAGATGTTGCTAAAACATCTCAACTATCTAGATGTAGTTCAGCACCACCAAAGAAACATGCTGATGGGAACAGGGGCAGCCAGCCTAAAGTATTATATTACAAATACAGCGCTTTACCCAACTTAGTGACTGGACTACAAGGAAAAAAGAAAAGAAAAAAATCATTCCCAAATAGTAGTAGTAGTCATCGTCATCAGCATCACCACCATCATCTAAAAGATAGTTTAGGAATGGGATGTGAATATGATATAATTCCTCATTAGCATTCTGCTTCACTGATACAGCTTAAGGAAGGAAAGTATGAAGACGGAAAGGAAAAAGTGAAAGAAGGACCTATGACCAAAAATTCTACTCATTTCCTGTTATCTAAGAGATAAAATTCCATCATACTCAACATTTGTATGTGCCAAATTCAGTACACAAACTCCCGTACTCAAGTCATGCCAGACTTGAGTACTTCAATTCATACTTATGGCCAGGCTTCTGAATCTTTTTTAAAAAT
Organism: Intellagama lesueurii; assembly: GCA_037013535.1. Lineage (NCBI taxonomy): Eukaryota > Metazoa > Chordata > Lepidosauria > Squamata > Agamidae > Intellagama > Intellagama lesueurii. The sequence continues at coordinate 321,288,669 of JBAJHW010000001.1, read as the reverse complement.
GGAAATATTTGGGGTGTGGCAAATGCCACATTAATGTTTTTGGAATATTATTATGATACACACATAAAGAAAAACATCTTCAAACCAGAAATCAAAAGTGGACCTGAGGTTATTTTATGCGTCACCCATTTGGCCCATGGGAGTTGGTAGCCAAACATGCATTTACTGTAAACCATGTTTGGAGACAGTAGGCATGGAATCATGGTACCATTCTCCAGGTAGCATATTTATAAAGCAGGAATGGGAATTGTGTGGTCCATGGTTTACATGTCACCCATCAAGACCTTCTGTGAGGCCACAGGGCCCCTCACAGCATCCTCATTGCTTGGGGGAAAAACAATCACACTTCTAGAAGCCTTCAGAAGGTTATGCTTCTTTTAAATGGTAATAAATATTGTCCGGGTTGATCTTTGACCTTATAGGTGCTGCAACTGTTTAGTTCAGGAACTCGAAAACACTTTCAAACACTTGAAAATTGTAACTGAAGAACTTCTGAGGTAATTAGTTATAGCAAGACAAGAAAAACTTAGTATATAATTTGGGCTGGGTCAGTAGATGAAAAATACAAAACACAGCAGGCAAAGTATATCCACAGACCAGAGGTGAGCATTTCCAGTGGTAGGGGTACTAAGAAAAAAAAATCAGAGATGGGGGGGCTCTAGGGAGGCTGAGATACTCAAAACTTGGTAAAATTGCCCCCATGTCCCTGAGAGGAAGACAAGTCACATCTTAAGTCATTTCTCCCTTTACTTTCCTTCCATCTTTTCTTAAAATACATTTTTGGGATGTGGGGAGTTGGCAGTCTCAGAAGCATGGGGGGGGGGGGTGCTCTCTGAAACCACAGTGGCCTAAATGCCCCAGCATGTTATCCACTCAAGCTAGCTGCAGTATTCTCTGTGATTAACATGTTTTTTAATTCAGCAAAGAGAGCTTCTTAGAGATGTGTGCTTCAGCATGCGGACATACAAAATAAGGCCATTTTTACCTTTCAGTGACTAATTATAAAACAAAATACAAAATACTGTAAGTATATCAGAAGTACACGCTATGACAAGTGGATGTTTTTTACCATTGAGGGAGCACAGCTGAAATACATGTGAAGCATATCTATTAGCTTGAACTGATACATAAGTACTCATATTCCAGTTGTTACCTTGAAATACCTGTCCTACTCAAGACTTCAGGTTTCAGATTCTCTATGTCCCGATCCCCATTTCTTTATGGCTCAGCACTGCACTTACCTAACCATAGGTGCTATGTGAGGCATTACCCTAAGCCAGTGGTTCACAACCTTGAGTAACCAAAGTGTTCTTGAACCAAAATTCCCAGAATTGGGTGAAGGCTTTGTAGTCCAAGAACACCTGGGTTACCCATGGTTGGGAACCACTGCTATAGGTCAACCCTGGAACATGACTGATTCTTTTGGTTCATAATTCACCTCTTAATCCACGAGCTTGCTCTTTGACCTTCAAATGAGCCAAGTAGGGGCAAGCACTAAAACCTACTGCTAAGTGGCAAGATTCCATAATCCCACTCCACACCCATGGCCACCAGGCCAGTCATTTCATAGATGACACTTGACTGAGCAGCAACTGGAATACCCAATCTGACTTGTAGCTGCTTACAAACAGAGGGCAGGTTACCTGGGGAGAGACCCTGCTTATTCCTCCAAGTCTTGCTTGAAGTTTAAACTGAAAAAAAGCTTATGAGACATTGGTGAACACTCATGACACTTGGTGCAATAACATGAGGCTTTAAAATTATGTTTGAGGAGGTATGAATGAGGCTTTTCTTCATGTGGCAATTTTTAATGTGGCCCAACATCAGTCACTGACTGCAGATTAAATACTGAGTCTGACTATGAAGGAAAGAGAAAAAAGGAAAAAATGAATAGCAAGGTATTCATGCATTTCTTAAAAGCAAGTTCAGTTTTCCTACACTCTTCCTTGTATATTGAAAGTATTTTATGCTTATAACAACTGAAGTGAAGCCTTTGGAATTTTCTATTTCCGATATTTGGGGAAAGTGAGGTAGAGGGGGTTTGTTTTGCTTTTCATGTATAAAATATAAGCTTTATACAAGAACAAATGAAAATAAATCCACGGCAGATTGAAAATGGAAATAAATCCACACCCGGGTGGTAGTATATACACAAAACATACAATATCATTTCCGAAAACGACTTAGAGCTTGTACTAGGTGGCAGCCAGTTACTGGCATATTATAAATCTAAAATTGTAAGATTATGAGTAATAAATCAGGGTGGGCAGAAAGTAAACCAGAATCTATGGGTAGATATCTGGGTGATCTACAGGAGATTCAGGAGATTCATTCTGACTCCCAGTTGTTTTGACAATTAGCAAAAGGAAGGAAGGAAGGAAGGAAGGAAGGAAGGAAGGAAGGAAGGAAGGAAGGAAGGAAGGAAGGAAGGAAGGAAGGAAGGAAGGAAGGAAGGAAGAGTGTAGGAGGAACAAGGATTTGTCCATGTATTATGTTCAAACATGCTATAATGCTACATTTAAGATGCACAGTTTAGGTATGGCCCTACTTCAAAAATCCTAACACATACACAGCCTCACCCTGACATGCTTATATTGCAGAAGATGTTCTGAAGTGGATTTCTACTTATTTTCATTTAATTACAGGCAGAATTTTCCTCATTTCTCAGCACTCCACTGCTTCCCCCATCCACAGACCCTGCATGAAGAATTACTCTAAGCTAGATCTGCCCCCATAGAACCCTGATAAACAACAGCCCCCTATAATGCAGAAGCTTCTGAATTGAAGTGAATAAAAGCTCATTCCACATCTCCCTATTCAAGGTAGGGAGAAGATCAAGTACACAAGGAAGCAGGAACACAGGGGCTTGGCCCAGTTTGTGCAACTCCATGCCCTTTGTACGTATTGACATACTGTGTTCGGCATAACACCTGAACCTGGCCTAAACCAATGGTGTCACATACCACTGCTGAGACATAAAGTAATTTCTTAAATAATGTCTTAAATAATGTACTTACATATTAAGTACGCAGTGTCAGAAGTAGTATCATAAGTATTACAGGTATCTATTACTCCTGAATCCCTGTTTCCTCCCACAATTGTGATATGCTGTCTCCTTACCTGTCACAGATTATCCAATTGTGGGTTTGGGGCATGCAAGAATAACTTCAGACACGCTGTATTTCTCCTAATCTGCCATTCTCCCTCACCACCAATAAACTGCTGGATAAACATAGTAAAAGAATGCCTCTAAACACATAGATATAATTCTTGGGAGAAGGAAGGGGTTGTTTTTTTCGCACCAAGCTTTCATGGGTTGTTCTTGGGGTTCTATTTAAAATCAGGTAGATCATCTGAATTACGTGGTGCTTACTAGCACCACGTGCTAGTAAGCATTAATATATTTTTATTTTCTTTCTCTGTGTGTGTCTGTGTATGCGTTTACCCTGGAGATTTGGAACCAGAATAGTTAGTTATAGAGGTTCATCTTCTGTGTTCAAATCAGAGCCAGGTGTTCCATCCCTAACAACTCACTTGAGTATTTTAAGCTTAGACATACAGATAGATAAGAAATTGTATATTCTCATCTTTTATTTTTCACCATGTATGCCCTAATTCGTGTATCTGGCACAAAATATGCTATTAAGCACTAACTACTGACTACTGACTATGTGTGCACTCTGGAGGATACATTGTTCTTTTCTCATCTTATCTTTAAGATGTTCAGCTCTTAAATGTTGGAGACGACAAATAAAATCATAATTTGGCTCAGGCAAAGAGTGTCCCAGACGGTGGAAAATGACAGATGCTGCAGACCCGGGAGAAACTCCAAACAGCTGACTAAAAGGATATCATTGGCTGAACTGAAGAGGTGTGGCTTGGCTTCTTACTGACTAGCCCAATGAAATGTTACTTGGAACAGTTCCTATAGAAGGCACAGCCCAGTATGCAGGGAATATCTGAGGGACAGCTCCATGAGATCACACATATGATATTTACAGCTTGTAATTTTAGTGTTCCTTGATACCCTGTCTGCTTTGATTGATTGAAGAGGTCATGTGGATTTCTTCAACATTAGCCAGCAGGTCTGGTGCCAAGAACACAAAGGTTTGCCTCTTCAAGCATTACTGAATACTACTTAGTGCCAGTGGTTTAATGTTACTCTGGCAGGACCAAATACTGAAAATAAGACAGGAGAATGGGGGTGGGAATCTTGCCCAAACTTTGTTGACTTCATTTCATTTTAACTGGAAGAGTCATTGAGAGGAACAGTGCCAGAGTTCAAGGGGGGAAATTATTGTACCTGGCCTCATTTATAGCTTTTTTAAAGTCTGAAAATACTATACATTTCTCAGAGCCAAGCCTATTCAATGTTATATGTACATGGGGATGTCAATCCTATTTTTCTTCTGCAGCAGATAAATGGAAAAGGGTAAGTGACAACAATAAAACTGGTCAAATAATTTACACAAGCAGCCTTTTTTTCCCCCAAATACAACACAGATAAGCTTTATGTTAAAAGGAAGCATTTTGAAACAAATGTGTTTCAGTGCCAAGCAGAAAGGGCAAGAGGCCATTATTTGTCTCAGAGCTGGTAGGGAATGATACCACATCAAATCCAGTGCCACATCCTGTGGGCATGTCTCTGACTTCCCCTTAGTTATCAGTTACATGGCTGTCACTGTTTCTGGTACATAAGCAGAAGTTCACCCATTTCCCACCCTTGGGGTAGATTGAGTAAGTATATTTTTCAAGGAGTAATATTTTCCTAGTAAGACAAAATGCTAATTTTCTTTTTAGCCTGAGAACAAAGTGTATGACAAATGGGGATGTTCATAAGTCAAACAGAGGCCAATATACTTTGGTTAATTAAAAGTGATGGACTTTTAACAGTTCTATAGTGCAGGGTGACTTCTCAAGAAAACTACACCTTCTAATGCCAAGGAGAAAAATAAGCAGTGTATGGAATTAACACCAAGAATAAATTATTTAAACTTCTGCTCACATTAATACATTGTCTTCACTAAAGACTACATCACAACACTTAAATGTGCTGCTTCTTTGAAAAATATATTAGCAAGAATAATTATTGAAATATACAACCACTTCACATTTTCTTTCTTTTATTCAGAAGAGCAATTAAGCAGTTTTAGGACAACAAAGTTTATCTGAATTATCTGAATTTAGCTTTCAGTCTGGTTTAGAAGCAACAAACCATAAGATATAGTTCAGTTAGTAGTTTGGCTTGTTTCAAAAAAACTGGCATCAAAATAAAGATAAATTAATCCAGTATCTACATATCCAATACGTGTGCTTGAAATCAAATCCCTCAATAGCCACGAAAACGTACGGTAGCATTAAGAATGCACTCTGTTAGACGGTGCATTGTTGCTTACTATTTTGCATTCAAGTGCTGCTTAAGTGTTTATTACAGCAGACAGCAGAAGAAAGATTGCTGAGGTAAATTCTTTTCTTTTACCTTTCCATTTAGAAACATTTTACTGTACTTCAAATATTTTTAAAAGCTTCTGCTTCCCCTTCTTCACAATTTTTGAAAGGAAAAGTGACTTACCTTTCCTCACACAATCACTTCTGTTTTCTACCTGGCAGAGTAATAGTATTACTCTGTGAAAGAAATTTACCTTGGCAATCTATTATGCACAAGTTCTATGCAAAGGAATGTTTGCTATGAAGAGTGTTGTTTAAAAAGCTTTCCCCTCTATGGCTTCAAAACATAGAAGATGAAACCATGTTTCATTTACAAAGTCCTAGATTTCTTTCACTTTTTTTGTGTGTATGTGTGTTTCCTTATGGCCTGAACAGGACATTATTGACTACAACACATAGGACTATGTATTTCATTAATATCTTACAGTTAAACTAGACATGAAAAGAAAGGAAATTGATGAATATTCAGATACTCAGAGTAAGTGTAGTTTATTGGTGGGGATCCAGCAAAGTACATTTGGCACACAGATTTTCTCTTAGAAAATAACGGCACACAGCATGGTTTTGGAGCTGCGGTAATTATATCATATAATGTATAGAAATTGATACCTAGAGGATCCAGTTGCATGTCTTGTTCAGAAAGGGACTCAGGAAGGCATCAGCCAGATCTCACATTCAGATTACTCAGAGATTGTACCTGTTCTCAGCTGGTAGAGATGTTAGTAGATGTTACCAACAGCAACCCAAAAGCAAAAAATAAATACCACCTGTCACAAATGTCATTACATGGGGAAACGCTTATCCGATTAAAGGGAAATACCACAGACATCAGCATTTGGTCCCAACTGCTGATAAAAATGAAAGAAAATACAGAAAAATTCAATAAAAAATTCAAGGCTGCTGTAAATCATACAAAATACCCAACACTCCCCTCCTAAATTTCTTAATGAGAGATTTTAAATGCTATGATAATGAAAAGAGACTTCAGAGAATGTTGTTGGAAAATACGGAGTAGGGGCATCAAATAAACACAGAGGATGAATAATACAATCTGCAAAGAAGAAATTGTAGTGACCAACTCCACATTCAAATTACTACCAAGAAGACTATATATATGGAAATTCACACAACAGGGCACTAAAAAGAGCACAATAAGGAATCAAACAGATTAAATTCTAATTAAACAGTGGTACTGGAACGTGGTTATATTATTATTATTATTATTATTATTATTATTACTAAAACAACGAGTCAATGAAACCTTATCCTCAATCAGGCATAAACTTCAGTCATACTGAAAGCAAAAAGCAAAGTGTGCTGCCTATATATACCGCCCCATAGCGCTTCAAGCACTCTCTGGGCAGTTTACAAGTTAATTATGCAGGCTACACATTGCCCCCCCCCCCAGCGAGCTGGGTACTCATTTTACCGACCTCGGAAGGATAGAAGGCTGAGTCAACCTTGAGCCGGCTACCTGGGATTGAACCCCGGGTCGTGAGCACAGTTTTGGCTGCAGTACAGCAGTTTAACCACTGTGCCACGAGGCTCATACTTCTGTTGTGTCTGTAGTTCATTGTGTGTATATTAAAAATATAGCACCCCAAAAGCATAAAATATACAGAAATTAAAGTTAGGTGATCCAATTATATGACTTTCTGTTCAGAAAGGGATTCATGAAGGCATCAACAAGATCTATCTCACACTCAAAACACTCAGAGATCATACCTGCTCTCAACTGAGAGAAGCATTAGTAGCTGCCACCTACAGCAACTCAATAGCAAAAATATGAATGGAAAAAGTGGAAAACACAAGTATTAGATTTAATGGAAGAGAGGTGAAAATGGAAAAATAAAGGTGATATAAAATACAGAAAACTACATCAAAACATCTGAAACAAGGGTAATTAAAGAAAAACAGTGGTCTGAACAATTTTAAGAAACAGAAAAAAGAAATAATATCCACATTTCCTTTAATCTGCATAAAAGCTTCAAGGAGATAGAAGCTATATTTTAAAAAATTTGTGTCCACTACTGATAAAGCAGCAATTCCCCTTCACAGATCGCTGCCTGGTCGTGGCGAAGGGGCTTGAGTAATTCAGAGAAGCTATGGGCTATGCTATGCAGGGACACCCAAGACGGACAGGTCATAGTGGAGAGTTCTGACTAAACGCGATCCACCTGGAGCAGGAACACGCAAGCCACTCCAGTATCTTTGCCAAGAAAACTCCATGGACAGAAACAAAAGGCTAAAAGATATGACGCTGGAAGATGAGCCCCTCAGGTCGGAAGGCATCCAACATGCTACTGAGGAAGAGTGGAGGACAAGTACAAGTAGCTCCAGAGCTAATGAAGTGGTTGGGCCAAAGCTGAAAGGATGCTCAGCTGCGGACGTGCCTGAAAGTGAACGGAAAGTCCGGTGCTGCAAAGAAAAATACTGCATAGGAACCTGGAATGTAAGATCTATGAACCTTGGTAAGCTGGATGTGGTCAAACAGGAGATGGCAAGAATAAACATTGACATCCTGGGTGTCAGTGAACTAAAATGGACGGGAATGGGTGAATTCAATTCAAACGATTATCATATCTACTATTGTAGGCAAGAATCCCGTAAAAGAAATGGAGTAGCCCTCATAGTCAACAAAAGAGTGGGAAAAGCTGTACTAGGATACAATCTCAAAAATGATAGAATGATTTCAATACGAATCCAAGGAAGACCTTTCAACATCACAGTAATCCTGGTTTATGCACCAACCACCGATGCTGAAGAGGCTCAAATTGACCAATTCTATGAAGATTTACAACACCTTCTAGAACTGACACAAAAGAAAGACGTTCTTCTCATTATAGGGGACTGGAATGCTAAAGTAGGGAGTCAAGAGATAAAAGGAACAACAGGTAAGTTTGGCCTTGGAGTTCAAAACGAAGCAGGGGAAAGGCTAATAGAGTTTTGTCAAGAGAACAAGCTGGTCATCACAAACACTCTTTTCCAACAACACAAGAGGCAACTTTACACATGGACATCACCAGATGGGCAATACCGAAATCAGATTGATTATGTTCTCTGCAGCCAAAGATGGAGAAGCTCTATACAGTCAGCAAAAACAAGACCTGGAGCTGATTGTGGCTCTGATCATCAGCTTCCTATAGCAAAACTCAAGCTTAAACAGAAGTAGGAAAAACCACTGGGCTAGTCAGGTATAATCTAAACCAAATCCCTTATGAATACACAGTGGAAGTGAAGAACAGATTTAAGGAACTAGATTTGGTGGACAGAGTACCTGAAGAACTATGGTTGGAGGCTCGTAACATTGTAGAGGAGGCAGCAACAAAAACCATCCCAAAGAAAAGGAAATGCAAGAAAGCAAAGTGGCTGTCCAACGAGGCCTTACAAATAGCAGAGAAGAGAAGGGAAACCAAATGCAAGGGAGATAGGGAAAGTTACAGAAAATTGAATGCTGAATTCCAAAGAATAGCAAGGAGAGACAAGAGGGCCTTCTTAAATGAACAGCGCAAAGAAATAGAGGAAAAGAATAGAAAGGGAAAAACCAGAGATCTGTTCAAGAAAATTGGAGCTATTAAAGGAACATTTTGTGCAAAGATGGACATGATAAAGGACAAAAATGGTAGGGACCTAACAGAAGCAGAAGACATAAAGAAGAGGTGGTCAAGAATACACAGAGGAATTATACCAGAAAGATCTGGAGGTCCCGGACAACCCAGATAGTGTGGTTGCTGACCTTGAGCCAGACATCCTGGAGAGTGAAGTCAAGTGGGCCTTAGAAAGCATGGCTAACAACAAGGCCAGTGGAGGTGATGGCATTCCAGTTGAACTATTTAAAATCTTAAAAGATGACACTGTTAAGGTGCTACTCTCAATATGCCAGCAAATTTGGAAAACTCAGCAGTGGCCAGAGGATTGGAAAAGATCAGTCTACATCCCAATCCCAAAGAAGGGCAGTGCCAAAGAATGTTCCAACTACCATACAATTGCACTCATTTCACACGCTAGTAAGGTTATGCTCAAAATCCTACAAGGTAGGCTTCAGCAGTATGTGGACTGAGAACTCCCAGAAGTACAAGCTGGATTTCGAAGGGGCAGAGGAACTAGAGACCAAACTGCTAACATGCGCTGGATTATGGAGAAAGCCAGAGAGTTCCAGAAAAACATCTACTTCTGCTTCATTGACTACGCAAAAGCCTTTGACTGTGTGGACCACAGCAAACTCTGGCAAGTTCTTAAAGAAATGGGAGTGCCTGACCACCTTATCTATCTCCTATCTATATGTGGGACAGGAAGCAACAGTCAGAACTGGATATGGAACAACTGATTGGTTCAAAATTGGGAAAGGAGTACAACAAGGCTGTATATTGTCCCCCTGCTTATTTAACTTATATGCAGAATACATCATGCGAAAGGCTGGACTGGAGGAATCCCAAACTGGAATTAAGATTGCCGGAAGAAATATCAACAACCTCAGATATGCAGATGATACCACTCTGATGGCAGAAAGTCAGGAGGAATTAAAGAACCTCTTAATGAGGGTGAAAGAGGAGAGCGCAAAAAATGGTCTGAAGCTCAACATCAACAAAACTAAGACCATGGCCACTGGTCCCATCACCTCCTGGCAAATAGAAGGGGAAGTGATGGAGGCAGTGACAGATTTTACCTTCTTGGGCTCCAGGATCACTGCAGATGGTGACAGCAGCCACGAAATTAAAAGACACCTGCTTCTTGGGAGGAAAGCGATGACAAACCTAGACAGCACCTTAAAAAGCAGAAACATCACCTTGCTAACAAAGGTCCACATAGTCAAAGCTATGGTTTTTCCAGTAGCGATGTATGGAAGTGAGAGCTGGACCATAAAGAAGGCTGACCGCCGAAGAATTGATGCTTTTGAATCGTGGTGCTGGAGGAGACTCTTGAGAGTCCCCTGGACTGCAAGGAGAACAAACTTATCCATTTTGAAGGAAATCAACCCTGAGTGCTCAATGGAAGGACAGATCCTGTAGCTGAGGCGCCAATACTTTGGCCATCTCATGAGAAGAGAAGAGTCCCTGGAAAAGACCCTGATGTTGGGAAAGTGTGAAGGCAAGAGGAGAAGGGGACGACAGAGGACGAGATGGATGGACAGTGTCATCGAAGCTACCAACATGAATTTGACCGAACTCCGGGAGGCAGTGGAAGACAGGAGGGCCTGGCGTGCTCTGGTCCATGGGGTCACGAAGAGTCGGACACGACTTAACGACTAAACAACAACAACTGATAAGTAGCAATAATTATGTGATATTTCATGTCAAATGTAAAATTATAGTCTGAACTGAGTGCATTGTGGAGTTGTCTTCATGTTGCCGTGTTGCATTTCTGTCCATGTATTGCATAAATTTAGGCAACAGAAGGCTACTGAGTTTGGAAAAGTTACTCTTTTAGACTAGGAACTCTCATAATCTCCCAGGTTACAGATTTATAGTACAAAAAAAGAGCATGTTTTCCAAATTCTGATAATAATGTCTATTCTAATTGGCAGAAGCTTTCCAGGGTCACTGCAAGTACACTGTATTACAATCATGGCAACCATAACAACAAAAAGGGACAATGGAACAGGGTTAGCAATTGCATTAACAGAGATCTCCTTATCACTTGAAACTCTTGTATCCATTTAAAGTTGAACGGCAAAGTCTGCATGTTGTTACCCTGTGTGTTTTAATCAGCAACAGCATTCTTGATGTTGACTTACAAGGAACTGTGAGGAGTAAACAAAAACAGAGCTATTTCTCTCCTGTCTCAGTGCTGATTGATTATCAAATGAACTTATGGTATACCATCCAATTAGTGAACATGCATCAGTTCCTCAGTTAACAAATGAGTCTGGCCAGCCATTAAGAAAGATCTCAAGAATTTCAAATGACAGCAGAGCATAAGTAATTAAAGATAGCAACTGTAGATGCACAGACGCTAATATGCAGGAAATATCTTAGTCATTACTGGCAGAATAAAAAGTTCATACTGATAATAAATGAGCAGTCCATATTTACTGCAGAATAAAAAAGAGCTTTTTAGCCAGATAGGTTCAATTGGATTCTTGAAACCAGGGCCATTGAAGGGCCTTTGATGTATGGGGAAAGACCAACCAGAGTGGCCTTAGCCACTGATGGATATAGCTGTATCTGATACTTGGCAGAGTTAGAACCAGAAGCAGATAGCGTTTGTAGTGTGTGTGTTTGATAGAGAAAATGTGTGTACATGCACACCTGCATGCAGGCATGTTTATATCTGTTCCATCTCACACAAAGTGAAAGTTTCAGGTTCCCAAACCAACTCTAACTCAAGACAAAGGTACCTGAAAAAATGCCTTTTCCTACACTAATCTGCCTATGTGGCTACGGGCAGCCCATGAAACACTTCTCAGAGTGTCCATCATCTTAGGTGAGATGGCTGGCTACACTCTTTACAGTACCAGTGTTTAGTTTATGGCCTCTCCTGCCCAAACACCATAACCTGGTCCCTATGCTGCTCTCTTTTGGCCCCAGGCACAGATCATTTTGTTCTCCTACACTTTTCTAACACTGTGCTTTAATGTGCTGCTTTCAATTACTGTTCTTGTTTTTATATTGTCTCACCTATATCATTTATTTTCATTTTATCCAGTTCTCATTATTGTTTACTTCCCTAAGAACCAATTTAATAAAAAGTGATATACAAACTTGTTAAATAAATAACCTGGGCAGAACTCTATCAAGAAAGAAAAAAATATTTTGAGGTGCAGATTTATATTACTAAGTACCTACTATACTGTAATGACTGCAGATTATTCCCTGCTTTGAATTTAAACAGCAAAGATTAATCCTGACATAACATAGGTGACTTGTGGCTCAAGCAGTAAAGTAAATTACCCTGAAATTTGGGAGTAAAGTGCCCTCCTTTTCCATCCCAGACCATGACCATCCCTGGACACAAAAAATATATCATTGACTTTTTCCTCTTCCGTTTAACTCCTCCAATCCTTCACCTCTCATTTCCTGCGCCATTATGGAATATAGTTTTCAGATTTAAATTGCTGGAACTTTAGATAGGCAAATACCTGAATACAAACAGTGAAATTGTAGTGTTCTCTCTGTGTGAGTCCTTTCTTCAGAAGGATCACATAGCCAGTTTTTTGGGTGGCTAGTGAAGACTCATTTATCTGGAATGGCTTTTCCACAGCCTGAGGATTGGTAATATCAATCATCTGCTTTTATTCTGACTTTTATCTGGCTATATAGGCTTCTATCTTCCTGTCTTCAATGTTTAGATGTTAGCAGCTATGTTTTATTGTTGTATTTTATTTTGTGCTTGTGATCACTTCCTGGAGAATAACATGAGTTGTTCAAGAAGGTTACTTATCTAAATACATAAATATGTAACTTCCTTCAGCTTTTTGTAGGAAGGATGGGATAAAAACACAGGTATGATTTGTTAAAATATATATTGGCTTTTCACTTATGTAGTAACAGCAAAATAACTGAATCAATTACATCAAGAAGTAGCGAGTCCTCCAATGCTGGAGGCATTCAAGAGAAATTTAGACAATGACTTGGCAGATATCCTTTGATTTGTATTCTTGAATTGAGCAGGGGGTTGGCCTTGGTGGCCCTATAGGCCCCATCCAACTTCATTATTCTATGATCCTATGATCTATGGAGGGCAGCAATGGAGGAATTAGAAAAGATCATCCCTGGTGACCAAGACCATCACCATCCACACTCTTGTATTTCTGATCACCATATATGGGTGTGAAAGCTGGAAGGTTAAGAAAGCAAAAAATATATATATAAAAAAATGATTCATTTGAAATGAGGTGCTGGAGGAGAGTTTTGCAGATGCCCTGGACTGCCAGAAAGACAAACAAGTGAGTTCTAGATCAAATCAAGCCAAAACTATCTCTGGAGGCAAAAAAATTTCAAACTAAGGCTGTCGTACTTTGAGCACACGGGATTCTCTGGAGAAGACACTAATGCTGGGATAGGAGGAAATCAGCAGAGAAAGAGAAAGACCAAATACAAGGTGGACTGACTCCCTAAAGGAAGCCACAGACTTGAGTTTACAAGAGCTGACCAGGGCAGTTGGGGACAGGACATTTTGGAGATCACTCCTTCATAGGGTCACCATAAATCTGAGGCGACCTGACAGCACATAATAGCTTATCTTAATACATATGTAACTTCCTTTCACTTTTTGTAGAAAGGATGGAATAAAAACACAAGTGTGTATTGTTAAAATGTATACTGGCTTTTCCCTTATGCACTAACAACAAAATAATTTTCCAAATGTATATGCTAAAGCAGCCAAACATCTCTAACCATAAGTACAAAAATAAATAAATAAAGGAGGGAAGGAAGGGGCCCAGAGTGAACCCAAGCATGTGCATTAGCCATTGAATTCTAGCTAACTTGTTGAGAAAGAGAGAGAAAACAGGGAGAATGGAAAAGCACATCCAGGAATATAGCATGGGTGGCTGGCACTTTGATTAGCTAGTTTATTGAGACTGCGAAACAAGAGCTGTCTGCATTTTGTGGTATGTTCTCTATCTATTTGTAAGGTCCATACAGCTACAAAGTAGGAATGGAGAGTGTGCTTGTGTACAACTGCACTCTGCTTCGGGAACTTTATTCTCAAAGGGTCAGAACTACAAGTGGAAACTGAAAACAGAGTGCTGGACAAAATGGACATTTGAACTAATTTAATTTGTATTCATTCCCTATTGTTTTTATAAAAATGTTTATGTAACAAGCAACCTGAGAATAGTCCTTAAATTCCAGCAGGATATATATTTTCTCAAAGAGACTGAAATTTGATTTTATTTCAGGTCTCACTTCAAACTTTTTTTTTTTAAGTAAATAGATTTGGGCTATCAATTTTTAGTCACACTGTGCCATCGGCATGTAAGAACTGCTGTAGCCAACGTGAAGGTTGCAACAATAAATTGCATTATAGACTGGTAATTGAATTGAACAAGTTTACATATGAATAGATTTCCTCCAGCAAGATCTCTGACACACTGCATGGGATTAAAATCTTTGTTTCACATTGAAAACGTATCTGAGGCACAGTCAGTCAATCCTGTATTGTTCTCGTGTAACTAAACTGTTCTAGCAAAAATAAATTTATCTTGATGTCCCTACATTCTTTGTGTGGTGTTTTTTTTTTGGGGGGGGGGGTTGTTTTGTTTTTTTGCATGGTGGAAAAACAACAGTATAAACTAAAAACTTTGAACTGAAAAGGAAGAAACATTATAATCAGTGATTATTATTTAATTTGCATATTCATATTCATGCATTTGCCAATAGACGGCTGACTGTATTTCAACAAATGAAAAATAAAAGTTCCACCCATCAACCTTCAAATATTTCACATGAGCACTATAATCCATTTTGGCATATTAGATCACACCATGTCAACCTGCAGCTGACATAATGAATACTGAGGCTAAGGAATAATAGTGACACCTCCTGTTTTGCTCTAAAACTGACCCCAGAGAATTGTGGTTGGGTTTACCAGTAAAAGTAAAGATATGGTTGCAACATTTCCACCTGATGGAACAGGTGATCTCCATCTCCTATTTTTCTGGACACTACTAGTATTCCAAGCATTCCATCTAGCTGCCATATGCAAAACATAAAAGAGAAATTAATCAGTAAACCAAGACAAGTTCTAGTGAGTCTCTGTTCTCTAGAAGTTCCGCCAAATGGATGCTTCCCTCAACCCCTTCTGAGAGGTGAGTCAGCCTTAATTCCCACACCAGGATATGAAGATCAGCTCCTTAAAAACTGGAATAAATAAAGTCACTTTGCAGTAGGAAAAAAGAAACATAAGTGAGTTTGACATCCTATGTTTTCTTATCGCCACATGATGTTACATTCTCAAGAACAGAAATGTCCCCACTGTTTACAAGGATGCCTACCCTCAAGAATGGAATACGCATGGATCTCTGCATGGAAATCTCAATGAAAGCTTTTGTAAGTAACTAATAAAGCACATTCAGTGTTTAACTAATTCTATAAATCTGCTTCATCATGGTCTAGACTAGAACATGTATGGAAGAAGAAATAGCATTCTAACAAGTGGTTATGTTTACCACATTGCAGAACTATATAACCTTTACCTACAATATGAAATGCCATTCTGGAATAACATAATGGTTTTCTAGAAAGAACCACAAATTTCTTCTGTTTTTGAAGAATTTCCCTTCCATAAAAGGAAGGACTATTGCCTTTCAAAGTATACATCTATTTATTTATTTTTTAGATTATGGCCTCCTCTCAAAGACCATAGGAAACCTTACTAATGTTCAGTTTTGGCACTGTCTCCTCATCCAAATTTGATTTTTAACCTTCAGTGTGGTCTGCAATATATTCAAGAGATTATACACTCTTCCAATAATTTACACTCTTGTAATGGTGGCGCTGTGAGTTAAACCGCAGAAGCCTCTGTGCTGCAGGGTCAGAAGACCAGCAGTCGTAAGATTGAATCCACGCCACGGAGTAAGCTCCCGTCGCTTGTCCCAGCTCCTGCCAACCTAGCAGTTCGAAAGCATGGAAAAATGCAAGTAGATAAATAGGTACCACCACGGTGGGAAGGTAACAGCGTTCCGTGTCTAGTCGCACTGGCCACGTGACCACGGAAACTGTCTTCGGACAAACGCTAGCTCTATGGGTTGGAAATGGAGATGAGCACCGCCCCCTAGAGTCGGACACGACTGGACAAATTGTCAAGGGGAACCTTTACCTTTACCTAATGGAGGAAGGATTCCAAGATTTCAGAAGGCCAACAGATGGAATCTTCCACATTACAACCATTGGTTGGATTTGTTTGTTTTTCTTTTAAACTAGTTACAAGGTCACCAGATTTGGACTAGGGCAGTGGTGTCTGGGGATTTCCCCCCTGCTGCTGCAAAGAGTGTAACTTCTGCCTGGAAAAATGGTGCTGAGAAGCAAAGGCTTCTCAGAAGAAGAAACCACATTTCTCCAATCGATTTTTTCAAGCTGAAGTTTTCTCTTCCCATAGTAAAGCTTATATTTGTTTATCAGGAGTTCGAACCATGCCACTCTCTCATCACATATGCTTTGGGGCCTATTTTCCTTGAAGATGGGACACCACTCAGAGGTAGTGTAGAAAACAAAACAAGAACAGCAAATGGCTGGGAAGAAGAGTCCATTCACAAACCTAGATTCCACACAGACCGAGATGGCAGCAAAAAGCTTGCTACCTGAAGGAGGAAAATGGTGATGTTAGCGCCCAAAACAGCTTTCCATTTCAACTGGCCAAATGTGTTAAACATTGCCAACTGTCTGAAAAGAAATCATATTCAAGCATGCTTTTCATGTTTTGGGTTCATCTGAAGCCTCCACTAAGGTTTTGTGTACTGTGGTTTTGTACTATGAAAAAAATTAGGTTTTCCACATGGAGGAAGTGCTATCCAGATCTGATTTTTTTAAAAAGCCAAATCCTGTATCACTCAGTGAAGCAAAATCCCTACTGAATTAGAAAGGATTTTTTCCGGAATAAGACTAAAGGCAGCAGGCTTTGGCTCGCAGGATCATAGTGCCTGCCAAAGCAACCCCACACAGAATGAGGTTTATTCTTAGCAAATATAATCCAATAAGAATATGTCTGTAGGTATGTGATAGGCCTAATTTTTTCCTGTCTTCTCTTTGTCAGTCCATGCTCTTCCGGGAACAGCAGCTGTGGGGAAACTGGTTGTTTAGGAAAAGGTGCAGGCTTCACTTTTTGAATTGAAGATCTAATTACATTTCACTGGAAAACGTACTTTAAACCAATTGTTTAACACTATCATGTGGGACATGAGCTGTCCTACTGGAAGAATTCAATTTGGATTTCTCTAGATAGGAACACTGAGACATCTAATTTGCCTTAATTACACCATTAATTAAATTTAATTATCTCCTTTAAATTGTGACAGAAATA
Source organism: Intellagama lesueurii (assembly GCA_037013535.1). Taxonomy (NCBI): domain Eukaryota; kingdom Metazoa; phylum Chordata; class Lepidosauria; order Squamata; family Agamidae; genus Intellagama; species Intellagama lesueurii. The sequence goes on along the minus strand of JBAJHW010000001.1, from coordinate 321,271,260 downwards.
TAGTATATTTGTTAGGATTTTTATGATTTTGCTTATTTTGTTGGTTTAAATTGTTTTATTGTTTAATTTGTTTTGTTTTCTTGTTTTTAATTATGTTTGTTAGCCTCCTTCAGTGTTACCTTTTAATGTATAGGACTGTACTGTTAAAATATCCCTCCGTTCCCTTCTTGATAAATCTACACAAACTTTGTAAAAGTATATTTGCGTATTTTAAATTAGGGATTCACTCATTAGTTGGATGCACACCTTTTCCACATTCCCAGGTAATATTCAAGGCAGCTTCCAAATAGTGGATTGGTCTTTAATTAGTGAACTGAGAACTCTACTGATTTGCACACAGACTAAACACCATTCACTCTGACAGTACAAATAGAGAAGAAGTGGGTCCCCAATAGATGTTTGTGCTCAAGGTAGACACCAGCTCTGAACAGGTTGAAGACTACTGCTGAAGATAGGTTCACGAGCTAAATGTGAGTCTAGCTTTCATATCTTACCAACCCTGGCCATGGGGAAATGAAAGGCCGAAGAAATATATCAACAAGACGTATATGGTATTATTTATTCAGTGGCCAAAATACTACTAGTGACATTCATTTGTATAACAGCATCAGTGTAACTTGCATCAGTGAAATGCCAAAATGTAAGAAGTTGGGGTATCCACTTCCAGTCGCGTGATTTGATGTGTGCGGAGAAACCCCTATGCCAGCTTCTTAACTTGTGGCAATTCATTGCTGAAAGCAATGCTAAATATAATACAATACTGGATATTACATAACATTCCGGCCAGAGCTTTCAAATTCAGAAGACAAGGAATAATCAAAAAGTGCCTTAAAATGTCACTGGTTTTGCTTACTTCTCTTGAAAGTCAATATGTAAACTCAACATTCAAGCAGATCTAGAAACATTTCTGATAGCATATGCAATGAGTGTAAACCATTCACAAAAACAGAACAGAGTAATAAAAGAGAACTTAGGAAGGTTTTCTTTTCCTGTGATGCACCAGTCATTTCCATTGCAACATGCCAGTTCTATTCCAAAATAACCCCATATAATGTCTCGAGTACTTAAAGGAATGACTTTTCTGCATGTTTCCACTTATTGACATGAGGTTCAGCATATGGATTTCCCAGGCTTTTTTCCCCTTCAGTAAAGTGGCACAGTGGAGCCAGGACTCTAAGGATTAGACCATTGGGAACATTTGATTGGCAGAGGCAATGCTAACTGCCACCCACCTATGGCTTTCTTATTTCCTTTAAACTCAGCTGCAGTCCTCATAGTAACAGGGGCCGAGAACATGGATTTTTCCCAGTAACAATTTACTATCTATTGCAATGCAAAATATTTTGAGATGGCTTGGCCTGTAATAGGTAATGAAGACCTAGTGGCTTTACAAAGGCACTGCTCTGGATGTAGATGAAAACAGCCACAAATTATTTGTTCATAAGGAACACAGTTTAGAGGCAAGTCTTTAAATGATGACAAGATAAGCACTTGTATTTTAAAACTGACCATTTCCCCACTATTACCTGTCCTTTAGAATTTGCCTCATGATTAATCCCTCTTGGCCAGCTCATCCAAGACTTTCAGGAGATTAGTTAAAAACTTTTTATTCAGAAATGCTTTGTGATCATTAGGAAACAACTAATGTTGGATTTATTCTGCTCTGTTTATGGCGTTATACTAGATTTGTAAGTTTATATTGTAAAAAAAAATTAAATAAAATAGAAAGGTCACGAACAGAATTGTTATAAGTGCCCCCTCCCAGTAACTGCCATTCGTAACAGTGTTTGTGACAAAATTACATAAAAAGACGCGGTCAACCTTACCTTCTTTCAGCATGCCAACTTTTAGACACTTCATAAAACGACAAGCTTGGCAGGATTTGCGTCTGCGCTTTGTGATTTCACATTCGTTTGTTGCTGGACAGCTGTATTCTATATTACCTGTGGCATTCAGGGTACAAAAGAAGAAGAAGGAATTTAGTAACTAGATATATTTATTAATCATCCTAATATAATCAGAGTAGCACATAGATTGCTGAAAGTGTATGCAATAAATGCATGCGATTGAAGGTTTATTTATTTAATTAAGCTATCTATTCACCACTTTTCCTGCCCACCAAGGCCCCAAAACCAATGCCCAGTAAATACAAACATTATTTTAAAAACCTAAAAATATAAAACATTATTTAGAAGCCAAATTAAAACCAGTTTTAAAAACAAAAATCCATACAAAAATAATGTATACTTGGCATGAAGCTGAAGAAGAACAGATCTAGCTTGGCTTTCCTAGAAGGCAGCTCCATACCATAACTCAGGTGCTGCTACCTTGACTTATTTATACACTAACCTAGCTTCTGGTAGAATGCACAATTTAACCTAGCTTCTGGTAGAATGCACAAAGGGCATTTGAGAATTTCAAACTCTAGGCAGGAACACAGTGAAGGCAACTGCCTTTGAGATATCCTGGCCCCAAGATACTTAGGACTTCTAAGATCAAATCCAGCCCTCATGAGGTCAGCTCAGAAACAAACTGGAAGCCAATGTAACTGGTTTGAGAATGGCTTAACATGCATAGACGTGCATTCCAGACAATAATCTGGCCAGTATATTTTGCCCTAGCTGTAAATTCTAAACAATCTTCAACTGCAGCCCTGCCTAGAGTCAGTTACAGTAGTCTAATCAGGAGATAATTATGGCATTGATCACTGTGGCCAGTGCACTGTGGTGCACCAGTGATTGCCAGCAATTGAACTGATTTTATTTTTATGATTTATTTTACAAATAGTGTTGTTCTCATTGCCACACTGACTTTCTTCTTTTATGCAGAAATTAAAAACAAAAGGCAAAAATAATGCACTTAAAATTATTCTGCCCTAATGTGCCTTGAAGTTTGGTAGATCTTCAATATTTTCCTCATTGGCCAGAATCTTGTTGTACGACAAGATTTTGGCCAGTAAAATTAGTACAAGCTGCTGGGGTTAATCGTGACAGGCCATATCTCAGACATGCAATTGAGAACATGACTAGACCCCACGATGAAGACATGTCACAACATTCCATCAATTGGCTGAAATTAAGCACAGTAAATTATGCAAAACTTATGTAAACATACGGGATTCTAGTCCCTGTGGATAACTGCAAATGTGAATTAAACAAATCAGCTACACTTAAGTAGTTTGCTATCAATGCAATTTCAGAAAAGAGACACTACATCTGCTTCTGCTTGTGTGTGCATCGGGATATGACCTATACACCTTCTCACCTTTCCAGAAGCCCCCCAAAATTATGGATTTCTTTATTTTTATTCAACACTGAGAAGCCAGTGAACAACAGTGGATCGTCATGGATCTAAGAGGTGTGGGTTCAAAAATCCTGCCCATGAAGTTCACTCTGTGACCTTGGGCCAGTCACCTGCTTAAATTACCCTTTCCTAGTTGTGAAGATAATCTGGGATGACTGTTTATAAGCTACCCTGAGCTACTTGTTGCATAAAAGCCCATTCTGTACACATTCCAGGTCTTTATTATTATGGAGCCCTCCAAGGCCACCTTTATGGCGGACAACAATCGTACTTTTATCTTATGAGATCACAGACCACTTAAAACACACACACAGAGTCATGTTTTGCTAACATTCCCTGGCCAGTAATGATTACTTCCCTCACTCTGTTTTCATATTAGCTGTTTAATTTTAATTTACGATTATCTTTAAATTGTTCTTGAATTGTTTTGCATTCTTTTCATGCTGTATTACTTGTATGTGCTTTAATGCAGACTACTTAAGAGATTTTATTATATCAATAATACCATGAATATATAGAATAAATAAGTGCTATTGACTACTACTTGCAGAGACAGACACTAGGGGCATACTCTTGCTTTCAATTATACCTTATTTGGATGCTCTGTGGAGGCATTTCTTTGGCCAGTGGGGGATTTATGGTGGACTTGATGGATTTTCAGTTTGACCCAACAGGGGATTTTTTATGTTCTCTTCCAATGTCAGAAAATTAATGTAATGCTTAAAAGCCAGAGTTTTATAAAATGTCAGACTATGACTCAGGAGACATGGATTCAAATCTTTGCCATGAAACTCACTGGGTGACCATGGGCCAGTCGCAGCCCCTTAGCCTAACTATTACCTACCTCACAGGGTTATTACGAGGTTAAAGTTGGACTAGAAGAATCAGGTGCACCACTTACTCAAAGAAAGGCAGGGTATAAATGCAAATAATAAATAAATTATTAATACTACTACTAAAACAATAACAAGAAGCTTATCTATCAGATGACTGTTTGTGCTGTCATCTGTCCTGCTGTTCAGAACTACATTCAGTACAATGTAGCCTGCAATGCAAAAAAATTAAAAAAAAATCTTTCCCTATCAAGTGCTGGCCCAACTCGCTTTAAAGGTATTTTTCTTTCTTTCTTACCCTTTCCCCTGTGATTAAGTGCATTAGTATCTTAATGAAAATGCATTCTGTTCATTGCTCTCTTGGGAAGTGGGAGGTCATCACACCAAATGCATAAATTGTCATCAGAGACAGTCCAGACATAATTGCAATTTTGCTGTTCCATGTTTGCTGCACTCAGATCTGTGGAAGTCCCCTGAAACATGCACAGATTCTGGTAATTAGCATAGAGCCTGCCTGGGACCACAGCATTGATGAAATATTTCAGAGTTAATCACACTTTGTAAACACTGATTTATATTGACTACCTTTCTCCAGAATGATGTCTCCTCATTAAATATCACATTAGCGGATTGCAAGATTATACAAAGATTCAAATCTTCTGCAACCGCTAATTCAACAAGGAATAATACTTCATACACCACTTATATCTGCAGCAAAGGGGCTATGTGTTTATGATCAAGAGGCCTTGCATGTTCTAACATCTAACACAGCAGAAGGAATGCACTAAGTTAGTGTTCCAACTCAACACATTAAAAAAGAAAAAGAAATGAAATGATCTGCATCATGTTATTCGTCCTGTGAACGCTAGCTAAAACTATAATAATGGTAGAATAGGCAGTTGAGAAAGAACAGTTGAAAGAATGCACATCTCTACCAAAGATAACGGAGATAGAAACAAGAAGCTCCCAGGACATATAAGTTCACTCCTGCTAGTAGCTTCTCCCAGCTCTCACTGTTCAACCTCTCTGTTTACTTAAAATAAAATTACTTTTCACAGAGACATTCTAACTGCATCAGGAATTAAAATAAGGCTGCAATCCCAAGCATGCTTCCTTGAAAGTTAACTCCATCAAACTCAATAGGTTATTCATAGATGGGAGTTTGCATGTGACATATCCCATTAATTCTCTTTCAGTTATCCAGCTTGCTCAAGCCTGTTGTAGAAATGTACTATGCCCTTCTATCAACCTTCAATATTTTTCAATTTTTTTTCTGCTCCCACCACTGAAATGTGCAAATAAGCTTTATCCCATTCAATACCAGCCAGTTGTTGTTGTTTTACAATTGATACAGTTTGGCATCACATGTAGTTGGCATCACATGTAGTTGGCCGTTTACATGCAAATCCATAGGGTCATTTTGCATACTAATTTACTTCCTGTACTGACTTCAGTACAGCTAACCTCTCACTCAAACTGAGAACATAGCCTAGAATCCACCATTGTCAATGGGCATCCCACAGAGAATTACTGAACTATAGGATTAAGAGTATTTCAATCAATTACAGTTAAAATGTGACTAAATCAGCAAAGCTGAAATGTGACATGGAACCTCACATCTTAGATCTTGCTCCTTTAGTTTCTGTCCAGTCTCTCAGACTCACAAGCAAAGAGCACACACAAGCTACTTTGAGAAGAAATGTGAAAATACTCCATGACTCAGTATTTTCACACAAAATAAAAGGATTTTGAATAAAATACAATGTTATTTGTTTACTTGTTTTTTGCTAACAATGCTGAGAAAAAAAGATGCTGGTCTTTTCACTCCTGTACTGAAACAAAAATCTAAGCGGTTAACGGTTTTTTGAAGCTTTTTTCAAATCAAGAATGAGAAAAATTACATTAACTACTTAGTTTAAGTGCTCATACTATATTGTGTTGGTGACCTGTCATCTATGCATGGAGACATGCTGGGGCACTTCATCCCACTAGGGGGAGGCATCCCTCCCATGATCAGAGTACTGGTCACCCCTGTATTGTTGTTAGAGTGGGGTCTGGAACACAGATGGTTAATGATTTCAAAATGACTATCTTTTCTTTAATAGCAGAAATCCTAGCTTTTATCTTTTGTACAGGTGAACGACTCAGAGAAGGCCAGAACTTTAGAAAAGCTGGCTTAACTTTAACACTAACCCTTCCAGCCAGATGGAGAGGGCAAGCTACTTACCTTGGTCAGCAAATAACAAGGTCAGATTGCAGTTATTTTGAATCAGACGGTAAGAGCTGAATTTTTGGGCTCTGCAAGTTTGGAGAAAGAGCCTTTTTGGGAAGTGGTTTATCTCCAGAGATCTGAGATCAGGATGTCAGCAGAACTGGCTCCCTCTCAAAGTCTTTAAGCTGTTCATTACCTATGCCCAGCTTGTATATTTGTAAATCAATCCAAATATTTCTGAACACTGAGATCTTCAAGCAAACATCTCCCAAAGGAAACTGAATCTGTGTAAGCACTGTACCTCTTGAAAGTCTCACCACTTGAGGAAGTGGGGTGAATGTAGCACTGTTTTTTCAAGGCATGAAAAATCCTGCTTTGCCACTTTTATTCCTACACCACAAAACTTATTATAACTCCCCCTGCATTGAATATTAATATTAGAGACATGAGGAAAGCAAAAGTACACAATCACAAGGGTCAAATTCATCTCCTACCAATGTATATCAACAGGTGATTGCAACCACAAAAACAGCATAGAAACCGAGATGATTAGATCCAGCCTACAGGCTTACTTGGAGATAAGGTTGTAACAATTTCTTATCCTTCCCCATCATATGGAAGGTACCAAAGTTTCAAAGAGTGATGTTTGTGGCAAGAAGTGATGGACAGCAGGTAGAGTAAAGTTAAGGCTAAGTGACAAAATGTATTTCATAACTTATTTATTTGTTACAGTTAAATCTCGCATATTTAAAGACTGTACCTTATAAAATCAATCACATTTTGATTTCTAAACCAATATTTGGGGTTTCAAGTAAAGGATTTTACAGAATTCTTATAGGCTTTGGTCTCTTCCTTGAGCTAGAATTATTGGTAGGTCCTTTGAGTTAGTCCCTAGCTCCTTTCATAAAGAACAATACATTCAGAATGATAACAGCCTGTTTGTATTGTTACATTTGGCCTTTCCTCCTTGTACTTTCTTATTGTTAATTGATCTTTCATCCAATAAGCTTTTCTTTCTTTCTTTCTTTCTTTCTTTCTTTCTTTCTTTCTTTCTTTCTTTCATTTAGAGTCGCCTGGCACCATCTGGCAGCCAGGTCACTCTGGGCGGCTACCTTTAAGAATATGGCTTTTCCCTACCTTTAAGAATATGGCTTACATCCACCCCACTTCATCCTCACAACAACTTTGAGAAGTACTTGAGGATGAAAGAAGGTGGCTGGCCCAAGGTCACACAGTGAATTTAATGGTTGAGTGAGAATTTGAACCCATTTTAGTCCAATACTAAACACTACTGCATCACCAGCTGAAAAGGATTCCAATCTGTGATCATGTTTTGGGGGGAGGGAACACTTGCTAGGCTCCATTTGCCACTTCCTCTGGTGTTCTTTTACCTTCCTCACATCTAGTTGGTTAAACTTCATTATGACAAGCAATGGCTATAATAAGTCATTGCTTGCCACTCTGAAGATGAGACAATTAAGTGCATGGAAGATCTGTGAGGAAACTAATATAAAGTCTGCCCAGGCCATGATAATATGTGACTTGGGCCTTTCTGGAATTATCCACAAATAAAGAACACTGTGGATTTTTATATCAATGATATGCAAAATTGGTATTCACCCTACTAAGGGTGCAAAAAAAGAAAATAAAGGAAAGAAAAGGCAAAATGAATTATGCTTTAAATTTGGGACTTAGCTACTTTATAGATTTGTCTAAGTTTCTAGCTTTATTTCTGAATTACCAAAATTTTAAGAATACCTCAAGCAGCAATACTTTAGGTCACAAGAGGAAGAACATGGGTTTGTGCTTATTTCCAGAACCAGCATGTCCTTGAAACTTCTCTTTCATTTTTTTTCGTTTTATAAATGAGAGATTCCAAAAAATGTGCTGTTCCAAGCACCCTTTACACCAGTGTAGGCGAACCTATGGCACGTGTGCCCCAGGTGGCACGCGAAGCCCTTTCTTATGGCACGCCAGTGTTGGCCCACCCTCCCTCCGTTGTGGAGGCAAACCTTATGAGCCGGCAGCCGGGATTCCCTCTTCCGCAGCCACTTCCTGGTCCTCTGGGTCCGTCGCTATGATTCCCCCTTAAACTTCCTGTTCCTGGTCCTCTGGGTCCGTCCCTATGATCCCCCCTGAAACCACCACTTCTAGTTCCGGACTTCCAGGCGGCATGGCAGCCACTGGTTTCTTCCCCCTCCCCTCATTTTGGGCACGCGAGCCCAAAAAGGTTTGCCTCCACTGCTTCACACCCTTATATCAGTTTTGGTAAAACTTCCTATTTGGGGTATTCAGATCAAAAGTCAAAACTGACCTTTTAAAAACTTCACTAAAAATTGTAGGGACATCAAAATGTTTTTAGAAAATGCTCAGAAAATCTGTCTGCAAATCCATATAGTTATGGATGGAGTTGGATGCACACACTGTGGCTTTTCAAAATCACTCCATGCTTTCTTAATTACATATGCTATTTGAGGGCAAACTACTAATGGCACAAACTTGCATGATTCTAGTTAGTCAACTGACAGTAAATGAATTGCTTCACGTAAGAAACAAAAACAGCCTATCAACTCAAGTCTTTCACTGGAACTGACAAGAATCATATACCCACTTCAATATGTACTGCCTGGTTCTCAGAAGGGACTGGGTTCCAGTCATATATTTAAAAATATTTTGTACAATTGGTTTGGAGGTTATATAATTCCCACTTGCAACTTAATCTTGCATCTAGCTCGCTGAGAGAATAACAGAATGTATCAAAAGCCCACAGCTCAGATGTGGGAGCATGATTTGTAAACTCCTTTCAGTGATGTAATGGATTTTTATAGCTTTCTCTTAAAGAGCTCAACAACATCAGGTAGTGTGATGTTTCAAAATAAAAATATGTTCCAAACTCACTTTACATGCAGACATTGCCCTGCAGTGAGATTCGTATCAATCTGGGGCTTCCTTGCTTCTGCCTTATACCAAATAATGTTTGAAAATGAATCCTGGTACTGCAAATGGGCTTGTACTGGCTAAATTACACACATCTTTAAAATCATAGAATCAGAGACAAGTGTGGAGTAAGAAATAAGGCAATTTAACAAATACAGAGTATATGATCTATAATCTGCCTTAGAGCTCCTTGAGCCATAATTCTTCTTCAGGTAAATACATCGCAACACTGCTATTCCTCATTTATAGGCAGGTGGCACTGAACCAAACATGCACTGCATTTCCAGGTATGTCTGTCTGCATGACAACATATGCCGCAAATAATAGTGATGTAATGTCTAAATGTACATGTGGAAGGGGATACAAGGCCCAAAAATTTCTATGTTGTTATGTTCTGTCAAGTTGCCTCTGACATATGGTGACCCTTATAAATGAATGATTTCCAAAATATCCTGTCCTCAACAGCCTTGCTCAGCTTTTGTAAATTCTAGCTTGTGGAGTCAATCCATCTCATAAAGTCTTCCTCTTTTCCTGCTGCTTTCCATCTTTCCCAGCATTACTGCCTTTTCCAGAGAATCTTGTCTTCTCATGATGTGCCAAAGAAGGACAGCCTCAGTTTCAACATTTTTGCCTCCAGACGTAGTTCAGGTTTAATTTGATGAGACTAGGACTCACTTGTCTTTCTGGCAGTCCAGGATATCTGCAAAGGTCTCCTCCAGCAACATATTTCAAACAAATCATTATTTTTTCCTGTCAGGTTTCTTTACTGTCAAGCTTTCACAGCTGTACATGGTGATCAGAAAAACAAGAGTATGGATTGTCTTGGTCTCCAATGACACATTCTTATACTTGATGATCTTTTTTAATTCCTTCATTGCTGCCCTTCCTAGTCTCAATCTCCTTCTGATTTCCCGGCTGCAGTTTCCATTTGGATTGATGATTGAGCCAAGGCATAACATCTTTAACCATTTAAATTTCTTCATTGTCAGCATTAAAATTGTGTTGTTCTTCTTTAGATTATTTTTGTCGTCTTAATGTTAGAGGCTAGATGACCATCTCTCAGGGATCTTTTAGCTGTGGATATCCTGCTTTGGCAGAGGGTGGATTCAGTTACCCACAAAGCCCTTCCAGTTCTACAGTTCCAGGATTCTACTCACATTAAGTACTATCGGTCCAATTCTGTTTACTATGCATAGAAGAATCATTCTTGTTCAATCTTTTCTTCTGCTGAGAACACCACAAAATATCTCATTCTCTTGCAAGGCAAGAAAAACACTTTTGCAGTTCCCTCATCCTCATGTGCAAGGATGAGACAAGTGAAGAATTACATCCCAACATGTACCAGAGTAGCTGAAGGGAAATGAACACATATGAAAAAAAATTAAATTGTTCTGCCTTTACAATTAACAATAGTAATCACGTATGGGTTCTGCTTAAATAGGAGGAAAAAGTCATGGTGAGAGTGTCCAGGATGAAAAAGACAATGGAAAAATGTGTTCAAACATTAGTAAGATATTGTTGGAAGATTTGAGGGGTAGATAGAAGAGGAAATGAAATCCTGATAAGATTCAATCAGTGAGATGACACTGGTTTGTATGTAGATGGCATAACATTTGTAGGCTACTATGAATGACAGATGGCATACAGAAAGCTTACTCCAAAACATGATGGGCACAGAAGCTAGGCAGTTCTGTCTTTTCATTAGTAATGTACCCCTCCACCTTAAATGGGTGAAATTGCTACTAATATACCCATGGTATGAGTACATTCTTCAGAGGTGATACAGCACAGGAAGTTAAGAAATTAGTCTACTGTAGTTTATGACTACAACCATTTACTTTCTATTTAGGGCTGGTGTATCTGACAGGATCATATTTAAAACAAAGAGAAAGCAGAGTGAGAATTCTAATAGTAATTATGTCAACGAGCAGTCCTACTCCCTTCTGAGCTATTAATAAACCATGTATCTTATTTTTAGTGTTTTTCATCGGCTTTAAGAGGGCAGAGACAAGCTACAATCTTGCATTATTGCCCAGTGAGGCCTTTCTGCATGATCAAACAAAGTATGCCCCAGCCACATTTCATCCTCTGGGCAATATCCACACAGGCTTATTCAGCACTAATCACAGTATTCCTTCTTCATGTAATGTGAATAGAAGTATGCTACATACAGTATATAATAGAAAGGCAAGAGAAATACCTAAGAAAACTAAGATTAAACTTAGGGGGTAGGACTAGCTTTGGTCATCTCATCAAAAAGCAAAAATTAGTATTAGACAAACCATATGACACCTTGTTGTTTTTTTTAAAGTTCATGGATAGCTACCCAAACTGCATAGGCATATCACTGACAAGATTTCACAAGAGTTTGAGACTATAGGAGAGTGAGAATTTGCCAAAATGAAACAGATTCATTCATATAGGCCTAGAGTGCTTAACTCTTAGAAGTCTACATTTGAGTCTCTGTGTCTTCAACCATGCTAGTGCTAAAGCTACTTCTTTTTTGTTTAGTTTAGGTTTGGTTTTGTTTTTTCAAAAAGACTCCTAGTTTTAACACAAATATGTTAGGGTAGTAGTCCCGTTTATGCTGGAAACAGCTGAACAATTGCATCTATTGAATATGGCTGGTGCAAAGTTCTGGGGTGCTGATGCTTGCAGGTATAGAGTTCTATAGAGTTCACTGATGAGATCTGAAGTAAGGACTTTATGGCTAAGATATATTTAATTTCTTAAACAATTAAAAATCTGTTCTAAGTATTTTGAAGTTAGGTGACCGACTTCTAGTGCAATCTTGTAAATGGGGTACTCCAATGTTATCTCAATTCATTTCATTTTCAAGGTAAACTGGCATAAAATTACAGCTGAACACTTGAACAATGTAAATGTTCAGTTTTTAAACAAATCCTTTTTGGACCAGCATTTCTTTCCGAGAACTTTAAGCAAGCAGCTTATCCTATCTCTCCCACAGGAGGCTAGGCTGGCCCCCATCTTTACTGTCCTTCTGCAAGCAAGCAAAGACCTTTCTCTTCAGGCAAGCTTTCCCTGAGTGACTGGCTGCCTGCGTGGGGTTTTTAAATGGATTGTCACTGCTTTGAATGTGTTTTAGTATTGCTTATATATTTTAATATATTATTTGTTTGATCATTTTTGTATCTGTATATTTACCATTGTTACTTTAAGTACTGTCTTTTAATGATGTAAGCCTCCTTGGGTCCTTTTTGAGGAGAAAGGTGAGGTAAAAATATTTTAAATAAATAAAATAAATAAGTAAATAATATGAATTAAAAATCCTCTTACTGAACAATTTCTGCTTCCCCACATATTTAACTTATTTTTTAGTTATGCTATTGATTAGGTGCACCATGCAATTAAAGTTACACAGTTCTGTTCTAGGTGGAGGCTCAGCTCACTCTGCTGGGGCTCTGTTTGGCACTGGTGACAAAGGGGCAAAAGGGGCACTCAAATCAAGGCAAATGTTGCACCCCCGAAGTTACTGGGTTGGGGATGGGGCAACTGGCTGGTTTGCTAGGTCAAGATCAAAGCCAGAATTAGAACTTTCATGATACACTACAGTGGTCCGTATAGTATGGTTGCATGTAGTTTCCTCAACTGTAGCAGGGGAAAAATGCATGTTTTTCAAGTTATGCATTTTTTTTTTTTGCACAAGATAATATATCACTACCACAGAACATAGCTAGTACTACTACTTGAGATACACAAGGAGGAATTGTCTAAGGCTTTTTGCTATCTGAGTGAAAGGACAAGGTGCATCCCATATACAAGGTCCTGAAACCTATTTTGATATTGGTCAAGCAACTTTGTCCCTTCACCTCATATGTACACAGCAGACCATCCTTAAGAGATGCAAAACAGACTATCTGGTCCACAGAACTCCATACTTCAGCATTCTACTGCTTCTTCAGTACACCTGAGGTGGTAGAGTTGACCTTGGGAAGGGGCTGCATTGTCCTGCCTCCATCCTGAGATTTAAAACTACCACAGACAGAATCATAGAACACATCATTTGAACAAATCATATATTAAATATAAATTTCTGGTCAGACGAAGGTGGGTAACATCTGAAGATTTGTGTGCCATTTTCATCATCCTGAAGATCTTGAAGGGTGATACCCCCTGACATACACATACCAGAAAAATGTGATGGGCCAAGAAAATGGCAAAGGGCAGGTGAGAAGCTAAGAAATAGCAAGCAAGAAAGCAAGAAAGAAAGCTGTTATAGGCCTGAAGGGGCAGAGTCATAGCCCTTGAAAGGCAGATCACCCAATCTGAGACTTCTGAGGATGCTGCACTAAGGACTGCATGCAACCTACAGGCCATATTTTGCCTACCTGGGTATAATCAGTACACAGATGCACTCCATTGGCCTGATTCAAAATAAGGCATTTGCCCATTTTCTACTACATATCAGGTAAGTTACCCAACCACAAATGACTACTCTGTCCTTCCTTACATGAGCAAAGTTTGTGGAACAGTCATATAGGAAAGCTAGCCAACATTGTAGGTGATATGCTGTTGGAAACGTTAAATGAATTCCACTAACACTCTTATCCTCTCTTTGCAGATTAATCTTCAAACAATTCAGTGGAGCAGACCAGGTGCCCAAACACACAATTGGGTGGGCAGAGTGCTATAATGAAGATACTTATCCACACTTGCTTACACACTATTATCTTCTGAGATCCAGAGTTAACACATTGTATGTAAAAACATTGTATGTATGCCCAAATGCTTCCTGCTTGAACTTCTGCTTTAAACTTTACAAAAGACTGCTCTCGAAATGGTTAGAAACAGGAGCAAAATTCTAGACTGCACCAATTAACATGAATGGGTAGAAGGTAACACATTATATCTTAGTAAATATCAATTAAAGAAGACAACATATTACATCCTGGCAAACTTATAATCTTGTGTATAATATCATTAGTCAACTGTTGTCTGTACTATGTATAATGTCATGACTAAATGAGATTAGAAAGAACGATCAGCACCTCCCATGGATAAATTTGAAGCCATACTTATGATGTTGGTTGCAAGTATCTAGTGCCGTACAATGCCTATCTTCCCACCATTTCTGCTCTCCTCCCCTTACACTCTCCTTCATACACACACACACTTTTGTGAATCCAACAAATCAATAGTATGTTTTTAAGCAGTAGGAGAAAGGAAGGGAATAAAACCCACAGTAGTATTTTAGAGACTGAAACAATCTATCCAAAATTAAGTTCTTTCAGGTCCCACCAAGAACTGAAGAGGCAATCAGGTGAGCATATAGCTCACTATTTGCTTCACTTTTTGTGTGGTTTAGTTTGCCCAATTTTCTGGTGACCACATGTGTTTTAAGTAATCCATTGCGCCCCTTTTGCAACCTCTTCTGCTTCTTTGTAGTACCAACACTAGGCTGAAGTTTATTTGGTGTATGGGAATACTCTTGATTACAGCATCCTACAGCCTGTGTGGTTGCTTAATTCCCTCTCAAATAGAGCTGTGATTGGCATTCTTTTCAGTGACAACCCTATAATATATGTAGTGGGTTGTGACAGTAGAAAGAATGGTGGGAAAATCCTCTGCTCTATTTTCCTCTTATACATGAGTACACATACTAGGTTGCTATATTGCTGTAGTGCTATGTCACTTTCTAAATTAAACAAAAAAAAACAGAAGTCGGCATGGCTACTTACATTCATTGTCGTGACAAAAGGTGGGGAAGGGGCAGGGGCTTCAATAATTGAAAAGGAAAGAAATCCGGGCAATCTAAAGTGCTGTCTAACAGGAGAAGAACCGTCTCTGGTGTGAATGTAAGGATTGCTCAAGTGAGAGATAAAATAGATCGCACCGAAGATAAGAGCCTTTTAAACGTGACTCAGATAACTCCAGGTTTCCCTATCTAGTTGTGCTCTGACTGTGTGTTAAGTCTCCTATGAAAAGTCACTGTGCTTTACATTGGCTAGACCATGTGCAGTTTTTTAAATTTTCAATAAAAAATAGTTGTTGACAAATTCATGTGAAAAATGCCAAAGTCTTTTATAAAGCTTTTTTTAAATTTAGTGGTACAAAACCCCACTATTTTACTTATTTATCTCTCATTGTCCTATTCACCTGGGCACCCAGGAAATACATTAGGAATGCTCAAGGACTTGGGCTCTCCTTTCTCTCAAATGTAGTTTTCGCCTATCTCATATAGACTAATTCTGAGTTCTCCAGGTGGCACACGAGGCTGCTGTAATCAGGGCTCCCAAAACCACTTATATGTGCAGAATTAGTGACATGACTTTGTGGATCCATTTAGCAGCCTGCAGCAAAGTGTTATACTATCTCTTCTACTGCTATGGCATAGAGTTCTCTGGTGCTACCTACAGATAGAAAATTTGGGCTTCATTTATTAAAAGCATGACATTTTTCAAGACACTACTCGGTGCAGCAAATAAATCTGACAGCCTCTTTAAAAATCAATGCACTATTTTTAATATTTGCCATTTTTCTCCCTTTCTTGATGTAAAACCACATGAGGTCAGAATATAGCTAGGGGGGAGTTTTTTGAGGAGACCCACATAATTGCCACCATTAAAAACATTATTGTGGGACATCAACTATGGGACTATGTACTGTACCACAGTTATTAAAATTCACCAATTTTCAATTTTTTAGATGTTAAGTTGAAGAAATTTATTAAACTAAGAAAATCGCAGCAGACATACTTAGACAAAATCATTAATTAGTCTATTTCACTATTAGTCTTCTATCATGCATGTTGTATGTATATTAACAAGATGGATGAGGGAATATATATGGACATAAAATTCTGGGATTACCATAATCAAAGGAAATTTGACAGCACATAACAAAAAAAACCAGGAAAGTTTTTGGCTTATGGATGTGTAAGTCATTGCATATTTTAAGAATCTATGGTGGGTTATATATAGCTAGAAAACTGAAAGTATGTGGAAAGTATTGTGACTTTCTTAAGTTATGCACTGCAACTCAGTTGTTTATCTAGAGAATAACAGCACAGTAATATTCTCACATGATTTGCCACATGCAGTAGTCAATACAATTTGTCCTTCCTTTTTGGTCCCTCTAAACAGATGACTAGATGTTTCTTTCACCCCATAGCATTCCTTGTTCTG
This sequence comes from Intellagama lesueurii, assembly GCA_037013535.1. Taxonomy (NCBI): domain Eukaryota; kingdom Metazoa; phylum Chordata; class Lepidosauria; order Squamata; family Agamidae; genus Intellagama; species Intellagama lesueurii. The sequence goes on along the minus strand of JBAJHW010000001.1, from coordinate 321,254,830 downwards.
GACTTTCTTCTTATATGCATTAGATGTAACTGTTTGTTTTTAAATGGATGAAAAATGATACAGGTAGATCAAAACTTGCTTCTAATTTACCCTGGAAATAGGACTTACAGTATAACTCTCTGGATAAGATGCATTAATGTTCTTTTAATGGTTGGTTTTTGATTCTAAAAGAAACAATGCTGATAAATGGAAATATACTTAAATCAACCCCAACTTTACCACCTTCTATCTTACTATCCTGAAAATACTTCCACTTATAAATTGTTAATAACACAGACCATGTCTCCAACAAAAGAAGTGAAGATTTTACCAAGAAACATGGGTGTACTCTTGTACTCATCTTTGAATCTGGACACTTAGGTCTCAGTGGCACCCAGGAGTGCATTTGCACATTTAAAAGCTTATGTGCCAGCTGCATCCATTCCTGGAGATGTCTGATTTAACTATGGTGACATATGCCTTAGTTACATCCCACTTTGATTTTTGTAATGTGCACTATGTGGAGATGCCTTTGAAGACATTTTGGAAACTTCAGCTGGTTCAAATTGCCACAACAAGGCTGCTGACCAGGGCCAGTCACAGGGAACATATAGCTCTCCTGCCACAACAGCTTCACTGGCTACCAGTCCATTTTTGGGCCAAATTCCAAGTGCTGATTATGACCTATAAACTCTATATGGTCAGGGTCAAGGCTATCTAACAGACAGTATGTCCCCCTATGAATGGAGGGGTACTGTTCTGCTTCTGAGGTTGACTTCGGCATCTTCCCAGCAACTACAGTGTCCTATCTGAAAGTCGATGGAAGTCTATGGATGGTTTCCTTTCTGTGGAAGAGGTTTCATTTATCCCAGCTGTTGGGTTGAAGGTTATAGGAAGGTGGGAATCTTGTTTAATTTTGTTATGAGTTTGATTTAATTAATTAATTTAATGTATTTTGACTGGGTTTTTTTTTTTTTTTTTGCTATTTAATTGCTTGTGAACCACTCAGAGTGGCCATTGGTCAGATGGGCAGTATATAAATCAACCAACCAAATAAATAATAAATACATAAGATGAAAAGTGCAGGACAATTTCCATGTATGGAGCTTTCAGCCCAGGAAACTATAAAATAAGAAGTTACTGGAGAACAGGAGAAGCCTATGAGGAAGATGGACAGAGAACCAGGTAGGGAGAGGGTGGGAGGGACTGTCTAGAGACAGAGTTCAATGGAGGCAGAGCAGAGGAGAGTGGAGCCAAAGAATAAGCTGATGGCAAGTGCGGCCAACAGTCCACAGGTCTACGCCTACTTTACCAGACTGTCTCTAACCAATGAGAATGGGAGATCTTGCCAGCAGCACCGAGTGAGTCCCCAACTATAAAAGTCACACTGGCCAGTGCCAACTGAGAAGGTGGAAATGCCAGAGACAGCTTAAAAGACTGCAACAGGTGACCAAGGACTTGAAAGAAGGAAAGACTAAACCACAAGCTTTCCCCCTTTCTGGTTGTGTTTCAGGCTTAGTATCACTAGAGGGAAAGGAGAATCGCCTGGACATGACAAAGAGACTGGACTATAGGGTGCAGAAGGATTGAGTGGAGTCCATGGGTCCAATGACTGCCTTGCAAATAGCTCGGCAATAAAGGTTTGGTTGGTTGTAAAGTCTGTGAGACCATCCTTTTGATAACAAGCATGCCTAGTGGTCTGTTAGATACCCATCAAAGCCCCCTCACACTCCCTATTCTCCCCCTCAGCTTCTAGGATCTTCAGGGGAAGCCTGTCTATCAGTTTTATGACCTTCACAGGAACATCTGGTGGGAACCTTTTCAGAGCCAGACCCAGCCTGTGGAATGCCATTCCTTGAGAAGCTAGGTTGGCTTACTCCCTCTTGTCCTTCTGGTGACAGGTGAAAACTGTCCTTTTCAGACCAGCTTTTAACAAGTAGGCAGTGAAGAGTTTTTATCTTCAGTGCTGGACACTATTATTCTTATTTTGTTTGTATTTTAATATGTTTTGTGGTCTTTTTAAAATCTGTTTTAATTAATTATTTTAATACTTAATATAATAATTTATCATGGGTTTAGTCAGGGTTTTTATTTAATAAATTATGAGCCACCTTTTAACTGGGAGAAAGATGACATACAATGAAATAAACAAATAAACAATCTAAATTAACTACATTTCAGAAGCATTTTCCCCACAACAAATGAAAAAGAAATGTTCACATTAAGTTATTACCTTTGAATTTTTACTTGTGTTTCATTTCTAGCCCATTCTGAGTTTTCAGCAAGTATTGTTTTCTCCCAACCAAGTAGGGGAAAAGGGTTTCTTTTCTTCATCTGGGACTTGGGACAATGAGACAGAAGGCTTCTAATTTCTTTGGGAAGTCTTAACAGATGGATTTGGCCATGCTTTATAGTCAATGATTTGCATTTTGGAACCGGGAATCATTTTCCTCCAGACCACTTGGCCCTGTGACACCCTCTTTTATGCTCTGTTTTGTTCCCTGCTTGAGTCTGGAACAATTTGCTCTCTGAATGGATGCTTCTGCAGCATAGTAGAGAAGGCCACAGTTGAGCGGCAGAGTACGTGTTCTGTACACAGAAGGTCTCAGGTTCAGTTCTTAGCATTTCCAGGTTAGATATCACATGAAGGGAAGGTGAGGGGAGAGACTGCTGTTTGAAACCCTGGAGAGCTGTTCCCAGTTATATTAGAAAATGTTGAGCTAGATGGACAAAGAAACTCATTGGGCATAAAGCAGTTTACTATCTTCTTTTGTATCTACGTTTTGCTTGAGTTTTGCCATTTTCTGGGCTGAAATTTGAGACACGACTATGTGAGAAGATGGTCTTGAAACACAGGGCTAAGGCTGATGCCATCTGGATTCTTTCTTAGTAACTGAATAAAATGTAACTTGTTAAAATCTACAGTAGCATTGTGGAGGTGATTAATCTCATAGTATTCCTTGAAACTGCATTCATTTATTTAAAGCCTGCTTAGTAAGTCAGAGTCATGTCAAAGGAAAGTTGTGTTTTGGAAACCCAGGGTCACAGAACTAAACTGAAGGGTCAAATATGTGTAAAAAAGCTTATGCAGAATATGAAAGAAATTCATAATATAGATCCAGTAGCAGACACTAGAGCCTCATAGAATGCTACTTTGGATGGTGCCCTCACTGTTCAAGGTAGTTTCTCAGCATCTACAGGGAGGGAGGGAGGAAGGAAGGAAATGAAGTGCAAGACATTTCTGCAACAAAAATGAAGCCAGATTAACATATAGTTTGGTATAGGTACAACTGACCACAATAAAATGTTTCCCCAAAAAATGCAGCAATGGATAATAATTAGAAAAGTTGTGCTTATCTGATTTTCTTTGGGTGAGTGAAGTGAAATGAGCTACTGACCTTGAATTGTCCTCTTGAAGAAAGCCTTGCAGGCCTCACATGAGGCCACGCCATAGTGGTACCCTGATGCAATATCACCACACACCAAACACAGTCTTTTGGGCATTGAGTTCAGCATGTATTCACACTTGGTTTGTGAATCTTCAGCAATGGTACTGGAGCAGTCATCATATCGTTTCCTGACAGGACCATTACCCCCAAGGCCTGGGGCAGAAGGGTAGAGTGGTGGTGAGTCTAGCCCATTCTGATGTCCATTCATGGTTGAACTGTAGCTCCCACTGGCGTCCGAGGAGCCACCAGGGCTGTGGTGATTGATGCTGTCCGTCAAGGAGGCGGGGCTGGATGGTTCCGTCTTGATATATGACGAACAGCTAGAATCAATGTGTCGATCCTTGCTTGACATTCTGCAGAGAAGCCTGCATTGTAAAGAGACAGAGAGAGACAAGTTTCTGTGCATTAAAGACAATACTCTTTAAAGGCAGCACTGCAAGGGCTAAGGACCACACATCATTCATTCATCAGTCAATACCTCTTGTTTTACATGAAGGTAATCAGCATAAGGGCATGACAGAGCTTTATCAAAGCTTCAGACAAGCAGTAAACAAAAAAATTAAAGAAACTGCATCCTTTTTATTTTTTCTCCTTGTTCCTGCCTTGTGATTTTTCCTTTCACCATTACATTCCAGTACCTGTCATTTGCAATGACAATGAATTTACTACCATACAGTTCCTAGACTCACAGCCACAACAACAGATACAAGTAAAAACTTTTTCATATACTGTATATTTATATTTGAACAGATTAATGTTTTCTCAGTAATTACAGTTTGTCAGCATGTTTCAGTAAAGCACAACTGCATTTTCTATTGATTGGGCCTCAGAGAAAATCATTTTACGTCTATGTTGGGGGGGGGGCAGAGGGAGAGAGAGAGAGAGAGAGAGAGAGAGAGAGAGAGAGAGAGAGAGAGAGAGAGAGAGAGAGAGAGAGAGAGAGAGAGAACAAACTATTTAGTAATAGATCATCCCAGTTTCCAGGAAATAATTAAAGTTTGACTTTTGTTTCACAAAATCTAAGTGAAATGATTCATCAGCTTTGCCTGCTATTTATTACTTTCAGTCATTATTTTCAAAACTAACTAGCAATAATTAGGCAAGCATCACTTATATCTCAAAGTCCATATTAAGTACTTCCCAGTATTTCAGAAGGTGGTTTACTCTTCTTCTGCTTTAAAAATAGGAGACAGATGAAAATTTTACTTGGTGAAAGATTACATCATTGACCATATCAGTGCTCTTTAAATTTTAATATCTAAACCAGCACAAGACATTTGAATTTGAAAATTATTTATTGTCGTGTGGTAAGTGAAACACTGAGTTTTTCTTAGTAGTACCAACGTGTATTAGATATTAATAGCTACTCCATTAACTGAGACAAAAATGGCAATGCAAATACTATGATAAATATACTTTATAATTCTTGCTGCTGCTGTCACTACAGTTGCTCTGTTGTTGCTTCAACTTATATACTGTCCCATTGTGCTAGAGCACTTTCTGGGTGGTTTACAACATAATTATACAATGAACACTTTGCCCCCAGCAAAAATAATCTGGGTACTCATTTTACCGACTTCGGAAGGACAGAAGATTAAGTAAAACTTGAGCCAGCTACCTGAATCTATTGGGATCAAACTCAGGGTTTGTGAGCAGAGCCTTGACTGAAATACTGCAGCTTAACTTTATGATGCATACAGAGGAGGGGCAAGATCTGTTCTCGATCATCCCAGAGTGCAGGACATGCAACAATGGGCTGAAGTTAAAGAAGCCAGATTTCGGTTGAATATCAGGAAAAAACTTCCTAACTGTTAGAGCAGTACGACAGTGGAACCAGTTACCTCGGGAGTTGGTGAGTGCTCCAACACTGGAGGCATTCAAGAAAAACTTAGATAATCACCTGGCAGATATGTTTTGATTGTATTCCTGCATTGAGCAGGGGGTTGGACTTGATGGCCTTGTAGGTCCTTTCCAACTTCACTTTTCTATGCTTCTATGCAATAAGAGCCATTTAGCCTTTCAAACAGAAGCAAACCCAAATTGGGTGTACATTCAATAGTGTACTGCATCCAGTTACAGTTCTATGGCATATGTACATACCTGATACACAGGTTGCTTTTTTGGGTGAAAACATTAAAGTTTCACAAATGAACTATAATGTGTGAAACAGGCTGCAGAACAGGAGAGGAATTCTTGCAGCAATGCCTTTGACAAAGTGCCTCATGATATTCTGATTAGCAAGTTAACTAGGTGTGCGCTGGATAGAACAACTGTCAAATGAATACACAGTTTGTACTCAGAGAGTGCTTATCAATGGCTCCATCTCAAACTGGGAGGAGGTAACAAGTGGGGGTACCATAAAGCTCTTTATTGTACCCCACTTATTACCTCCTCCCAGGACTGGTGCTCTTCAACATTTTTATTAATGACTTGTAAGAGGAGGTTAGAGAACGTTTATCATATTTGCAGATGACATAAAATAATCTAATACTGTATCCTGAAAGCTAAAATCTGCTAATACCCTGGAAAACAGGAATAAAATTCAAAAAGATTTTGATAGGCTTGAGCACTGGGTTGAAAACAACAGAGTGAAATATAACAGGGATAAGTGTAAAATTCTACACCTGGGGGTGGGGAACCAAGCACACAGTTACAAGATGAGGAAATACTACAGGCAAAAAAGAATAATGGAATTGTTGTCAATCAAAAATGTGATGTGGCTACAAGAAAGGCAAATGCTATTTTAGGCTGCATTAACAGAAGCATACTCTCCAAAACCCATGAAGTACTAGTTCCCCTCTATTTGGCACTGGTTAGGTCAGCCTTTAAGAAGGATGCCGACAAACTGGAACAAGTTAGAGGAGGCCAACAAAGATGATCAGGGGATCGGAAATCAAGTCCAATGAGGAAAGACTGAAAGAACTGGCCATGTTTACTCTTGGGAAGAGAAGACTGAAGTGAGTTATGAAAGAACTGCGCAAGTTTAGCCTTGAGAAAAGAAGACTGAAGAGAGATGTGTTAACATTTTTCAAGTAACTGAAAGATGGTCATACAGAGGAGAGGCAAGATCTATTCTCGATCATCCCAAAGTGCAGGACATGTAAAAATAGACTCAAGTTACAGGAAGCGAGATTTCAGTTGAGTATCAGGAGAAACTTTCTACCTGTTAGAGCAGTACAACAATGGAACCAATTACCCCAGGAGGTTGTGAGCACTCCAACATTGGAAGCATTCAAGAAAAATTATACAGCCATCTGTCAGACATACTTTGATTTGAATTCCTGCACTGAGCAGAGGGTTCTACTCAACAGCCTTATAAGCACCTTCAAACTCCATGCTTCTATGAAAGATTTCATAAACCTTTTGGAAACTGTTACCAACATTACAAAATTCCAACTGATTAACTGCTTGACATTTAACAGAACATAATCAATCAATCAACTCATGTATAATTTGTATCATATCAATAAAGGGTTCCTGTGGTTATGAATGACAATCAGGTTTGTTTTGAAGTTTAAATGCTTCATTTTTTTTAAAAAAAAAAGTGAGTGTGCAATGGAGTTGGGAAGGAAACAAGGCTTCACTTTCTTAGCTAATACATGACTTTGCTTCTATTCTTTCAACCAAGCAGCACCTTATGCCAGTTTGAGACAAATGTTTGCTTTTGAAACACTCTGGTTGGTTGTCCTTTGGAATCTACAAATTCACTTGCTAATGCACTAAGGTTGAATGTCCACCAGCTGATGAGGAGAATGCCCAACAGCTTGCATCCATACTTTCATCTGAACAGTGATCTTTTACACTGTGGTTTCAAAAAGACGAAAGCCCTAAATGCCATCCCCAGGCCTCTTCTGGAGGAGGGTATGGGCCACTAACAACTGGGTTAGAGTGTTGCTTTCCCAAGGCACTCCTACACTGCTTCTGTTTGACTACAGTAAATCTAGCAAATTTGGGCACCTGATAGATACAGAGAAGCAAGTTTGCATGTATCCTTATGTATTACTCTTTAACATGCAGGTCAGAGTCTAACTGAATATTTACACTAGCGTAAGTGCAATGGCACATCTCGGACCAGGAAACAGTTGATAAAAAAAAACAAGTCCCTGACTGAAGTGCTAGTCATGCACTGAGTCAAGCAACTGGTATGCAACTAGGAATTCAACTGGGGACTCGTGAATTAGCAGTTATTAATGACTACAAGTTACCCCATTGCACTTAGGCTGGTGAAAATATTCAGTTGGATTCTGGCTGTAACTTCAGTTTCCAAGTAACAATAACAATTACAGAAGGTCCTCTATCCACTTTGACCCGTCACCTGGATTCTTATAAATGACCTTCGGCTCAAGCTACTCACTTTTTCCCCAAACAGAGCTTAGAGAAAGATCAGCACAGTAGTCTGCCTGTTGCAGACACCTATTTTGTCTTCACTTTACAATCTAGAAGAAGAGATGTGATGACCAGCTTCCATCCTGGAACACTGGTGAGAAATCAGTCAAGATGGCCAGTTACAGAAGAGGACTTCAGAGGCATCTCTCAGGCTGTTTGTCTTGGGACAGGGTGTGCAGCTGTAAAGTCTTCAAACCACTGGTCCTCTGGTACCAGTAGTTTAACAGAGAGATCTCCAACCTCAGAAGTTTGGAATAGTTTTCTTTTGCTTACCAAATAATTGTTTTCCCAACCAACTTTCTGTCTCCTTCCAGTTCCCACAAATGATACCTGGAATATTCTAGTCCAAACTTTCAGTACAGCAGTATTGTTGTACTTCTTTAGCTCTTGTGGTACTGCCCAGCATGCTGGTACCTTTCCCTTGTTTTTAAGTGGTTCTATTTTGGCTACAATCCTGTTATCATTCAACACCTGAGATAGTTATTAGAAAGAATAAAATCCAAAATAGGCCTCTATAAGAAGGATGCTTCCTAATTAATACTTAGCTCACTACACTGAAGGCTTCCTTGAGCTACTATTATCTTGTACAAAAAAAAGGAGTTCAAATTTAATTCCTTCTTCTCTGTACACGATTTTCTGCAGCTCTTTTAAGCCAGCCTGAAATATTCACAACTGTCTATAAATTCAATTGTCAGCTAGTGATTTTTATTCCAGACCTCACTTCAATCTAAAATTAGAGGCACTAAAATTCACATTAACTCTAAGAGGAATGTAGTGAATAGGACTTTATTTCAAAAGAACACCTTTTTGTCAGAAAGAGCTATTCTCAAGATGATGGCTTTATCTGCATTCAAAGTCCAATTCCACATTGTGCTGTTAATACAATTTTTTTTAAGGTCACAGCAGATTAATAAAAATCCAAATGTAGTTAACATTTGCAATGAGAAATAATGTGTCTCATATTTAAACATGCAATATTTATTTTAAAGCCATGGTTGGATAGCTTTTATTTGTTGTTGTTGTTTAGTTAGCTAGTAGTTCTAATTGTTCTTCTTCATTTATCTCCAAAAGGCTGGGCCCATGTTGTAGGCAGAAAAATATATATATGTAGGTACAGTGCATGGAAATGAGGCTAGGAGTTGGGCATGTTCTGTCTGGAAAACTACACAAAACTGATTTTTTTTAAAAAAAATAGGTTATATTCAATTTACATATATTTAAGGACCTTTTAATTTAACTTAATGTTTTTCCCATGGAAATGTTCAGATCAGTAATTATTCAAAGTCTGTCTTTTTTTTCTTTTGCATTTACAGAGAGAGGCCTTTAGCCACAGCTCCATAAGAAGTTGTGCTGGATTAAGCCAATGTACAAGCAATAGTGCAAGCAGCATCGCAACCATAGAGTCCACATTGCGCAACTAGTTTTCCAAAGGAGACTCCAGTGTATACCATCTTTGAGCAAACTCTATAAATGTGCACCAACTAACACAAGAGATCTTTTGCTATCACCGTGATACAGGCCATGTCCTACTATGGTTAAAAAAAAAATAAACAAAATAAGGATGTGGCCCTCTTAAGTAGCAAATAAAAACATAATCATATGATAACAAGTTTTTTAGTTGCTGATTTCTAGTTCTTTCATTAAGCCTGAATTATTTCAGTATTTAAGTTATTTTGATATGTGTAGACAAATTTGAAGCTATTTTGAGTGATATATTTTTAGATATTAACTATTGTTCTATATTATTTTTACATATTATTCTAAATATTCCAGGGTCTACAAAAACTTGAAAAGGTTATAGACATATAAACAAAAACATATCTGAAACTTGCTAAAGAAAAGAGTAGAAATAGCTCTGGATATGATTGAAAAATTCTAATACAAGAACTCCTATGTGAAACTGGTTGCCCTGGATAGTGGTTAATGTGTATCAGAGAATTTTTAAGGCCCTTAAGTCACCTCAGCAATCATTGCATAAGAAGTCCTCTCATGGATTTGTAACTGCAAGGGGAGAGTAGGAATAAATGGAGGGGTCATGAAGAGATGTCAGCATTGGAGTACCCCAAGACCAGTGTTTTTTTAACTTACAGTTGGTGATTTTTAACTTGCTCATAAATGAGGTAGTCAGCAATGAACCAGCAACAAATTATCAAAACATTATATACAACTCTTAAAAGGATCTTTCTAAACTGATGGAACAGGCATAAAAATGCCAAATTCAGTTCAACACAAAGAAGTATAAAGTGATGCACATGGGGTCTGAGCCAGAGGTGACTGACTAGAAGAATTATTTTGGGGGTTGTGGTGATAACTCTATGAAAATGTCAACGCAATGTGTGGCAACCGTGAAAAGGGCATATTCCATGTTGGAGATCCTTAAGAAAGAATCAGAAACGAAAGTGCCAATATCACAAACCCCTTAAAACAAAACAGTGGTGTGATTACACTTCTTTAATATCGTGCAAAGTTCTAGTCACTGCATCTTAAGATGTGTTTATAGAGCTTGAAAGGGTGCATAAAAAACTCATTGCTCTGAACCATTCTTGTTCAGTTAACCAAGGCAAGGAGGAAACAGGCAGTAAGCTTAAAAAGGACCTTTTTTCCTTCATTTCCCATCCCTGCTATCAGACTATTTTTCATCCTACCATTCCTTATATTGTTTCAAAATGTTTTGCCATGGAGCAGAGGCCAGAATGGCTAGCATGCATGGTTTGCATGCCGTAGGTTTCAGCATCAATCCAAGGCCAAACTGGCTGAAAAATACTCTTATCTGGCTTTATTTGTCATGGTAGACAACACTGAGGATTTGCAAGAGTTAAACAATTTGACAGATCCTAGCCAAAGACAATAAAATGGCTTTCTCTTCCATTTGCAATGCACATTATAGAACATGGGGAAAACAAGTTGTGTATGTTAGACACTTTTTCCAAATTACTTAATAAAAACTGTTTAAAAAGTTTTTATCTCTTTTACACCTATGATGAATGGCTGATGGTCACTGCATAATTGGCAATTATGGGAATATTTTTGGAATCTAGGGAGGCTTGGCGACCAGAATGGAGATCCCCTGCCCCATTCATGAACTGTCTATGTTTTGAGCAATTCACTTTCAAAAGCAGTTGGACTTGCATAAAAGAACAAAGCTTAGCAGATATGCATTTTTCTTTCTTTCAATCAGGTTTCCTTGGAATAAAAAAAAGAATAAAAGCAAAGTAGTTAACATTCTTGTTCTAAGTGTATGACAGTAGTATTCACCAAAATTATTTAAGTTATTTAATTTCATGATTGTAATTTTGAAAAAAGAAGAGATGTGTTAAGAGTAGTACGGCATTGGAACCAATTACCTCGAGAGGTGGTGAGTGCTCCAACACTGGAGACATTCAAGAGAAACTTAGACAACCACCTGGCAGATATCCTTTGATTTGTACTCCTGCACTGAGCAGAGGGATGGACTTGATGGCCTTATAGGCCTCTTCCAACTTCATGATTCTATGATTCTAGTCTGCTTCAGTTTATTAATGAAGGGAGAAAAGAATCTTGTTTTTATTTTATAATCAGATTTTGTGGATTGCAATCTATACTATACGAGGCCCTAATCACTGGCACACATTCCATATATTACTTCTTTTTGTGCAAATCTCATAACATCCACTGGATAAAATAAATTGGATCCAAACTGAATCCCACTCAGAGTAGACCCATGGATATCAATGGAACTTAAGTTAATAATGACTATTTTGCTGTCCTGATTTTAATGGATTTATTCTTAAGTATGGTTGAGTCTGAACACAACTCAACTGGTCAGATCCAAATTAGTAATTCTGTGAATAGAACAACTCCTTTCATTCATGAGTAGCACTGGGATGCACAAGAGTAGCGAAATAGTGGAGCTAGGGCTCACAGGATCAAGGACTGGAGACTTTTTCAGTAGTGGAGACTATGGCCATCTTCCTCAGGGCTTCCCTGTTCCCTCTGAGCTTAGCTGCTATCCTCCACAGTAGTAATACACATAGTTTGAGGATGTTTTCATTTGGGGCAATTAAGAACAATTAGTTTTACAAGTGGCCTTCTCCTCATATGTTGACATGGCCAATCCAGTTACCTAGATTTTCAGAATCCTACTGAATATTTATGGATGTGCAAGAGGAATCACAGAATTTGTCATAGTTAATTGACAAGGTGGTATCTGCACATCATTTGTCCAACTGATTACACACCTAATACATATAATAATTGTGTGCCCTCAAGTCAATGCTCACTTATGATTACCCTTTTCAGGGTTTTCTAGGTAGAGTACTCAGAAGTGGCTTAACATTCCCTTCTTCTGGAGACACCCTGGGGCTGTGCTGTTTGCCCAGGCCACATAGGCTGGCTTTTCTGGAATGCACAGTGGGGAACTGAACTCCCAACTTCTACCTCGCAGCCTGACACCTACCTGGAATCTTCTCAATGACTAGTAATTAGTCACATCAACATGCACAATTCTTGCCTGTGCATAAATATCCAATGTGATTTTTGCCAATTTATTTTACAGAGTTCCACAAGCCAAACACATACACCCTGACCCAAAGAAGTTTACAATTTTAACTCTTACAGGAATGGACTAGATGTCTGTCAGTTTGTTTTTATTCAGAGGGACAATGATTATTCATTTAGAGGTCCTTCTGCGACAACAAGAAGACAGAACGTTTGTGTGTCAGGAAATACAAATGTTCCAAGTGCTGCCCCACATAGTGGACTCACCCTGACTCCTTCTTACCAGCCCTTATCACAGAGTTGAGTTACAATCTCAGCTGAGCTATTTTACAATGAGCACTTTTTTTTTCTGCTTCAGCTAATTGCACTCTAGCAAAGTGGCAAAATGTGAATCACTTAGCAGAAAATGGGCACCAGCTGCTATTGTCAGAGAATGGCAACGCCAAAGAAAAGGAAAGCAACTGAATGAAGTGTCATGTCAGAAATCAACGGTGCAACGTGTGATTTGAGAAAACATGACTACTTTACAGAGACAGGGTGTCATTATGGCATCACTGTAATACGATGCTTTGACAACTGCTATGTCTAACATATCATCATTGCATTAAGGTGCACTGGCTTAGTTGGGAAAGGAATAGAAAGGAAACCCCCCCTCCCACTTTTTAATAAGAAATATCTTAAGGGTTGTCTGGTTAACCTAATGGATGAGACCATTAGTACAAAAGAATCAGATCTAATCCTGATCTAGAGAAAGTATGGACAATTTCTTTAATAAACATATATGTAGAAATTACTGGAAAAAAGCCTTATGGCTAAAACTATGTGTTCTCTCTGATTCAGTTCATTAAATAATGTGTTGTTAAATTAAAAATTGCATGGCGGCAAAAAGTGTCTAAAACCTAGCCTTCTCTTGCTCCCATTCTCTCTTTCTCTTTCATGCAATTGTAGAGCAACTTAATATGTGGGAGGGGAGTTTCAAACAGAGTGGTCTTCAGATAAAAAGCAAGACTGTAGTCCACATTCAAAGGCTATTTCAAATAAGCATGCATGAATCCATCCTTCAAGAAAAGAAATAAAGCTGGCCTCCATGACATCATGGGATTCTGCAAATTAAGAGCTGAGACTATATTGCAGCATATATAGGGATAAAATCAGAAGTAGTAAATGCACAGAGAGGTAATTTATCTTCAGTTAATTTTCTTGGGCCTATTCCAGTCCGCAGTAAGCATCTCTTGTTTATTGCTTTGAATATTATACATAGGCAACTGGCAGATCAATAAAATTGTTAAATGCATAATAATATGATATAATTATGTATGCAATATTTTGCATAACTAACTGGCTGAAGTGTTCATTGATATAATAGCTATTTAGGTAGTTCAGAGCAACCTATAAGCCTATAAAACACAGACATTTTATATGAATAAAGATTATAGAAACCTCTTGTCTTAATCATCTGAATCAGGCTTTGGCATTATATGACAGAGAGAGAATGTATGTGCCTTTCTTTCCTGCCAAGTCCAAATCAATTCTTATGGCATTACTCTATAACTAACGTGATATTTCACTGATAATCACCATTACCCTGATGACTTTTAAGTAATGTAATAATTGAAGAAATACACTTGGATTAAACAAACTACTGCTATTTAATCAATATTATTGAGACAAACTAAGTGTTTTAACAAGTCTGTATATATGCACTAATGCAGCTTTAATTAAATGTGTCCTTAGACATGCACCATCTCTGCAGTAGACGGAGCTGATGGATCTTTAAAGGCCAGGGCATGATGCTAGATTTTGCTTGCAAGGTCGAGAATAGCAGCAGCGGTAGGCATCAAGTTAAATGTTTTTATACCACGCAAATGATGTTTTTTTCAATGAAACAAACAAGACTGCAGGACCTTGTTAGGGAGGGTGAAAGAAGAATGCTGTAACTAATTGCCCATCTTGTCCTGTGTGTTTTAATAAAGTAAAGATAATTGAGTAAAGATAAATATATAAGATTAAATCCAATTTTATATATATACACACAACATACCATACTCAACTTGGTTTTTTGCCTTCTCTGTCTCACACACATACCCCTCACTCACTTGTACCAATTCAAAGTGCTAGTTAAAAGATGTCCCCTTCAGCTTTTTGAAGAGGGAAACATAACATTTCTATAAATTACAAGCCCTCAAAGAGAAATATGGATCAATACAGGGTTTCCCTGGACAGAAATCTATGTTTATAACTTCTTTGCTTTCACAGATCTATAACAAATGAGGGTATAGTGATAGCAGTCATTTTAAAGGGCCTTCAAAATTTTGTTGGAAACTGTGACATCTACTCTTCATTATTCATTATCATTTTAGCAGGGCATAATCAGTATTTCAGATTTTGATAATGTTTTCATATTCAAGAAGGCCCTTCAATATCAAGTTAAACTTCCTGCTTTCACAATTGCAAGGGGCATTTAAAAACTGAAGAACAAACCTTGCTTACCAAACATTTTTTCTCACAACAGCAATAATCTGTTTGGGCCCATACAAAAGGAGAAAACCAGTAAAACTAGACCATACACAAAAGAAGATAAAATATTTAGACGTTATTAGGAACTAGCTTGGTGAGACGGCAGAAACCAGTGAAGACAGGATCAAGATTCCAAATGATCTGAGCTAACAGAGACATCAAGCTGATACTAATGAAATGACGTTCAGCACAGATAAATGTGAAGACTTATATTTAGGTTTTTTTAAAAAAAATCTTTAAAACAGGTATTGGAGAGGGAAGCCTTGGCTTTACAGCAATACATATAAAAATGATCCATATGTCTTCCTAGATCCATGACCCAGCATTGGAATTCAGCAGCAAAGACAGTGGATGCAATCTTGGGCTGTATCAACAGAAGCAGTCAAACACAGCTAGCATGTTATATGTTAATGTTCCAGATACAGTACAAGATTTGCCAAGCTAATAATGCAACAGCATATGGAGACATGCTAGCAAATAATGGGTGACTACTACAAGATTTTTTTTTCATCAGAAAGAGTTCAAAGATCAGCCATTTTTTCATCAGCTATAGGATTCACAAGAATCTCTGCACAAAATAAAAGGTTTTCTGGACAAAATATAGGATAGTGTGCAAAACAAAACAAAACAAAACAACCTGTGTTAAAAAGCTCTAATTTTTTCACAAAAAGGTTCTATAACACAAAAGATTCACAAAAGCTCTTGTAAGTTCACCCAACAAGGATATTTTTAGCACTGAAAGAATCCATGCCTTTATAAGTGAAGATTTACATTCCTAGCCTGAGCTCAAATTCCTATGCAATTGAAGTTGCACTCAATGATGCCCAAGCTTACCTTCAGATGATTAATCACAAAGCAAAGCAAAATTGCAAACAATGGGAGGTGGAAAATATAGATCCTGTTGTGACAGTCAGATGACTTTTAATATTTAAAGAATGAAGGCTTCTAATGACTTGCTCTCTCTATCTCTAGTTTACTCCTTAGTGTCTGGAACATCACAAGACTAGTCGGGTCACATTCAGACTACAAACTCCGAATCTGAGTGTCCCTTTTTTAAGAAAGGCAATGACTAGTTAAAATGTATCCAGAAGAGAACAACAAGGAAGGTGAAGTGTCTGGAAACCAAGTTCTAGGCAAAACTACTGAAAGAGATGGACATGTTTATCTTGGAGAAGAAGCTAAGGGGAATAACGACAGCAGTCTTCAAAATCATGAAAGGCTATTAAGTAGAAAATAGACCAGACTTGTTATCTGTGGCACCAGGGGACAGGAAAAGAATCACTGGGTAGAAACTACGAGAAAGCAGATTGTAGCTAAACATTAGGGGAAATTTCTTGGCAGTGAGACCTGTTCTACAATGGAAGAGACTACTTTGAGGGAGGCACATTCTCCTCTACTGGAATTATTTAAGTAGTGGCTGAATGCCAGATATAGTGTAGCTGCATCATGAATTGCAAAGCCTGGACATGGAGTTGGACTAGCTGGTCTTAAAGTTGCACTCCAATCTTGTGCGCATGGGAGAAGGGATAATGTTGACATTTGACAGCAGTAGATAACAGTTAACACTTAACAAGTTTGAACAAACTGAGGAACATCCATTCCTCAATTACTATCTGCCATAAAATTAAATAAAAATATTGACCATCATTTTCTAATATATCTACTAGGCTTAGAAATTAGGCTAGAGTTCTTGCATGTGGAGGGGGGGGGGAGATATTAGCAATGTTCATTTAAAGTCTGCTAAAGGTGCCACTGGTCCCATCACCTCCTGGCAAATAGAAGGGGAAGATATGGAGGCAGTGACAGATTTTACTTTCTTGGGCTCCATGATCACTGCAGATGGTGACAGCAGCCACGAAATTAAAAGACGCCTGCTTTTTGGGAGGAAAGCGATGACAAACCTAGACAGCATCTTAAAAAGCAGAGACACCACCTTGCCGACAAAGGTCCGCATAGTCAAAGCTATGGTTTTTCCAGTAGCGATGTATGGAAGTGAGAGCTGGACCATAAAGAAGGCTGACCGCCGAAGAATTGATGCTTTTGAATTGTGGTGCTGGAGGAGACTCTTGAGAGTCCCCTAGACTGCAAGGAGAACGAACCTATCCATTTTGAAGGAAATCAACCCTGAGTGCTCACTGGAAGGACAGATCCTGAAGCTGAGGCTTCAATACTTTGGCCATCTCATGAGAAGAGAAGACTCCCTGGAAAAGACCCTGATGTTGGGAAAGTGTGAAGGCAAGAGGAGAAGGGGACGACAGAGGACGAGATGGTTGGACAGTGTCATCGAAGCGACCAACATAATTTGACCCAACTCTGGGAGGCAGTGGAAGACAGGAGGGCCTGGCGTGCTCTGGTCCATGGGGTCACGAAGAGTCGGAGACGACTTAACAACTAAATAACAACAACAAAAGGTGCCAGACACAAGCTGAATTTTGTGGCTGCAGGTAGTATAAGCAGCTGATGGGGCATTACATTTTATACTCCTTTTTCTTTCTCATCCCAGTTTACCCAGCAGATGATCCACTGTACTTCCATTGCTAACGGCTCAACAGTCGACAACACTGCCATATAGTTGGCCTGTTTCATGGTAGCTTCATGGAACCTCAGTTCTAAGCAATGAAATTGTGGCCTTTGGCAACTCAAGTGGCTGCATATAATCCTCCTCCTCCTCCTTCTCCTCTGCATCTTAGAACTGCAGAGCTGGAAGATATACTATGGATCATCAAGTCCAGCCTCTGTAAAGGATGCACAGTGGGGAATCAAAACGCCCAGCCTCTGCCTACGCAACCAGATATTGGAACCACTTTCCTATCCTATTGCCTCTCCCACTCCAATTGGCACAAGAATTCATCAAATAAATCTCTCTCTCTCTCTCTCTCTCTCTCTCTCTCACACACACACACACACACACACACACACATACACACAAAACTAGGACAAGCACAAATGATAAGAAATCTTAGAAGTAAAGCTGTATTCTGATTATTAAAAAAAAACTATCTGAAGTAGCAGAACGTCAGCATTGCATTCAGTCAAGAAAACAAAATAAAGATACTACAAAAATAACGGAAGATTTGTTCCGGGACATAACAGGCTTTTCAAATAAGGATTATATTGAAGTGATTACAACATCAAAAGCAGTTACTTGTGCCAGTCACAAATCTGCTGCTTTGGATCACGACTGCCTATTTGTCTGTCATTTTCAAAAGGAATAAGGAAGGAGCAATAAAAAAAAAGAGAGAGAAAAATATAGGCAGGAATCTTCAGATAGACTCAGAGTTTATTTTCAACTGTTTGCCTTTTTAACAGATAATTACAATATACCCACTGAAATCACTGAACATCAGTTGATAGTATCAATAACCTAGTTTAATTATTTCTTCTATTCCTCTTTGGAAGGAGAACATTGGTGTGTGTATATACGTTAGGTAGCCACATGTGCTCAAGTCAAGTAAACCGTGTCTGTCATAGACAAAGCAATAAGAAAACATACCCTTTAAAATGTCAACATACAAAGTACTTTAGAAAGAACATGTATCTCTGTAGTAATTACTGAAGAGTTTAAGCGGGGGGGGGGGAGAAAATGTGTCCCACAGCTGATCCTCTTCCCTACTCCAATCTCTTTCCCCCATTTTCCCATTTGTTTATGAGAGAGAGAGAGAGAGAGAGAGAGAGAGAGAGAGAGAGCATGGCAAGTTGTGAAATGACGTTTTCCTGCAATCAGCGTTTAAGTGAATGTTTTTCCCAGTGTGTTACACCACGCTGTCAGCTACCAGCAGGGAGTCGTTGAGTTGTTACTACATTTGATTTGACTACCACTAGGAAGCTTTATTTCCACCAACTGTTAGTTGCCAGCTCTGTGGATCTCGCCTTCACTTCTTGAAAGAGGATTCCCCCCTCCCAACTCCCCTCCCTTCTAAACTTTGGAGAAGTCTGCCATTCTTTAGGAACATGCAGTCCACTCCACACAAATGCAAACTTGCCATATTAAATGCAATAACTGAAATATATTAAGCACACTAGAGTTGAATTTAAAATCTCTCTTCTGGGGAGTGATGAGGAAATCCATTTACATATACAAATATATGGTCTGGAACTACATTTTGATCTTCAGAGAAAAGGGGAGGACCGAGGAAATTACAAATAGCTCTATGATAATTTGAGCAATTTATTAAGCTCCTGTTAGATCTGGCAAAAGCGAGATGTATTATTTTTTTTAAAGAAAAATGAAAAAGAAAAGATGATTTAAATTTACTTGTGGTTTGCAATTCTTTCTCTATACACAATAACAATTTTGATAATTAAGAACTAATTAAAACAGATATCACAACAACTTCTGACAATGAAAAGAATCTTTAGAAAACTGATAGCATATGTGTCAGCATGAAGAAGAAGAAGAAGAAGAAGAAGAAGAAAACACTCCGATGAGATGCTGAAGAATTCAGGCTTAATCGAAAAGTAATTAACACTAAAGAGCTATAACTTTAATTAAAGAAAATTTCATTAAAGAGAGGCTGGCGATCCTGCTTTCCTAAATATGACAAGGTGCTTTATA
This sequence comes from Intellagama lesueurii, assembly GCA_037013535.1. NCBI lineage: Eukaryota > Metazoa > Chordata > Lepidosauria > Squamata > Agamidae > Intellagama > Intellagama lesueurii. Next base: position 321,235,468 of record JBAJHW010000001.1, on the reverse strand, counting down.
AAACTAAAATAAAAGCCGATTTCAGAGCAGGAAGGCCATGTCTTTAACCAGATCAAATTCTCAAAATTGGCTGTCAAAATGGGATTGTTGTGATTTATACCCGTCTATCAAGTGTATGAAAGAGAAAGACAGAGAAAAAGCGGCAAGCTGCTGTCGCTTCCATTCGCAAAGCACCTTTAATTTCCACTGCACCATCTGTTACAAAATCTAATTCATACTTGCCCCCCCCCCCGCCCTGCAACTGATTTAGTTCTGTAATACTAATTCTTCCACTACCCCTTATGAACATGGATCTCAAGGAAAAGCTTTGGTTCTGAGTTGGTAAAAGATTGAATATTATACAGTTAAGGTTCTGGTGACTTAAGCGAAGCATGCTATCCATTAAAATGCACTCCTGGGTAAAGGGATTTGTCTTAGCCAATGCAGAGATATGGACTTCCTTGCATTTGGGAAAGGGAGGAGGGAAAGAGACAGAAAGAAAACCAAAAAGGAATAAAAATGGTGATAGGAAAGCAGGCTGGGGACATGAAAGCAGAGGTTGTCATAAAATACAATTGTTGTCAAGTTTAGTCACTTTCAGTACTCGCTATAAAATCACTTTGTCATGGTCTCATACAGAAAGCTTGAAATTGTATTTTTGTTAAGAGAACGAAAATGAGTTGAGGGTATAATATTCAACAAGAGGGAAGAGAAAATGTTTCCTTCAAAAACTGTAAACCACAAATTCATCTAATATACCATTGTGAAAATGCTTTTTAAAAATTCCACTATAGCAAAATCAACACAAAATGCATATGTATGGTATCTGATTGCCTGCTCATACAATGAGCAATAATCACATGCAGCCTACAATGTAAAAACTAGCCTGCAGCAGAAAATAAAAAATCAGAAATCCAGGAGGTTTGTTCTTTGCCCCTCCTGCACATAGGTCTGGGCCAGACAGCTTGGGAGCATCATGGGGCACCTCATCTCAAACTCCTGGAGTGGGGCATCTCCTTGCTGAGGTCCCAACCTATGTATGAACACGACAACCCTTTCAATCTTTTTCAAAAGTGACCACTCCAGACTCTGAAGATTCTTCATTTTATTCCCTATCCTTTTGCCAATTTAGTAATTAGAAAATTACTAATTTAGTAATTAGCAAATAATAACTGTACAGGGCATGGAAGTGGGAAGAAAGAGATTTTTAGTTACTGGACAGAGCCTTTTAAAGGGAAAGACTGAATTTGGTTAAATAGACCAGACATTAAGATGGGGCCAAATTCTCAAAGTTGCAGGTAGAGAAGCAAGTAGTGGAGGCTGGTTCATTAGGGCAAATGGGACACTGTCCCACCTCAGTCTATCCTCAACCAATCCACTCTTGTTTGCCCCCTTACCAAGGACAGAGGGCCAGCACCCCACTCATGTTCCTTTCTTGCTGAACTCCCAGCCTCATTACACTATTTGTGTGCAAGTGTGTGTTAGAGGCAGCAACAGAGAGAACATATACATGTGTGCATGCATGTATGTACAAAAACGTACTTTTGATCCTCACTTTCCTGCCACCACTGGCTACTGTTTCTGCTGTCCCATTATCCAGAATGAGCATCAGATGCCAGTAGCTGGAAGAGTGGCAGAAACAAGGATCTGAGAAATCAAGAGTCTGTAGTAAGACCAGGAAGGGTACTACTAAGAAATGAAGCACACAGTCTTGTAGGCACATCTCTAGTTGTCAGTACTACATGTTCCTGGGCTGAGGAAGCTCTGGTGCCACAGATGTTCTTGTCTTCAGCTTTCAGAAGCCCCAACCAGAAATATTAAGGGATTCTGGAAGCTGTAATAAAAAAAAAATCAAAAACCTCTGGCAGGTCAAAGATTCCCCAGTGTCAACACATACCTTTAAGACGGACTCCTCCTAATGGCTCTATCCTTTCAGGTGCAGCTGAACTCTTGAAGGAATTTAAACTCAGAAAATATAAGAAGCAATTTGAACAGTCTTCTCCTGAACTGTTCCATTATTATGAAGGGATCCTGAGTATGCACACTTGCTTTGTACTAAGAAGGTAAAGAATGTTGCTTAATTCTCAACACAACCTGTCTTGAAACCATAAGATGGCCTGCTAAGAAGTTGTTAACCACAGGTACACATGCACATGTACACACAGCAAGCACAGGACTGGCTGAAGGATTAAAAAGACAGAAACAACTTGATCCAATGTCTACATTTTAAAAAGCTGACAGCTTTCACAGTGTGTTGTTATGTGCCATTAGGTTGCTTGTAACTTAAGGCAATCCTAATAGGATATTCAAGGTGCGTAAAGTGTTCAAGGAGTATTTATCATTGCCACTCATCAGTGAGTTTCCACCACCAAGGAAAGATTTGAACCCAGGTCCAAACGACATACTACATTCACTACACCACACTGGCTCTCACATTTGCAGTGTAGCTACAATAAATATTATGCTCACAAATGCAAGCTTTCTTATCAATAATAGTCAGAAAACATATTGCTATCCCAGAGGTGAAAATAATAATTTTGCATGCTTACCTCTTGTATTTCTAAGTATGTACTAATGGACCATGGAGATCCTTTTTTTCAAAAGGATGGGGAGCAGGAGATTATACAAATTACCCCACTCGGTGTTATACTACAACTTCAATATCAGAGCTACTGACAGTTAATATAAATGTATACATGTTACTATAGTACCTGAACATATTTTTCAGTTACTTCAATAGGAATTTCCTGAATGACTGCAGCAGGATCCCTTCCAAACAATATACTTTGCACCCTATTAAACAAATTATCTGACTCACTCAATCAACTGGAGAATTTTATGATTATGTTTCTTTCGCCAAGAAGAAGGAAAAGACTTTATTTTTTACTGAAATGTTTTTTTAATTGAAATGTTATTTTCTATTTCTTGCAGTATTCAGGAAATATAATCCATACTTCGCAACCAAACCCCCTCCCCTCAACAAAACAGCTAGTGGCACAAACAGATTTAGCCAACCCAGAGAGTAATGTGTGAGCAATAAGCAGTTGTGAAAAGCCCTCAGGTTTCTGCATTTAAAAAAAAATCTTCAACAAAAAATGGGTGAAAGAAAATACCAAAGAGAAAAATATTATGTTTGAAAAATAATCAGTAATAAGTATACTTTAAACTGAGAAGGAATCAAAATCAAAATACTTAAGAGAAATCATATCATACAGACACACAAAAGTTTAAAGTAGTAAAAAAACCAAAAAAGAAAGTTTCAGGGTTCAAGTGAAGGAGTAAATATGTCTAGTTAACAGTTGGCTACACGAAGTATAGGGAAGCTTTTGGAACTATTTGATCTTTTTTTAAAAACAGTTATCTTCACTGAAGAACAAGAAAAACAGAGTTTGCTTCTATTAGAGCATCTTTCAACCAAGCTCAAGACAATTAATTTAGTCCAGCTTCCCTACCTGAAAGACTAAAACTGAGTTGAAAAAAGCACAAGAAAGCAAAAACACAACTGACCAAAGACAAGATTTGATTCTGTTGAACCAAGAATTGTTCCCAAGCATCAGTACACGGTGGCATGAAAGATGAGAATATGCTACAAATTATGCCAAAGAATGGAGAACGAGTGTTCCTCAAGCTCCCTTCCACTAATACTTGCTGGAGGACCAGAACAGCAAAGCATACTGAAGAACACATGTACCAGTTATCAAAGTATTGAAGGCAACCAAGCTGAACATTGTATTTTTTAAAACTGGAAAATTTTATGCATAACCGCTTTGAGCTATGATCGATAAATAGAATAGCATATATTTTCCTAATACGCTAGTTGCAACCAACAGAAGATAATTGTTTGAAACAACCACAATTTAAATCAGATTACTTAGGTCACCTAGTTCAGCACTGTCTGCTCTTTTGGGTTAAGGATTTCTAAGATGTCTTGAAGAAGTCTTTCCCATTATTCACTACAAGACTCCTAACTGATAGATAGCAGGAGCCAAGCCTATGATGTAAATATGCACTCCAGATAGTGATCTATGGATTCTCCCCAAAGCTGTTGCCCTCATGCCTTGAACGGAGGTTCCTTGAGACAACTAGTTTCTCAGTGTTAGAAGCCAGATATGGAACCTTGGTTTGATCTGGAGCAGGCGGGGGGATTCTCTTTTTTGCAGTAGATATGCTGGTTAGAGGATAGTTGAAATTCAAAATATCAGTTTTTGCACATCCACTGTGCTCTGGATGCTCCAAGCTTCAAGAAGTAAATCTGTAATATAGTACAATAGTGTACAATGACTCTGAAGTGCAAATAATCAGGATGATGGACAAATATCCATGAAAGCAATCAAATATGTTCAATACTGTTAGGGAAAAAATGAAGTCCAGGATCTTAATACACTCATGCTTGTTTTACTATGAAAACCCTGGTGAGTATAACTTTGGCTTTACAAATATACATTATCTGACGATAAGCCTCAGATTCCTAAGAAGTGTCAGTCCCTGACTGAATCCTCACTTTTAGGTAACAGGAAGATGAGTACTATTTTTGCTTGTGATAGCCTCCATAACTGGTGTAAACTACCTGGGAAAAATGAGTGTGCTTTCCCTTTGAGTGGCAAAGCACAAACACATATGCACATGTGCATATACACACAAACACACCCTCACCCAGAACAAGCATGGAGGTTAGTTATTGAATGAGACACAAATACTCCCTCTGATGCTTCTAATCCTTTGACGTTCATGCAATAAATCCACCATCACTCTTCATGAGTTGTTTTATTTGTTTTAAAGCACTAATAGCATTAAAGCACTATTCTGTGAAATTTTGCTTGCTTTCTGGGGGAAAAAATTCTTCTTGTTCTATCTTCTTTTCAAGAGTGCCACAAAGCAAGAGAAATAATTTTGTCGCCCCTCCTCCTTGCCTGTGAGAATCAAACAGGGCAAGCATTTACAGCCTAGTCTGCTGTCAGGAAATTAATGCCCATTTAGCCACCCTTCTAAATATTCAGCTATTTCAGTATATGCTTGGAGTAGTTAAATAAATAACCTAGCTGGCACTTCTTTGGGTGACTATATACATGAACTAATATAAATCACATGAAAATACTGTAAAGAGAGAACGTATTTAAAATCAAAAAGGCTTTCATCCTTCCTTGGATTTTAGCAAGCATGTTGTGAGAGCGTAAGCAAAACATAAAACCTTTGGCTTTTCACAGTTACACATTGTTCACATATTACTATGTGTAATTCAAAGCCATTTGTCCCATTAGCCATTATGTGCCAGAGCTTTGCCTTTGGATTCACAGAGCAAAGGTCAGGCAAGAATTGGCATAAATGGTTTTCAGGTCTTCAGTGTCTGTATGAATAAAGCAAGTGAATTCACATGATAGGGAGATTTCAAGATATCTCTTTATTCCTAAACAAGCATAGATGACTATAATTTTTTTTAAAAAAGGAACACACTTTATGTGCTCTCTGAATTTTTACACACAAATACTTGCAAACATATCCTGCAAAAGAAAAGCCTGAATGAATTTAGTATTAATCTCAAAAGAACAGATAGTTCCACTGCTGATGGGGGCACAGAAACGTCTGGAGGACATTTATTGGGTAGCAGCAGTGGCTGAAGATGATGGTGGCAGAGGATCTTTCACAGACAATGGCAGTGTCACTCAAGCTAAATGTTGTTAGTACTGTGCAGAAGAAGGCAATGATAAAACTCTACCGAATCTTTCTTACCTTGAAAACTCTAAAATGAGACAGTCAAAAATGAAGTGCCCAGAAGTGAAAGGAAAATCTGATGCTACACAACACATACAATTGGAATATGGAACGTGAGAAGCACAAATCAAGGTAATCTGGAAACCATAAAGGAAGAAATGGAATCTTTAAACATTGCAATGCTTGGTATCAGTAAACTAAATCGGACTGGAACAGGACACTTTCAGTTAACAAAGTGTTTTACTGTGTAAATTACAAATTCAGCAGATATGGAATGGCTTTAATACTGAGACAAGATGTAGCACAGGCAGTTAGGGGCCATGAAGCTAATTCTGACACAATAATAATCACAACTTTTCAAAGAATATCCATCAATATAGCCATCATTCAAATCTATGTTCCAACTACAGATGCTAGAAAATATGACATTGACAGCTTTTATGCAAGCATCCAGGAAGAAATTGATCACACACCAAAATATTATATAATCATGGAGTGATAAAGTAGGAAATAAAGCAGAACCAAATGTTGTTGGAATATTTGGTCTAGGGATCAGGAATGAAGCAGAAGAATGATTCATAGAGTTCTGTGCAGCCAACAATCTGTTTATCACAAATACGTGCTTCTAGAAATTGAACAGACAACTGTACATGTGGACATCACCAGATGGTCAACATAGAAATCCAATAGAATATGTAATTGGAAGCAAGAGATGGAGAAGCTGTATGCCCTTGGCCAAAATAAGATCATGAGCAGACTACTCTACTGATCACAAACTGTTAATATCAAACATTAGAGTAAAGCTGAAGATGAACACTAAAGAATTCTAGTGCAAAAATATAACTGAAACAACATTCTTGATTAATTCAAAGTCCATATAAAATACAGAATTGCATTACTAAAGTCAACTGACCATGAAACATAAGAACTGTGGACTGAAACCAGAAGTAATAAAAAGACAAAAAGACAATTCCTGTAGTAAAAGGGAAAGAAAAACCTAGATATATAATAGAAAAAACACCTAAATTTGTTGAAAACAGGTGAGAAGCAAAAATAAAAGGTGACAGAAGTAGGGTCAGAATTCTAAATGGAGCTTTTCAGCAACTGTCACATAGAGACAAAGAGTACTATTACAATGGCCAGTGCAAAGCATTCAAAGAGTACAACAAAATAAGAAAAACAATATGTGTCTTCTAGAAATCAAATTTCTTCCAAGAAATCAAAGGGAAATTTAAACCAACAGAGAAGCATGCTATCTGACCAGAAGAAAATAAAGAAAAGATGGAAGCAGTATACTGAAGACTTGTTCCGAAGAGATAAAAGGATGACATCATAAGATGAAGAACCTGCAATTCTAGAAAGTAAAGTGAAAGCTGCTCTGATAGCACTGGGAAAAATAAATCACCAGAGATATAAAGGATAATAAATATTACAAGTCACAGAGATTGAATCTGTCAAAATCCTAATAAGAATATGCCAACAAATACAGAAAACAAAACAATGGCCCACACTGGAAATGTTCAATATGCATTCCAATCCCCACGAAAGGAGATGCCACAGATTGCTGTAACTATAGGGCCATTATTCTAATTTCCCATACAAGCAAAGTGATGCTCAAGGTGTTATAACAAAGGCTTTTACCTTATATGGAGTGAGAAACGTTCAAACTGGATTCTGAAGAGGAAGAGGCACTTGAGATCATATAGCAAGCACCTCCTGGTTCCTGGGGCACACCAAAGGATTTCAGAAGAAGATCAGTCTAGGCTTTATAGACTGGAGCAAAGCTATGAGAAACTATGGTTTGTACTGAAAATAATGGGTGTGCCTCAGCACTTGCTTGTCCTGATGCACAGCCTGTATTATGGACAAGAAACTACCGTTAGGATAGAATAGAGAGAGATAAAATGCTTCCTATAGGCAAAGTTATCAGACAAGGATGCATTTTATCCTCTTATCTGTTCAACCTGTACAGAGAACGTATCATGGAAAGCCAGACTAGGTTCAGAAAAATAAGTGAAATTTGATAGAAAAAAATCAACAATTTAAGATATGCAAACATCATCATCTTACTGGCCAAAAGCAGCGATGGCTTGAAATGGCTTTTGGTGAAAGTAAAAGAGGAAAGTGCCAAAGCAGGGCTGTAGTTAAACAGTAAGACGACAAAACTCATGACTACAGAAGAACTATACAACTTTAATGCAGACATTGAAGAAACTGAAATTATGAAAGATTTCGTGATCATGGTATCTCCCCTGCCAGGTAAGTAATCTGTGAAGAAATCTAACATTAAAAAAAATATTGTTTGAAATATGGTGCTGGAGGAGAGCTGTGTGGAACCTTGGACTTCCAGAAAGACTAATAAGTGGGTCCTAGAGCAAAGTAAGCCTGAACTAAAATGGAGGCTGTCGTACGTTGGGCACATCATGAGAAGGCAAGATGTACCGTAACAGACAATAATGCTGGGAAAGGTTAAAGGCATCAGAAAATGAATAAGATCAAATATGAGGTGGATTAACTGCATAATGGAAGCCACAGACTTTACAAAAGCCAAACAGGCTTGTGAAGGAGACTACATTTTGGAGCTCACTCATTCATAGGGTTGCCAAAAGCTGGAGGCAACTTGACAGCACGTAGTAACAATATATTAGCTGGTCCGGAATCCATGGAATCTACAAAATGAACTGACATATAATGTTTTTATTTGAAGGATTATACTACCGTTTTTAGGGGGGAATCCAAAACATTTTTTTTATTTTTGCAGACAATTGAATTTTATAAGGTAGCTTTCATGTACAGAAGGACATCAAAACTTGTATCACTGCAGATTAGTCTGTAAAAAACTAAGGGTGCTGTCTGCTAGAAAATGCATCTACACAACACCACTTAAATAAACCAGTGGTGTTCTGGAGAATTCCCATACATTTCAGGTTTGCCTGTTTTGAAGAACATCCCAGTGTATTGTAACCCATACACAAACTACAACTGCTGATTGAAGATGAGTATGCCACATCTTGTGCTTCATATATATTCAGAAACTGTATATAATAAGATTAGGAAACTCCACTATCATCATTTCCCAAACTCCAGCTTCTAATCTGGAAACTACTTAACTAAGAGAAAAACTATAAACTTTCAATTTAGACAATAAATGTGGTCTCTCCTTTATTCCTGAATGTATCAAACATGTCGTCAAACCTAAACTGGAATATCTTCTAAAACATCTGTCAGGAGAAAACAAATAAATGATAGCAAGATGATGGTGTGTGATTGGTTGGCTCTGCATTACAGAAAGATTGTGAGTCTAAAGGTTTTTATTAAAAATGAAAGCTAAAGATTTATATTATAGGTGATAAGGCCAAGAATGCTGTAAAAGAGAAAAAATATGGCAACAGTATGCAGTACATCACTGGCGAGATAATTATTTATATAAAAAGTTGGCATTCTCAGACTTCCAATATATAGCAGATGAAATTCATATATTCAAAGGAGACATAATAATAACCTGTCGGCTGGTGGTGATGGATATGTTTTTAATCCAAATGGCCACAATCTTCAGTCTACCTGTCACAAAGGGACAGGAAAAATTGGAATTTTCCTTTCATAATTCTTAAAGTTGAAAGAGAAAAACCTAGAAGCATGATAAGTGGTTCATTCCAGTGGACAGATGGACAGGTAATACTATAAAAGAGCAGCACACAGTGCCTTTGCTAATGCAGTTTCACCTTCGTTACACTCTCAAACTGTATGACAGAGAAAGCATCTCTTAAAAAGGAGCACCCATTTTACTTAAAACAAACACTCCTAATTTTAAATTGCTATCTTAAACCAAGATCTAATTAAAATATCTGAATAATGAAAATCAATCTGCACACAAAACCAGAAAATAATTACAGGTGTCAGTGAGTACTAGAGACAGCTGACTGAAATGATCTCTGAAGCTTTCATTTCTAACATGTAGGCTGTAAGAGTGACCTGCAATGTTTTAGTTGATACAAACTGACACAATTTATGATGACAATTAATAAATGTATTGGCCCAATCAAATATAGGGAGAGAGGAGTAGATTTAAAACTGTGTGCCTGCATACCCACAATCTCACACACATACACTTACTGAATATCTTCCTCCAGGGGAACTAATCATCACTCCTCATTCTTTTCCTCATCGTTATATAAGAAAAACACTGGTTGTCGTCGGATCATCATACCTTGGTTTAATAAACTGAGGTGTTTTTTTCCTGTGCACATTCTTCACTTTGGACCTACGCCCCCCTAATCTACAATTAAATTAAGACATTTCTGATAACCCATGGTTTCCCATGTTGTCCAACAGAGAAAACTATGGTTGACTTGCTGATTTTAATCACGAATCATGATACAAGAGAAAAGTCTCATTCATATTGTGGCTTATTAAGCTGAGATATGATTGTCAGACCAAGCTATCATCTACAGAAAGAAAATACAGAAAATTTTCTTCCTTTAAAAAATCAGGTTAACGTGGCAAAAATTGTAGACAAAGCTGACATACCAGAACATCTTTTTAAAATATCTTTTTTCCTTCTATTTTTGTTGTTATAATTTGATTATACATTGAGTAGATTACTGTAACAAAACGTTCCATGGCAAATTAATAAGGCGAGATGAGAGTACAGCTCAGTCAGCCAATTTAACTCTTCATTTGGTGAATTCACTTAAAACAATTTAACAGTGAAATCCTATGTATATCTACTTAGATATACCACTGGGTTCAATGAAATTTACTCCAAGTTAAGAGGGCATGGGATTCCACACTAACTGCCCTTTTTTTTCTTAAAAGGGCTCTTGAGATGTTGTCATTGTTTCAAGCATTCCCAAAGAACATGGCCCTTTTAGGTTGTTGCACAGGTTGTATGCCTGCTGGTAAAAGCTCCTCCTCTTGGTGTCAGAAAAAAACAGAAATATGTCTCAGAGAACCTTATACTTCCCTACAAGTGTTACAAATTGGTCTTCCAAAGTCTTGGTTTTCTAAATGGAACACTGTTTTTTTTAACAAACAGAGCAAGAAGAAAAATAATTTTTAAAAGAGTTATATATAAGTATGTACATTTTCTTCCTTGTTCAGTGTTCGCCTCACAACAATGCATTATAATTGATCCCACATTTAGACAAAATGCCTTCACTTCCTGAACTTTTCCCCGTACTCCTCCTTAATTTTAAAAGAAGGAATTTAGTAATTATGAAAAGTAAAGGATTGGCAACATTAGATATGCAATTTGCAGAAGGAAGAAAAGTGGGCCCGATTCAAGTCATCCCAGACTAATTTTCAGTATGACTCATTTCTCCTGCTGGAGCTCAGAAGTCATTTGAGGTAACAGTCACTTGGTCTCCATAAGAAATTTGCTTCTCTTCTCCACTTTCATTCACAAACAGCTGAGCACGAAATGCAAGTACAGAAAGCCAAACTTTATTAAGCCAATTTTATTATATATTATCTATCCTTAATTTGCCAGGTTACTTACTTGTTTCAGTATGAGTAGATGTAGACACACTTACAAATAAGAACTGCCAAAATCTTAAAATACATGAGTTCAGCTAAACAAGAATGCTATGTTTTAAAGAAATGCAAACAGAGAAAATGTCCTTTCTAAAGGGCTTCTGGAACAACAGGCACACAACTCTTCCATCACAGGATTCAATGGGCCTATGCTAGTCATACCTTACTACACCAAGTAACAGGATTTCAGCCAGTGTATGTCACAATCTTAAGCATTGGCTTAAATGATATATACTGTATGCATATAGATAACAAATAATATAAAAACACATTAATTTTACTAGACATCAAAATTAAAAGACCACATTAAGCTTATACATTGTTATTAACTGCTAGATAATAACAATTTACTAGGTAAAAGCACCATTCAGAGCTTTAACATAGATTAAGCTGATAATATTATTAATTAGGGACACCTGCTGATGTTTTAGACTACGAATCCCATCAAAAAAAGTTCAAATATTACCATGGTTGTTGTTTAAACATCTGGAGAGCACCAGACTGCCCACCTCCAGTTAGAAATCATAGGCCCTTAGTGAAAATTATCACCCACCTTTTTCTTAGGATTGTGTACAAGAACAACACATCTTTTTCCCCCTTTGTAAATTACTAACTCCATGATGTTACAGTCTTGTTTCAGAAAGTTTTATAAACTAATAATGGCTTAGCTCCACACTTTTTATATCCGACATTTTTTTTCCATTTTATCTTTGCCTGTCCCATTATCACCTCCTTCCCTTGTCTTAAAACTGTCAAACTTGGTAATGTAAATTCCTTGGAGAGGAACGTCTCTTTAATACATATATTGAAAACAATTAGGAACATTGATTGATAGTTGATAAATAATGTTAGTTGAAAACAATGGATACATCATTATAAGATTTCTATGTGGAGGTGATTGTCACGTTTACAGGGTGGCTGCCTTATATAACAAGGCATGTTATGTGTACCGTATTGCCATAGTTGTACACAGGGTTAAAGGGAGCAGAGTGCCTTTTTTATCTGTAATTTTAAATTTCTTTATTATTTTAAGGTACACAAACAGATTATAGTGTTGTACTGCCAATTACAGTAGCATGCAGATTTGCTCCACCTGGAAAAAAATCTTGTGGATATCCTTGTGCTTCACCATTGCATCTATATATTTCGTCTCCATACCACCATTTGCTGTTATGTGTTGCCATGTATCAGTCCTATAAATTAATAACCTACAAAAGGTTCTGTTATTAGCAGCCCTGTTTGGATCTTCCAAATGAAAGATCATGGCTTCCTTGCTTGAATCAAAGCATCTTAGGTTCAGTCTTCCTCTTTCTGTACTACCATTCACTTTTCTTAGAACCGTCTTTTCTACTGAAGCAAACAATTTAAAAAACAAAACAAAAAGGCAAAAAGAAACAAAGTGTCTTCCCTTTTGATTAAAAAAAAGCATGCACACACTCTAGATATATACACACTGAGCAAGTATGGACAACTGGCTAATAGTTAACAAATATGGAACAAGCTCTCCAATGCTTCTGATGTTTAAAAGCCCATGGAACTAAGTCAACATTTTGTAGACTCTCCTTGCAGCAGCCACATGGTTCCACATGCATCACCTTTTTAAAAATTGATTTAAAACATGCTTAAACAGATTCAGATATGGTGTGTGGGGTTGTTTTTTTAAGTAACCACACTCTGAGACTCAGTCCCGAGAAGAGTGAAGTACTATTGTCAGCAGTTACCCATGGTCCAAGGAGGAGTGCTGGTACTACAGTGGTAGGATATGCCAATCTCCTTCTTTGCCCATGGGCTGCTTTAGCTCCTGGTGGGTGGTTCTAAGAGCCAGATGCATGATTCTTAAAGAATAGCTTTGTAACTTGGGTTTTTTTGTTTTGTTTTGTTTTTTGGATCCATCAGTAGTAAAAAGGGAAAGGACCTTTGCAGTTGTAGCCTTTGCTTTCTGAATGGCCCCTACAGAGGACCCACCTGACCCCAACATTATTACTATTACTGTATTGCAGCTATGGATTCAGATATTTCCCTACTACAGTATTAGACATTTGATAGAATGTGATTAACTGATTTTTAAATATAAACCTTACATTATCTCTATAATCAATTCAGGAAAAAGTTGCTGTTCTGTAATATACACTGAGTGGATGAGCAAGCACATAAAGCAGTGGTCCCCAACCTTGGGCCTCCAGATGTTCTTGGACTACAACTCTCAGAAGCCTTCACCACCCCCTCTTGCTGACCAGGATTTCTGGGAGCTGAAGTCCAAGAACATCTGGAGGCCCATGTTTGGGGACCACTGACATAAACGATGAGGTGTAAAGGCCTTGAAGCTATGGAATGTTACCAAAATGTGTCTCTGTGGGTACAAAGGAACCCAGGAGTCACAGAGACCACAAAGAAGAAGAAAGCTTACCCTAGAAATGTTTAGCAGCAGCATGAAAGTAATTATACTGGGGACAAATGTGCATGGTGACTTAGTGGGTACATGGGAAACATGTTGCTGCCATGCCTGCACGTAGCTGACATCACATGAAAACAGCCTCAGGCAGTCTTCATGTGGAAGCTACCCTGTTTCCCCCAAAATAAGACCTAACCTAAAAATAAGCCCTTGTATGATTTTTCAGGATGCTCGTAATATAAGCCCTACCCCCAAAATAAGCCCCAGTTAAGTGAGAACCCCTCCCTCCACCATGACATGACTGTAAAATAAAACATCCCCTGAAAATAAGCCCTAATGCGGGGTTTTTTTTTAGCAAAAATTGATACAAGACCCTTATTTTCTTAAGGGGAAACACGGTATACTGTTGGAAGCAGTGCCCTCAATCCAAATCATTTTAATGGTGTTCCAGAAAGTGTCTCAAGACTCTTTTGCACACAATGCTTGACACCAATTTTACTTGAACTGCTATACATTCTTGCCTGTTTGGTTCATCTTAAATGTGTTTGAGATTGCATACATGGACTGCCCTATCATGGATCCACCCTGGCTCTATCAAATACCTTTCTGTATAACTTATATATAAATCCTAGGCTCCTGAACAGATACCAATACCAATTTCCTGGTGAATGACTAAGGAGATATATGAGTTACCCTTTCTTGTTGCTGGCACATGCAGCCAATATTTTAAAATTCATTCATTCATTAATTCAATTTGTATACTGCCCATCTAGCAAATTGCTACTCTGGGTGGTGCTCAATTAAGAAAACTGTATAAAAAATTAAATGTCTGGCAATTCAAGTGTTTGCTAAAAAGTTTTACATAAGTTCTACTAAACATACTAAAGGAAAACAACTAATGTTGAACAATCATTAGTTACATAAATCCATTGTCAATATGCTTGTATTTTATATTTTGCATTTGATCAACTGGGAATCTATTTTAAAATGTTTTGCATTTGGGCAACACAGAACGAAATGTATGCTGACTCCCAGTAAGAAATCTTACAAGTGGATCATCACTTTGTCCCACATGCCAATAGAACAATCTTCTACCATAAATATTCTACTGCAAATATATGATGTTGTCCTGATAGTAGCTTCAGCCTTACTGCTTAAAAAAAAAAATACAAGAGTTTTGTGTCAGAATTGAATTCAGTAGGTTTGATAAGACTAACCTGAAAGAATCCAATCCACTCAAATCACTTAGAAGACAGCAGCTGATTTTCACACAAATCTGTGATACGCTAGTCAGCAGTTGGGATATAAAGATTCTGAGGAAAACTGACACCTGATCCTGCACCATTCCTCTCCCTGCACCCGTACACTGTATGAAAGTTCTGCTTTTAGGGTAAATTCAGAAGAAGTCAAATAAAATTAGACTAGGATGGAGACTGCTGAAGTATTGAAAATACCTCTCTCACGTAGAAATGTGAAACCTTGGTACTCTATCTTCTGTATCATAAAAACTGCAATAAAGTAAGAGTTTTGTCTGTTAAACAAACTGAAGAGCCATAATAATTATGACCTCAGATCATCCAATGTTTCTTTCTGAATTTTCAATACAGACTAAAACATACTGAGCTCACCTATTTTTCATTTCCATATTTTTCCATATTTCCCATGTCCCTTTCTAACCCCAAAATTAAGAAATCTTAACTTAGCTTTGTTTATTCAGCCTCTGGGCTCAGAACGCTCGGACATTACGAGTCCCTGTTGCATCTGAGCCTACAGGCTCCACCTCCAATAAGGTGTGTTCAGCATCAGCTGACGTCAGTTCCATAAGGCTATTGATTGGAGGAAACTGAGTCTCCTGAGTGTAGGAAGCTAAGCCTTGTGATTGAAGGAAGCCTGTTTACAGAGGCAAGGTACGGGCAGTTTTGTTCTCTCCTCAGCTTATTTCCATGTATAAGACGCCCCCTCAATTTTTAGTGTAATGGTTTTAGGAAAAAATAGTGTCTTATACACAGAAAAATACGGTAACTCTGCTTCTCTGCTTAAGACACTACTGTAGAAACCTCCTGAACACATTTCTTAAGCAGGTAAAATAAAACTGGAGCACAATTATCAAATAAGTTGTAAAACATAAAATTGGTAACCTGCACATATGTGTGTATGTCCCCATATGTTTGTGACTTATAATTCTGTTACAAAGGGAGGGTGGAAATAAGACCCTTGGTGACTACAAAGACAAATATGTTTTTCTCGCTCTCACAAGTACGAATGAGGAATTTTTCTCCTCACCCTGTGAGAGAGATAGGCATTTTCTATTCAGGCAAACTAAACTGTTAGTCTGCAAAGTGTGCACTGTGCACAAATTACTCAAAACTCCAACTGCTGCCTTGTGCAGAGTTTAAAGAACCAGAAATACAGAATGGGTTGTTCGCATCTTTCTTTAAAAATCAGCTAGTTATTCTGTGCTTGCTGCGAGTGTGTGTTTGTTTCTTAATGGTTACACAGGCTGCCACAGAGTCACTGTATGCAAAACAGCAGAATCTTGACAAGAAAAAGAAGCACTACTCATCTTGCTCTCATTGTGGAAGTGAAGCATCTTGCAAAAAATTTCTTGCTAGGGTGTCTTATAATTTTAATACAGACTAAGTAAGACCAAGGTATTTAGGAAGCATTCTTCACATCCCTACTAAGCAATGAGATAAACCACAGTGACCAGAATCTTGTTGGCAGAGCTGCACCATGCAACTTGGGTGTCACCTTCAGGATAGGGATGGATGGCAGAGTCCATTTCCATGCTTTAAATTATTTCCTACATCATTCTGTGGCCCCTGAAGGCTTCCACAGGACAAAGGGGACCCCTAGGAACCTCGATATTTAGGGCCTCGATATTTGGTTTAGGGCCTCGATATTTGGCGGAACGCCTACTCCCACCAAAATCTACCCGTATCACCCGATCTAGTCAGGAGGTGAGGCTGAGGAGCCTGACGCCGAGGGAAGTCCGGAAGGAAAAAAACAAGAAACTGGGCCTTCTCGGCGGTAGCTCCTCGCCTCTGGAATAATCTTCCTCCTGAGATCCGTGCGGCCCCTTCGCTGGGCATCTTTAAAAGCCAATTGAAAACCTGGCTGTTTAGGCAGGCCTTTCCTTCAGTTATTATTTGATTTACTTTTTCTTATCTCTTTCCATCTTGAATAATTCGATTACTGATGTCTATAATGTTGTTATATTTCATTTTGTTTTATTATATATGTTGGAAGCCGCCCAGAGTAGTCAATTGACTAGATGGGCGGGGTACAAATGCAATAAATAAATAAATAAATAAATAGAGGGAGTAACAGGAAGTTTTTAATACCACTAAAATGGCTATACCATGGCCATGATTGATAACGTCATCTGGGTTGCATGGCATAACTTGCACAACAGGATTCTAACCAATAACTAAAATCAGGGCTGTCCTAAATTACCACATGCTGGGTAAAACTCCAGTAATGTTCAACTCTTGGTTAACAAAGGGAACCCAAATGCCCTTTAAATAGTATTTATTTCTGCTAAATTAACGTGTTTAAACATTAGATTACACCAGTTTCACTTAGGCTAAAAAACCCAAAAGATTCTCCAGCTGAAATCAGGCTATATACCTAAATCTAGACCAAATGTATTGGTCTGTAATCTTCACATACATCTAAATCTATATGCAAATCAAACGCTCTCATGCATTAACACATTCCAAAGCACCCAGGAGTGAGAACAGCTCACTGTCTCTCTTTGCCCTTCCCCCGCAACCGTCCACCTTCTATTTCCCTTTCTTTATTTACACTAGAGGTCCCTAAATAATTCACACTGCCTCCTTTTCAGGCTGAACATTCTTCTGTTGAAGCTTGCAATAAGCAATTGCAGTAACCAGATGGACACATGAATGCAGCAGGTGGGACAGATGGCAGACCGCCCTGTCTGACGCTGGCTGCCTTGGCTTGTGCTGCTTTTTCCTTCCAGGTACATTATCATCAGTGTAGCAGAAAGTGGTATGCAAGAAAGGGGGAAGGGGAGGAGAGAAAAATCTGTGTACAAAACTACAGGAGTTAGTTAAATAAATGGCCAGCTGCTCACTGGCATTTTCTAACCAAACATAATTCTTTCTTTCTCAATCTCAAAGAAGCACCCACCCACCTCATCTTATTTTATGAGTATATTGTTCAGAAACATAGGTGCACTACAAGAAACAGATAAATAAGATCTTTGCAAAACAGGAAAATATAGTGAAACATTTGCTGCTTCTGAATCAAAGCACAAAAATCCATTTATGCTGTGGTTTCCAGTTCTGAAATCCATTTCTCCATTTGCAAACCATTATGCATTTAGATCACTTTCAAAACCATTCTAGGTTTCTGCCCAAAGTTATATTGCTTGTTACATGCGAGCTCCCAATCCCTACCGATTTCAGTAACAGTTTTAGGTGCACGGAATATCACCTAACCTCCAGCTTCAAGGTATATTCAAATATTATTTTGCTACAATGCCAATTTGAGATCTTAAAACACACTGGAACGAACAGTTACTGGATTTTATTTCTTGATGGAACAGGAAATGAATAATATGGGCACATTTCCACGCACTGTTGACTGACCATTTAGACAGTTTCCTTTGTCTGTACTTGCCCTTTGTGCATTCCTTTTTCATCACCAATATTTGTCCCCACTTCAGAAATGTGTACACTTCCTGTCCTCCACATGCACTTTCTTCTGTCACTCCACATGCTAGCCACATCTTTGCATCCATGCAGGCCTGCTTTATTGAGACTGCAAACGAGAAAAGTTCTATCTCATACATGTCCGCTCAGTCAAAATCTATCGCGCTCAGTGAGATCTATCAGCAAGATGTGTATATAAGCTTGCACTTTTGAATAATTATAGCATAGCAACTTCTGTCATCAGTGCTAATCAATGTAGAAAAATAGAGCTTCTTGAAAGTGTTACTAAGGTATGGAACTTAATATATGAAAGACTGTTTTTTGGATTGCAGTACTAACACCGTAAAAATTGATCAAATAAGCATTGAGACTGTTCTAAAATGGCAAAAGCACATGGAGAAAATGCGAATTCACTGTATCTTTTAAAAGGGAGGGTCATTGTGAGGTTGGGGAGGTTGAAAGAAGTAGAATCTCTGAAATCCCATTTTAAAAAATTCTTGGTGTATTTCTGACCTGGCACAAACATAGTTCTATTTAAAATCTCGCGAGACAGTCTGCTCTCATAGGATTTCCAGACTGATTTTGAGGCCAGAGAGGTTAAGCAGTTCGGATAAGCTTCAGATAAGCATGCAAACTTTTATACGCTTAGGAGCAATGCTTAAGGCTCTGAACCTTTAAAGGCTGCCTGTCATTAATGCTAAAGTAAGCACTGGAACTACAAAAGGAATTCAACAATTATTTTCTCAGCTTTGTATGGAGTAGTCTGTGATAGTAATAGGAATAGAGAGCAGGGGACTTTCAGAAACAAAATCCACAGGGATGGTAAAATATGTTTATTAAATTAACCAGAATTCCAATGTGATATGCAATCTTACAAGGTGCACATAATTCTTCACAAAACTGGATGTTAAGCATGCATGCACATACACTCAGAGTAAAAAAACTAGGTTATCTTACAAAGCCTACAGGGACATGCTTTGTCTATACTTTACTTCACTCCTGAAGTTGTAATGTGGGATAGTTTGCAAATAATTAGGTTAGAATTGTTATCTTATATGAAAGACAGTAGGATCCAACCACAGCTGGAAATCTGCCATCAGAGTTCTACCATGCCTGGTTATTATTCAGACTAGCATCTTGCCACTTGGAAGGAGGTCAGCCCTTACCGATGACTCATACCTCCTAAAAGGCCTGGTATGTGTTCTACAGGAGAAACAGATACTATTTATACATCCAAAAAAGTCTCAGGCTGCTTTCATGCTGGAATAAGTGGAATTTAGCCCCATGTTTTCCCTCTAGTCTAGCAATGTGTATGTGCTCATGGTGACCACGATGAAGGAGCAATTCAGTCTATGAACTATATAATCTCCTTCTGCTGATCTGAATGTAGAAACAATCAGAGATGTGGGAACCCTGTGAACACAATGCCCAAAATGGAGGGGCAAATGGATGAGCACATTATAATATAGGAAGGATAATGATTTAAAAATGTGCAGTTCAGAAGTAGTATTATTTATATTATTGATATTTTCTCAGTCTGACAAATCTGTGTGTATTCTTTTCAAATGGCTGATTTTTAAAGATATATTTGAAAAATATGGGCTAGTATCCTGTTGCCCAAAGAAAAACATAGAAAAGAAATTGTGTATTCCCCGTAGTATTACCATTGTGTAACCAGTTGTATGACCAGTGAGCAACCACAGTTGAGAACAGGAACACTGCCAGAAATTGGGGGGGGGGGCAGGGGGAGAGATGCATATGCAATTTCCCTTCTGCTCCATATTTAGGCAATAAGATACTAGCTATATTTTTACATAATAATTTCCTTTTTTTTAATCAGAAGGAAAACACAAATAACTTCCACATTTGTGCGTATTTATTTAAGGAATTTATGCGATACCCTTCAATAACATTCTAAACACGCAGAACAAAAGTTTCAGATATACATACACGGCAATTTTCACTTCCTTAATCTTGTGCAGAATTGAAATACAATTATTATCCATTCATAGAATTATTTGTTGTGTTTCCTGGACACATTTTTTCGCATTAGGAGAATGATAGTCCTGAATCTCTATTATACCATGAGAAGTATTCATTTTCTGCTTCAAAATTATACATATATTGAGCAACAATGTTATCTTTAAGTTAACAGAACAAGTCCTGAAAACACGTGATTGATTTTAAAAGATAACACCTAATGGCCCATTCGCACTTATAATGTTCAATCTTATACTTTCCTGAAAAGTAACATTCCCTGAATTCACTGAGAATTTTCTACTAGTGAATTAATGTAGGATTGGGGCCTTAATTGTATATATGGGTCCTTAAGTATACATCATAAATTATTATAGATTCAAAAAAACTACCCCTAATTATTCATTATTCTTATTATTCGTACTTGCGTGCGCACACAGAAAAAAATAGGACAAAATAGTATTTGAAGAATAATTCCTAAATATCAGTATCTTTTTTTTCTAAGATGAAGATGTTTCTGCTGAGTGAGAAAAGTGCTGTACTCTTAAATTAACTACATTGACTCTAGATACCATAATTCACTGCAGTGCACAGCTGCTGCAATTGGGGTCAGAATTTCAAAGGCGCTGAAACTCAGCATCCCCTACTTTTCTCAGTGGGAGCTGCAGGGTGCACAGCAATTTTGAAAACCTAGCTGCTTTGTTACCAAGCACCTACAGAAGATAGCTGAGCATTTTCCAAAATCTTTTCACGTATTCGGGTGCTCAAGTGAAGAGGGAGGAGCGTTTGAGGTTGACAAGGAAACAAACCCAGCTATCCGTGTGCTGAGAGAAAATTATATAGAATATTTATTAAGGAAAAACACTCTTTGCACCTTAAATTAAATGTACATATTGTAACGGTCTAAAATTGCTCAGGTCAGACAAAATGTCCATTAAATACAGGGGAGTATGAAAAAACATTCAGAAATTGTCACACCGATATTTTAGATAAATATGTGCAAAATTTTAATACCCCTTATTTATTTCTCTTTCAACCAAATGTAAGTGAATTAGGGGAGTGTGGAAGTTAGAAACCTTTAACACAGATCTATATCCATTAAAATGCATTTTAATTCTTTTCCCATACTGTTCTATCTTTCATATGATGCTTCTAAAGACAAACATTTATGCATGAAGCATAAAGATGTAAATAAAATCCTAAACATCAAATATTTTTTAAAATCATTCATAATACCTTGCATCTCAATTTTACTTGTTTCCTAGTTGACATATTTATTTGCTGAACCTTGACTTTGGTACTTTTTAACCTTGTTTTAATCTTGCAATGTCACAAGAACTAAACAGAACCTGGCTACACCCTATTCAAAGCAGTGTATTAAATTTCAGGTCCTTCCCTCAACTTTTTCTTTCAATCTCATGGGTCACAATAGCTTGTCCCTAAAAATAATAACATATTTGTTTCCCATCTTACCCTTAACGTCTGGGAGACAAGAATTATGTATTTTTTTTTCTTTTAAACAAAATACTATGCTATCTCACAAATTTTAAAAAATCTTCTGAACAGAAAGTCATTTTATTATCTACAAAATGATGAAATCAGCAACAACAACGAATAGGAATAACTAGTTTTTCTTAAAATATCACAAATAGACCCTGGGATATTCATAACACAAAATTCAAAAGAGACCTGTACCCCATATATGTCCAAAGTATATGCCACCCAAAGGGGAAAATAGACAAAGGTAGAGGATCAGGGTATTTAAAAGGCTACTTACCTCTCTGCAGCAGTTGAGTAACAGCATTTACACAGCTCATTGGACAGTGTTTAGTAAATAGGGTGTGTATGATGAGTGCATGTTTCTATTTGACTGTCTGTCTAAAGGAAAGGCAGGGCTTATGTTTTTAGTGCACACTTCGGTTCAGTGTTAATCCTGTTTTATGTTGTTCACACCTGCTGCTGACTAGCAACCTGCTGATGGTTTACCGTTTGTGCTGTTCTACGTGAATCTCTACTAACCCCACCTTGACCAGCAACAAAAGCCATTCTGCTGAACCCAAAACAAAAGCTGATTCTAGGGTGTGTGGTCTACAGCTGTAAGCTTCACATTCAGTTACTTCTCCAAAATGTACAGAGCTCTACACAAGTTTTCAAGATACTGAAATTATTTTAAAACCTGAAATCTTAAAACCTGTTAATCTTATCTATGTTTTAAAAATACATTTAGTACAAATTCTGTGTTGCATAAGAAAAAAACACTTTAGTGGAAGTATCAACTCTATCACATGATGGTAGATACTTCCTGATAGGAACTATTTATCTGTCAGACATGTATTTAGTAATTTGCCTTATTATTGATGAATCTTTGTAAGGGAATTTACATACAACTCAACTGACAAGGTTCAGATTTTGCCTGCAGTGGTTTGAATAAAACAATGAGGAATGGAAATGGAAGCACAAACTGCGCGCGCGCACACACACTCACACACACACAAACACACATTTTCATAAATACACTAATGGGACATAAAAATAAAAATCGCTTTCAATGCCAATTAGAGTACTAAGATCTAAAAATAGTAATATGCAACTTTATTGACAACTAGCTCTGTAAATTTCCAAGCCTATATCGGGGATGGAAAGTTTTTCTACCTCTGATCTATTAAATGGCAAACAAATCTACATGCTGAAGTTCAGAGATGGGAAACAGGAAAAAAGTAACTGTCAGTTCTTAGTGAACTCAATGACCGTCTCAATAGCAGTTCATTAAACTTCACCTTTTTAAACTAACTTTCCTACCTCTGTGAAAATTTTATAATGCTTCGTAGATTAAAGTTTTAACAAACCAATTCCACGGTCAGAAATAATGACCAGGACTTCCATTTGCAATTACGTGCAATAAGTGCAAAGAGGATGCAGGCTTCATCTAAATTCAATACCACCACAAAACACATACTCATGGTACTATAATGATTCCAGCTTATCCACACACTCTTGTCTGCTGTAGTCTCGATAACTGCCCATGCTCTGTGGCCTTAATAAATGTCATGCAAATGCTTTGGTCCTATCCTAAGGCTTGCAACACTGGTAAATAAGTACAAAGGAAGGGTAAGTTGATTGTATGGCAGAACAATTATTCTATTATAGTACTGGTCCAGTGCTGACCAAGTAACAGCACAGTACCCCAGGAGTGGGAAGACTTCAAGCTTGCAAGATCTACACCATCTATTTAAAAATGTTTACTCTGAACAGCACCAGCTGGAGCCTAGGTTCAAAATAATGGCACAGGCAGAGCGATATTTACTACAAATTAGGAAACAGCATGCCTTTAAATATATGCTCAGCCTAGAAATGTGTGTTCAGTATCAAAGCATACAAGTTCTTTAATGCAAAAATTCAGTCCGGCTTGCCCTTAAACATTTTTTGCAATCACTGTTTTTATAACATCGTCATAGTTGCCATTGCTATAAATTTGGGAGTCACAGTTCCTTGCTGATCTACTACAAATCACCGGAATTTTCCAGCAGATGCTAAATCTTCAGCCCTGCACCCAATTCACGATCTTTCTCAGCCCACTCTGGCAAAGCCCAATGTTGAACATAGTAACTTCCACTTGCAAAGTATGTGGTTTACCATTGTGCTACAGCTCACCCCCATACTGTTGTTGCAGCTCTGTGGCAGATTAGACAGACCTCAATAATAATAATAATAATAATAATAATAATAATAATAATAATAATAATAATAATAATAATAATAATAATAATAATAATAATAATAAAAACCTTTTTGGCATATAAAATAAACATAGTCAGGCTAGTTTGTTAGATTTCTGGATTCACAGGGAGCGTGAAACAAATACATTCGTTCAAGGTCAGGGCTTCACCTCCTAACAACTGACCCAAGAAAAACAGCTACTTGTTCCATAACGTCAACCACCTCCACTGATAACATAAAAGGACCTTGTCCAGATCGGATTTTCCCTCCAGCTTTAATAATATTGAGGTGACATACTTTTTGCGACAGTCCTGATGAAGCGGACAGTGCAAGACTGTGTGAGTAAGGGTTTCCAAAGCACCCTGCTCACATGGACAACGTATTTCGAGATAAGGGGTTCCGTTATACCTACCATACAATACAGCACCAGTCATGACATTACATCTGGCCAGAGAAAAGGGCCTGTGGTTTTGTGGACATTTAAGCAGCGTGAGGAAAGCAGCTGGTTGTCCCATTTTAAAGGGGACAACGGGGAACCTATCAACTGCGCTCCATAATTCCTAAAATTCAATGTCCATAATTCATCTCGTAACTGTTTGAAATGCTAGCTCTAGACTTAGTGAACCTAAGGAGCCAATGTATAGGCCAATCAATTTCAGTTTTTCAGTTTACTCTTTAGAGTAACTAGCCTATCACCTATTAAGTCTTTTTTTTTTTTTTTTTGGCAACAAAATCTGCCAATTTCATCTCACTTACTTCCACATAGTCCTGTTTTCCAGAGGTGCATGACCACTGACTTCACAACTGACTGCTGGGTCCCCAAAGGGCACTGCAGATTGAAGCGATCCTATAATCGAAGGGGGGGGAGATGACCACATGCCATGCATCATCTCTGATACAATCCCACTACTCTAAGTCTGCAAAGAGGGCAGAAGAGAATATGCACAGCTTTTTCCTAGTCACACTGCAGCAAGAGGATGAACCACGGAGCCATATGCCAATTCATAACCTTTTGTCCCTTATCTGCAGCCAGCTGAAAGAAGCCAATCTTTTAAAATGACATTAATGAACTTTCCATCACCCTGTACATAGCTCAAAAAACAAAAACAAAAGATTTTCCAGAAGCCCAAATAGGTCTGCCCCTCACACACACAAATCTCTCTTATGACTAGTGCTTAAAAGGCAGACATGCAACCACAAACTGAATTCACAATCAGTTGCAATATTCAGTTCTGTAAAATATTCAGAATCCAGGGGGAAAAAAATCTCTGGACCAATTAAAAAGCCAAAAGTTTAGCATTTCAGAACCAATGCTTTGTAATATAGCATCATGGGGAAAGAGTTATCGTTACATATTTATCCATCAGCAGTATTAATTCATCAATCATTTGGCATCTGTTTTATTTGATAGAATATTGTTGATTCCATGGCTATATGATTCTCATGGCTGAAAAAAATATATAGTGGTGTTTCCCACTGCCTTCAAGCTGTGTTTTCAAATATGCCTCCTTTAGGAGGAGTTAGAACTACTTTGTTCTGATTGCCGTGTTTTCCCCAGGCAGGGTATTTTATTTCAGTTTGAATCTTTAAACCATTACATTTTCAGTGATGCATTTTTATATTTACAGTTGACATCTTCATAGTAGAATGAAACCTTTGAGCAACAGCTCTAAAAGCATGAAGTTTGCCTCAAGTTAGTACTTTAATTATTTTACACCCAAATGGAGCCAAGTTGTTTTTAACTAAAATTTGATAAACCTTAAACTGAAGACCTTTTCTTTAAATGGCACTCTTGAATTGTGAAAATAACCTTACCAGTGGAATATATATTTATCTATTCAAAAAAGCCTACGGAAACCAGAACAGTTTATCAGCTTGTCAACACTGCGCTTCTAAAGTCCCTGTCTCAGTAAAAGGTAAAGAACAGGGATGCCTTGATTAATCAAATACTATTGATGTAAATGGGTAACAGTGATCTTGCTGTGGGTAATCAATAAAAATACCAAATAAATATATTGTGGCTTGCACTACAATTTGTCAACCTGAATACACCCAAGTTATCTGCATACTTTAAGAGAAGTGGAACAATGTTAAACACTGGTATGAGAACGCTGTCAAAAAATACAGTATTCACTGTGGCTTAAATGGCAAGTCTATTAACTTTACAAATAAGGACTCAAACTATTAAGCAACCTGTGCTGCATTTTGGATGGCAGCACTTTATACATATTAAGACTTTTTAATTTCGCATGCAATATTATTTTTGTTTTAATATGGTGTCTATTTAAATCTTACAATTTTTGTACAATAAAATATGCAAAATGAAAGAACAATTATCTCTCTTTAAGAAGTTACAAAATGGTAACAGCAAAATTACAGGAGCTTTAATTTTAACTTATACTGCTAACAACTGAATCTGAGTCTCACTTATCACACACACAAAGCTGGATATATTGGATTATGAAGTGAATGCTCCCTACTAAGATTAGGACATACATTTAATAGAATGGAAGAGGATAAAGATGCTGAAATTTTCTGAAGAACGCTTGAAATAGATATATTCCACTTATCAAAAGAGCTGTTATTGTTGCCAAGGGCTCCTTTCTCGATATATTCACCTGCACTTTATTCAAGGTAATAAGTCCTCCCCTTCATTACTGCATACCCACAAGCACCCTACTATTCAATTTAAATGGAAAAAAGGCATGACATGTCTAAAACATTTACTTTTGCTAATGTAAAAGTGTTGGCATTTTTCTCCACTCCTGATAAGCTGGTGCCAGTGGAAGTGATTATTCTTTTCTTATTCAAAGCATATCAGCAGTTGAAAGCATTCTCAATCTTATCAGGTGTATGAACAGCACAGTTACTGAAAACAGTTTGTCCTGCTTCTCTCTCTTTCTGCCAGGCTATCAGATAAACCCAACTAACTAACTGTATTTACACACAATCAAATAGAAGCTGTATCTTCGAAGAAATGCTGACGTATTTCAACATGCCACAGGTTTGCTGCTCAATATTAGTGTCACATAACTACCAGCAGTGTATAACCTGAAAGTACAACTAGGAAACCTCGACAAAAGCATACCTCTAACATGCACGGGGGAAAGTGGGTCACAGAGACCTTAGGAATTAGCAGTTCTAATGCTACTTCCCCATACTGTTAACATTCCAACATTTTCTGATTTCAAGGCATGCCCGCTTTCTTTGACATCAAAGGTGCACATGTCTATCTGCACTGCATTTTATTATGATCTTAGCTTATTAACCTCTATAAATTGTTTTTCTGCATTTGTTGATTGGTAACCACAGAAAATAACCACTTGCACATTCGACAATACATTTGACAAAACATTATACAATCCTAGCCCCAGAGATGGCAAAAGCTTTGGTATGTGAATGCTCCCCAACCCCCACCCATTGACTTCTTTTGCTGAGCACCTCTGACCAAAGGGAAAAAAGGCAGGCACATGCCACCACCTGAGCCCATCCTGTTCTTCTGCTTGAGTTCAAGGAGCAAAATGAACTCTCCTATAGATTTGTAGGAGAACAATGAGATGAATTAAGCCATGTGTGCTGTGCTGTGTAATTCAACCGATTGTTACCTTTCTCTCTGAGAAACCAAGGTCCTCATGATTAATGGGACAGGTGTCACTCATGCTAATGTAAACTTCTGGTAAGCGATGTGCAGCTCTTGTTAATATGACCTTACTCTTGTACAAAACCAATTTCTAATGTGACTACAATATAGTGCCCAATAGGTTTCCTCTCAATACTAGAAGTCTCATGTTCCAACGCCACTGCTTCTAGAAAAATACAATCTGAAAGAAATGGTGTTTCACTGCATATCACAGCATATGCTAATTCTTTCCAGGTAGAAGGCTATGAAAACACTGACAAAAATAAATATTTAATAGAAAAAATATTTAATTAACTAGCTAGGCTGGACAATATCTGCTGCATGAAATCTGCATAGCCTTTGTAATCAGTCATAACATTTATCTGCATGTTGATATTGCCACCATTCAGAATCAACTGTAATTACGGATTTTCCATTTTTTCAAAAGTCATCTCCCTTATATTGTTTTATTCCCCCCTACCTTTACTTAACTTGAAATAAACATAGCAAATTATTTATTTGTTGGTTTTCACTAACCTACATGGACCAGGCTTGCCAAAATGAATTCCTCTGGTGTATATTTCAGCCATAATACCCTTTTCATCTGACATCACCTGGGGAATATTTAAGACAAAAAAGAACCTTTAACTTTAGAATCAAACTAAAACCTGCAGCAAATCCCAAGAAAATACAAAAGGCAAAAAATGTCTTGGGAGCAAAGATAAAAAGGAAATTGCATACAGAGATACATAGGTCAGCCCTTGTTCTCTGACACCATATCCATAAATGGAACATTACTTTAAATAGCAGCGTGAATGCACTGAAAAATCATGCTACATTAATATATTAACATTTTACTTAGCATTCTATGTACAGTACAAAAATGATTAAAAACACTGTAGATACTAGATGTGAGTAGGCATTTTCTGCAATATTATTTCTATCAACAAAGTATGAGGAGAAAAGGGAACAGGATCTCAGGGAATATAAACAAATATTATAAAATAAGCCATATTGTCACCTCTTTCTCCAGCCACATTACGTCTTTATAAGCTTTCATCTATGAGAAGGCATTTAAGTATTGCTCAGGGGCCAGTCAATTTCATTTCATGTGACTTGTCACCCCTATATTTGTTACAGATTGCACATTTGTTTGCTTTTAAGGAGATGAAGTTTGAATTGGGATTGTCTTATTTCTGGATGACCTTTTTGTTATGGGGGCTGAAAACGAGCATCCACATATTGGCAACATATTCTCATTCTAACTAGTCACAGCCATCAATCTCTGATCACACCTATTAAAATCTCTTTGTAGCCCGTGCAACATCTTGCGACAGCTTGGCCAGTTGTTTAAGGAAAGGGCGTGTGATGGAGCAAAGCTAAATCGACACATCTGCGATACTTCTGATGCCCCTCAGCATGGCTAATATTAATTTGTTTTCTTTGGCTAGGTAAGTGCTGCCAAAACACATTACATATGGTATGTAGTTCCAATCAAAGTGATGAAAAGATGTGCACTTTTGTCTCACTCAAAACAACATGAAAAGACACAGAGGAATAAGTGAGACAGCAGCCTCCAGACGAATAATGCTGAGAAAGGTCTGCATAGATTTTGGTTTACCAATGTCTCCCACTGTGACTCACGTGGAAACTTCCATTTGTTTCAGTGGCGTGGATCCGAAGATTCCACTACAGAAGGAAATTCCACTTGTGTGGAATGTTGCAGATTCTTGTACACTATTTCTGCCCCTCCCCTCCAAAATCTACCTCTAAAGGTTGATGGACTGCCGAGTAGACTCCGGACAGAGGGATACAGAAAAAAATAGCTCTATTCTCCTATACAGTCGCAAGACCTTTATACATGAAGTTATCTGGAGTCACATTTATAGGATCTCTGTCCAAGTATGCATATTTATGAATAGATGGAGTATAATTTCCATTTAGTCATATTATAAACTCCAGATTAAAAATAAGGAAAAGATCCTTTTTGTCATTTTAAATGAAAAAAATTACTAAGACTAGGTTGATGTTTAAACACACTGACATCAGATTTTCAAATGCCTATAGAAAGATATGCAGTTCTATAATATAATAATATATGTATTGATTGAGATTGGGGGGATAAAATTCTCTGTGTTTGTAGCAACTAAAATTCTAAACCACTGCAGAACAATGACCACCTTTCTAGTAAGTGTGTGCGTGTATGCCGTGTGCATGTATGTACTGCTTCGATTGAAGAGCACATCTTGATAAGAAGTGTACATGTTATTCATTTAGCAGAATCATTATTTTCCCCCTTTTTTCAAGGCATAGCTTTCAATACAGCTCTTGACAAAAAGGAAAGGTAGAAGAAGGGAGGGCTAGCAAAGTATCTTATGACCCACAACATTAACATATAGGAGAAAATTCTAAACATGCATGTGTACACAAACCCTTTATCATTTTAATGGTAGAACTAAGTCTTAGGGACAAGAGTCTTGGAAAAAGAAAACACAAAACTTTTATTCCATTAAACCGGGCAAACAATTAAAAAAAACATTAATTTAGACAGACGAACCTAAATCTAGCACTAGCCTATTCTGCCTATAAATGATAAGTCTTTTAAAACTGGAAAGCAAAGAATACATAATAACTGAATTGGGTTCTATATGCTATGTGAGCAAATAAGGCTATGTTGCCATCTTAAGTCCTGTTGTTCACTAGCAGGTCCCGTTGATGGAGCTTAATTACATACATTTTGGAAATGGGGAATTGCAACCTTTTAGGAGGATTTAGACTTGAAGCATTTCTTATTATGTAAAAATGGAACAAATTATTTCATAAGGTGAAATAATTATAAATAGATTAAATAATTATCACCTGAATTACATTACACAATTTGGACTAATTGGAGCAAAATTAGAGAAAAGGTTTTCGTTAACATTCTCTGTGCATCCAAACTCAGCATAAAATATTTGGAACTGTAGATCAAAGGAAATAGGAAGGTGTTTATATCCTATACATTGAACAACAATATGTTTACATTAACACATTTTTAATTTTCCTCTTCGAGCTTAATACTTTTAATATAAAATTGACCATATGTCAGAAAAGTTACGCCTTCCATTATCCTTTCAGAATATTAAAAAATTTAAAAATCTAGTTGTTATAACTGATGAATGGAGAAGTTCGGAACATTTTTAGTACAGTGTCTATTAATGCACAAAAATATGAATGTGAAAATGACGGCTTCTGGGCTACGTATCCAAAGGAAAGCATTGGGGGGGGGGGGGGGAGAGAGCCAAGACATATATACTGTTCTTTCTCAGCTTCTTTTTCCAGAAATGACTGCATATGCATACTGCATATCATATATAATTATAAAATATATAATCCAGGGGTTCACATACAGAGCATGTACCCATATGTTATACAACAAGTATCAGCTAAGATTAAAACATTGGATTGCTTTAATATCAATGGAAGTAAACGCTGATATGCCTCAGTCAAGTAAAATTGTATGCTATGAGGGGGGAAAGAGAGAAGGGGAAAACCCATCTCAAAACATTTAAAATGGGATTCCAGTCTACAGGAGACTGCTGGTTGTCATTCCAGCACTATCAAACATATACACATGAGTATGATTGGAGACAGAGAAGCTAAATATTTCACTGTCAGAGCATGTCGAGGAGTGCAATTCATTTCTCTCTCATGTGCTTTAGGACAATGACAATTTAATACAAGGCCAGTGGATGTAAAAGAGATAAAAACCAAGCCATCCCAGGATAATCACAGAGTTCCTCCTGAGAGCTGCTTGGGCTGGAAAGGCTCTTGGTACAGATCATCATTTTATTGTTTCTGTCCCCCAATGAATGTGCTATGAAGCAGAATCCATAGCATGCATAATAAAATCGTTTCTTTAAATTTGAACAGGGACCCAATTCACCCTAGATTTGTTACCTCCAACATTTGTAACGACTGGTAACAGCCCAACAAGAATATACATAAAGGGGCTGGTTTAAAAAGTATCAATAAATAATGTAAATATTGTTCATTTCTATTTTGTTTTTACACAGTGAGACCAAAGCCAAAGGTTACTGTCCATCAGAAATGTTCAATACCAGGAAGTTTGCCAGGCTGTTTAATCATACTCTTAATAAAAACAGTGCAGGGTAAATTAGAGCCTAGCATCGTATTATTACAGTCTAAGCTAAGGTACTATACACTATATTAGGTATACAGTATCAGGTTCTAAAAGAGGAAAGGGGTTCAAGAATTGTTACAAAACTTTCACAGTCAAGATATCTCTTTTGCTTGATGTATACTGTCATGCAATTTTAAAAATTAATTGCAGAAGTGGGGTTGGCAAAGACACTTCCTCAGCAGTCCAGAAGTAGTATTTTTCCCTGTAGCCTTAATTTGCTTCTCCTTTCTTTAAATGCCCAACATGATATTCAACACAATTTCAAATCAGATGAATATGACAGTTAGCCACCTGATCTACAACTGCCCCCCAATGATATTTAAGAAGGAACAATAGGTTTATTTCTTATTATATTTTTATCAAAAATAATTTTTCTCAGACCTGCCTCCCTTTTTATTACTCACTATTTTTTAAAAACAACCCATCAATAGTGTTAGCAACTGTAATTTTATTTTTTTCCTGATTTATCATATGACTTAAAAAAATACTTTTAAAATGTCTTAAAATAAAGACCGATTTTAAAATGGATAACACATGGAGGGAGAAGAGAACTGTGTGGGAAAATGATCATCCATTCAATAGAATTAATGGATATTCACAAGGGCTTTACTAATAACACAGGTTAATTACTGCTGCAACACACCAGGCTCAGTAAATAAAAGAACAGAACCATAAACACATTAAAATGAGCAACCACCACTAAAAAAGGAGGGTCAGGCCCAGCTAATAAAAAACTGTCAGAATGCCATTTCAGCATCGACACTTTGCACTCTGTCAGCTGTGAAAACTTAGAGAAAAGACACATGAGCAGCATAAATCCAAAGTTGGAAAATATAGTAACAGGAGGGGGCAGACTGTATATCAAGGCCTACTGGGGTGAATATGTAAGGACTGATTACGAAAATAAATCCTTCAATTTCTGTTTAGTCAGCAGGCATGGTTACACCTTTCCTCGTTTGCTTTGGGGACAGCGGTCTTTCTTTTTTTATACGTATCAACTGCATACTACATTAACATACACATTATGCACAACACAGGAATATTCATATATGTATATGTATATGTAAGACATCTATCAGTTCTATAATAATGGGAGCTCTTATCCCAACCTCCTAGAGACTTAACTTCCTCTCCACTCAATAAGCTCTACTCCCCCACAACACATGCCTGCACATAATTCCAGATCAAATTCTACTGGAAAGAACAACTATTTAATAACAGAGGGGGAAGTAAAAAATCAATTACACTATCTGACTATTTAAAGAATGATATTAATAAGGAAATGGGGGAATGAAATGACTAAAGCAGCTCACAAGCATTGCAGTGTTGTCAAGAGTAAATGTTGTTGAATCTGTGTACAATCTTTCAAAGCTCTCAAGCATCTTTTGTCTCCCAGTTTTGCTATCAGTGCTCATTGTTGAAATTTCTACTATCCGTCCTAAGTTTCAGTTCCTGGGAATCTGTAAATTTATCTCATGTGTCTCCCAGGTTGCTGTTTTGTTTTGTTTTTAATCATGGGTATTGTGACATACTAGCTTTCCCTCATTTCAATATTGTGTTTTAATAGAGGCAGTGTGGAAGAGGTCGAGGGTTCAAATTCATGAAAGGATCAGAACTACAAAGGCAAATGTACACAGTACAGAGAAGATATCTGAAGTCACAAATCTGTTTGGTTTTCTATGCCTGGCATTCAGATATCATGTTTAAATTTTCTAGAAGAGTGCCCCCTCCTCTTTTCTGGAGTGTTTCAATTGCCTTTCCTTCTTCCAACAGCTGTGACAACTGTTAAAACAGTCAGTAAAATTAAGTCTGCTGTATAATCCTTTAGTCAATGTTACATTTTAATCAGAGGTTGGAGGAGATTCCGTATTATGAGCACACTGTTTCATTTAGAACGATTAAAGCAACACATATGCGTAAATCAGCCAATATATTTATTGCATCTGTTCTGTTATTAACTGCTCTTTGAAATTATTAGCATTAATTTTTCTGGTGAAAAGGGAAGAGCAAGAATTGCAAACGGCTTTAAGTTTTTGAATTCTTCAGTATGCACTATCCAGCATCAAAGCATACCAAGTGACAGTAAGGCAGATGTCTGTGTATTCCCCAAATGTTGTATCAGCTTTTAGCCTACCCCCCTCCACAAAATGCAAACTTGAATAATAATCCTCTACTTTCATTTTGTCTCTGCATCTGGCTTTACAGTTCAGTCTGCATCATATGCCACAAGGCAAAAGCACAATTACTATTACCAATATTAATAGCAAGTAAGGTTCTGTGGTTTATTAATTGAGACAGAGAGACAGATGTGTTGCTGGGCATTAAATGGTTATGCCTGCCCAATGAACCACAGATCCGTCCAGCCTTACATCCTGAAGACTTTTAACAGGCAAGGAAGTGGGGGGGGGGGGAGAATGGAGAGAGCTAATTGTGGCAAGGGAGGGTGGAGAGATAGTTTGAATCTTCCACCAGAGCCAAAAAGGCACGTGCCCTGATTTCATTTAAATGCATCTACTTTAAGAGGCTTATCAAAACTAATCATTCAAATTAGCTCTAAGAAGGTAAATTCAAGAAAGCTCCTTAAAAAAAGAACATCTTCCTAACTTTAGAGTCTCACCCCTCCCCTTTCTCTTCACCCATCGAAGAAAACTACTCATCTCAACTTGGAACACTGACAACTGCACTTATGCAGAGATTAAGACATTTTAGACAGTGCTCTACATCAATTTACTCAGTACTGATCTATAAACCACATCTAAATAAGCACACAAATACTATTTATTTACCTTCTTCTTCAGGTGAACAAGAAATCCTGCACGCACACAGACACTGGGCTCTCACTAGCAGACTCTTTTAATGCTTACCTATATTGTTTCCCCACATCCAAGGCACTCACTCAGAGAGGGGGAGAAACCCACAAAAATGCCTTGGACTTCAACTTGCCAAGATAACAGGAAGACACTAAGGGCAGCGAGTGGGCATGTGCCCACAATACACAGTCACTTGTGAATATAGCTGCACTATGTATATTCTACCTAAGGTTTGAACAAACTGACAAATTTCCACAGTCGGTAGTTATTGAGGCCAAAATTAAGTTCACCAGTTCTAGTGCTACATCTGTGTCCGAAATCTCCCTCACCCCAGGAAATTGCTCCTTTCTACTTTCCTGCCAGCTAGTAATTACAAGAACATACATTAAATAGTACACTTTAGAAAGGTATATTAATATATTGTATGCCCCAGACTTTACTTTTATTATATATAAATGAGCATTTTATTTATTGGGGAGGGGCTAGATCTTTTTATATACAATATATTACAGTTCGAACAAAGCAGCAACAACCACACACACACAAGCTCAGGAACTGCCCCTTCCCCCCCCCCCCCTTACTTAAGAGACTGATTTGTGTCAGTAAATGACTGGAACCTTACATTAGACCTTAATTACAGAGCACTATCCTTAAAGTGGGATTAAATAGTTGGGCTGCTTTCCCCCCCCCCTCCTCCTTGCCTGGGCAGGCGGAGAATCAGACAGAGCAAAAATATGTATGGTTCCGGAAAAGGTCCTAAATATGTATCTAAATCGGGTTTTCGAAGGGACCCTTCCTAAACTTCTCTGGAAACGGGGGCGGGGACGGGAGTTGGCCCGGTGGGGTGGGATTGAGAGGGGGGGGGGAGGGAAAGAAAGGATGTGCCTTTTTGAACGGTTTATTTAAACAATTCACTCCGCACTGGTGCCAAGTTCCTATTCTTAGCACCTGGAGAAGTAGCGGCTGTCACTCACACAGCTGTTTCACTGACAGCCCCACCGCTTGCAACTCCAAAGGTAGCCCTGGAGGGAGAGAACAATTCTCCCACTTACTGAACTCACAGATAAAGACCGGCACAAAAGAGACAAGACAGACACACAACAGCCCCCCCCCCCCCGCATGCACGCAGACGCCAGAAGGCATTACCTGACACCGCGTTTAACACTGAGTGCAGCCGGAGCCTTGTCTTAGCCCGCCCCCGCTTCAATTGGGGAAGCGGGAGAGGGGGGGGGAGAGAGGGAGAAAACGGGAAAGGGGGGGGGGACGGAAAGGCAAGGCAGTTGCAGGGGGGGGGGGAATAAGAAGAAAGGTACCTACTCTTCTTCGTAGTGCAAGGAAAAAGATTCAGGAAGGCAAAGTTCTACCGAATCCATGTGCGCTCGGCCACCATGATTTGCGCGTCCCAGCTATAAATCAAAGTTTTCCGTGACAGAGCACAGGGCAATTAACACAAACGTTCTCCTGGTGACAAGCCTATAGGCACAGCCAGTTGGGACCAAAAGCTCTCACACTCTCCTAATCAAGGACTTAAAGCCCCGATTGGAGCTTATAAATATGAAGTAGAGCTTTACATATGCAGTCCCACTGGCCCAGCCGGAGCCCCGATTGGTAGGGCAGCGGCCAATCAGCGGCGCCCAGGACGCCGGCTGCACAGATTGAGCGGCGCTCGGCAGGTAGAGATGGGCGGAGGGGACGGGAAGGGGGAAGCGAGCGAGCAGAGAGAGAGAGAGAGAGAGAGAGAGAGAGAAAGAAGGAAGAGCGGCAATCGAGCCTGCACACGACAGATCGAAACGAGGCAACGTGTTTTGTTTTGTGTTTTTAAAGGGGGGGGGTCGCTCTTACGGTCGCTAGTTCTAATCAGTGCTTTCTGCTCGTCAGGATGCATTTGGGGAGGAAGGAGTTGCCATTTGGGGGAGGATCGCCTCGTCAGGGATAAGTTTGTGCTGCCCTTGTGGGTTTTGTGTTCCTTTTTCCAGTCGCGTTTCGCTGCTGCATTCGTCCGTTTCGTTTTAGTATAGATTAGCAACGGTTGTTACCTAGCTGCCCGCTTTTTAGGCGTGTTTGCTCAAAGGACGATCGCTCAGAGTTCAGCGGGGTTTTCTCCCGGGTCAGAGGTGGATTTGGACCTGGAGTCGAAAAAAGCATACTTTCCAAGAAGGGGAGCCCCGACTGAATGTAGTTGGGATTGGATCAATCGGCGCTTTACTCAGAAATAAGTCTGCTTCGCTCAGATGTTGAGCTTGCACGTCGATTGAAAGGCTGAACACCCTGAATAAATACAGTACAGGACTGGACGGTTACTTCCTGCTTCTTTTGCGTCCCTGATCTAATTTGCCTACCTTCTATTTTACATTTCTTCAGAACTGGGTTAAGGGATTTCGGTGCTAGTTTTGAACTGCAGAGTTTTGTAAACATGTAAGACGAGCAGTGTTTGTATTTGCATCATTCTCTGAAAAAGCATGACAAGGAACTAAAAAGAAACAAATGTGTACTTTAAACCCATTCATGCAGAAACAGGAACATGCACCTCTTGAGACGCATGCCTGCAAACAAAGTGATGCATGTAAGAGCAAGCATATTTTACTTGCCTCTCCCTGAAAGAACAAAAAAAAGAGAAGATCTTATTGATCAATATCTTTAGTATTGCTAGCACTGAGTTCATGTCCTATTAATTTCACAGAAACTTAGGTCTAACCCTTAATACAGTAGGATCGTCCCACATATCGGGCCAAGGTTTCAATGCTCTGTACAGTACCTTAGGTATAAATCCCACTGAAATCAGGGTTTACAATTCTCAATAAACATACATTGTATCAAGTTGTGTCTGCTTAAATCTTTAATGCTGTGGTGTAACCATACTTGCCTTAGTTGCAGATGTGCACAAAACCCTCAGTAATCTCTTCCAAGGATGGATGCAAATACATTGATGATCTGCATCCCTGCCTGGAAAATTATCCAGCCCCCTCGTTTCCCACCCCTAGCCACGGCATATCAAAGCTGCTGACCTCCCTCACCAAACAATTCCATTTAATGCAAATAAATAGATGCCAGTCTTCAGATGAGCAGCAAACATTTTACAAGGTACCACAAAAATAAAATACAGCACAACTTTATCCAACTACATTTTTGTTAATTTCACATATTTAAATGGTAGTGATATACACCTACCTACTGAATATAAATAGCTTCTATAGATGGTGATAAAATAATTACTATAATCACAGAAAGCACTTTTTTCACTAATTCAGCTGTGCTGCTTGTACATTTTCCCCCCTGAGTGAAGCACTCCGTGATGCAAATGGCATAATCTTTTAGATCAAAACAAATCAGTGCTCACCCTCAGAATGCATTAATGCCATTCACAAATGGGAACACAACAGCTGTCTCCAAATCTATTTGACGGCTTTTACCAAAGTAAAATGACAGAAGAGAAGACAAATATATATAAGTGCAATGGACATGTTTGCATCTCTGCCTTGCTGAACAACTTCTAGCGTGTAATATATTTATGCCATGGCCATCTGCAACTCTCCTACCTATGCTTGAAGAAAAATAGACCTATTTTTAATACGAAAGAACTGTATAGCAAAAAGAAGTAGTAGAAGCTTAATTATCAGCAGTATTAAACTGCCTATATTGCTAAATGTAGATTCTAATTAAGATGTAAATTTTGGTTCCAAGCAGTGATGCACCTTACCCAGTCATTCTTTAGAGTCAGTAAACAAGCAAAAATACTAAGTATGCATTTATAATGTTAGAGCTAAGCAACATCACGCCATGTAACAGCCCATCTTTTAAAAATATTTTAATAAATAAAATGACTTGTCTACAGCCCATGTACCTACTTTTCCTGTCATGTACATGCAATCAATGTGTATTTTTTTGCAGTCACTACTAAAGCACATTCCTATACACAAGGAATTTACTTAACAGACATTTTTCAGTTGAGATATATATTCAGTAGCTACTGTGGTAAACATTAGTTTTAAAGTGTTTTTGAAAGCACACTTTTGTTTAGACTTCCTTGTCCCTGGCCTGGTAAGCTGAGTTTACAGACAAGAAGTACATTCTGTGTTGCGGCATCGTGCACATTAAATCAATATTTAAAAATTACAAAATTACCTCATTTTTTCATAAGATCATTATAGTTAGCTGTGGATATTCTTTGGACTTCTGTCTTCTTTTGTGCTCTGTCTTCCCATCTGCTAAGCTTTCCTTGTCCTCAGAGTTTCCGCTATCATTTTGCTTGCCCGTGTCATCCTTTGCTCCCCCCATCACCAAATTAAGTATTGCTATCTTTTCACCAGACACCTTGCAAGCATCTGTCTTTGCTGATGGTGCTGCTGCTTAGAAGACCACAGCCGTAGTATTATAATTTATGCATTCATGAAAGGCAGTTGGCCTTTTCCCCTGGGACTCAAATGTCACCTCCAGTAGACCTGGGCCTGAAATTTCAACTGTATTCCTGAACTTGAGCATGCCAGTTACAGTTCAATTGTATTAATAATAAAAAAGAAATTAACACAACATGTTACAGGATACAAGTAGGACCCTCTTTTCTCTGAAAAACGCTTATTTCATTAAATGTGGTTTAAAAACAGTCATACAAATATATAATCAAAGCTAGTCCTTATTGCACCACCTCTAGATTATTGAAAATACAAGTCAGAAAGTGCCCTCTCTCTCTCTCTCTCTTGTTTACACACAAACACTCATATGCATCCTTGCTAAATCAAAAACTCCAATATAAAATCTCACCTCAAGGAGTCTGCAAAGAGCAATAGTAGTGAAGTCAGAGCTGGGAGGGTGAAAGAAGCTGTCATGAGTATCTACACTAGTCAATGAGCACTGCTGAGCAGTGTCTACATCTTCACATCCCCTCTGTGTGTATAATTATCCCCATGTAGAGCACTGTACATCTTTAAGCGCCTTCATACTTAAGTGCTACCGACATCTCATTGCATCCAAATTGCCAGACTCCTAAACCACAGCTACCTCAAGGCTACTGAAGTAAAGATTCAGTGGCACTTTGCAGTAGCAGTACACTCAATAGTGCCAAGTGCATATTTAAAAGACAACTGGAGACAAAAGATAATGGGGACGGCCATGTCTATTAGGAGGTAACTATATACTAACTACACATTTATTAGCTATACACAGATATTACCCCAAATTATTTAAAGGAAATTATTCACACACACACACGCACACACACTCACACACACACACACACACACACACACCCTGCTTGTCACAGCAACAAATCCTGTCTTTCTCCAACATAAATTATAAAGGGATCAAAGTAATATGTTTACTGTATCAGCTTTCTGGACAGAAAAAAAATGTCAACTATCACCACATTTGAAAGAAGGCACCTGAGGAATAGGTGCATTAACAGCAAAGGACCAATCTTGAAGTCATTGTGCTGTAGTTTTACATGATACATGCACCCTTTCCTCACATGCTTGTTTGAAAGCAAATCCCCTGTGAAGTAATTAGGAGTATATATGTCTTTTCTACTTTTTCTTAGAAAGTACAGGATATTCCTGGGCACAGTACTCCCTCCTCCCACACACAGAACAAGTGACATGCTTTTTCCTCTGAATTTCTTCACACGCTTTTATACACTTGAGAAAATGGTAGTAGATTACTACTTTAGAACCATTTGATGCTTTCATTTATATTTAGCAGAAGTAATGATCACCCTGCCTAGATGTTAGAAAAGGCACAGCATTAGAATATGCTTTTAAATACATGCCGTGGATAAGCATTCATGTCCAAGTAAAGAAATGCATGTGTCCGTGCATCCAAACACATTTTGTCTTCCATGTATTTCTAGACAAAAGTATGTAAAGTTTTTTTTCAGGAAGAAACTGTGCCAATAATTTCATTATAGCAGTGCGTTACAGTAGTTTCATCACAACAGGTTTCTACCTTGAAAATTATTTCATCAGATTTGAGCACTGCTATTCAAATTAGTATTTAGGCTGTAATGTAATTTAGAAACACATGACATAAAGTTGTATTTTTTTTTTCAGTGAACCTTAAAGTATCTCTTACAGGGAATACTTTAGAGTCTTTTGCAGGCACCATCTGATCAAAAAAATGTTTATTTCAGACACA
Source organism: Intellagama lesueurii (assembly GCA_037013535.1). Taxonomy (NCBI): domain Eukaryota; kingdom Metazoa; phylum Chordata; class Lepidosauria; order Squamata; family Agamidae; genus Intellagama; species Intellagama lesueurii. The sequence goes on along the minus strand of JBAJHW010000001.1, from coordinate 321,194,748 downwards.
GTCCTGTATGCTTCCACAATCACAGAAGAGTAATCATAGAAGCATTTCCTATTCCTGGCAGGCTCTCTGTTGCACAATTGCTTATGCACTAGTTGGAAAATCTGTTGTGCAACCAGTCACGCAAAAGATAGTCCTGAGAAGAGGAAGAGCCATTGTGTGATTGCCCTTACATGCAGTTTTTTGCTGCATTTACTTAAACTGGTGCACATAACCCACAACTTTGCCGGTATATCAGACTCTTTTCCTAGGACATGTTTTCATAGAAAACACATGATTACTGTCTTAGAAAGCCAAGGAGATGATTGAGGGAATTCAGTCACTCTGTTTAATTAACACAGGATTATTTCACTGTCATTTTGCGAAGCTAATAATAGGACTGGTGGAGTGTCAGTAAAAATTAAATTGTAAACTAGTGGAGTGCCAAGGGGAAAGCTTACTTTATTTATGGAATATTCCCTGCAGATATCTTGAAAAATCTTATACATATTTACACGGGTAAAATACTACATGCTGTTCCATAGGAGAGTGAAAGACTTCAAGATCTGTATGACATGTATTACAGAGAAAGAGTTAACATTAATTAGGAGTATATGTTAATAACCGGATTGAAGATACGTTGTTTCCTGAATGTAAAAGCACCGTGTGCATACTCAAGGTCAACATCACATTTTGGACAATCTCAGTTGTTAATATTATGGTAATCATACTGGAAATATATGAAAAAAGCAAATTAGGCCTCTGAGAAAGATTATCATGATAAACAGTAGTTCTAAGGGGAGCAAATACATGTTGCTTCATTTCCTTCACCCTAAATTGTTGCTGTTCATTGGGACAATAACACTTCCTTTAGAAATGGTCACCGCATTATTTCGTTTGAGTTGTCTCTCTTTCTTCAATGACATTACATTCTAAGAGAAAGCAATGGTTAAATCCTTTCCCTTCACCTAGACTAAAATATTTTAAAAAATTCTGCTTGACAGAACCGAGAGGAGGTGCCTTATAAGACAAGAAAGCATCAAGTGTCATCCTGAGATATGATTAGGATTGTAACCCTGACCAACTGTGGGACGAGATCAGATGGCTCTTTTAGTACACACCCACAGCTTCCTACCTAACTAGAAGCTCAAGGCACTAAAAATAGAAAAGAAGATGGAGTGCAAATATTTCCCCAGTGAAAACACCAATAATCTTTACTGTGAGCTAACATGAATTGCTTGTTACACTGCCCTAGGATATCTTGGCCTGAAGCGACAGCACACACACTCATACACACTCAAAAACATTTAACTATTGCCGAAGCCACAGTAATGTGTGTTTCTGTGTGTGCATTTGCAGCAGGCCTATAAAATCTGACTTCTAGCTGATACACCTGCCATACAAAACACATCATTTGTACCTGCCATAACTTTTTTCTCCCTGAATACCTTTGCCCCATCTTTCTCCGTTTTCTCACCTTCTCTATGCAGTTTTCTCTGGCATTTTTATTATTAATGTTATTACTATTATTACTATCCAAGCATAAGCTAATTCACAGGGGTGCTTCTGTAATTTAACCCCTGAAGCGCTAAATTTCTTCACATGTGCCAAAGACACAGGTTTGTTGTTGCCTCTAGCAATATCCCAGGAAGACGAGTGATGGCGGTGTCATATCATCACATAGTGATTTAATCTGTTGTGACACCCAGGGAATGGGCAACTGAAAAGATTTACGGAATATGTTTTTTAACTGCATACAAACACATTATCCCCATTTCACAATCAGTCAGTAATCGGGATCAAACTGGAAGACATTTCACCCACCTTTTGCTCCCAGCTCTGAATATTAAACCCAGTGTCATCTAATCCTACTGTTCCCAAGACTTAGAATCCTGTGCAGAATATTACACAAATAACAGCATTTTTGTAACATCTTATTTCTTCTTTTCATGTCTGCTGATTAACAAGCAGTCAGAGCATGTTGAATTACAGAACAGTACAGCCGTAGAAGCATGAATGTCCACACACTCAAGAATGGAGTCTTACTATTCAGTATACTTTTCAAATGGTCTGACATCAGAGGCATGTTTCCAAAATCAAACAAAAATCAGAGAAGGGCAGCACTTTTTTTTTAAGGTAAGAAGTACATGATGTTCAGGTTTTAGTATTTAGCTGCAGTAAATATTGAGCAAAAGAAGAAAAATAACTCTCTAACAGTTCATGTGTAATGCAAACCGAGACATTATTACACTAATGTTTAAATAGACTTTAAATGTGAAACTTTTAGTTGACCATAATATAATGTGTGTTATACATGCCATGGTTGTATGGATTTGTTAGTTCTGGGTGGGAGTGACTTCTAAACTGATGCCTTCCTATATGTGGCAGCAGATGGGCCTGTGTCTTATGCCTGCATGGGTTCCCTGTTGCTCATGAAGTAGGTGATTGCTAGTGACCTAGGCTTTATGTGTAAATCCCCCAATTTCCATTTTGTGCCTGAAAGGATCACAAATATAAGCAAATACATGTATTGTTTTCATGATTTTTCTGCTTCCAAAAGCAGAGAAAGATGGAGGAATAAGAATGGAAATCAACAGTGATAGATCCGTTTTGAACACAAGTTATACCATTTACTGAAATAGAAACAAGGGAGGCCATACATGTGCATATAGAAAATCCCTCACTCAACAGGGGTGGTGGCTTTAGATACAATCTGTCTCCTATTTATCATGCTGCCCTTTTCATCCATCCCCAGAAAGATCAGAAACCACACCCCACCAGAAAGGCTACTGTTAATGACCCATGACAATGGGTGGAGAAGGACTGCAGAAGTGGGGATTTTCAACTCACCCCCCCCCCCCATCCTTTGTCCATCTAAGGAGCCTATTCAGACCAGGGGGAAATGAAACCAAAGTGGAGGATATATCAGGGCTCTCCCTCCTACCAACCTCTCCTCAGGCTGAAAAAGCTACTTGGATGAGTAGCGAAACGTTTCAACCTAATAAGAAAAGAAGTCCAGTTGCCATGACTCAACTTCCAGATAACCTCACCTGGAATGACTAAGAATCTTCACAGATATAAATAAACAAGTGATCTCTCACTATATGTCAGAAATTATTGTGATAATTTTATTGTATTCTGTTTTGGAGTACAGAAATTGTATTCATCTTTAGGCCACTTTCCAAAGGCTGGCATATGTATACTCATGTCTGAACTAGCCCTATACTTTTGACCTTAGAACCATTTTTTACACATGACATCTGTTAGCAGAGCAAGCTACCACTAAGTTAACTTGTATAAAATGGGAATGATTAGTAGAGCATGCTTGCTCCTTCAGAAAGAAATAAAATCCACATTTCTTACTGTAGGGAAATGAGAAAGCTAGTATTTATTAGAAAAATACACTAAGATACAAAAAATAGTAGTAATCCTAGTTCTAGTGAACTAAGGTGGAGACACAGGGAGCCATGGCTGCTGCTTCTCATCTCATGAACAAAAATGTCTCCTCTGTCATCTCAAACAGAGTTTCAAGGAAGGAAATATGAGGAGGAAAGGAAGGGATGTCAATGCACCTTTAAGAATATATTCTAGGTTGAAGGATGAGCAGGAAAATGATAATCTAAAAAACCCAAGGAGAGTCTATCTCTTTTCATATACTATTCTAATCCAGCCCAGCATTTCTCCAGCAGAAGTTTCTTTTGAGGACACCGATTCCTTGAATACTCCAGCCAATATAATCTGTAATTGTCTCTCCTAGAGATTCTTGGCGTGGGTGTCCAGACTGTGCAGGCCCCCAAGCAGTAGCCGAAGGCATGAGTGTGAGAACCTTCCCCCATTGTATGTCTCCAATGATTCAGAACTGTATTGCTTCTCAAAGTTTCATTTAGATATCATGAACAGCATATTGATGTCTCCAAACTAGAAACATAAGGGCAAAATCCAAAAATTAGTTGCATGTGAAGAAGGCATGCTAATTGATAGGAGCCTAAGCTCAGCTGCCTTAACTGCTCTGCTCTGATTGGGACTACAACTAAATTGTGCACTAAGCCATTTTAGAATTGTCATATAAATGTCTTGTTTTTATTATTTGTTTGAAAATAAAACAAAATCTGGTCACACAGATTTTGGGCAGAAGATATTTTTCAGGCAATTTATACTGGTGGTGGTGGGGATCCATCTCCTTAAACTTTGCAAGTGTTGTCACCCTATTGGAAATACTCAAGATGATTAAAGAAATAAAATACATTTTAGATCGGGATTTTTAACATATATTGAGCAAAAATGGTGGATTCTGGAAATGTGAATCTCAAACCCTTTCATTTTTGATGAGAGTTTGGGGAGGTCTCATTTTCAAAAGAAGTTGGGGAATTTTGCTCGTGGAAGGGAAAAGGCTCAGCAATGGGAGTCTGTGAGGTGAAGAACCAACTCGCCCAGGATCAGGAGACTTATCAGAAAATATACTAATGTTACTAATTTTTATTTGCAATAAAACATGTCAAGATCACTTAGAGATATACCTAACGAATTGCCAAAACTAAAGATAAACAAATACAAATGTTAAAATACTCAGTGTGAGCACAGAAAAATGTGGGATGGATCTAGAATTTGTCTCGTTCTGCACATAGAAGGTTTCTTATTGAAAAGAGGAGTCCTGCTGCAGCAGGAAGTTTTGTTCATTTCCTCTCATTCCTCTGCAGCTTCCCTAGAAAATGGCTTCCAGAGATTCTGGGACAGCGGGGAAGTGGCACTGGAAGAAGATGGAGGAAGTAGATATCCAGAAAAAAACACCTTCCCACATTTTCTACTGGCAGGAGCAGAACTCACAAGAGTGAGGTTCGCAGTTTGGGTGTACATCTGGACCCGGCGCTCACCATGGAGACCCAGGTGTCCTCAGTGGTCCATTCTGCACATTTCCACCTTCGGCGGATTGCCCAGCTGCGTCCCTATCTTGATGTGGGGGTGCTCACCACTTTGGTCCATGCGCTCGTAGTCTCAAGATAGACTACTGTAATGCGCTCTACGTGGGGCTGCCTTTGAGACTGACGTGGAAACTTCAGATGGTACAAAATGCGGCAGCCAGACTTCTTACAGGAGTGAAAAGGTACCAACATATTTCCCCCACGCTGGCCGCCTTGCATTGGCTGCCCATTAGTTTCCACGTTGATTTCAAAGTTCTTACGATTACATATAAAGCCCTAAACGGTTTAGGACTTCGATATCTGGCAGAGCGCCTTCTCCCACCCAGTTCTGCCAGAGTCACTCGTTCCAGCCAGGCCGGGCGGCTGAGGGGCCTAACGCCGAGGGAGGTCCAGAAGGAAAGAACGAGGAACAGGGCCTTCTCGGCAGTGGCCCCTCGCCTTTGGAACAACTTGCCAGTGGAGATCCGCCTGGCTCCCTCTCTGGGTGTTTTCAGGAATAAACTTAAAACCTGGCTATTTGGGCAGGCTTTCCCTCCTGCCATATCTTAATTTCTTATACTTCGCCATCCTGGACCTATAATATATATTTTTGGTTTTATTGTTTTTAAATTTGTAAACCGCCCAGAGTAGACCTTTGGTCTAGATGGGCGGGATAGAAATCCAATAAATAAATAAATAAATAAACTGTACTTAGGGCCTATTTTAGCTGATGGAAGAACTCCAGATCCAACCCCTGAGCTACAGTCAGTATTTTTGTTGTCTGACTTACAGCAACCTTATGAATAAATTACCTTCAGTATTCTTAGGTCGCAGCTAATACTAAAATATGAACCCGCTAGTCAGCTGTCTTCCTGACTCTGCTTATTAAAACATGCACACATGCAGACAACAACCTTGCACTTTTGGACGCAACACAATGCCATCCCAAGTCACTTTGGCACTTAAGGCAGAAAATCCAAATAACTTTCTAAAATTTTTACATGAGATTACAAAATTGACTGTTTCCTTTCCTTTAATAACATCCAAACCACCACCATACAGATGGTTCAGTCTGTTAAGAGGACAGTCCAAACACGGTTGGTCCAAACAAATGGTTTTGATTATTTAGTGATAGGCAAGAAAGAAGACTTACTATTTTTTTTATTGTTTAGAAAGCCTTGTAATGCTTCTAATCCTTAGAAGTCCACATGACAAAATAACACCCATTATAATTTTGCACAAATTGTTATTTATGTGAATGTACAATTATGTATATTTTACACAAAAATCATTCTAAAAATCATTATTAATCTCTTCTGTTGTTGAGAGTAGCACAAATTATCTTGCCCTTCCATTGAGTGTGATGAATAATTTTGCAGTTCCTTACCCTCTTGTGTGAGGATAAGACAACAAGGATTTACATCCCTGCTGGGCACTCAGTGGGTGGTTGAGTTGAGGGGATGTTATTTGTTCTTCTGTCTTTGATGAAAAGGGGAGCCTCATGTTCCATATTAACTTGCTGGTTTGAACACTATACACCTTTAATTGCTAAAGGTGTGGGGGTTTATTTGCTGCTTTGCCTCAGGCAGCAAAACGCCATGGGTTGGTCCTAGAGCTAGGAAATATACTTTTCTTGAATTACAAATTGCAGAATCCCACATTGCAGAGGAATTCTGGGATGTATTGTCCATAACCATAAGTTGTCCAAGCTCTGGTTATTACACAGAGTACTGAATGATTTGTGAGAGAATCTTGCCATTTAATTATATGCCCTCCCCTTTCCCTTCAGTTTTGTCATCTGATCATACATTAAAAATAGGACAACTCCATCTTTTTAAATGATTTTATTCCCCATTTCCTTCTGTATCACTTACACAGGCATGGTGTAGTCTTTAATAATCTAGCAGTAAAGCAAGAATGATTTATCACGATATTTCTAAATAAATTCTCACAGTCTGAATGGATTAATTCCTGGTACATTATGCTTTAAAATAAGGAAGTGATTTAAGAGTTTCTAGATTAAATCAGAGACTTGTGACTTTCAGTTCTTGTTTGGATTCCAACCTGTATCAGTCACAAGAGCAAGAGCAATGGTCACTGACAATGGAAGCTGGAGTCCAACAACCTCTGAAAAGTTTTATTTTCCCCACCTAAGTTTTAAAGAAAGTCAGATTCGTAAATCACAATAAGAACCTCACTTCCACCTTCAGCTATTAATAAGGCCAGGATTCTGGATAAAATAGCTGCCTTGCCTTCTTCCTTGCTTACATAGCACAATACCCTTATTTTCCCAATAGATATACTTGTAAATCAGACTAGATCCACCCTTAGAAGTGCAGAGGTCTGGCTCTTAGTTTCAGGTTAGTTTGTCTCTGCTGAAGAACTCGTTCTTCAAACTGTCCTGTAACTACAGATCTACAGAGAGACAGATGGAAAGACAGGTACAGTTCTAGCTTTTAATGCATACCAATTTCATATACTAGATCTTGCTGTTTAATTAAAAGCAAACAATGAAAGGGCCAAATCAGTTTACCACCTTCTCAAATCCATTTGTCAAACAGAAGTGGAGATGAGATGCTCAGAATTTAGTCTTTGCAGCTTATGTTGCAATTGATAAAGGAATTAAAGGCCATTTTATTTTTGGTGTTTTTTTTTAGGCCTCTTGTAAAATAAATATTCTGTTCTTTTAATATATGTCTTAAAAATTCCTAGCATCTGTGGGAATCTTTATACAATCAAGAAGATGCCAGTTAGAGGAGGTAGCATGATGCCTGTTAGAGAATGTCTCCCCCCACCCCAGCACAGCCCCCTTATGTCACATTTGCATTTCTATTCAGCTGAACTGCCTGACAATGAAGCAAATGGGCTTGCCTTATCTGTACAATTCTGGACAACAGAGATTTCTAAGCCGTACAAAAGAACAGCCTTACCATTCAGCGGTTCAACACTTTCCACTGAAGCCCCCCAAGATCCTGTGGGGAATGCTGTCACACAAACACCTGTCCCTACCAAAACAACAGCAGCAGCAATACTGTGCAAGAACATTTAAAATATCACATGTTGGAGGGAAGTAATTTAAAACAAAACAAAATATCCACCAAGATTTTCCTGAAAGGAACCAAGGAAGGGAAAAATAATAAGACTTGAAAGAAAGAAAGAAAGAAAGAAAGAAAGCCTTTACTGGTAATGTGCTTAACCATGAATTTAATTGTGTATCCCTAGAATATGACATCCTTATTCCAGTTTGTAGCTTCACTCCTTTTCTATTGGCCACACAAGGTACAATCTACATACAGAAAATGGTTAAATCTGCCAATTTGCTGTAGTTTTCTTTTAAATCAAATAACATTTATAAGACAGTTCTGATGACTTGTGTCATTTCAGTGCTGTGCAAGAAAATTTCAAACTAAGTCCTTTAAAATTAACATTCTCCCATTGATCAGATAAAAGTGGTATCAGTCAGGTACTAGCTGAAATCTCCAGATCAGCTTTATGCTATGAAGAGACTTATGCTAGGTATAATTAGACTAGGACTTACAGAGTCAAGAAGACTTGTAATCAGGCTGTCATACAAACACTCAAGCTTTGTAATAGCTGCATTATGCTACTTTTATGGTTTGTATGCAACCTAATAGGAATTCTGGACCTATGAGTGTCAGGAATTACTATTGGGTGAATGGAAACCATCAGTAAATCTACCAAACCTGATCTGTAGTATCTTCTTTACAAGAACAATACTATAATAATTTGGTTTTACTTCTTCCATGGCTAAATCTCATGGTAGCAAGACATAAGCCAATTTTCCTGTTAAGAGTGGTCTTGTGTAACCCTAGTAACAGATCAGATCAGTGATAATGAATGGATTATAGTTTAAGAGCATTCCCATGCCATGAAGTATAAGCTACTTCCTGGTATGCTTTCAGAAGACATCTGATGCCCAATTGAGACATTCGTCTTCACATATAGGGCTAAAAAGGTTGGATGGTGAATAAGAGTGTGCTTTTCTCGCTGCGCTTCAGCTGGTCATGATCCCAAAATCCATATGTTGAGTTACATATGTAGGCACTTCATGTGAGATAGAGGCATGTGCAACAGAAGGTCCTCCTGTATGGGCATTGAAGATAATTTCTGAATAAACCAAATGTCTGATAATACTTAGATTGACAATGGAACACAGACATTATCCAAAGAACTTTGTTCTAATATCTCAGAACAGTGGTTTCAGCATGTTCGGGGGGAAATCTTGGAATTCCTCAGAAACTGTTTAGAAGCTCACCAACCAGTACCTGTTACCATTGCTGACTCAATGCCTTGCATGGGGAGAGCTGGGTGTACCCTAGTTCTTTGCTTCCAGAAGAGAGTTTTAGTGGTGTGCATCTAGAGATATGAAGAAATTTTGAGTGTCTTGGTATATAGTGATGAGAGGTTGCCTCAGATGCTCAAGTCACTATCACAAATCTTACATCTGATGGGAAAGTGCAACATTGAACTCTATTTTTCTGCACGGTTTATATTAAATGTGTTTAGTGTCTTTTTCTCTCTCTACAGCTAAGCACGCACACACAGAGCAACCACGAAAGGACTGACTGATTGCTCACAAACAACTTGTTTGGTAATCTATTCAAAGATAGCATTGTTTTATATTGTGTACATTTAAAGAAATGCATAAAAATTTCACTCACAAGCATGCACATTTTCTCTGAAAAGGAGCACAAAACTAAACTAAATTTGCTGTTTTATAGTGAGAAGGAGAAAATCTACACTATCTCAAACAGGGTGCAAGGACAAATCAGGACATGATCTATGCCCCTGTCTGCTTCTATTGTTCATTCCTGCAGCTATACTATTTGATTTCATTCTTTCCACAATACACATACTACCTGATTTTGAATCAACTGAGACTGGATCGATTTCCTTTTTCTGATTTTTAATTTTAATCACTATTATCAGAATGAATAAAACTTTTCCCATACCTACAATCAATTCTCACAATCAGAAAGTTTTCTTCTGATTCAGTAGTATTTTGCATGCTGGGTAGTTCAGTGGTAGGTATCTGGCTGCAAAGCCAGAGTTTGGGAGTTCAGTTCCCCACTGTGTCTTCTTGACAGGGGCTGGACTCATTGATTCATAGGGTCCTTTTCAACGTTGCAGTTCTAAGATTATTATTCAAAAATACCAGGCATGGTCAATCGAAATTATAAAAACATTGACTGGTACTACATAACAGATACAAGTTTTAACCAAAAACCTAAGCATCTGTTAAGTATTATCATCATCATCAAATCATTTTTAATGTATATTTCTCCACCATATTCCCTGTAATGAGAATGCCCATAGTTTCAACACACACTGTTTCAAACCTGGTGGGAAATGATTCAATATTATCACCTTGGTAATAGTTTAGGAAAGGGATGTGGTGGTGCTGCGGGTTAAACCGCAGAAGCCTCTGTGCTGCAAGGTCAGAAGACCAGCAGTCATAAGATCGAATCCATGCGATGGAGTGAGCTCCCGTCACTTGTCCCAGCTCCTGCCAACCTAGCAGTTCAAAAGCATGTAAATGCGAGTAGATAAATAGGTACCACCACGGTGGGAAGGTAACGGCATTCCGTGTCTAGTCGCGCTGGCCACGTGACCACGGAAAATGTCTACGGACAAACGCTGGCTCTACGGCTTGGAGACAGGGATGAGCACCGCACCCTAGAGTCGGACACAACTGGACTAAATGTCAAGGGGAACCTTTACCTTTACCTAATAGTTTATGAACCTTTTCATATCCAAATAGCTTGAAATTTTTGTACGATTTCATACCTCTGACTTTCAGATATCCAAAAATCAGCTGCAGAAATGCTGACTGCTTGGTTTATTTTCAGCCTATTCAATTACAATTATAGCACATTAAATAAAATTATTCCATAATTCTAAATACTCAGTTATTCAGCTCTAAATGCTGAGCACAATGTATCTTTTTAATGATATGTTTAAGATATGTTAGTTGATATAGCTAGGATTTATTACTTAATAAAACTGCTACCAGGGTCTCCATATTGAGAACTGAAAATTAAGGAATAAGAATGACCCAGGTGCTGCCTTTAGCTATACTGTTATAAGTGGGCTTGCTGCCATGTTTGTCCCACAGTACAAGAAGCAAAGTGGGTGACAATTTTTATTAGACAAATGCTTGCTGGTGAGAGTGCAGAAGCTTTTGACCTTCACATAGCCCAATCCACAATCCTGTTAAGATGAAAATCTTGGATTTAAGCCCGTTTAATTCCATTCACTTCAACGAGACAAATTCAGCTTCAACAAAAAGTGTTTTCCCTCAAGAGGATTGTGCGCAGAAATTAAAGAGACACTGCCTCATGAAAGATCTTTACAGAGTTTCACATCTTACACAAACACAGTAAAACAAGTAGATCTAATAGTGATTTCCTTTAAGACTTTTCCATATATTTTAACTTCTTCAGGATTGTTGGATTGTACGTTCTAAAACCCACTGCTTCTAAATATCTTGTCACGTCTAAAAGTACTTGTTTATGAAGGACCTTCTCTCTGAAAATCTAGACTTCTAAGACTGTTATCACAGAGAACACTAGATGCACATTTACTTAACACCATCCACATCTACACAGCTCTATACAGTCAGAAAAAACAAGACCTGGAGCTGATTGTGGCTCTGATCATCAGCTTCTTATAGCAAAATTCAAGCTTCAACTGAAGAAAGTAGGAAAAACCACTGAGCTAGTCAGGTATAATCTAAACCAAATCCCTTATGAATACACAGTGGAAGTGAAGAACAGATTTAAGGAACTAGATTTGGTGGACAGAGTGCCTGAAGAACTATGGATGGAGGTTCATAACATTGTACAGGAGGCAGCAACAAAAACCATCCCAAAGAAAAGGAAATGCAAGAAAGCAAAGTGGCTGTCCAACGAGGCCTTACAAATAGCAGAGAAGAGAAGGGAAACAAAATGCAAGGGAGATAGGGAAAGTTACAGAAAATTGAATGCAGACTTCCAAAGAATAGCAAGGAGAGACAAGAGGGCCTTCTTAAATGAACAGTGCAAAGATATAGAGGAAAATAATAGAAAGGGAAAAACCAGAGATCTGTTCAAGAAAATTGGAGATATTAAAGGAACATTTTGTGCAAAGATGGACATGATAAAGGACAAAAATGGTAGGGACTTCACAGAAGCAGAAGACATCAAGAAGAGGTGGCAAGAATACACAGAGGAATTATACCAGAAAGATCTGGACGTCCCGGACAACCCAGATAGTGTGGTTGCTGACCTTGAGCCAGACATCCTGGAGAGTGAAGTCAAGTGGGCCTTAGAAAGCATGCTAACAACAAGGCCAGTGGAGGTGATGGCATTCCAGTTGAACTATTTAAAATCTTAAAAGATGATGCTGTTAAGGTGCTACACTCAATATGCCAGCAAGTTTGGAAAACTCAGCAGTGGCCAGAGGATTGGAAAAGATCAGTCTACATCCCAATCCCGAAGAAGGACAGTGCCAAAGAATGCTCCAACTACCGTACAATTGCACTCATTTCACACGCTAGCAAGGTGATGCTCAAAATCCTACAAGGTAGGCTTCAGCAGTATGTGGACCGAGAACTCCCAGAAGTACAAGCTGGATTTCGAAGGGGCAGAGGTACTAGAGACCAAATTGCTAACATGCGCTGGATTATGGAGAAGCCAGAGAGTTCCAGAAAAACATCTACTTCTGCTTCATTGACTACGCCAAAGCCTTTGACTGTGTGGACCACAGCAAACTATGGCAAGTTCTTAAAGAAATGGGAGTGTCTGACCACCTTATCTACCTCCTGAGAAATCTCTATGTGGGACAGGAAGCAACAGTTAGAACTGGATATGGAACAACTGATTGGTTCAAAATTGGGAAAGGAGTACGACAAGGCTGTATATTGTCTCCCTGCTTATTTAACTTATATGCAGAATACATCATGCGAAAGGCTGGACTGGATGAAAGGCTGGACTTAAATGAATTAAGATTGCCGGAAGAAATATCAACAACCTCAGATATGCAGATGATACCACGCTGATGGCAGAAAGTGAGGAGGAATTAAAGAACCTCTTAATGAGGGTGAAAGAGGAGAGCACAAAAAAATGGTCTGAAGCTCAACATCAAAAAAACTAAGATCATGGCCACTGGTCCCATCACCTCCTGGCAAATAGAAGGGAAAGATATGGAGGCACTGACAGATTTTACCTTCTTGGGCTCCACGATCACTGCAGATGGTGACAGCAGCCACGAAATTAAAAGACGCCTGCTTCTTGGGAGGAAAGCGATGACAAACCTAGACAGCATCTTAAAAAGCAGAGACATCACCTTGCCAACAAAGGTCCGCATAGTCAAAGCTATGGTTTTTCCAGTAGCGATGTATGGAAGTGAGAGCTGGATCATAAAGAAGGCTGACCGCCAAAGAATTGATGCTTTTGAATTGTGGTGCTGGAGGAGACTCTTGAGAGTCCCCTGGACTGCAAGGACATCAAACCTATCCATTCTAAAGGAAATCAACCCTGAGTGCTCACTGGAAGGACAGATCCTGAAGCTGAGGCTTCAATACTTTGGCCATCTCATGAGAAGAGAAGACTCCCTGGAAAAGACCCTGATGTTGGGAAAGTGTGAAGGCAAGAGGAGAAGGGGACGACAGAGGACGAGATGGCTGGACAGTGTCATCGAAGCTACCAACATGAATTTGACCCAACTCCGGGAGGCAGTGGAAGACAGGAGGGCCTGGCATGCTCTGGTCCATGGGGTCACGAAGAGTCGGACACGACTTAACGACTAAACAACAACAACAAAAATTGTTTAAACAAATGTATTTCATTGTAAGTAAATAGATTTATTTCATTGTACATTTTCATGCATTACAATTCACTTGTGTCCAAAGAAGTGGATTGTAATCTATGAAAGTTTATGCTGAAATCAATTTGTCAGTTTTAAAGGTGCCAGAATAGTTTTATTCCTTTTTTTGTTGACACACAGCTAGGTCTCTCAAAACAAGTTCTATTTACAATATTTTATTCATTACATTTATAGCACCTGACTGCCAAATTTTGGAGAACATTGGCTGGAATTCTATTGGTGTTCATTTAAGGTTTCCATCATTTATTGTGACTGATTCATGAGGTGCTGAAGTGCATCTCAGTTGAACAGTCCAGCATGTGACCAGATATGTGACTGAGACATGCCTAGACATCTTGTAGATTGGATGCACTTACTGTATCTTTGGCAAGTTATGTAAACCTTACTGAACATCAATAGGATTCTGGCCATGGAATTAATAATGCACACTTAAACTATATGTATGTTTGTCACCTAACATACCAAGAGAAAATAGGGAATTAAGAAAATGTGAGTACATCCTGAATTTATATGCCACCTTCCCTCCCCTGCAAACAGGAAATGTTTCTTAACAGGATAAAAGTTTTACCACATGCCAAGCTCAAGGACCAGTCTGTAGATTTGTCTTTGCCTGTCTGTGTCTTTAATTTAAATTCTTATAATCCAGTGAAAGTATACTGTTTTATAATGGTGGAGGGAGTTGCCTTTTAATTTGATGCCTACTCTTAAGGGCTCCAGCAGACTAAAAACTAACAGCTAAATCCAATTATATAGCTACTGAATGCGAAGCTGGAGTGTCCTCTCCAGAGCACGAAGCCTGGGTAAAATAATATGGAGGATAGGCTGTTTCCCAAGCAGCAAATCCCCCCTCTCCACGTCACTGAGATAGTCCAGTGGAAAGGCAAGAGCCAATACAACTGGTTCCAGCGACGTCACAGGAGTTGCCAGAACGACACGAACTGCCTCCGGGACTCCGGCTCCGGGTTTTGCCTCGAGGTTAACTCCTGAAGCCTTTTCCATCAGTGGATATAGCCACAAGGCAGTGGAGGTTTGAGATCAGAGTTTTCCTTCTCCTAGATGGGCTGCCTTCCAGGGCTGACGAGCCCCACCTACCTGGACTGAATGAGTAGGGTTTCTTAAATCAAAACTAAACAAATTCCATTCATTCAGTGGGTCTACAAGATGAAGAACGCTTGATTCAGTACAAGTGAGAAGGATCTTGGAACTGTTGTAGATCACAAACTGAAAATGAGCTGATAGTGTGACGTAGCTGTCAGAAACACAAATGCTACTTTAGGCTGTATTACCAGAAGTATAGTCTCCAAATCCTGTGAAGTACTAGCTCTATTTGGCACTATTTAGGCCTCATATTGAGTACAGTTCTGCATACCACACTTTAAGAAGGATACTCACATACTGGAACAAGTTCAGAGGAGAGCAACAAGGATAATTGGTAGACTTGTAACCAAGACCTGTGAAGAAGGACTGAAAGAACTGGGCTTGAAAAAAGACTGAGTGGAGATATGATAGCACTTTTCAAATACTTGAACAGTAGTCATACAGAGGAGGGACAGGATCTGTTCTCAGTCATCCCAGAGTGCAGGATGCGTAATAATGGGGTCAAGTCACAGGAAGTCAGATTCCAGTTGAATATCAGGAAAAAGTTTCTGCTTGTTAGAGAAATACGATGGAACAAATTACTTTAAGAGGTGGTAAGTACTCCAACACTGGAGGCATTCAAGAGAAAATAAGACAACCACCTGTCAGATATGCTTTGATTTGGATTCCTGAATTGAGCAGAGGGTTGGACCTGATGGCCTTGAGGGCCCCTTTTAGCTCTATTATTCTATGAATCTTTGAAAGCAAACACAAGGAATTATAAAACATGCAGCTTGTGTGATATGGGGAAGGGATACATAACAGTACGTAGCAGAACAGAAGACAGACCTATTTTTTCCTAATTGTATTTGGCAAATTATTTCTCATTCTCATCATAAGAAACTCCACAAAGTTTCTTATCATAAGAAACTCCACTCTACAACTTGCTGTTTGCAAAACCCACCAAGCAATAGGAAAAAAAACACTGGAATTCAGCCTCGTTCAACTATATGCAGCATAAGCAGGAACACCTTCACAAAATGGTCATAAATTTGTTCAAATTGTTGCTTAGCAATTGTGTTGAGAATAACAAATTAATTCCCATATCATTTTCAGCTTAATGAACACTGTAAAGTTATTGCTTTTTTTTCTTCCGTTGACTAACATCCTATTTTGTATCTCTGTCTTTTTCTGGAGGCAGGCTATACTTTCACAATTGAGTGCCATCATGTGCAACAGGACAAATTCTACCCTATTGACCAATGCTACATATTTATTTGCGTTGTCTCCCTGGTTGAACAAGTCTGTACTGATGATACCTGTTAAAGCTGCTTCAACTAAGCTGTTCTGAATTTGTCTAGCTGGATTTGGGCTTTCTGGATCCCTGACTGAATACAAAGTATGCAGGAGAAAAACACTGTTTGGCAACAAGCACAGTGGGGAATACTCTGTTGGTATACAAATGCACGAATGTGTTCCTCATAACATCTCTAAGGGAGAATGCTGCTTCACTCTCAGTGCTGTTGAGAGCAAAATGATCGTCTTTGTTGTCACTTGTTCAACAGCAGCTGTTTAATGTAACGTCAAATGATATGCTTGAATGCAGTTGTCATTCTTGTATTCTCTTTTCGTGTTTTTTAAAAAGCAATGACCTAAACACAATATACTATGTTTCCATTCTTCTTCTTAAAAGTTACACATTTTAAATATTTCAGATATTCTAGCAAAACAAGGAGTAACGAACAAAAATTTTAAAATGCACATACCTTGCCTTAATTTGTATGTAATATTCTGTTAAAACAGATCTCACCTCTAAGAATATTCCTCAAAAAAATAAACAAGGATGATTTACTGGGCAGTGAAACCTCATAATTGGAATTGCTGCATATCTTTCTAATATCCAGATTAAAGCAATATAATTCTTAATATTTATTAAATATGAGAATTAGGCAATCATTTTTTTTCTTCAGAGTAAAAGGACTGATAGCACATGGTAATCTTTGAAAATATTTGCAGTCCTTTAATGAACAATAGAGGGCACTAATGCTTCTAATCTGGTAAAAACATCACACATTAGAGGAAAGAAAGTAACAAGGCAAGGGATAGTTTACACCCCATAATCTATGCTAAAGGTGTAAACTGAATACCATATATGTACAGTTGTGTTTCTCCTCTGCAGTTTAAATATTGCACTTTGCTTATGGAAACAAGGTGATTATAGTAAGTGCCAGTTTTCAAAGTCTTGGCAAATGTTTATATTAACTTTCTTTCATATAAACTATGCTCAGTACACACTGCCGCACCAGAACTCTATCTTTTCTTTGTTAAAGACTAGCTACTTAAAGCATGGTGTAAGATGTGATTTTAAAAAAACTAACAAGGTAAAAGTAATTGGAAATATTACAGACTAAGAAAAGCAGCCAAGCAAAGATATATAAAGTCAGTCACTCAATAGCAAAGTGATATTCCAGACAGAGAGACACACGTGCAAACATGTTTGACATGAAAATGTGCAGGGAGAACATGAGAAACAGAAAGATAGCTGCCATGGCCATACAATTGGTTTTGATTCCAACTGACAACAGAACTGCTCAAAGACCGACAAATAACTTTCCCTCAGGGCTCTGTGCAAAAACCTAAGATAAATATTGGGAGGAATACTATCAAAATATAAGTATGCTCTGATTATCAAGTCGGAGTATTCACTTGTTTTATAAAGCACCTTGGGTTCAGATGGGAAGCAACATTAGCTTTTCATACTTACTAAAGATTTCTTCTGAATAGCAACGTAGACACCTTGAGTACAACATGATCCCCCCACTTTTTTTTTTACCCTGCTGCTTCCTGTGGAATTGTTTAATTCAGTTTGCTACTTCAATTTTTTCAGTATGCAAAACTTGTGTGTGTCTTTTTTTCCTGGTTCTGATTGAAAGCTGATAGAATTCAGAGTGTGCTATGTTGTTAATTTAACTGAGTTTAGAACAAGACATCTGTGTTTTTCTTTGCTTATGGAGCATGTTGGTTTCTTAGTGTTTCTTTGTAAATTTTTCATACAAAACATCCTATTGGTCACTAAAATAGTGGAATAAGGGGCATGCATTTATCCATGCACATGTTTTATCGTTTTAAAAAATTTAATCAAATATTGTCAAAGCACACACTGGTGTGTGTGCTTTGAGTAGTTTGCTGGTGTTTGAGTAGAAGACAGAGTACCAGGAATTTTAAAGTATATAATGTATACACAATGTATACACAAAATGGGATTAGTACCCCTGCTGATGTTACATAGCCATATGTGTATCTTTAGCACACAGGACCATATGGAAAATAAAAGGGGAAATTCGTATTAGGCATCCTTCAGTCTCGAAAGACTATGGTAACGTGCTCTGTATGGAGGACTTGGAACAGCGTCTAGTGTGGCTGAGAAGGCCAATTCGAGAGTGACAATCCCTTCCACACTGAAGACAAATACAATCTGTCCCCTGTCCAGCTCCCTGATTTTGCTGCTTCCGTGACTGCCTCTTTGCCTCGGTCTGCTGGACAAGGGTCTCTTCAAAATGGGAGAGGCCATGATGCAACGCCTGCCTCCAGGCTGAACGCTCAGATGTCAGGGTTTCCCATCTGTTGAGGTCCATTCCTAAGGCCTTCAGATCCCGCTTGCAGATGTCCTTGTATCGCAGCTGTGGTCTCCCTCTGGGGCGATTTCCCTCCACTAATTCTCCATACAGGAGATCTTTTGGAATCCGACCATCAGCCATTCTCACGACATGCCCAAGCCAACGTAGACGTCGCTGTTTCAGTAATGTATACATGCTAAAGATTCCAGCTCGTTCTAGGACTACTCTATTTGGAACTTTGTCCTGCCAGGTGATACCAAAAATGCGTCGGAGGCAACGCATATGGAAGGTGTTCAGCTTCCTCTCCTGCCGTGCACAAAGGGTCCAGGACTCACTGCAGTACAGGAGTGTGCTCAGGACGCAGGCTCTATATACCTGGATCTTGGTATATGTCGTCAGCTTCTTATTGAGCCATACTCTCTTCGTGAGTCTAGAGAACATGGTAGCTGCTTTGCCAATGCGTTTATCCAGCTCGACATCTAGAGAGAGAGTGTCAGAGATCGTTGAGCCAAGGTACACAAAGTCATGAACAACCTCCAATTCTTGTGTGGAGATGGTAATGGAGGGAGGTGAGTCCACGCCCTGGCCCATGACTTGTGTTTTCTTCAGGCTGATTGTTAGTCCAAAGTCTTGGCAGGCCTTGCTAAAACAATTCATGAGTTGTTGGAGGTCTTGAGCAGAGTGGGCAACAATGGCTGCATCATCGGCGAAGAGGAAATCCCGCATGCATTTCAGCTGGACTTTGGTCTTCGCTCTCAATCTAGAGAGATTAAAGAGCTTTCCGTCTGATCTAGTCCGGAGATAGACACCTTCTGTTGCAGTTCCAAAGGCGTGCTTCAGCATGACAGCAAAAAAGATCCCAAAAAGGGTTGGTGCGAGGACACAGCCCTGTTTCACTCCGCTTCGGATGTCAAAGGGATCTGATGTTGAACCATCAAAAACTACAGTGCCTTTCATTCCCTCATGGAAGGACCTGATGATTTTAAGGAGTCGAGGTGGACATCCAATCTTGGGAAGGATTTTAAAAAGGCCATCCCTGCTAACCAAATCAAAGGCCTTTGTGAGATCTATGAAGGCGACAAAGAGTGGCTGTTGTTGTTCCCTGCATTTCTCCTGCAACTGTCTGAGGGAGAATACCATGTCAGTGGTGGATCTATTAGCTCGAAATCCACACTGTGATTCTGGATAGACTCTGTCTGCGAGCACCTGGAGCCTCTTCAGCACAACACGGGCAAGCAGCTTCCCTACAACGCTGAGAAGAGAGATGCCACGGTAGTTATTGCAGTCGCCCCTGTCTCCTTTGTTCTTGTACAATGTGACGATGTTTGCATCCTTCATGTCCTGTGGTACTCCACCTTCCCTCCAGCAAAGACAAAAGATTTCATACAGCTCGGTAGTGATGGTCTCTTTACAGCACTTCAGCACTTCAACAGGGATGTTATCCTTTCCAGGTGCCTTGCCAGAGGCGAGGGAATCCAAGGGGAAATAATCTAGATAATAAAGGAGACTTGACCTACTTAAAGTTTGGCTAATCAAGCTGAACACAACGCAACAGCTATGGATTGTAAATTTTAGACTATATACTTGTTTTATTTTTGTACACTGCCTAGAATTTTAGATGTTCTTTGAATTACACTACTATTAACATGGATGAACTGAGAGCTTCTCAAAAAGACAAACAGAACAATACTAATGTGACTGAGACTAGGACAGGCCAACAGACATTAATTATGAATTATGCTGATCTCAAACGATGAGATCTGAAGCATACAAAGCAAAGTCAGCCAAATAATATTGGTGTGGAAACCAAACACGTAGCAAGCACAGTTTTCAAGGAACTGTGAAACAAACAGATATTTGTCATGACATATTAATATGTGGTGAACATACTAATAATGGTAATGATGTCATCTCCCAGTGACATTAATCTTTATTTCAATTGAATTTAAAACTTCCCATCTTCTCAGGCTCCCTAAGGATCCCATTTCTCCTCAGGAAGCTTTTGGGAGCCTTCGGATGGTGGTAGAAACTTTTAATATCTAAAAATCATTCCTGGTTTGCTGCTGGTGGTGCCAGTTCAGCAGCAGGACCACTGCTGATAATGTCTGATACACGCCATTTTCCAATAAATGCCATTCCCAAAGAAAGGATAGTCCAGAGGATAGCCCAGCAATCATTAGTCTCTCGTGAAAGTTAAGAGATGCTCAAGATTTTGCACTGAGTCAGAAATCCCCAAAATTCAAGCTGGATTCCAAAAAGGAAGAGGCACTAGAATTCATACTGAAAATATAATTTTGTTATGTGAGTAAAGCTAGACTAGATTCAGATGAAGATGGAATGTACATAGGTAAAAGAAACATCAATAATTTAAGATACGCAGATGACAAAGAATTACTGCAGAAAGCAGCAATGCCCGGGAAAAACTATTAAGGAAGATAAAAAAAAGTACAAAAGCAGGATTACAGTTCAACACTAAGAAAACAAAAACAATGGCTTCAGGAAAATCATATTACTTTAAAAACTGCTTTATCGTCGACAATGGACAAATAGGTAGGTTACCCTCAAGGAGGTAAGAGGGATGGCTTGTAGACAAAAGGCCTTTTCGGCAGCTGCCCCCAGACTATGGAACGCCATCCCAGTTGAGATTCGTCTGGCGCCGACGCTGATGACATTTCGGCGCCAGGTCAAAACCTTCCTGTTCCAGAAAGCTTTTAATGAAAATAATATCAACTGTGGGTCCTGATGGCAATTTTTAGAGTATATATTTTAATTGTATTTTAATTGTTTTATCTTTTTTACTGTATTTTAATTGTTGTAAGCCACCCAGAGACCTTTGGGTAGTGTTGGCGGCATATAAGTTAAATAAATAAATAAATAAAATAAATAGTGGCTGAAATCTTGTTCATAACATAAGGTCAAGTGTAACTTTCTGGTAATCAATCTAACACTGCTGGTATTCTTGAGGGTGCTTGTGTGCACACACCAAATCATGGCGTGTGCACATCCCAAAAAATGATAGCAGTGGCAGTTTGTTTACCAGGAACGAAAGGACAGAAAATTATACTGGGGCTTATGCTACAAACCGGATATCAGCCACTAATTATTAAAGATTTTCTGTACCTCTGTTCAATCATCACTCACAATGGAGATTGCAGCCAAAAAGTCAGAAGAGGATTGAAACCTGGAAGCAGATGTAGAAAAGATATTTCAGGATGTGTCACTGGACATTCATGCTATGCTATCTGTGGCAATATTACCATGTAAATATGTTTTGTGTGTAGACCTGTAATGACATGTATGGCATGTAGCTGCGATTGACAGTCGGAGGCTGGATGTGTGCCAGGAGAGATAGTTAAAACATTTGAGTTATATGGAAGAATTTCTGTGAATAGAGATGGGTACAAATTGAAAAAATGGTGATTCATCATGATTCATAATTCATCAGGGTCAACAAATCACAAATTTATAAAAAAAAATTCTGACAAATCAACAAATCAATTCATCAATTCATCTTGACTTTAAAACAAAATATAATCCCCTCCCCCCAGGCACCTAGAGACACCAAAATTATAGAGACGTTTCTTCTGACTTATCTCTACAAGCCCTACAAGTTTGGTAAAGTTTGGGTTCCGATGTCCAAGTCATACACCTACAAAGAGCCCCCCCCCCCCCGAAAGTGTCCTTTAGCAGCTGGCATGGGGCAAACCCAATCTTCACCAAACTTGGAAGAATTGTAGAAGAGAGTCAGGGGTAGCTTCTCTGAGATTTTGGTGTCTCTAGGTGCCTGGGAGGAACTTTCCTGTTGGGCACCCTCTTTGTGGGTGTATAACTCAGACATCCGAAACCTAAATCATGTGAATGATGGCCACTGAGGAAAACTAACATGAAGTAATTTCAATAATTTGAAAGGTAGTTCCTTTCCCATGTACTAGCAGAAAGACAAATAATGGATGGCAGAGTAGGTTGAACTTTCTCCAGAAGCAAAAATGAGTAAACTGAGGCTATACTAGCCAAGACAAAAGGTGTCTCACTCTTTCCCATTGACAAAGTGAGAACATCTCACACTTTCCCATTAGCAAAGGTATCAGACTATGATGTATTTTATCTCCATATACAGTCTATATGCAGAACATATAGAAAAAGCTGGATTCGATTCAGATGAACCTTGGTGGAAGACAAAGACTCACCAGAATAGATGATAATGCTGGGAAAAGTTGAAGACAGCAGGAAAAGAGGAAGTCCAAATATGATATTCTTTTTGCATGTCACTAATTTATAAAGTTGCCACAAGCCAGCAGCATTGTGACAGAAAAAAATACCAACAATATTTACGTTTTTGGTAATAGGAGAAAAATTAAACTAAAGGAAGCTATTCTGTAATGATTAAATGTGTATTATGTCCCAGGAAGGGTCTTATTCCAAACCCACAGATTTCAAATTTCAGTAATTCATTAGCAGGAATTGAACTGAGGTTGGAGTGTGGTGGCTGTGGCTAGGAGGAGGCAAAAAAGAGTAACATTAAAGGAAAGGCATTTCTAATTAAATAATGTGAAAGGGACCAGCAGACAGGCACACTTTTGAAAATTATTATGTAATTTATCAGGACCTTATCACTGAAAAGACAGTAGAGAAGAGAGATTCTGCTTTATTGGAACACCCAGAGTTGATGTAATGTTAGATTTTACAAATGTGTCTTTAGGAAAAACATGGAGCAGAGCTTATTACATGCACTAGGTCCTAAGTTGTACTATGGTGTAAGAAAATGGCCACAACAGTAAGAGAATCAATTTTTTAAAAAAAGGTTTCTTCCAGTTGGCCATGCAACATAAATTCTCTCTTCCTGGCCTTCAGCAGCTCAGCTATGTATGACTGCTCCCACTATTATTATTCTGTATGTCATTTGGCTGTCTTGCCATTGTTGCTTGGAGGCCCCATGCAGGTCAGAAATTATACGAATTTCAGTGTAACTCTTTTCCCTGAAGTCATAAGTACTCTAAAAAAGTAATTTCATTACAATACTGAAGGATACATAAAAACACAATTTCAAATATTTTGAAGGACACAGAGGATGACTCATCTGTCCCACTTGACCCTAACTCCTGCTTTTCTCCCAAGGCGTCGTCCACCACTTCTCCATGCTGATCAGCTGTCTTTCTCCATCTCAATCACTGTCTGACACAATATTTTTTCAGCTCACAGATTAGAAAGTACTATACAGAAAGTAATACAGAGGCCAACACTGTATAACTTTTAGAAGCCCAAGGCTTCTGCATCCCTGATAGAATCAAAAGCAATACTAGTTTACTGTTAATTTCTCAGCATCTATTAGCTTTGTCATTGGTATCTGATATCAAAACAAGGACCTTCCAAAAGAATAAGCAAGGGTTGCAAAATTTAAATTAAGGAATAATAATTGTGCAATAAAAGGTTTCCAATGAGCCTCCATATTTCATTCTTATCCTGTCAATTCCATATTTGAAGATTCATTGAATCTTGTAAAGTGACTCCTATCCTATCCTCCTATCCTTTCCTTTCCTGTTAGCCTGCTGATAACAAAAACAATGATAAGAAAACAAAGGAAGTCTTTATCATTTTTCCAGATGTTGCTGAACTGCAACTCAATTTTTCCTCATTTTTAACTGTCCTGGCTTGGGCTGTTGGGAGTTGTAACATCTGGCGAGCTGTGTTATGTCCACCCCGGTCTACAGTCAGTAAATCTCTGTTCTATACCTACAACTCTTTGCTTCTCAAAATTCAAAGTTAACTGCATTTTTTCAGGAAATTCAAGGCCAAAGTGGATATCATAGTAAATGTGTTATTGCATTTAATGCTCATATTTTCGAATATACAAATAGCTCGGTGCCAGCACCTCTACAGATGCACTTGGTGGGGATACGGGAGAGGGCCTTCTCTGTCACTGTTCCCAGACTCTGGAACTCCCTCACCCAGAAGGCGAGGCTGGCCCATCTTTGCTGTTCTTCCACAAGCAGACAAAGACCTTTCTCTTCAGCCAGGCTTTTTCTTGGTGACTGACTTTCTAAGAGATAATAAACAGGGTGGTTTATATTTTGTTGCTTCTAAATCTGTTTTTAGTAATACTTTTACCTAACATTTTTAGTATAATGTTGTTATTCTTTAATATTTCAATAATTTACTGTTTTTAGCTTTTAATATTGTGCTTTTAATGATGTCAGCTGCCTTGGCTCCTTTTTTAGGAGAAACGCAGATAAAATATTTCAAATAACTGTAAATAAATAATGTTTGATTATTATCAGGACTGCAACAACTGGTTGGGGGCAGTTGAATCTGCTTGTCTCTTGCTTTAATCCTGATGTTTCTGTAAAACTGCTATTCGTGAGGGCTATTCTAACATTCTTGTACAGTTTAATTTTTCCAAGTTAATTTTTACAAAAATACTATATACACTCATGCATGCACATACAAGCTAACATACTCTTCTTGGAAATAAAAGTCTCTCCCATCTGTAACTTCCAAAATTATAAATCAAGAAAAGGAACTAATATTAAAAACAAAGGGGAGAACAGCACGACATTACTGGGGCTACAGAAAAAAGGGAGAAGACACCCTCAAAGATGTTTGGGTTTGTTGTTGTTTTGAAAACAATCCATTATTGCTCCTATTGCTTGGGTGATAAAGTGAAGCCCTCAACTTACTGCAAAGTAAGTACATAATGTTTTTAGAAGTTTATGACATAGTCAGTGTCCTCCCTAGTGAAGGTAACTCACAGCCAAATCAGGAGGAACCGGTATGTCATTTGGCTGTCTTGCAAATGTTGGCAAGATGATACTTTGGAGCAGAAGACTCTGTCAATAGGAGTATGTACCCATGTAAAAGGTCAAAAAGCAGAAAGCAAGAATTGTCACAGTGAAGTCATTCAGTACTGTGGACAGCTCCCTAGAAAGAAACATTTGAGCTAACTGAACCAGATAGACTTCATGAGCCTGACTTTTCCAAGCTGGAAAACTGAGTTTCACAGGGACAGCTCTCTGTCCATCCACTCCATTCCCTCTCCATCACTACTTGGGGGAAGGATGCTGGTCCTTTAGTGGGTTCAGTTCAGGGTCTGCTGTCCTTGATGGTTCTAGTTGCAATGTTTTGATTCAGATGGTCCCTGATTATCATACACAGACAGTCTCATGGCACAGATCTAGTATTATACATAATGCTTCTGGCTCAGCTGGTGTCTCTGATGTAAACCCAATTTTCATTAGCAGAGTAAAAAATCACGTGTCATTACACAGGATTGTGACATTGTACAAAGTGTGCATGTGTGAAGGCAGTTGCCATTGAAAGGTGAAGGTGAAACAGTGAAAGGTAAGAACAAAGTGCACAACAGGGTATTGGATACTTTCTTGTATGAGTTTATCTGCTTGCAAAACAGAACTGTGCAAACATAATACCACAACTGGATAAAGGTCTCCTGGTCAAGGTCAGTGTCCCGAGTCATTGATGGTAGTCTGGGTCATCAAACTGAAGTACTTAGGAAGACGTGTTATGGAAATTGGTAGCATGTGAGGCAATTTTGTTCACAGTTGCTGCTTGGCTGTGCTGGAAGGTGTATGGCACCTATATGATAGCAGCAGTGTTTCCAACATCATATTGTTGGATTACTCATCTTTGGTCACATACAGAAAAGCTTTACTACACCACCCTTCATATTACTTGCTTGACTGTGGGATCCATTCCAGCTTCAACAACCTATTTGGGAACTTGAGAAAATCAGAATGGAACTATTCTAGTTTTTGCAATTTTTAAAATTGAACAGGAAAAATCACTCCCACCCGCCAATTCAGGGTGGTATGTAAAAAAAATTGTGCTATATTGCAACTAAATCAACTTCCACTCTGGTTAAAGAAAAATAAAAGAACTAGCTAAATTCTGGCTGGAATTAAGCCTCTCCTTTAAGTGGCCAAAAGAATATGTTAATATATCAAAATCATACAAGATATTTTTGTCCTTTCTGGAAGAATTTTGGGGTCAAATTTTTAAAAGGTTTCTTTATTTCATATACTCCTTTTAAGTGTCAAATATTAGTACATAAAGATGTCCTTCCATGAACGGTAATTATGCCTCATTTGACACAAAAAAAAAACGTTTAAAAGAGTGTGTGTTTAAGTTACCAGTTACATATACAATATCTGCTCTAGATTACTCCTGCTTGAGTGGCATCATAAATGGGTCCATTCCCTAGCAGTTGTCCACTGCAGATAGAAACGTGACAACCTCTACTTAGTGTCTTTCATAGTACACAATGAAGTGTAAAAATGCTGTGAAATGGCCTGTATTTCAAAACAAACCATCTCTGTAATAAGCACTTAAACCACTTTCATTAATATATTTATGTATAAGAATAAAAACTTAATGTTGCTACAAGACAACTGGGAAGAGCAAAAGGAAACAGGAATTACATTTCAAGTTTTAACAAACCCATAATATATTAAATAAAGCATGTGGATTTATACATCACAGCTTAGTAATGTAGAATGTTCTACACACACTCACTTATGTGTGTGCGCGTGTGCGCGCGCACACAGACACAGACACACAGACACACACACATTCTAAAGCTCAATCAAAATCTAAATTAGTAAATATTGAATTTAACCACTTTTATATCTCAGGTATTAGCAAATACCTTTGGTCTACAGAGATACATTCCCTTCTAATCTTTATCTGAATTTGCAATTAAGACTTCAGAGCTACAGATATCTGTACACAGCTCCATACGCAGCTCTGCTCTCTTATTTTTAAACGACTGGCTCCAAATCAAATCAGTCTCCCAATGCATCAAAAGGTAAATGTCTGATGTCTAACTGAACTAATAGATAACACTCTTTTAAACCATGCTGCTAATGCTTAGCATAGACTCCCCTTACGCAAAAGAAGGGACAGGGAATATAAAATGTGGAAAAGGAAAGCTGTCATATTATTACCTTTCAGCTGCTTGGTACAAAGATAGAACTATGCAAATATTTACCAATTATTTCCCAGATATTATTCTCTTTCATACACGAACAAGGCTTAAAGGTGTTCAGAGTGAACCTCCTACTCTCTTCCACTAATTGTCACCTCCAACAGGACATTGTAAGAGCCTCAAAATGAGCACTTATGAGTTTTCTTTTCCAATCTCCTGTGGGCTTCTCTCAGTTTATCACAAATGAACAATCGTGTTGGAAAGGCCTCCGTCTGTTTAATGTCATTAGTGACTGTTTCATAAAACAAACAGCCACTCTAGCATTCTGCTGCAGTTAATCTTAAATCTAAACGTGGCGGCACTCAGGGAGAGTCTTAAACACGGTTCACTCTAACCAATGCACGTCTCTTAATCTATTGCAACTCAGGGTGCTTATCTCTTTGTGCTCAACTTACAGCAGTGCTTTCTTTGTCCAAATACTAAATCAAATCTCATTGATATTGTGTTTCTGTGTTTCTCCTCTGAAATCCCCCCTTAATTCACAGTTTAAATCCCAAGATATATTTATTTATCAATTGTGGCCTTTTTATGAATATTTTTTCAATATGAGCAAAGTCAAACAACCTAAGTGGGAACCATAAGGGTATTTCCCTGGACTGGCTCAGCAAGGTGAACCATTAACTGAGCACTAAAGTCTAGGATATTCATATTAGAAAATCATTTACCCAACACTGAGCCTACAGGGTGAAGGCCAGCTCCAAAATTGTGTACATTTTTATACAGGCCTCATGCTCTTAGGGTTCTGAAAACTTCCACTCACAACTATTTCATGAATGACTCAAAAAGCTTGGCGTTTTCCACTGACACATCCTATGGCTCTAGCTTTATGCCCCTGTGTTAATACATAGTGATATTGTAGGCCTGCATCTCCCCTTTACAGATAATTACAAGAGACAACATGATCTGCTCACTGTTATCACTTTGTTAATTGGTATACTGTTTAGTCAGGCAGAACGCATTTGACAAAAAAACCCCACCTCCCATTGATCTTAAAACTACACTATTTCTTATTGTGAATAGAAATTTGTATAAATTCTTCTATATTCCCCCTCCTAACCTTGATACATGTAGCTCATATGCGGAAATTATGGAGCATTTTATTTGGTCCTTATTTTTTAAAAAGAAATAATCTGACCTCATTTGCATTTCCTGATCTACAGTAATAAGCAGATAAAACTACAGTTACCATTTAGTCTGTGTGCTTCATGAACATTGTCACCCAGTTTGCAGTTCAAAAATTGTATAAGACCATGTATCAGACAAAACCGTACAAAGTTATATATTAGAGGAAATTGTACATGACAATAAAAGCACTAAAAAAACCTGCTGACTGTTGCAGAAATTGTATAATACACATTTCAAAAACCAAACTGCTAAGAGGTCTAAAACTGAAAAATAAATGTGCACAAATAATAGGGGAAATGTGTGGAAACTGCAGAAAATACTCAAATAAATAAAAAGATATAAATACACACAAATTTGTGTGTAGGATGAAGCCCACAGTCTTGCAATCTATTGTGAGTCTATCTCTTTAAATTGTACAAGGTGTGTATGTGAAAAAGCCATCATCACTTCATAATAGGTAATAGTACCTAACAGCAATATTATTCTCCCTCTGAAAAACCACCCAATTTGGGGTCTCTCAAGCTTTCTCTCTTTCACCTTTGCCAAAGCTTCAGTGAAGATGCTGGGGAAGAAATATAGTGCCCAGACTACTTTCTTTAGCCCTTACTACATAACTTTCATGTGATTCTTTCTACTCCCCTCCTCCTCTTTCTTTTCCAAGAGAAAATTTCCTATTTGAAACAGAGAGTTTCACAGTGAACCCTGAATAATCATTATGTTAAACCAAAAGATCTGAACATCACTGCAGGCTTCAACTGTTTGGCTTTGTTCAAAAACACAAAAATGCTGACCCTGATAGGAATTTTCAAAGGCACAAATGTTTATTAGAAGCATACAAAGCAAGTGAGGCAAATGGTCCTTTTGCCTGAACTCTCTGATATGCTAACCACAATCTAATCACATGTGGTGCCCAATTGTTCCTTATGAAAAGTTTGTTAAAACAATGAGATAACAAATCATCTCAAGACGGCAGTCACAGAGACTTTGTAGTAATGCTGGTACACAAATCAGTACCTGCTCAATCTCCCCACAGCACTGAAAATTCAGATGGATTTTACCTGTTTGATTAAGATCCAACAGGTAGTTTATGAACACAAGATGCACAATTCCATGGATGAATGGAGTGCACACTGTATACCGAGCTCACCTTTGGGAAATATTGAAGTTGTTCTTATGTATCACAGGTAGAATCGCTGTTTGAACTGCACAGAAACTATTGAAAATAAAAGCCAGTAACTGAAGTATTTGCATAATAGTTAACCTTGGACAACAAACTCAGAATTTATTTCCATTTCTACAGGCCAAGCTTAAGATTCAAAGGCTTAAATGTCATATAAAGAGGTCAATGGCCCTTGTCAAGACCAGGGACTCCCAACCCATTTTTCATCCACAATAAGTAGTCATGGAAATCGTGGCAGAGTCATTATCTCTAGTAGACAGAGTACACAATTCCATTATAGAACCATTATAATCTATGAATGATCCAAGACAGTAAGGAAAAGGGATGTAATCCAAACAACCCATAATTTGTTGGATATGAAGACAATGGGTTGTTTCTGAAATTCAGCATCTATTTGGCAACAGCCACTCAATCTCAGTTGCTTTTGTACTTGGTCCGCAAGCCTCTTAAACTTATAAAAGTCTATTTTATTGCTTGGACAATACTGATTTGAGGAATATATGGTCAGCTGAAATGACTGAGAAACATTCAAGTATGGTATAAGACAAGAATGCTGAACTATTGAACATACACACTTCTGAATGAGATAAATCTTGACATCTACTTTCCTGAAAGGATCACAGCACTGTTCAAACTGAGTATGCCAGGAATCAGGATTTTAGGAGTCATATGTGCAGCATACACCCTTCATGGATAATTTAAAGTGTATTAAATTACATAAGTACTGTGCCAAAAAAAAAACCCTCCCATAAGAATTTTGGTCATTCTCAATCAATTTGGTAAAAAAAAAAATGCCATTTAAGTAGAATTTCAGGGGAGGAGAAATTTCAAAGTAATTCTCATCTGTGAGATTCAGCATTTGTGTGCTTATTTTAAGTAAAAGGTGTGAGAAGCATGAGTGTATATCTTGTCTTTCATTGTACAATAATAACTGTAGCAATCAGTAGTTCCCTCCTTGTTTCCCATACTTTAATTAAACCACAGAGAAAGATACTATACAGTAACTCCTTCTACAATTACTTTTTTTTAAAGATCAGGAAGTATCGGCAGTATGGGAAGCTGCAAAGTGATGATCAGAGGTGTAATAAAACAAAACAAACATGGAGCACCCTTAGCCAATGTTATGACAAGCTCAAACATATAACCTAAGAGGATTCTAAAAGCAGAATGAAGCAGAGAAGTGGACATCTCCTTCATGTGAAAGTAAAACTTTTGGGTTTCATATACTGGGTATATGAATTTCTAGAAACCACTGCAGTACAAAATTTTGTAGTTTAAAAAACATATTTGCAACAATTCCTCCAAAAAGTAGTATCCGGAAGGCCTGGAGAAGGTGCTAAAGCCAGAAGAATTATACATGCAAAGCCAACGTTTCTCAGAATATATATTTTCTGACAAAACATTCCAAGGTATTTTTTAATTATCATTTTATACATAGAAAGACAATTTTCAAAACCATTTCTAAAATTTCTCCATCACTTTTATGCATTTATTGATTGATTAATGGCTATCTCCCTACCACCATCATCACAATACTTAAGAGGAATATGTGTTGGAGGGCACTGTGGAAGAAGCAAAATGGTGGCCAAATTGCTATTATCACCATTTAAAGTAGCACTGCAAAGAACAGAAATCTTTTCGAAAGTTAAGAACAAAGCTATGCTGCAACCACTCCTCATGATATGCCCCAACTCTCAGAATTTTTTTCCATGAATTTCTTTTTTCCCCTTGAGAAATCTGGTGAAATTCTCCACAAAGATTTTGGAAAATTTCAGAAATCCGTTCGTGCACAACTATAAAATCTATATAAGGTAGACAGCTGGTTTCCACTGTGCATCAGTCTAGAGGAAAATACAGCAGAATAAAAATAGACACATAAGTATGTTCCAAACAGTGTGACAATAATGTAACAGAATATTACACAGGGACAAATTTAATTATGTTGAATTTCCAGCAGCCCATGAATGCAATTGTCTAGAAGGATTATGTATCTAATGCTCTTTGTTAGTAGAGCACAATGGTGGCCTCCTGGCACAGAAATTGCTACAAAGGCAAAGTCAATTGGTTAAATAGTAGTTTTGGGTCAGGTGAAATCTACTGTGGCACTTGAAATAATAGCAATAACAAACAAATACAAGGAGGTATAAATAAGAGGGGATTCCATCTTTCCATTGTGTTACAACAGGAGCAATTCTCAAGGGCACATTTGTTGTCAACTGCTACCATAGCTCTAGATAAGATCATGGTAGAGTCTTTTCACATTCATAAATATGAATACAGAGAGAAAGGGGGGGGGGGGAGAGACAGAGACACACACAGAGAGAGAGAGTTTAACTTTCTTGACTGATTTTACTTTCATGAGCTTTCATTTCCAACAATACAGAATTATGCACCAGTTTGTGCTGATGCAAAGGGTTCATCTCTAATTTTATAGTAGTATTCTAAAGAACGGTTGGGGGGGGAGAGAGATAAAAATCAGCAGCCAAAAATGTAAAGTTCTACAAGCTTCAACATGCCTGCTGTTTAAGGCCTCAGGATCCTAAAATAATCATTCATGTGGTTTTTAAATATTATGGGGGAAAAAAACACACAATTAGAAACTCCCCACCCCCCAGGATAATAATTGGGAAAGAGTGTTTAGGAAAGATGATATGTTTGATATTCTGTAATGAAAAGCTAGTTTTTCTCCTCCATTGGTGACAAAGATGTGCACAGGGATTATGTTGTGCTAAATTATGTATGTCTTTAATCCAGACTTCTTATTTGGTCTATTAATTTTGAGAGTAACATAAATTACATTTGTGTAATTTGGGTGACATTTATTGCAAATGTAAGTGTCAATGATAGAACCTTAGAACCTTTTCCAAACCCCAAGGTATTAAATCCTTTTCCAGCCACCTTGGGTCCCTCTGCCAAAATAAAAGCGGGATAGAAATGAAACAAAATAAAAGCCATTTTCCTTCTAAAAACTGGGGCATGCATGGAAGGAGCTATTTCATCTCTCTGGAAATGGAATAGCTCCTTCCCCCCACTGAAGATTTCTGATCCAAAGAAGGGGTCCCAAAGATGGGGGAAACAAGGTCAATTTTAGCTGATTATTCTTTCCTACTATAATCTCCGAAGGGACGTGGTGGCGCTGCGGGTTAAACCGCAGAAGCCTCTATGCTGCAAGGTCGGAAGACCAGCCGTCGTAAGATAGAATCCACGCGACAGAGTGAGCTCCCGTCGCTTGTCCCAGCTCCTGCCAACCTAGCAGTTCGAAAGCATGTAAATGCGAGTAGATAAATAGGTACCACCTCGGTGGGAAGGTAACGGCGTTCCGTGTCTAGTCGCGCTGGCCACGTGACCATGGAAACTGTCTTCGGACAAATGCTGGCTCTATGGCTTGGAAACGGGGATGAGCACCGCGCCCTAGAGTCGGACACGACTGGACTAAATGTCAAGGGGAACCTTTACCTTACTATAATCGCCAGAAACTCACCACCCCACTGTCCTTGAGGATCACCAACTTTTTCAAGGTGGATTTTTGAGGGCTTAACAGACTGCAGGGGAAACTTGAACTCATCTTCAATGTTTGTTTTTCACTTCATCTACTTTTTCTAAAATCATACTTTTTTCATTATTTTTACTGTTAACTGCCTTGACTCAAAGCTGCTGCAGAAACAGATAGGAATACAACATCACCACCATGTAATGTTCAAAGGGGAAAATTAAAAATACTTTGGAAATCTCTACGATAACTGTTTGTTTCATTTGCACGCCATCTTTCTCCCAGTGAGGGGAGCTAAAGTGGTTCACAATGACTGAAACAAGTTAAGAGTAAAAAAATTAAAATAAATTGCATAGTAAAAACAATTATACATATAACGATAATATAAAAAGCAATCTAAGCATTAATTAAAAAAAACACTCTTAAAAGAACGTATGCCCAGCATCCAGCAGAAATTCAATCTTGCCCAGTTTAGTTATTAAAAGCCTGCCTGAAGAGGCAGCTCTTTAACTGTTAGCAAAAGGAAAAAAGGGAAGGGGGTAATATAAACTCCCGAGGGACAGCATTGCACAATATGGGAGCAGCCACAGAGAGGACCCTGTAGGACCAAGAAAAAGGCATCATATGAAGATCTTAGGAGCCAGGAAGCTCATATGGAGCATTATAGTCCTTCAGATAGCCTGGACCCAATATATGGCTTTATAGATCATAATTAGAGATGGGTATGAACTGCTGGTTCAGCCAATAGCCAAACAGGTGTTTCGTGGTTCAGTGCCCCTCCCCCTCCAGCAGGCACTCACTCAGAGGCAGCACCTGAAGGAGGTGGGGCAGGGAAGCCAGGGTGCTGTTTCCGAGTGGTGCCTGATGAAGGTGATAGGGTGCCAAACTATGGAACACATGTTTGGCTGTCATCTGAACCAGTGGTTTGTGCCCATCTCTAGTCATAACCAGCACTTTGAATTGGTCTTGGAAACTAAGTGGCAGCCAGTGAAGCTGTTGTAGCAGTGAAGTTATATATTTCCTCTATCTGGCTGAGATTATCAATCTGGCTGCTGTATTTTGAACCAGTTGAAGGTTCCAAACTCTCTCAAAAGGCAGCCACATGTCGTTCAATGGGGATGTAACTAAGACATGTCACTGTAGTCAAATTGGACATCTCAAGAAATGGGCACAGTCGGCACACCAGCTTTAAATGAGCAAATGCACTCTTTGCCACTGTCAAAACCTTGGCATCCAGGCTAAGGGATAAGTCTAGGAGCACACCTGAGCTTTCAGAGGAGTGTAACCCCATCCAGCACAGTCTGACCCACAAACCACCAGCTGAGTAATCAGCTAGGATTCCCCCAGCATAATTTCCCCTCCCGTGAGGACTGGAATTCCTCCATGTCCAGAGGGATGGCCCAGAAGGAAGTCAGTGTTATCAAAGGCTGCTGAAAGGTCCCGCAGAACCAACAGGGACACTGTCCCCCCAGTCCAGTTCCTAGCATAGGTCATCCATCAAGGCTATCAAAACTGTCTTTGTTCCATAACCAGGTCTGAGGCTAGACTGAAATGGATTTAAACAATCCACTTCACCCAGAAGGAACTAAGAAACCACCACATGCTCCAGTACCTTGCCCAAAAAATTGAATGTTGGAGACTGGCTGGCAGTTGTTCAGTGCAGTGGGATTCAAGGAGAGTTTCTTCAACAATGGGTTTATTATTTAGGAATGTCGACAATCCGCAACACACTCAGCCAGTCTCCTTCCGCCTGCTCTTATAAGCAAGGAAGGACAATGCTTCCATACAGACATGGTAGCTTTCACCTCTCCAAAGGTCCTATTCTGGGGGTGGGGTGCCATATGTTACGTCCATGACCACTCAAAACAACTCTACTGGACAATTCTTTGTGCAGATGCAATGGCAGCATAGAAGAATGCTCTCTTTCTTGTACAGCCACTGCCACAAAATAGGCCTTCAAATGAGGTCTAGCCTGCGTTCAGTCAGATTCACTCTGAGTTTTCTACCATCATTGGTCTAGTCTCATTTCATTATAGTCATTTCCGAATTGGGAGGGGGGCTTAGGAGTGATTATGTCCACAGCCTGGCTATTTCCTCATTTCAGAGGTCAGCCAGGGCCTCTACAGCACCACCTACTCAGGTGTCAGGATGTTTCCCAAGAGCCATCAAGAAACCATTCAGATCCATTAGCTTCCTGGGACAGACCATCCTCATCAGTTCCACATCCTTGAAGAGGCTGTGAGTTCCAGTAAGTTTAAACCTCACCAGGTAGTGATCTGTCTGTAATAACAGAATTAAAGAGAGTTACTCACACCCAGGTCACCATCCTGCCCAGCACAGAAGACTAGGTCCAGAGTGTGCCCTGAACATGTGTGGGGCCAAATAACATTTCAGATAGACCCATGGTTATCATGGAGCATCCTGAGCCACTCCTGATAAAGTGGTTTTGCCATGGGCGTAGAAGTACCCTAGGACATGGGCACTCCATCATCACTTTCAAGTCCAACTCTGCCAACTCAGGAAGAGAGACTGTTGAGCAGCAGGGTGGTACACCAAAAGAATCCTTATTCAGGCACAGGCACCCATTTTCAGATATGGACACTCAAACCCAGCAAACTATGGGACTGGGTACTTGGTTAAGGGAATAGAATCAGCTCCACTTCCCCAGATCTGGCCTGCTGATGCTATACAGAGAAATCAGATGGGCAATGCTGGGAGACACTAAATCCCCCAGCTTCATCCAACCAGTTCTCTGGAGCTTTCTTCTTTACTGATATGGAAAAGGATAGGATGAGTGAAATAAAATAACATGGGAATACAAAAGCAGTGGAACATTCCTCCTTCATACACAGAAATAATACCCAGGAAACAAGAGGCAGAAACATAACAGCAAGCCACAGGTAGGCCTAATGCCTTTCTGCATCACAAATTAATCTCTTAGGATTGTCCAACTTTATAATGCTTTACTTGGTGATGATATGGTGGTATCCTGAATTCATTCTAAAGCATTTGCAGTAGTAGGGAGAGGTAGGATGGTCATCTAGTTTAAAAAAGGTCCAGATAGTAAATTATTTTACATACCAGACAAGCATTATGTACTCGTATTTGCTAAGGGCTATTTTCGTTAGCATTGACACAAAGTTTAAAGGAATTTAGCCACCTGGAAAAACAACACTGACAAATACGTCAAACCCTTTTCTATGAAGTTGGCTCCTAACTTTTAAGAATTTATAATCTTAATCTGGCTTGCTTTGTAGTAGGCTTTGAACCCAGGAGCACCTGAAGCAGGCAAAAAAGTTAGTCTCCAATTTCATTTTTATAAAGTAAACTATTCCCTTCACAACATCCCTACCAAATAAGAAATGCAAATAATTATAGGGTCAATTATATTTGTGGCAAATAGCTGCACTGCTTTAACACAACCCTATAGTTATGTTAATTTTTTAATCCTCCTGGGATATCTTCAATATATCATATATTCTGGATATAGCTATATTCCAGAGCTATCCTAAGCTACTTCATATCATGTTCTTGTTGATGGCACCTCTGAAAATTGTGATATATGTCTTTACTGCAACACATCTAGAGTAGGCATATTAGACAATGTAATGAATCAGTCTTTACTTCCATTATCACTCTATGATGCAGGTTCCATATCACAGATCTGATGCTACATGACCACATAAAATGTTGATGTAGTATATGATTATGTGAATCAAAAATGAAGAAAGAATGAAATGCTAATTATAGCAAATCATGAATATTGGATGTATTGGCTAGACTCAGACATCACAATCCCAGTCTGAAAAAAGCATGATTTCTTAGGTTGTGCCTCCTTTCTCCTCCATTTCTCTTCCCACTTAGTAGATTTTTTTTATAGTTTTTGTATTTAAAATGTGTTTTCCATATCCCTCTGTTTATGTATTATTTCCGGCAAATGTCTGCATAACAAAAACATATTTAGAAAAGATGCATTATACTTGGACTTAAATATGCATACATTATCCTATAGTTCTTTTCCCACAACAATAAAACTCTTGAGCTATAATAGAAGCCCCTTATGTTTGGCTGTGTTAGAAGGTGTACTTAAATCCATATCTTTAACAGGCAGGGACATTTGCACTTTGCTACCAGATGACTGAGTAACTCACTCATGACTCTGCCACTTATGAGTAATGGCATGCTTTTCTCATTCTTTGACTGTTAAGTATTTTCTCTCTGTCTCTGTCTCCCACTGTATATATTAATATATAATTTCCATGTTAGTTATCAAGATGCATGCAAACAATATCCGCTGGTATTCGGAAAAGAAAAAGGACATTTTCAGTTGCGATTGAGGAATTAAATTCCCAATCAAGGTGCTGGCCTGTTGATTCCTGATTTGTAGGAATCAACTTGCATAATTTCCATGCTACCTTTTTTTTTAATGCATCATACAAGCTAAAGAATTGGGTCATTTTCATTAAATGTTTCTTAAGGTGTTCTCCTTAGGCAGTGCCACTCCTACATGTTTTATTCCATTTATCTCTCTGTGGGGTGACAAAATATGTCATTTCAGCTATCAATTCACATTATTTATTTTATTTATTATCTAACTTTATTTTCTAAAAAATTACTTTCCCCACATATAGGCATTCAAAACATGTATGTTCTGCTAACGCTAGTCAAAGAAAATTTTGGGTAAAAGCTAAATGCGTGCAAACACATCTTTGCTACATTCAGATGTTCTTGATCACCCATTTCAAATTTAACTAATGATTATAGTATATAGAGCAATATAATTGTTGCACACATGAAGGAAAATGTGGGAGTACAGCAGGTTGGTTCTTTTTTTCCCAACCAACACAAAACTTCTGAAGGAAGATTAGATGTGCAGATTAGATATGGGAGATCATCATTCTTCTTTCATCTGTACACGCGGTTTCTGAATTACTGTGCATCTTTGCCAATAAGCAAAAGCACTTGAGCTGGTCCATGAAATAAACCTCCAGCCTTGGATATTAGGGGAGGGGCCAGCTTTCACGTTTTAGGCTTCTTCCACATTCCTAATGGATTCCTGTCGTTCAGCTCTCTGTAAAGTACAATACCTGTGTAAAGTTTTCAAAAACCAAAAATATTTTGTATTTAGGCATAATATTTTACATGTAGTCTTAGTAAAGAACTTGACTGCTATGAAAAATTTAAAACAGCAATAGCACTTGGCAAATGATGAAAAACAGTCAACTTGATCTTTCAGCAGAGCCACAATATCGTATTTCCAACAAGAATGTAGAGTGGGGGGGGGGGGGAGAGTATTCCAGGCCTGGTTCCTCTGGTTGGAGATGTTTACAACAAGTTGACTTCCTTCCCTCAAACTAGTTTTCTTCCTTTCTTTCTAAAAACAGCCTGGCTTCTCTTTCCAAAGATGAGAAGCTTATGTAATTTTTTGAAAAACAAACAAACAACTAAGTGTTGAGGATGAAAGAATTAAAAATAACTTTGTTAGGGTGAGGATAAGAGAAAACAGGAAGACCAGATGGAGGGGACATGGAAATAATCTAACAAGAAGGAGAGATGAAGAGAAAGGCAACTGTCTATCTACAGTATGTATAAGAATGTGCACTTTTCTAGAAGGTCACTTGCATTTGTACAGAAGGAAAGCTATCAGTTTCTAGAATATTTTATCCTATAATAATTTCTGCTTCTCCAGAAATTTTTGCTCTTTGTCAATATATGCCATATATATAATTAGCAGCTCTGAGTAAAGAAATTGTCCCTAAATTCCTTCTGGACCTGACCCTTTCCACAGTTAGAAGTACATACCTCTTGTTCTGGTATTTGACACCAGCTCAAATAGACTTGTCACCAGTTCTTCCCTCTATTCCCTACAGAAATCTGCTTTTATACACCTAGTATCTCTTGTTCCTGACCTTTTTATTGCTACATGTACAGAGAACAGTTTCCTGATTGTCGTATTACCATACCTCTTTCCTATTCCACATTCAGTGTTCTCTGTGCATACAAGGCAGGGATGTGGACCCTAATCCTTAGGAGTTTCTGAGCTTCTTTAACTTAGTTTGATTTAGTTAGTTTGACAGGCATGGAGTGCTTCTCCAGGTGAGATTTTCTAATTTTTAAGACAAAGTTTTCTTTATTTTTAAAAGAGTGGTGTGTATCCCTTTCTTCTACCTTACCTGCTTGTATTTTTTTCTGCACTTTAGTTTCTGTTTGCAAGGACCTCAGGAGGCAGAGGTGGGATAACTTTTTTTTTCTTTTGTAGGGGGAGCATATGGGGGTGAAAGACAAGAGTATAAACACAGTACAACCATAATGGGCCTGCAAACTAAAATATTCTATTTGAGTTATTAAAAAAAACAACATGAGGAATTGTTCCAGTTATAATGCCGTCTGAATGATCCCAGTAGACAGAGATATTGGCATTGCACTATTTCTAGTCACTTGGATACTCTGCAAAACTGTACCTCAATGAAAGAGAAACAGCAGAGGGACTGGATGGAAAGTGATCAGCATGAAAGCTGGTAGTTTCCTTGAAAGAGGGTATGGTCAGCTTAGTTCTATTCGCAGACATTTTTGTGCTAGCAGAACATCCCTATTTTGAATGTTCATACCAGCTCTAATCCTGTACTAAGGATCACAAATACGAGACTTTGTGATATATAAGTTTGCAACACTCCAACTCCAAATGGAATGATCTGAAGCTACATGCCAACCAACTGAATAACTGTGAATAATGAAACGAGCACAAATTTATGTTGAAGGCATGACTATGATTTAAAATCATAGTTGATTTATTGGGGTGGGGGTGTTCTGGCCGAAATTTAACCTTGCATGGTTTTGTAGCCTCTCTGTCCACTGCACTGCCACCTCCAAATCCACTGAACAAGTCTGAGACTGAGGAAAAAGAGAGGATAGAATAGAAATGGCTTTCTAGCTTTATCCAATTCAGATCTGAAAACATGGTAGTTCTCTGTTCATACAAATGTGTAGTGGGGTAATGAGTAATCACCAAAGTGCTAGCTAGCAAAAATGTTAAAAATGTTTCTACAGTGAAAAAACTGTATTTCAGCAAAAAGGGAGCTGCACCTTTTCATTTTAATCTAATACAAGCTACCATCATGCATTTCTCAAATGAAAGATAAACTTTATGGAATTTCAGACTTGCTAGATGACCCAAGACCACAGACACCACAATATTTGTTCCCTTGCAGAACTGTTGCTTCTCTGTTAACTGATGTAGTCAAATATAAATGAAATGATTTTATCAATATATTAGTGAATATGCTATTTATCAGTCAGATTTGTAAGATATAGTTTATTGCATTACCTTGTAGATTAAAAAGAAAACATGTCTTTCTCCTATTCTCAGGTTATTAGTCTGAAGAGATCACTTCAAAGAATATGCTTCTTTTCAAGATGAAATTAAATAATTCCTGAAGTCAGATTTTACATTATTATGACACCTCATTCAGAGATGCTGGAAACTAATGGACATTATTGCCCTGATAGTAAACAACAATTCCAAGCTATTCATATCTCAGGTGGAATCCAGTGGTACTGTTCTGCTTGCAGGGAATGTTTGATCCAACAGATTTGTCTGCTAGGAAGAGGATCCCCAATTCCTGGAACAGAGCTTTGGAAGCACAGAGGGAAAGTTAGCAGTTATCGTGTGGATAAAAAACAACTTTCCGAGCAGAACAGCAGCAGTAGCTTCCTCCCTTGGCTTTTATGATAACAGGAAATATTTTCAAAGCAGCTCATCTACAAAGTTCCCAAGGGCTGCTTGTACAAATATTCATACCTCAGCTGTGATAAAGTAACATTTTGGGGGGGAAAAAGCTCTCAGTCTTTTATTGCCGAAAGTAATAGATTTGATGGTGTTGCCGCTCCCTTATAGTTTTTAATTTAGTCTTAATTCAGCAAAATAATAGTCTAGTAGCGAAACAGCATCACTGCAGTAATGTGCAAGATGTCTCATAATGCATTTAATTTAAAAGCATATCCTCTCTTACAATTAGAACAGCAAATAAGATATGATTTATTAAAAGTTACTAATGGGAATACTTGCCACCTGGGTTCAGAATGTACAAGGAAGGATGATGGATGAAATATTAGATTCATAGTTAAGTCAAGCAACCAATCCAAGCAATAGCTGCAATGACTATTTTGTGAGAGGCTGTGCAGTGAAGCACAATTAATAACAAACAACAATTTGTATTTCCATACCACCAGTCATCTTGAAGTATCATCTAGCTTGCACAGAAGCAAAGTAAAATATTAAACTACGACATGAATTAGAGTGTAAATCCGTAAGTCAGTCATAGAAAAAATAAGGACCTCACAGACCTCAATACTAGTCAAAGTTTGAATCGCAAAGTTTTTGGAACTCATCTTTATGTATTTTTATTTTATTTATTTATTTACAAGATTTTTTAGCCGCGCCATTGCCAATGGTCTCTGAGCAGCGTACAACAATATTAAAACTTTAGAAAATCATTAAAACCATTAAAAATAGGCAATATTATAATACCCTATATTAAAACAGTCAATTTATCATTACTAAATACTGCTGCTCATATGGCCAGCTAAAGGATACTATTTAATTAAAATGCTGGCTAAACAGAATGGTCTTTGCCTGGCGCCAAAAAGCCAAAAGTGTTGGAGCCAGGCGGATCTCTATAGGGAGGGCGTTCCAAGGTGGCATGTTGAGAAGGCCCTATTTCGACATGCCATCCCCCTCACCTCTTTCAGGGATGGCACCTTCAGAAGGGCCTCCTGGCCTGATCTTAGAGGACGGGCAGGCTCATATGGAAGAAGGCGGTCCTTTAGGTAACCAGGTCCTAAGCCGTTTAGGGCTTAATATGTCAAAGTAAGCACTTTGAATTGGGCCCGAGCAGCAACTGGCAGCCAGTGTAAATTTTTCAGAACTGGTGTGATATGAGTCCGCGCAGCGGCACCACTTACCAGCCGCACAGCCCGGTTCTGTGCCAGTTGCAGTTGCCTGACCATCTTCAAAGGCTGCCCCACGTATAGCGCATTGCAATAGTCCAGTCTGGTTGTTACCAGTGTATGTGTGACTGTTGCCAGGCTCCGCTCATCCAGGTAAGGGCGAAGTTGATATATTTTCCGCAGCTGTAAGAAGGCACCCCTGGACACCGAGTCCACCTGAGCTTCCAAGGTCAGACCCAGGTCAAGGAGCACCTCCAAGCTGCGAACCCTGTCCTTTAGGGGGAGTGTAATCCCGTCTAGGTCAGGGAAATGGCCCTTTAACCTATCTGGCGGCGCACCTACCAGCAGCACTTCTGACTTGTCTGGATTGAACCTCAGTTTATTGACCCTCATCCAGTCCATTATTGAGTCCAGGCACGAGTTCAGAACAGCGTCTGCCACACTTGGATTGGTAGAGAATGAGAGGTAGAGCTGGGTGTCGTCAGCATATTGCTGACTCCTCAGCCCAAACCTCCTAATACTCAATATTCAGATTACTCATGAGTAAAAAAAGCTATTTATTTCAATTGCACCTACTCCCAATTATTTGTGGATAGGATTTTAGTCTTAAAATTGCAATCCTCAGTTTGGAATAAATCATATTCAACTCAGATTTTTACTTCTGAATAAGCATGCACTGGATCAGGATGCACAGGCACCGTTATATGATAATTAGGCATAAAGTACTGATTAGACATGGAAGCTTCATATTTATATCCTGGGGGGTACAAATACGAAGCACGGCACCACAGGTGACATGAAGGTCTGTTCCCTCCCCCCAAAACCAGCCTGGTCCACTCACTGGGCCTCGTGTGTTGTGCACAGCCATCATCAGTAACATTGTGCTAATTGCGGGAAATAGCCTGTCCGGTACTTCCCCACCTCCCTGCACTGCTGACCAAGCCAGCAAGGAGGCAGGATGACAAGTCCCCCACTCAGCTGCTGAGTGGTCAGCAACACAGTGAAGCAGGGAATCGCCAGTCAGGCTACTTCCACAATTGGCGTGATGTTACCGACGACGGCTGTGTATGTCACACAAAGTCCAGTGAGTGGACTGGGCTGGTTCTGGAGGGAGGGTTGTAAGGGCCCGGCCACCTGTGGTAGCACACATTTTCTCCCCTGGGAGATGAATACAAATATCCCATCTCTGGTACTTTAAAAAAAATAATCTGCTGTAACATTCAAAATCCAGCTTCTAACATGTACTGGCAATTTCTCAAAAGCAACATTTTCAGTGGCATGCCAAAATGTAGTTCTTGTGGACACACAAGAGCTATGAACATGGGCTGAAAACTGGCACTGTTAGCCAGAGCTAGGAAAGATAAGCCTGAAAATTAATTATTTACACACTGTCACTCCCCAAAATAAAAAGCACTTATGCTTCTCTTTCCGGTCACATGATGCATGGCCATTAGCGAGTCATTTTACCGGCCAGCGATATAACTGTGGAACATTTCCCCCTTGACAGAAGGCTTCTGTGTTTTGTTGTTGTTGTTGTTCCAGCGGTGTTTCAATATATTCCTTAGCAGTATGGCATTGTGTGTACGGTCCTATCAATACTTTTTTGAAGCAAATTCACCAGGGAAGGCAGCCGCCATTACTGCCTCACAAATATATGTAATTTTTCTGTAGCCAGAGTTATCAATGGGTTGGTAAACTTCTGTCAATGGGTTTAAAGCACAAGCATTCCACCTACTGTCTGGCAAGCGGCACAGTGCTGGTGCGGGGTGCCAAGTCCATT
Source organism: Intellagama lesueurii (assembly GCA_037013535.1). Taxonomy (NCBI): domain Eukaryota; kingdom Metazoa; phylum Chordata; class Lepidosauria; order Squamata; family Agamidae; genus Intellagama; species Intellagama lesueurii. Next base: position 321,150,778 of record JBAJHW010000001.1, on the reverse strand, counting down.
GAGTGCAATGAGCTGCTGCCAGCAGTGCCTGTGCAACCGAGGGAATTCTACCCATCAGGAAACACTACCCAACATATTGATGTATCGTTTTAATTTTTTTGTTTTAAATTAAGGTTGGGGTACTTAATTGCTCCATAAAACAAGAGAGAAAATAAATCAGCACTGTTTCTCTGCAACCTGAATATTGTCTCTCTTCAACAATTTCTTGTTTTGCCTGCTACCTAAACAGGCTGATGTACAGGTGGCTCCCTATAGTTTCATTACTCAGCTACTGGTTTAGGTCTTGATATAATATTATATGGGTTGGTTGTTTTATTGCTGTATTATCCATATTAGCTACTTAAGCACTTCCTCAACACTGGCAATGTGAGATAATTTTTTCCAGACACCGAACTTGGGTCGTAAACGGTGGCAGCTCCTAGTACATGAGGTAGCAGGCACTTCACCCCACTAATTTGCTTGGGCCACTGTCTGCCCTTCATACTCTGGTGCCCACTTTTCAGTATGGTAATAAAACAGGGCCACCCAAAAGTAACATAAATATCTCTGTATACCGGTCAAGGCAAGTATTAAATTACAAATTGAATATAAAGAAATAATGACAAAAAGAGAAGTTTCAAGAAACTGGAGAAAACTGTCTTAACACGCCTCTGAACAGTTAAGAAGGTAGTAACTGCAAACATAGGAAAAAGTTCCATACAATTTAAAAAAGGATCTGAGATCAATGGCTAAGATTGCAGAGAAAACACAAATGGAGGAACTGGCCTTCTTGAATCTATACCGTTATATTAGTATTCTGGAGAGGAAAGAAAGATTAAGCAAATACTGTTTGTAAAGTTTAAAACTTTTTGTTTCTACACTATGTAGGGATATGAATCTCTTGCTCTTGTAGAGAAAAATGAGAAAATTAATGATTACTCTTCACAGTGTGATGTATCCATAAGTTGTTTTCGTCTTCTGAGCAATCTTACAGGAAATCTCACGAGATATCTTTGAAGTTTCACAGCCATTGATTTCTGGAAGAAATCTTAAGTGGCCTAGATGAGTACAATTCCTGCAAAGAGTGGCATCTTTATCACATAGAATTCACCTATTCAGCATCAAGCCGCACTGAATTGCTACAGTTTATACGCAGAATGGCATCTTTCCTGCACAGGGCTCGTAGGAAAGGGCATGAAGGTGTACAGAACTTGGCAGTTTCTCCACAGAATGGGTGAAAAAGAAAACAAAATGAAATAAAATGAAATAAAACAAAATGAAAGTGGGGTCTTGTTTTCAGGTGGACATCCCAGGAATGCAACCAAACTACATCTATATGATCACATTTTCTTGGATTACCCCATAACATAACAGTAGAACTAAGTTTTTTTTAAATAGGCTCCTATTTTGAGCTCTTCTTTTCTCCCCATGATGTTTAGCTCAATGTATCTGCTGTCCTCGCTAAAGGAACTCAACATGGGGCTTCTGTTTTTGGCAGAGCACCAATATATTTGCTTGTTTTATTTGAACAGCACACAGTTCTGTCTATAACCAGACTGATTGTGAGCGCAGTCCTACACTATTCAAAAGAAAGTCCCACCGTGTTCAATGTAGCCTGAAGGATAGGCAGAATTGTAGCATTTTCCCACCTGTTTCTCCATGTTTGCTTATAACCTCTTGACAAAATAATCAAATAACTGCTTCAGCAGCTATAAAATACACTGCAGTTCTTCATCCAGGACTGATGTAGAATCTGTGAGAATGTTTGACATAGCCTGCTCACAACTCACACTAGAGCCCTTTAGTCTTGTATGTAGGCTTAGAGCTTAAAGGATGTAGGCCAAATGCAACAGCAGGTGGAAACAAAAGCAACAGTAAATATTTTAGACACATATGTCTTGTTATTCCTATCTCCCAAATGGTGCTGGTGTGCTGCTAAATATCGATATATCTCTTTTTCTAAAACAGGGATTTTTACAAATATAATCCCTAAAAATGCAATGCTTGCCCAATCATTAATATTTAGTTTGCATGTAATCTACTGGGGTAACATTTTTCCAATGTTTTGCATAAGTAAAGAGGTAGCAGGAAAACAGATGGAGAATACTATAATGAATTGAAATGTTCTATTTAAAAACTGTTTGTCAGCTGTAGTTAAGTTGACACCGTCATCATGGCAACAAATCACAACAGTTCACACATTGTGCCACATGTTTAAGTCAGCTACAAAGGCAGGAGTGGTTGGTTGGAACTTAAGATTTGAAGACTCAGTAAATAGAATGGCTTGGAGAATTAAAGAGTAGACAAAAATGGCCTGGGTCCAAAAGAGCTGTACTGCAAATGGAAGGAACATCCATCCATTCAACCACTAATTCTCATCTTGGGCAACATCTGCTCCAGCTACAGATCCCCATGTTCCACTCTCATGCCATTCAAAACAGCACCCATATCCTCAAGATTTGATTTCTGGATGTCTCAGGAAGCTGAAACAGGAAGGAGAAGGTGGGGAACTGTTACAGAATGGCAGATTTAGTAATCCAATTATGAAGAAAATTGCTCTGCCTGATAGTAATTCTTATGTACAGTGACTATACAGAAGCAGGATTAGTCTGTACTTCAGCCAACTACTGCCATTGGTTTTATTTGCTAATCTCTATATTTTGCATATATATATATATATATTTATTACTGGGGGCGCGGTTGCAACTATATGAGCAAAAGTTTTTTTTTCCTTATCCAAAGAAAAAGACATAGATAATCATGCATAAAGATTAGACATGGGTTGAACAACAATGACTTGATTTATTAAAGCTTTAAACAAGTTTCATGCATTAGAGATCCTCATAAAGAACATGACATGTTCTTTCTTTAAAAATGGCTACACGTTTCAGGACAAGTGACATGATCCAAATGATCTAGCCTGACTTTGATGGCCATTCTAATGCAGTGCAGGAATGGCTGAATGACTCACTGTCTACATTGCTGCTTTAAACAAAGAAAGAAAGCTTTAAAAAACAGCTTTGTCTCTTTCTTACAATAATTGAACACAGAAGAAATTCCTTTTCAGGGGAGATCTTCAGTGCTGCTATATCTCTTTATATAAAGCTTGCATGTAAAATAATATGTAAAATCTCAGAAGTTGTGCAAAGCAATCTTAGGTGCATCTTGCTGCACTAAATTCTAAACTTTGGTGTAAAGATGAATTTTCTCTAAAGCAAATGCTATAAAAACAAAAAAAATAAGTGATTAATCAACAATACACCAATTTTAGGAATTAAATGAGGTGGGTCTGCCTGGCCCATCCTTAATTATTATCATTTTCTGTGTCCTCCATGTCAGTGCTAGTCATTTATTGTTTAATAGTGATCATGTCTTGTCTTAACTTGTCATCTCAGGGTGACAGCAGATGTTAAAGACAGAGCTGGCACCTACTTTTTTCTGTTGTATTCTAATAAGTGGAAAGTTCTAAATTCTTACCAGAACCCCAGCAGGGAGACACATTTTGAACCCTTTTACTACCGTGTTTTCACGAAAATAAGACAGGGTCTTATATTAATTTTTGCTACAAAAAACACATTTGGGCTTATTTTCAGGGGATGTTGTTGTTGTTTTCATGTACAACAATCTACATTTATGCAAATACAGTCATGTCATCTTCTTCTGGTTGCTGCACAATGGTGGAGAATGGGGTTTCACTTAACTGGGGCTTATTTTTGGGGTAGGGCTTATATTACGAGCATCCTGAAAAATCATACTAGGGCTTATTTTCAGGGTAGGTCTTATTTTCGGGGAAACAGGGTAGGATTCTTGCATCTATTATTAATGTTGCAAAACAGAAAACCCTTAATGATCCTTAATGAAACCCCCTTTGTTACAGAAACTGCAGGTGAGGTAGGAGGGTCCAAATTGTGGCCTGTGTGTATGTGTGTTTATAAGAGACACAGTAAGAGAGAAAGAGAGGCTGAGAGAAAGTTTATGCCTATCGTAGGCTCCTGATCAGGCACCTTGCGCTTCACATTAAAGCAGGAGGGAAGTCATGGGTATCCTATTATGTTTTTAATATAATACCTAATTATAATATAATATCTAATTTTAATATAATACCTAATTATTATAATAATATCTAATTCAAGAAACACAATCACACAATGCACTCCTATGCATGTTAATGAGATATACCTGAGCATCTGGATGCCATCTATCTATAAGTCTCGCAAGCTCATGTCACTGACCTCAGTCTGGCTCATCTCCATCCAGCATGGGAAGGCAGAGCCCAGACTGACTCCAGTTATAATGGATACTCTTGTTGCTCAAGTTGCCTAGAGATATCAGGGGCTGAGTCCTATTTAGACATATTTTTACATTTAATACGGACTAATTCTGGATTTAATGTATATTTTTTCCTCCTATGTGTATTTCTCCTGTTACACATTAGTATGACTTATTAATGGATTGTCTAACTTTGGCATGTATTTATTAATATTAATGAATTAGCTTATTTATATTTGTATGCTCATTGAAACTTTGTTACAGTTTATAATTGTTAATGAATTATCTTGACATGCAACAGTGTTCTGCCAACTGTCATGGTATCACTGTAAACTACTCTGGACATTTTACTGCGGAAGAACATGCAAACAGGTGAGGATGAGAGTTAGCAAAGCAATAGATGTAGCTCAGTGGCACATCTAGTTCTATCCTTGGCCCTCCAGGTAAGATTGAGAAATAATCCTATCTGAAAACAGGAAGATTCTGCCAGTCAGTGTCAACATTACTGGGCAACATGTACCATGGACTAATGGTCTAGCTCAGTGCAAGGTAGCCTCCTTTGTATCTATGTAATCAGTCACAATGCCCCATTTTAATGTTGCATTTGGACTGTGAAATGGTAAAAGTATATATTCTACAAGTATTTTGTTTAAAATACCATTACTGAATTTATGTTGCTTTCTCTCGAATGAATGACTCACAACCTGAAATAGAGGTTTGGGATGAACAGGCCTTTGACCACGAAGTGCTATATTTCTGACCAAAGAGGAAGAAAGGAGAGTTAGTGTTCAGGCCAGAAAAATGAGATTTTTTTTATTTTACTGTGAGCTTACTGTGATTGAGCAAAGTAGTTTGTAGAAATGAACCACTGTGGGAAGACAGCAGAGTTCAACTGGAAGAAAGCCTTTGAAGCACAGGGTCGGTCATGCCACTGGCTGGGATGAGGTGCTTGCCAGCAGAGTTGCTGCTGCCTCTGCCACCACTGCCACTGCCACCGCCACCATCACCCACTCATTGCCACCTAAGTTGACCTCTTTCTAGCTGGTGATTTCTTTGTTTCTTGGCCAGATACTTTAATATCTGCTGGCTGCAAATTGGCCAGGAGGAGCCAAGACACGGTGGGCGGTGGTGGCAGAAAAAAAATCAAGAATTAGCCAAGCTATTGGAGATGGAAATCGTAACAGGGAAAGCACTAATGGCAGTCATATCCTTCTCCTCTTCTCAATTTCTCCTGTGAATGTTGTGTTTGGTGGTGAGAGTGGGGCACTGTCAATAAGAACAGAAAAAATCACAGTTCTCAAAATTCACAGAAGTCTGCTTTGAGTTCTGTCACTTGATCACTGCCTTTCTTTCTTTCTTTCTTTCTTTCTTTCTTTCTTTCTTTCTTTCTTTCTTTCTTTCCTAAATGGGTTCTCTTTACATCATATTAGGGAAAGATTGGTCCCGAAAGAAAAACCTTCGTGCATGCCAAACAATAGGAAATTTTGTGATACTCACATGCACATGGAAGTGCACACATGTATGTGTAAAAACACACTGAATCTAATTATAGAGACTCACAGAATTTATTTTAGCCTGCATAGTTAATTATATGACTCAAGAGGAGGAGGAACTGGTTTGTGGGGACAGCATAATTCAACTGTCATTCACATAGCCTTTTCCTTTATATCCTTTAAAAACCTTTTGTTACCTATTCACTTATACTGGAGGGACCAAATTGGTGCCACTTTAGGGGGAGAGAATAAGGTATAATAAACTATTTGATCTGCAGTGTTTACTGTTACTCTAAATTGCTTTCACACAAATGGCAAACACACACATTTGATGTTAACATGACAAATGCAGAGACAGAACTTTGCTGGAGAAGTTCTCAGAAGAGAGGGAGATGAGTTCTCAGCCAGCATGTTCAGAACCAGAAGAATCAGCTGAGATATATATACTACCCTCTAATAGGAACTGTCACTCCTAATTATGAGCTCTTTTCTTCCTGCCTCTGTGACAGGAGGGCATGTGCCAGGCTTGGTGAAGGAATAAACAAGTAGGTATCCATCCCTGTATTGAAATATTGTGGTGTGCGAGGACCAGTAATATATCTTAATAATCTTATAAGTGCAGAGCTGGAATGGACCCTATAGATCAGGGATCTCCAAACTACAGCCCACGGGCCACATCCAGCCCACCTTGCCTTTTTATTCAGCCCGGCGGGTGGGCATGCTGGTGGGTGCGGGTGGGCAGTCGTGGGCAGGAGTGTGTGTGTGTGAATGCATGCATGTGGGCTGGTGGTAGGGAGTGTGTGCGTGCGTGCATTTTTTTGGCCCTCAAAATTGTGGAGCATATATGATGTGGCCCTCCTGCTGAAAAGTTTGGAGACCCCTGCTATAGATCATCGAGTCCAGCCCCTGTCAAGGAGACACAATGAGTAATCAATGTTATACTGCCTGCTTAGCTCTGACGTCAGTGTGTATATTTTTTGCCTGGTCTAGAACCAAGAATATTTTGATCCACAGGGAGACATAATGAGAGTTGATCTGGGATACTGTGACTGCAAAGAATAGTGAAATTTAAATAATTTAGGGATAAATTCAACATTGCACTAGTGATTTTCAGATATTAGGGCCGCAATCTGAGACCATGGTGCAGATCATTGTGGTATCACAGAAAGTGGGCCCTTATGTAAGGATTGGAAGAAATTCTGTGCATGTGCATTTGTGTGTACATATGCATGAATGAGAGAATAAGACCTGTATATTTACCATAAACCTAAACTAACAGTACGTGCACAGCTCACATACACAATTCCTTTGCAGTGAGACAGTAAGCTCTGGTAACATCTGGGAGTGGAGAGGACATGAACACTTAGGCACTAAAGCCACCACACACTGCAAAATCAAACTTTCTTCTATTTGAGCGCTGTTCACCCTTAAATTTGTCTCCATACATGGAGCAATGGGGGGGGGGGGAAGCAGTTCCCTGAGATTCTAGACAGTGCCTCAAAAACTAGAAACCCAAGTCTTCCTCTACGTTCTCTGAAAATTCCCATGCCTCCTCCCTAAGTAGCTGGACCCAGAGGCATGCACTTTTGTAAGGGAGTGAAAGGTCCCATAGAAGTGAACTGGGGCTCACAGCATATTTGACAATATATAGTAACTCAGGACAACTTAATTAAAATTGTGGAGTTGATTGTTGCAAGATTTACATATTGAGGCTAGCACCACATTGTTTAAATTTGTTATTTACAACTAACAGCATTGTTAATAAATGGCATATATTTCTGAACACACAATCAACTTGTTGGACATGTTTCTATACACTGGTGTATATCTAGAGTATCCCATTTCCTTCAGTGGGTTTGTTAAATTTGATGAAGAGTGTTTTGTAAGTTGCAGCATCTCGTAAATCACACTGCTCTTTATTTATGTTATTAATTTCTCCCTCCAAATAAAAAGAAAGCTTTTCATAATATCTCATTCTTCTATGGTTCAGTATCTTCTGAACTGTTCAACTGCACACCCTTTGTTAAGTGTAAGAGGCAGAATCTACATATTTTTCTCTCAGTTTGGTATCTATATCAAGTTGAACCAAAGCTCAAGATTTTTCAAACCTCTCATTAATTTAAAAAACAAACAAAACCTTATAGGCATGATCTAGAGTGCACATGAGAATGTAGGAAAAACCTGATGAATCAGACTAAGGCCAAATTCCAGTTGCTAGTCCCCAACTGAAGTATACTCAGAGAATCAATGGGATTCACCTTAGTGTTGACTTACTTTTCAGCAATTGATTCAATAGGTCTATTCTAAAGGGACTTGCAATTAGATTTAAGTCTATGTAAAAAGGAGGCGGAGTTTTGTTGTGGTGCTGCCAGCAGCTTCAGAGAAGAGCTCTCTGGAAAAACTGGAACCGTCCGGTCTGGGGTCCCCCTTTTGAAATGGGGACCGAAGGAGAGTATAGGAGAATTCTCTCCGAAGCAGATGGTGAGCATCAGAAGGAGAAGAAAGGCAGGCAGACCCGGACTTCTTCCCTCTGAAGAAATCACCGAGCACAGACTGGAGACGGGAGCCATATTGGCACTGAGCCGTGAGTAACTCCTTTACCGGGGGAGAGGAAGACAACCAATATAGCATCAAAAATATATAACAACAACTAAGCAAGCTGAAGCCTTTGATCTATGAAATAGCCTCATTAAGCTGAAAAAAAGAGTGAAAATATTTGGCTGAAAGAAGAAAAGCAGCGGCGAGCCTCTCATTCCAGTCTGCTTAAAAGCAAAACTAACTCTTAATACAGCAGGCTGGTTTCAAAGCCGAGAGAGTGAGACGAGAAAAATAAATCTTGTGTTTCTGAAAAAAATCTCAGACGGTAATACCACTGGACAGGATTTAAGAGACTGAGTTTTGTGAATGCAGTTTGGCTTGGATGTATTTTTCTTTTCCCTTTTCTGGACTCTGTGAACTTACTGATAATAGAATCTGGTTGGTTTTTTGTTTTGTTTTTGGAGAAGAAAGAAGGAGCTGACGTGGTCGACTGAACTGTGGAAGATCACGGGTTAATGGAAAGAACATAAGATTACAAGGACAACTGCTGGAGAGTCTGAGACCTTGTGACTGTTGTTTGGTCTGGATTTTTTTTTTCTCTCCGTCGGACAACGCGTGATTTGGATAATAGTAACTTGCTGGACTCGGGAGAAGAAGAAATAACTGTGCCACAGTTCTATTTGAATTGGCTGGATTAAAAATTGTTTTCTATACTATAATATTTGGACAAAGATCTGAGGAAGTTTTAAGGGGAGGTTTATGATTATGGGCCTAGTTTGTTGATAAAATTGTGGAATCTGCTGAAGGACATTTAGGGGGTGAGCATTTTGGTTAAGGATATAGTATCATAAATACAAATCCCACTCATTGGAAAATCTAAGATGACCTCCAAGAATTTAAGACATCAAATGTTGGAGAATTGGTTTGTTCAATCTCAAAGTTTTGGAATAGTTTCACAAGAAATAGAAATAGAATGGCAGAGTACTATCAAAAGACAATAATGACAGGGTTTCAGCAAGTGAATGAAGGTCTTAGTAAAATAGAAGATCTGATGAAAGAGATGAAAGAGGGGACTTTAGATCCCAAACAACAGTTAAATGAAGTTGTACAAACTCTAGAACTGCCTTTATTGGGCATGACACCAGGTAACATAGAGGGGATAAAGAGTCATCCAGTGACCTATGCAGCTTCCAAAACTAAAAAGCATTATGCTAAAAATTTAAAGAAAGCAGAGATACTGAAACAAGAGAAATTTATTGTGAAAATATGGGAAGTGATAAAAAAGGATATCCTGTCAGATGGGCTGAAAGACTGTTCAATTCAAAAGGAAACTGAATGGGATTTATTGTATAAATGGCTGCAGTTGCCAGATAATGTTGGAATAACATAGAATTAAACTAAAATGAAATTATAAGGTGAAAGCAGGAGGGTAATCAAATTGTGAAAAAGCAGAAAATTGATTTGTTATGGTAATATGAATAGATAAGATGACTGTATACTCGGTGTTTTCCTATCCCCCAAATTCTTTTCCCTTTTCCCTATCTCCCCTTAAATTCTGTACACCCTACCTTGTCCTTAAATAAATATGTAAAAAAAAAAAGTCTATGTAAAAAGATAATGCTGTTGCCCATTGACCAGATGCTTCCAGTGATCCTCCATATTGTTTGGCCCCATGCAAGAATCTGTTGTAAACCATGGGAATAACAGCTTGGAAAAGAATTCAATTTGTATTACAACTTCCAGAATGTCACAGTTTGCAAGGCCACTGGCTGTGCTGGCAAACTGTAGTCTAAAACAGTAACTTTTTCTGCTTCTGATAATACCTAGCATAGCTGAAGCGTCTTTCAAAAAAGGCTTAGATAAATGTATTTTAAAAAGTATAATCTGCTAGCAGGGCTCTGTTTATATTCTTAATCTGTCTTTGTTTGGGGGTAGCTGTTTTACGCTCCACATTCATCCAATATGATTATTTGTCCCACCCAGAGCTCTTTTCAGTGTGCGATGGTCTCCTCTTTCTCTCCCTCCCTCCTCCTTTCTATCTTTCTCAGATCACAAGCCTTGGCTTCCAGGCAGAGCTGCATAAAGAACTGAATATCAAATTGGTGGAATCAATCACAAATAAAGCATTCTTATGCTTAGAGATATTCTTTTTATGCTTACTTATTCTTTTTCTTTGCTTTGAAAAATGATACTACCCAATAGGATGTGGCAGTTGTGGTGGGCTGGATCAGGTCAAATAGGGTCTCTAGAGGTTGGACTATGGTCTGGTATGTCATTTGGTGTGATCCATGCATTGAAATGGCATACACAACTCAAGTGCCCCTATTTGGTCTGGCTTCTTCTGCTATCATTTTGGCATATCAGGAAATGATTTACGAAGAGAGCCACTTCAGGATATTGGCAAATTAAATACTTCCTCTGTGCCTCTGTTATATTTTAAAGATAAAGATAAAAATAAAAGTTTTATTATGCAGTCATAGACCCGATTATACAAAGATAAAATACATAAAATAAATATAGTATAATAAATATAAGTATAGTATAAAATCTTGCTATAGCGTTTTAAGAGTTCTCATAGCTGAAAATAAAAACTTAGCCACTAACTGTGTTATTATTTGATTCTCTTGTTATATTTTTAGACTCTACTAGGGCAGCACAGATGCCCTGCATCACTTATAAGTTTTTTAAATAGAAAACCTCTTCATGGAAGCAGGAAGAGAGAAGACGGGGCAACAAGGGCAATTTTTCTCTCTTGTCTTTCACTTGTTTTAAAATTTGGGTTGAGAACCTACCCATAGCTGCTGGCTGGTACTTGGAGGTGAATTCAGCTGTGAGCCGCTTCTTGATCTGACCTTTATGACAAGTGAAAGATGAGAGGAAAATGTCCCCCCCATCTCTTCCCATTTCCAGGAGGAAGTCTTCTATTTTTTTTCCCATAATTGATGCAGTGCATTTGTGGTGCCCTAACAGAGTTGTAGTTTTTTAAAATCACTTTTTCTATGTCTCCACAGAGGCTCAGAGGAAGTGTTTAATTTCCCAATATCCTGAAGTGGCTTTATTCTTAAACTACTTTACGATATGGCAAATTGACAGTAGGAGGTCATAAATCTCACTTTGGTTTGTTTCCAGTGATCACATGTACTGGAAACAAACCAAAACGGAGCAATCTTAACCATACCAAAAAAGTAGAAGCCCCTGATAGGGGCCCAGAAAGGTGCAGGTAGAAACACTCTGAGGACAGTTTGGTTTGTTCCGGTGATTATGATGGAAAGAGGAGTGAAACAACCCATCACCACAGCAGACCAAACAGCAGGCTAAATTCCTGTCTGATCACACCCTCAGTTTCCCTCTCTAACCGAAATAGCCCAGCTAAAACTTTCCATCTTTATATGGTCCTTGAATGTGTGATAATTAATACAATCAGGTTAAAATATGCCAAATGGTCACAGTACCATGTAAAGTCAAACAGAGTATGCATTTTGATACAACACAAGATTTTTTGCAGGAACAAAATCTGTAATGGCATATTTGTTTTCCTAAGCTGCCAGAGCCTTAAGAGAATAATGTGAGCCTCCTCATACTTTAGGAACTCATCATAAACTTTAAGTGTCAAGTCTTTGGGCCCTCAGGTGCTTCACTTAAAAAATGCATCCTTGATTTTCTGCTTCACTTGCACAAAGACTGCTTACGTGTCAAAACTGTGAACATTGAATTGGAACAATAAACTAGGAGGAAGAGTTCAATGATGATCCAACTTTTGTCCAAAATGCTTTAAATAGAGAAGCCACATGTAGCTGCCCTGTCATCAAAAACACACACCACTAAATTTGCTCTAACACAATGATTAGTACAGACATAAAGCCTGGTTCTGGTGACACATCAAGCCAAGTAATTGTAGGAGCCCTGGCTATGCACGAGCCCTTCTGCAGTGGAAACAGCTAAATGAATGTTTATTGTGTCATCTTCAAGTGGGCACTTTTTCTCCTCTGATTTGTTTCTCTCCCAACGAACCAGAGAAACAAAGCTAAAACACACCCCAGACTGCACACACCATCCTGTTTGTTGTGTGTATATGTGTCGGGGATAACAGGGAAAAAAGTACCTCGATGGAGATAAGACAAACTCCTAATTTACCGTGTGATTCAAATTATCCCATTTTAAACCATTTCTGTCAACAATTAAGCAATATAATCATCATCATAATCATCACCATCATCATCTTAGAACTTCAGGGCTGGAAGGGACCCTATGGATTATTAAATTCAGCCCCTATCAAGATGGCAAAATGGGGAATCAAACTCCCAACCTAATTGTGGCTGGTACAACTGTAAAGATTTTAACTTTAATAATAATAATCAATTTTAAATGCAGATTTCAATGGCAATCGTAATTAATACTAGCCACATTTAAAATTGGAATAGGACTAACTTTAGCATGATTTAGAATAGGATAAATGCTGGGGAATAGGTAAAAGGTAAGACAAGTTTTGAGAAGATAAAACAAAATCCTGTGGCACTCCCCCATTCACTTAAAATGGATGGAGATCCTGAGCTTTTTTGGGCATCTCTTCCAGAAAAAGGAAGAAAATGAGTAACAAAATGAAGGGTGTACAATAAAACTGTACTTTATTTCCTAATATTCATGGATAGGTAGATAACTACAGTGGTGCTTCGACTTACGAACATCCCTACTTACGACCATTTCGAGTTGCGACCAGCTCCGGCCGCAAAATTTTGCTTCTACTTGCGACTGGAGCTTCCACGTATGAACAGAAAAAGGCAGGGGGAAAAGGCGGGAAATTCAAATTTCTAACTGTAGGTGGCGACGAGGCTGCTTCTTTGTAGCTCTTTTGCCCCAGCAGTTAGAGAGTGTGCGTCAGAGGCGGCTTGGGACTGCCTCCTTCTGCTTCTGAGTGAGTGTGTGTGTGTGTTTGCAGGGAGGCTTTGGGCTGCCTGGTAAGGTAAGGTGCTATTTTCTGCTTTTTAAAAACTGTTCTGGGTGTTTTTTGCAGCGTGGTTTTGAGCTGGGGGGGTTATGTTTCTGTGCTGTGATGGGTCTTGGGGGGTTTGTTTGTTTTTAGGGTTTTTTTCCCCCATTTCCAATGGGTCTTGGGTTTTTTTGTTGCTTTTTGGAGTGTTTTCCCCCATTTCTGATGGGTCTTGGGGGGGTTTGTTTGGTTTTTGGGTTTTTCCCCCCATTTCCGGTGGGTCTTGGGGGGGTTGGTTGCTTTTTGGGTTTTTTTTTTCCCCCATTTCCGATGGGTCTTGGGGGGTTTGTTTGTTTTTTGGCTTTTCCCCCCCATTTCCGATGGGTCTTGGGGGTTTGGTTGCTTTTTGGGGTTTTTTCCCCCATTTCCGATGGGTCCTGCATGCTTCCCTTGCTTTTTCCTTTGTTTCCTTTGCATTTCCGACCTGCCCCTTTGTTCTCTGTGCATTTCCGATCTGCTCCGTTTCTTTTCTGTGCATTTCCAATGGGTCTTGCATGCTTGATTGCTTTTCTTTTTTCTTTTCCCCTTCGGCCAGAAGGGATTAATCGCGTTTCCAATGAGCCTTGCAGTGATTTTTTTTGGGGGGGGGGTGTGTGATATTTTTCTTCGGCCGGAACAGATTAATTGCATTTCAATGCATTTCTATGGGAAATGGTGCTTCGATTTACGACCATTTCGAGTACGTCCATCTTCTGGAACGGATTATGGTCGTAAGTCGAGGCACCACTATAATTGGACATACCATGGGAAAACAAGACTCCCTGGAAAAGAGGAAGGCAAGAAGAAAATAGGAAGACTTAACATGGGATTGATCGACTCTATCAAGAAAACCACAGCCTTATGTTTGTAAGACCTGAATAGGGCTGTTAATTACAGGACCTCCTGAAAGTTATTAACACATAGGGTTGTTCCAAGTTGAAAGGAACTTGACAGCATGTAACAAAAATAGATGGGAAAAGCAGAGAAAATGTCTACCAAAAAAAATCACAGCAGCTATCAGTTTTGTATGGAAGTAAAAGCTGCGCTTTTACATTACAATGTGGAAACATAATGGCTTCATAGATTTTCACTTCTAAATACCCATCCATTCCTGTAATGCACTGGTCAGAAGCACCTGTTTTTCAAGTATGAGGACATTTTCTCCTTACAGAAATGATTAAAGAGTTAAAAGAGACTTATCAGTGATACTTATCAATGAAGAGGTATAAACACATACAGTGTGGTTCTAGTATATCTGCCTAGATAGAAGATTCATGAAAAATTATACACAGAGATAACTATCACTTTTTAGGGCTGTATGGAGTCTTTATCTCTGAAACACTGTGAAAAATATTGCAAATCCTCTAGTAAAGACAGTTTCCATGCCAGAGAAAACTGGCTTTGAATCCAGTCTGCTCTACATATCAAAGAACACTTCGGTACCCTGAAAGATAACTATTTCATCCATATATTCAATTTTATTAAGCTTGCTCATCTCACATAGCATCTGAGCTCATCCAGCTCATCTCATAATTAGCCCCTTTCCCCTTTCCCCAAGCTTGCCTATTCTTATTGGTAAACTCATTCATAACATTGGTACATCCGGAAAAGCTGACTGTCAGTACCCCTGTTGCTAGCTTTTCCCTTCCCCTCCAGTAGTAAGGTAGGGAAGTCTGCAAGGCTTGCAAGTTGAGGGAGGCTTTTCAGAGCTGAGGAAGACCTTGCAGATACACAAAATGACAGGCATACTGTACATACTGCCAAACTAAATGGAAGGTAGCTCTCCTGCCAGGCTTGCTTCTTCCATTTACTTTTACGCATGATTTGCATTTATTTATTTATTTTATTAGACTTCTACCCCGCCCATCTAGACCAAAGGTCTACTCTGGCCGGCATTACAAATTTAAAAAACAGTTAGACCAATAAACATATACTATAAATCCAAGATGGCAAAAATGTAGAATTTAAGATACGGCAGGAGGGCAAGCCTGCCCAAATAACCAGGTCTTAACTTTACTCCTGAAGACACCCAGAGAGGGAGCCAGGCGGATCTCCACGGGCAAGTTGTTCCAGAGGCGAGGGACCACTGCCGAGAAGGACTGGTTCCTCGTTCTTTCCTTCCGGACCTCCCTCGGCGTTAGGCCCCTCAGTCGCCCGGCCTGGCTGGAACGGGTGACTCTGGCAGAACTGGGTGGGAGGAGGCGCTCTGCCGGATATCGAAGTCCTAAACCGTTTAGGGCTTTATATGTCATCGTTAGGACTTTGAAATCAACACGGAAGCGAATGGGCAGCCAATTCAAGGCAGCCAAAGTGGGGGAAATATGGTGGTATCTTTTCACCCCTGTAAGAAGTCTTGCCGCCGTATTCATGGCAACAATATAATCATAGTTTACAGGTTGTATTTTCATGGCATCTGACAGCTGTTTAATACACTCATTTTTCTGGATCTGACCAGCAATGGAAAATGTTTTGGGGAATTTTTAGACAAAAATTCCCAGAGGCCCACATAGCCATGCTGGTTGTGGGATTCTGGAAGTTGTAATCAACAAACAATAATTTTCAATTTCTAGATCTGATATACAGAGCAAGACAATGCTGTAGACTTGGGTGCATTCCCCCAAAAACTCCCACTGATTTGGACATCAAAGCAGAATTTGATATTGTAGACCAATGGAACTTTATTTAACCAACTAGCAACACAATGTAGCTCTCTCCCCTTCTCCTTCTAACAGCCAGGTCATGAACCCACAAAGTGGGAGAGGTTGGTTCACCTTCCCTTGAGTCTATATATTTAAGTCTCAATTCTGTCTTCATCTCTGCCTGTGACTGTGAGCTGGATGTGCCAATCTTTATATGGTTAGCACCTCTGCCACCAAATGATGAAGACACTCAAACTGCTGCTGTCTCCCCACTGCAATAACTACGTGGGCATCAGAGTTGCAGGGGCAGGATCTGAGGCAGGCTGGTTGCACCTCTTCTGTGCAATGGTGTCATGGGGCCAAATGAAACAGAAGGCTTGTAGAGCTTCCTCAGGTGGCTCTCCCGGGGAACACTCTGACACCAGCACCCAAACCTCTCCCTCTTTGTCCTCTCTCTCTGTTCACTACTAGAGATGGGCACAAATCTGGATTGTTGGATCGTGCTGAATCATCGTACCGGCACTACAGATGGTGCACGGTCCCTTCCCCCACCTCCCTGGCCAGATTCCCCCACTCACCAGCTGGTGCATACTCTATTTCTCCTCCTCTTTGGTCGTTTCACCACTCGCAGCAGGAGCACGGACCTCCCTTCTCTGCCTCCTCTAGCAACTGCCCACTCAAAGGCAGTGCTGCAGCAATTCCTGCCCTACCTCCTCGCCTGAGTGGGCAGCTGCTGGAGGAGGTAGAGAAGGGAAAGCATGCTCCTGCTGCAACTGGTGAAACAACTGAAGAGGAGGGGGAGCAGCACGTACACTGGTTGGTGAGTGGGGGAATCTGGCCGGGGGTGGGTGGGGGATGGAACCACACTACACCTGTTGTGCTGGTATGATGATCCAGCACAATCTGGCACTCATGCCCATCTCTATTCACCACCAGTTACCCTGGGTCTCTGTCCCTTCCTTATGGTCAGTTTTGGTGAGGTTGCCTGCCTCCTGCACTCCTCTTCTCCTTCTTTTACACCTTCCTTATCCCATCTTTGCTAATCCTTGCTAGTTTCCACATTTCCATTAGTCCAGCCCTATCCCAGCATGATATGTCTGGAGGCTTCCTGAATGTACTACAGCCTCAGGGCTATTGGTGCCTGCATCTTCCTCATTCTCAGGATCATTAACTGCCATAGGTAAACCTGGAGTCTGTGATTCCACTGCTGGCAGTCCCATAGGCTTATTCCATGGATAAAGAGGGCCTGGGCTAATCCTGGGGTGCACTGGTGGCATGGGAGTAAGCTCAACCTTAGGTCCCTCTGGAACCTCTCCACAACTCGTCATTCAGATTTTTCCTCAGAACTGCTTCACTTTAAACACATATACAGAAAATAGATATATGACTCATCTATATAAGTCATCTACACATGCTTCTGATTTTTTCCCCTTCTCAAAATAAGCTCTTTGCATCATAAATATTGCCTTTACTGCTGGCAGAGATACACAAGAATTTTATACACAATGTATTCACACATCTTTTGTCCATACTTCTGGTAATGTTAGATGTGTAGCATTCGCCAGCCCACAAAATATCTGCACATTAAGCTTTTATCTCTAGCCTTAACTATATCATCATATTAATTTTAAACATGCCTATCAGATATTTATTCAATAAAAAGGTTTTTTAGAAAATATAAATCTTAATTGATGTAACTACAAGAGCTAGGTGTAAATTATTAACAACAGATAAGGACAAATTATTAACAAGTGATACGAACATGGTATCATGGTGTTTTCTTAACAAAGTGAAATCTAAACACAGTTATATTTTGTTTTGCTTCATGTCACTGTTAGTGTGTATTTTTACCATTTAAAAGGATTTTACAAGATATCTGGCTTACCAAGTAGTTATATTTACATATCTTATGTTATCAAATGGTAAATGATAATCTTTATTCCCCATCTAAATTCTTTAAGTTTGGCAAAAAATACCCCTCAGTTTATACTTATGGCTAATAAATTTGAGTATATAGCATTGCCAAATGTCAAATTTGTTGTAATTTTATCTCTCCTCCACCCATTATCCCTGTGTTTTTATGTTCTTTTGAGATCAGATTCAAGCAGCAATTCTCAGCTTCCGTCTTCTCCCACTGATGGGGTGGGAAAAGGTACATAGATATGTTTAACAGCGATTTTTACAATTGCAGCTCTACTGTGAAAATGCCCTAAGCATTCTTACTGTGTCTTGGAAGTGTAAGTTACATTTCCAAAATTATTCTGTCAATCCCTTGACAATTTAATTATATTTTTTTATCTTGTGCTTCTTGACTCTGTTTAGCTAGCTATGTCTCGTCAATATCTCATTCAGGTGTAACATGGAAAAGCTGAACTACCCTGGGCTAACAGCCAACTTTGCCTGTGACTGACGCTCACTTAACTGAGCAAAGAGTTGCTCTGCTCCAAGCAGGAACTTCACTACACAAGAACCAGTAGTGACAGCGAGGGTATAGGCTTGAATTCTAACATCACAGTTTCCAGCTTGTGCCCAGGCAAGTGGAACCAGTGCTTTACCTGAATGCTAAATGGCTCCAATCTTCTGCTTTATTCCAATTTATTTCCTCTATGAAACCAGGAAGTTTGCTAAAAGCAGCAGGGCAGGTATAACTGTTGATTGTTAATTTAATATATATATTTAATTATAGATAGATAGATAGATAGATAGATAGATAGATAGATAGATAGATAGATAGATAGATAGATAATATATATATAATGATTTAATTTAATATATATATAATGACAGCAAGCGCTGATATTTAAGAACTCATAAAATTTGTAAAATAAATAACATTTTCAAATGAAAATTACATCTTTAAATGCTTGTCATGCATACTGGTCTTGATGTTTACTGCAGTTTTTCTGAAAAGGAAGGATAAATATCTGCACACTGTTATAAAAAAGGAGGGAAGGAGGAGCATAGTGTTAGGAAAGTTGTGTTTGACTTATTCAGAGAAAAGAATTGGCCCCGTAAAAGCGGGCCCAACCCCTCCCTTTCTTTTTGCTTTTTCTCTTGACTCAAGGACTAATGTTTCCTGAAAACAAGAAGGTCCGTTCACTGAAAAACAACATGCTTGTAGTAGATAAGAATGGAATGCAGGGGCCCCAGGGAGAGAAGATCTGTTCTGCGCATGTTTGAAAGGTGTTTTTACTAATCCAATGAATTTTCGCCAACTAACTTTCTGACCCTTTTAAGGAGATTGTGCGCCCACCCCAAATCGCCCGGAAGGGACAGGCTATAAGAGATTGTACCACTCCTTTTGTTCTTTGGAGAAAGCCTTTGCCCTGCGTGGTAAATTGTTTTTCTCCCCGCTTTCTGCAGCAGGCGTTTTCCTTTGCAATAAAATAACCTCACAAGAAGCCTTCGTGTCTCAGTCTCTCAGTTTGGGAGCTTTCCTTTTTGAAATGAACCGGATAACAATAGTAAGTTTTTAAGAGTTCAAAGTGAATATGGACACATGAGGAAAAAATGGGAACATTAATGCTTCTCAAAATTCATACAGTACTTAAAGACAGACAAGGAGATTAATGTAGTCTGGTGGGTAGTCAAAATCGTTGCTTAACCAAAACCTTTATCTGTCTGTAATTTTTAAATTTCAAATTATCCTCAGTTTCCCCATTCCCATCGCTTAACATTCTCTCCTTTCCTTTAGGGATGTGAAACCTTTCTTATTTGGTCTTCGTACATTAGAAGAAGTAATCACAGAATTATTCTCCTTGCTCCCTTCAACAACACTCTAGATATGAATATAAGAAGAAAATATCTCTCTCTCTCTCTCTCTCTGTTTGTGTGTGTTTGTGTGCATGCACATACACATACAAATTCGGTAAAAAAAAATGTAAAGAACCCTTTAATACAATAATGCTTTTAGACAAATACTAAAAAATGTGGGAAATGCCAGTTGGCCTTGTGCTGTTGCATGATGTTTTAATAATCAGAGGTATCAAAGGGGTTGTTTGCAAAAGTAATTCTTTCATGCTTGTTTTCTCTGTGTGATTTTCTTCCCAAAGAAAAGGACACTAGTTTTGTGCCGAGATGGTTGCACAAATTAAAGAGGCTTTGATGAGCAAGAAATACTGTTCCCCTAGCACTTATGCAATGATTACTGTCTTCATTTGCCAGAACCAGCACTGTAGAGGCAGATTGTATATATGACTTTCTGATTAATAAGGCAATATTTCAGCTTCCATCTACAGTCAACCACAACGTTCAGTCACGGGCTGGAGCCATGCTTCCACAGCTGATCATTACTACCACACCAATCCCTCTTGGTTGCACCACTTAATGTGTGTGTGTGGGGGGGTGTTTTCGTATGTCAGGGAAATTCAGAGCAATGCCATCTGGAGCTAGATTATGTAACAAGTCTAGACTTGTAGCAGGGCCTCGCAAGATTACATGGACACCAAACTAACATGTATGCACCTCTTCAGCATTAACAATCACATGAGCAGACATGAACTGATAGTTCCAAAGCTGGTGGGAACAGAGAAACTCCTGAAGGGAGCTACTTGGCAGCAGTGGAAAGGATCTTTCACAGCACTGACACTCAAGCTAACTTTTGTAAGTACTGCACAAAAGAAGGTAATAATAAACTACTTCTGAAAACTCTATGGTGAGACAATTCAAAAAGAAAGAAGAGATAGTGCTGGAAGATGATACTCTCAAAAGTGGCTCAGTCAGCTACTGGGAAAGAACAAAGGAGAAGAATAATTAGCACTGTTACTAATGAAGCAACTAGATTAAAGCTGAAAGGACATCTAGTTGCCTATGTACACAGACACAAAAGGAAATATGCTGCTCAACACATTTATTTGAACATGGACTATGGGAAGTATCAATCAAGACAAACACAAACCCATAAAGTTAGAAATGGAATGTTTAAACACTAATATCTGGTGTACGTGAACTAAAGTACACCAGAACAGGACATTTTAGATTAGACAACTACAAAATGTTTTACTCTAGTAATGACAAAAGCAAAAGAAACAATGCATCTCTATTACAGAAGCAAGACATAGTATAAGCAGTTAGGGGCTATAATGTAAAGTCTGACTGATTAAATACAGGTCAGACATCTTGGAAAAGCTGTTAATATAGCCATTACTCAAGCCTGTGCTCCAACAGCAGATGCTGAAGAAAAATAAGTTTAAAGTATTTATTCAGTATTTCTGTCCAGCAGAAAACAGATCATCCATCAAAACAAGATATGCTAATAACTATAGGTAGCAGAAACACAAAAATAGGGAATAATGCAGAACCAAACATTATGGACAAAGTATGCATAGGAGTCAGAAAAGAAACAAAAGAGTGACTGATAGAATTTGGTGAAGCTAACTGTTCATTACAAATACAGTTTTTAGACAACAAATCAGATGACTGTACACATTGTTATCTCTAGATGGCCAATACAGAAATAAAATAATCCACACAACAGAAGTAGATGTGGAAATCGCATTCTATCTCCAAAACAAGAACAGGAGAGGATGGAATAGACCATGAATTGTTAATTAAAAAAAATAGAGGCAAACTGAAAACCAATAAAAGATGAGTGCCAATATATAATTTAAGTAACATTTCTGATAAATTTTAAATCTGTGTAACGAAGAGCTGTACAGTAGTAACTCAAGTGACCAAGAATCAGAAGGACTGTGGATTGCAACCAGATATATTATCAAGAAAGAATACAAAAACCTTGTTTCTATAGTTCAAAACAAAGAAAATCCTAGAAGGATGACTAAGGAAATGTAAAATTGCTAGAGGAATGTATCAAAATGTCAGGAAAGCAAGCAGTCAAAAAACACCAGGGATAAATGGCTTGTTTCTAACAGTTCTTGTTGCTGAAGACAGTAATCTTGTACAGCTTCTGCC